>LT934114.1:748029487-748083880 GCA_900231445.1 Triticum turgidum subsp. durum
TCCAACTAATACGACCTCGTCTTGAGGATGAAAACCCAAATTTAGTTTGTTGGATCGGATGCAAGCAACATTTTCTTGATATCATGTATCCTCCTTGGAGGCCCAATTTTTTGGACACGTGGTCCGATTGGCACTTCTGCCTTTTGTTTTTCCAGCGGGATGCCGAGGCGGTGGAGGACGGTGGATGTACACCGAGGTGGCGGTCTCAGATGTCAATGCAATGGTGGCCCTATGTGGTAGGACCATGACTTTGCATGGTATGGGTGGTGAGCTGGTGCTGTAAGGGTAGCGAGTTGGTCGGCTCGGTCGACGTGATCTGACAGGTCAGTTTAGCTGTAAGTCAGGGTGACAACCCCGGATGTTTGACACAACGTTCGTGGTCTGTGGGCAGAGGGCTACATGGCGCCCGAGCCGTGCAGCGCTACTGCTCGCGAGCGAGGGGTTGTTTGTTGCGTTGTGGCCTTGAGTCGAGTGGTCAATGAGGCCTTGTTGCTTGTACGGTTTTTGGCCTAGTTTTTCTCATGAACTGAGCCACTCTATTTTCTTACGTTTTCGTTTCCGTTTTCCTTATTGTTGAGCATGATCATTATCGCATGTACATTAGGCATCTAGGATTGTGTTGTATTGTTTTGTAGTCTAGTGATATCTCCCGATCCTTTCCTTGTATAGTGGATACGGTTGAGATATTCCTACCCATGTACTCTTTATATGCTACGACATACGATCAATGCAAATATTGTCAAACTACCTGGTACCGGATGAAGCTTCCTCCATCGCATGCCATCGCAGGAGGGCTCCAACAGCCGCGTCTGGCACCGCTTAGTCCTCGTGCAATGGCGCGGGCCGTGGGTGGTATAAGATGGCTGGAAAGACCGAAGTTGGAGGGCATGTTGTAAGCGAGAAAGATGGACGCAAGGGAGGCGTGGGGGGTTCTGACCTGAAAATGACAGTGGTCAAGATAATGAACATTATGAGCGATGCTTTTCTTTTGCATTAGTTTTACAAAATTCTTAAGTACTAGTTCTTCTACCGGCAGTTATTTTCATGTTTTTCTCCCGGCATTTATTCTCTCTCTCTCTCTGTGTGTCTAGCTTTTTCGTAGCAGTCGTTCATAGGAATAGCAATTTTGGAACAATATTGATTTGAATTGACCAGGGAAGTCCACGCTGAAGTCCTCCTAGCTTTATTTTGAGTATTTTGTTTTTAGTTTTTTCGTGGAAAGAGTGAAAAATTGACCCCCTTGTGCCGTTGTGCGTCTGGTCAGCCTCGTGTCGTGTACGTAGAAGCCCACAAAGCGGCAAGGCCACCATGCCCATCAATGCCACTGTCATTCTGCTTCTGTTTTTCCTTGCCGGACTTCCCTCTTGTTCGTGCTGCGACGAACAGAGCATGGCAAAGGACTCCGTCATTCACCCCAGAAATCCGGCATGGAGCCGTCTCCCTTCCACAAACCCGGCAGACCTAACCTACCCACCCTCTCTGCAAGTGATTCCCGCGAAGGAGCTCGACTTGGCTGGGAAAAAGAGATCGATCTGGCCCGCCGTGGCGCAATCTGAGCCACATGGCGCTATCGGTGGCGTCACGGAGTGAAGACGAAGTCGGGCGCAGATGGCTAAGATCTCCAGACGAGGAGCAGCGGGTGGGGCCGAAGGATATGCGCCGGGCCTGGCGGGGCACAAAGCTGCGGTCCTTTGGAGCTGAGACACATCGCGCGCATCTTCTCGCCACTACACGTATACTGCTATTGCTTTTCCCGAGGTTGGCCGACGTCCACCATGCCGGGGATGGTGGTGGTTGGTGTTGACTCGGCAGCAGCACGGTGGTCAGTCGTCGTCACACGGTTCCTTCCGCAATATAGCAGTTTTCATTCCATGTCCTGGCCCTCCACTTCCCGTACTAGTTTCCTCTTCTCCCCTGTCTGCCAGTCTCATCGAGCTCGACCCAGCACGGCGTCCACCATGGCGGATCACCTTGCTTCCGTGCCGGAGGAGACCGCCACTGGCTTCACGGGTGACTACCCGCCACGGAACACCTACCGCGACTGGATCCGGACAGTCCCCACGTCCGGAGCGCCGGTAGCATGGGGTCTCCCCAACTCCCAATGTGACCATAACGGATCCAGCTACTCAAGCTCGCTGGCCTCCATTTCTTGCCCGTCCAACAACACCGGCAGCTCTGACAGAGCCGTTGCGGTGTTCGCCGCCTTAGCGGGAAGTGATGAGCTTAGGAAGATCGCTCACCACATGGTCAGAGACGGGTACACCCGGCGCATGGTCCAGGCAGTCAACGTCTCCGAGGCTAACACGGAGCCAGCATTCCAATACGGCGGCAGCGGCAACAACAGTGCTCTGGAGAGTTGGTTCCTTGAGCTTGACGTGGATTGGGTTCTTCAAATCCACAACAAGTATGGGTCAGGGCCCCAGCTCCAGCTCCAAGATAAGTCGGCGTCGTCGCTGCAAGACTTGGTACCGAAGTGGATCCGAGCCCTCACTGTGATCGTCGTCAGTATCTCAGAGCTGCTCTGGGTCTCCTCTCCCCTTGAGAGGCCGTCGGTTGAATTCTTTGGCAAAGTGAGCATCGCCAAGATGCTCGTCTTCCTTGACACCGTCGTCCCCGTTCTTGAGGCAGAGAATCTACGGGCATTGCTAGACATGTATATCTGTGTCTCCGGTGCGTCCTACATGCTAAGCGACTTCAGCATAGTCGGCCCCCCTTGGGGAGGCCCAAGCTTTTGCTTGGAGACAGGCGGCTCAGGCGACTCTTTGTCGAGTGAAGCGAGCAGGCTAAATGTGGCCATATCCAGAGCAATGGAGAAGGTGTGGACACTCGCAGAAGAGTACAGTGATTGGGCCGTTGACATTGCTCGAGGAAGAGGCGAGGTTCACAGGAACACCAGGTGGATGGTGGAATGCATCCTGTCCATGAGGGAAGCATGGGCATCGACACACAACTCTGAACCCAATGGCAACACCGTGACTCTTCCTGGCCTGATAGATCACACCATCAATTATCTCAAGGATCCGCTTCTGAGAAAATCGGAGTTGTGCTCCAACCAAAGCCTGAGGTACCTGTTTCTGCTCAACAATCTCTACTTTGTATCGCAGGTGTTATCTGAGCCATCTGTATCGTTAGACTATGGGGTGTCGCCTCTTCTTTTGAGGAGGCTTATTAGTTATTACACCCGACTGTGTGAAGTACTTGGATAGATATCTCGATGTTTCTTGGAGAAATGTTACGTCCAGGCTGGACTGCGAACCGGATTTTTGTGGACCGCTTCATCATTGGAAATGGATCAAATCTTCACTAGTTAAATTCAAGTTAGCTACATTCGAGTCAGCGCTTCAGAAAACGTACAATGCTCAGAAACTCTGGAAGGTTCCCGACCCTCCGCTCCGATGCGCGCTGCGGAGAACTATCGTCCAGGAGGTCATTTGGAATTACAATTACTACATGGAGGAGCATCCCAAGGTAGCAGAACATGTTGGCAGCGGAAGCAGCAGAGGAGATGCTGGGAGAGCTATTTGAAGGGTAAGAACTAACTTGATTCTCATGGCTGGGCATCAGACAGAGTCTCCATCGTTGTTTTTGGATTGTTTTCTTCTATTTTCGAGTGAGACTGTATTCTGAATTGTGTTGGTTTGTAGCCTGGTACTTTGTTAAGTGGCCACAATATGCTTCTATAATGTTTTTTATATATTGCAACGTCTTGTGGCTCCATTAATCATCTCTACTACTAATAAAAGAGCAAACATCAACTTCTCTTCACGCACCCCATTAAACGTACACAGACCTATTACCACCCTACAATTAGGCCCACTAAAATCAATCTAATGGTCAACCTTAACCTCATGTGTTGATTGGGGTGCACTTAATAATTTACACACGGACGGACCGTTCCACCGCAGAGGAAATCACCTCCACATCCCTCCCAATCATCAATCACACGCAGGGAAACAAATAACTTCCCATCGTTGCACCATACATGCTGGGAGGGAACACCTGAAATCACTCCCAATCATCAATCACACGCAGGGAAACAAATAACTTCCCATCGCTGCAGCATAGCATGCTGGGAGGGAACACCTGAAATCACGCATCATCATCATCAAGAAGGAAACAAAACAATTATCCCATCGCTGCATCGTAGCACCGTCGCCCCGACCTCGCCACCCGACAGATCCCCTCGCCCTGGGGCAACATCGTCTGCTTCCGAAACGACGCCCTCGCCGCCCTGCACCGCACCGTGGGCAGCCGTTCCTCCGTCGTCGCCTCCTCGCTATCGGCAAGTCCCTGAAGGCCTAAGGTCAGCAGAATTTATGATACAGTCAATCTACTAACCGCACCATCCTGCTTCACATTAAAAAAAACAAAAATCTTGAGCCTGTATCCTGCATAGACTTAACAAGCATGTTTATTCATAATAATACTGTGTGTACATGAATGCTATTTGCCACTAATATGCTTTAATTCAACCCTCTTGGCAGATTCTACTAATACGCGGCGGTATGTCATCTCCCAATCGCGCGGGGGCACGCACCCCCTTTCAGGATATAACCAACTCCCACTCCGTGGGTAATTAACAGCTTACTAAATGCTATAGTTTTTCTTGAATGATGAACACTGTTATTGCTTATGCGCTAACTTTTTTATTTGTATTTATACAGACCCTAAGGAATTGAAGAGGCAGCGGGACAGAGAATACTATGCACGAAATAAAGAAGCCATTCTCAAACGGCGTCGTGATGCACGCCAAAATAACGGGACTCCAAAAGCGTTGCCTAATGACCAGCAAAGTGTGCCACATACACCCCTGGCCATGACCCAAAGTAAAAATAACCTTGTACTGTTGGCTTATGTTCCGTTGTTCAGGTAACATTTTGAGACTCTGAATTATAACTATAATGTATCATAGATGTAGATCCTATGGAGCAAAAGAGGCAACTAGAACGGGAACGGTATTCACAAAATAGGGATGACATATTAAAAAGACAACGTCAAGCCTACAGTCAGAAAAAATTGTCTCAGGCTTCTGCAGGGACCGGTGCCCAAAAAGATGAAACACAAACACCGATGTCCACATCCATTGGTAATGACGATCAACGCATTACATACACCCCTAACTGTTGAAGCTAATTAGCTTTTTGCATCTATGTAGACCCTAAAGAGTTAAGGAGGCAAAGGGACAGGGAGCGGTATGCACAGAACAGGGATGAAATATTAAGAAGAAAACGCCAATCCCGTGAACAGGCAAAGACATCTATTGCCACCGTTAACAATGTTGACAATGTGTCACGCACACCAGCTACAGGACAATCGAGTGTCAGCCAGCTACAAACAATATCATTTGCAGGTTGTGTGCTACCATAAAATAGTCATTGCCTTTTATTATCTCACATATTATTAAGAGATACTCCCTCCGTCCCAACATAAGTGTCTCAACTTAAGTATAACTTTGCACTAAAGTTAGTATAAAGTTGAGACATTTATTTTAGGATGGAGGGAGTATATGATTATATGCACAGATATGGTGACACCAAATTTCTTGCAGGCTTATCAAACATGCCAACTTCATACCAATCACATGAAGGCATCCCTCCTGACGAGGACAAAAATTTAGGAAACATTGATGAATCCAATTGGTTGCATAGGAATGATGCATATCAGATGGTAGAAATTGCAGGGAGACTTAGAGTTGTTGCTGTACCTCTTGGTCATGAAACGCAAACAATTTCCAATGTCACTGCAGATATTGCACCAGGTATATCATTAGGCATTTGTACAGTGTAAGGAACAATATTACTATAATCAACCTCAATATTACTTATAGTGCAAGCGTGTTTACCGTAATCTGGGTTCTCTTTCATTTTTAATGTATAGAGCCTCTTAATGCCTCCAATCAACTTCAAAAGTCCATGGCTAATGATAGGCGAGGAGTAGAACCGACAACAGAGACTGCTCAAAACACTCAAAATCTGCAAGGTAGTTCTGCCGACCCTACATCTACTAGAACACCTATATTGTTATGTTGTACTGATCTTAAATTTTTGCATAGTGGGCAACGACCAGACAGCTGATCCATATGGAATATTTGAGCCTCCTGTTCAACAAACCAATTTTCAAGGTACATTATATATACTGTAGTTCCCATTTGAATGTCTTCATCCATAAATTTGAGGAATTTATATTTGAGCAACATATTGCGTACTAGATTACATGGAGCCACTGCAGAATGGAGAAGCCACATACCATGATCCTGATGAAGAAGCTAGAGTATTTATGGATCAGGGTATGTCCATTATGTATTTTCCAACTTAGCACCCTCAAGTGCACACTTTAGTTGTATTGAGTGATAATTTAATACCTACTGTGCTTCTGTGCTAGATGTTGCTTTCGAGTCCTACCAGCTTGGACGCCAGAATGCACAAGCAGGACCCGTAGCAAATATTGATGAATTCATATACCGAAACCTACCTACAAAGCACCATGTCCTAAAAAAGGTTGCAGACTGCCTTCACTGTGGGGCTTTGCGGTTTCCATTTGAGGGGCCAGCATTTTGTTGCAGAAAAGGGAAAGTCGGTATATTTACTCCAGTGGTTCCAGAAGAGTTGAAACGGTTGTTTACATGTCAAGCTGATGAGGATGCAAAATATTTCAGAGAGCATATACGATGTTTCAACTCGCACTTCTCATTCACAAGTTTAGGAGTCACCCTTGATCGCTGAGTCAGCAATGCGGCAGGAACTGGAGTATATACTTTTCGTGCGTGTGGCGGGTTGTACCATGCTCTTGATGATCTGGTGCCGGCTGATAATGGCCCTCGACATTTCCAACTCTATATTTATGATACAGATGAAAACTTGGTTCACAGGGCTAAGAGATCTCCAGACCTTAAGATTGATCTCATACGAAAGATTCTACGAATACTAGAGCCTAACCCTTATGCGCAAGTTTTCAAGAGCCTTGGGTCTGTTCCAAATCTAGATGAGTATAGGATCTCACTAAACACAGATATCAAGCTGGATCAACGAAGGTACAATGCCCCAACGGCTTCTCAGGTGGCAGCAATATGGGTTGAAGGGAGCGACCCACAAAATTGCTTTGACAGGAGTGTTGTCGTGCATGGAAAAAAAGGAGAACGCCCCCTGTATATTAGAGCATACTATGGGTGCTATGACCCGTTGTCTTATCCCCTATTCTTCCCACGTGGGGAGATTGGTTGGAATCGTTGGATGTCATATGTTGGTCCCTCCGATGACAGGACCCATCATTCATCGGATAATACTACACCACAAGGAAACCAAGACATTGATATACATACAGGTATGTGTTCATTAACAAGGGTTAGGTTTGCTATTATTAATGTAAACTTATGTTTTCATCTATCTATCAGAGGAAAACTTGATTAGAGAAAGCGAACAAGTTGGGAATTTTGTAGCACATGAAGACCATGCCACTGATTTACCTGCAGGTATCGGTCATCATTTCTTATTCTTCTATTCTTATTGTGTCAATCGTTATGAGTCCAGCCAGCAAACTGATATTTATGTTGTCAATCTTGTAGAGGACAACGAGGATAACCCAGATGAGGATTTTGGTGACAATGAGGTGAATGCAACACAATCCAGGAAATTTGTTAGTGCAAGGGAGTACTACTGCTTCAAGCTGCAGGTCAGGAAGAAACTTTTAAATATCATCTTGTTCGGGGGGCGCCTTTTCCAACAGTGGGCTGTTGACATGTATATCAAGATTGAGTCTATGAGGCTTGACTGGTATTCGAAGCCAGAAAATCAGAAGGTTATACGCGCCGACCTCTACCAGGTAACGTTCTTGTGTTTATTCTAACACATTATAATGCAACGACAATATACATGTTCCATGTTTTTCTGTAACATTGATTAATACTACAGGGTCTTGTTGATACCGTTGTTGCTGGCGAGTCACGCGGTGATCGAATTGGCAAAAGAATCGTGCTTCCACGTACATTTCCTGGTGGTGATCGCGACATGCAGCGGAGATTCCTGGATGCAATGGCAATTGTCCAGCGGTGGGGCAAACCAGATTATTTTATTACGATGACTTGCAATCCCTATTGGGTGGAGATAACAGAGGAACTGTTGCCTGGACAACTGCCACAAGACCGTCCAGACCTGGTGGCAAGAGTATACAGAGCTAAACAACGACATATGATGGACTTACTGACTAAGGGTAAGCATTTCAGAGAAGTAGCAGCTTATATACATGTCACGGAGTTTCAGAAACGAGGCCTCCCTCATGAGCATATACTTCTAATCATGAAATCAAAAAGCAAGTTAGCGACCCCAGATGACTATGATCGGGTGATATCTGCAGAGATACCTGACAAAGAGAAACACCCCGTTCTACATGATCTGGTCGTCAAACACATGCTACACGGACCTTGTGGTGAGCTCAAAAAAAGTTGTCCTTGCATGATTGAGGGACAATGCCGATTTCATTACCCGCGAGATTTTTGCGATGCCACACAGCAACGGAAAGACTCATATCCCATATATAGAAGGAGGGACGACGGGCAGAGGGTTAGGATCAGAGGAGCTGATTTGGACAATAGATGGGTAGTCCCTTACAACCCTTATCTACTCATGACATACAACTGCCACATTAATGTCGAAGCATGCTCGAGCATTAGGGCAGTCAAGTACTTGTTCAAGTACATCTACAAAGGGCATGATCGAACATCATTTGCATTCGAGCAGGATATCATCAATGAAGGTGGAATCATCAATGAAATCCGACAGTATAGGGATGCACGCTATGTATCTCCTCCAGAAGCTATTTATAGGATTTTCGGTTTTAAAATGTTTGGTGTCAGTCCATCTGTGCTACAGCTCCAGCTTCATTTGCCAAACATGCATACGGTTGCATTTAAAGCGTGTGAAAATCTGGAAGATGTTGTCGCTCGGCCATCTTCTTCCAAGTCCATGCTTACCGAGTACTTTCGGATGAACCAGAAGTTTCTAGAAGCGCGGAAATGGCTGTACAGAGAGTTTCTAGAACATTATAGATGGATAGCTGGAAATAAGAGTTGACAGAATAGAAAAAGTAAGAGATCACAGATTGGAAGACTTGTGTATGCACACCCTGCTGAAGGAGAGAGGTACTACTTGCGTGTGCTCCTAAGTCATGTCCGAGGTGCCACTTCATTTGATGATTTAAAAACAGTAAATGGCAAGCCATGCAGTTCCTTCAGGGAGGCATGCGAGCACTTAGGCCTCATTGAGCACGATAGGACTCTTGATGATTGCATGACGGAGGCAGCCACATTTCAGATGCCTTGTGCCCTGAGACGGTTGTTTGCAACTATACTGGTATTCTGTGAGGCAACAGAAATCCGACAGATGTGGGACAAACATCTAGCATCAATGTCTGAGGATTACCGTCGTAATCAATCCGATGAGGCAACACTTTAGCAGATGGTCCTTAGAGATATTAGGGATATGTTACAATCCATGGGAAAGGATATTAGAAACTATGGACTTCCGGATTTGGTTGAGACCAATGGTTCTTATGACTCTGAGTACAAAGAAGTAACAGAGGAGAGGCAAGTCACAGTGGACAAAGAACATCTAGATCTATTTAACAGTTTGAACAATGAGCAGTTGGCTGGTTTTAATGATATAATGGATCATGTGATGAACCAAAAAAGCCAGATATTCTTTGTTGATGGTCCAGGAGGCACTGGGAAGACATACTTGTACAAGGCCTTGCTTGCAAAGGTGCGTTCCGTGGGCCAAATAGCGATCGCAACTGCTACATCAGGTATAGCGGCGTCGATAATGCCAGGAGGACGGACTGCACACTCCAGGTTCAAAATTCCAATTAAGCTCACTGACAACAGCATGTGTAGTTTTACAAAGCAGAGTGGTACAACAGAGTTGCTTAAACAGGCGTCCTTGATAATTTGGGACGAAGTCGCTATGACAAAACGTCAAGAAGTTGAGACGCTTGATAGATCGCTCCAGGATATAATGGAGTGTCCTTTGCCATTTGGGGGAAAGGTTGTCGTCTTTGGTGGGGATTTTCGGCAAGTCCTTCCTGTTGTCACACGTGGGACAAGAGCACAGATCACGGATGCTACACTCCTGAGATCCTATTTGTGGGAGAAGACCCGCAAGATACGCCTCACGCGCAATATGCGGGCACAGGCTGATCCTTGGTTCTCTGAATACCTCCTAAGGATCGGTAATGGAACAGAAGAGACAATAGGCGACGACTATGTGCGTCTCCCTGAAGACATTGTGATTGGCTATACCGATGATGAAAACGCTATTAACAAGCTCATCGAAGATGTCTTTCCATCACTACATGCTAATGCTAGATCAAGAGAGTACATGAGCGCACGTGCAATTCTATCGACCAAGAACGATCATGTGGATGACCTCAATGACAAGATGATCTCCAGGTTTCCAGGCGAAGAAAAGTTATACCATAGCTTTGACTCAATCGAGGATGACTTGCAGAATAATTACACAATTGATTTTCTGAACTCGATCACACCTAATGGTTTGCCACCGCATGTTTTGAGATTAAAGGTCAACTGTCCAGTCATTCTGCTCCGAAACCTCGACCCTCATAATGGTCTATGCAACGGAACACGACTTATGATCAGAGCCTTCCAGGATAATGCAATCGATGCGGAGATTGTTGGTGGTCAGCATGCTGGAAAGAGGGTGTTCATACCTAGGATCCCTATGTCGCCCCCAGAGGACAACTCACGTCCCTTCAAACTTAAGAGAAAGCAGTTCCCCATCCGCCTGAGTTTTGCGATGACAATTAACAAGGCACAGGGTCAGACCATCCCAAACGTCGGTATTTACCTTCCCGAGCCTGTATTCTCCCATGGTCAGCTATATGTTGCATTGTCGAGGGGAGTGTCAAGAGAGACGACACGGATTTTGGCCAAGCCAAACAAGGAGGTTGACAAATCCGGGAAAAGCACCAAGAACATTGTCTACAGAGATGTTTTAGAGAGATGAGGCAGGTGCGTTATTCCATTATTTTTTGGATGGTGTTGTATTTATGACTACTTTTAGATCTAACATTTTTTTTCATTTGCAGGTTTTGATCAGATCGAACTATATAAGCATCAAAGATGAAATGTCTCCGCAATTTATAATAAAACTATGCATATGCACGTACCAAATGAGAGTAGATGACATCATAGTTAAAGGTCTTCGTCACGAGACTACTCATGCATCATGTTAACCTACAATAGCATAACATCACAAGTGAGCAGTGTGCTTAAATATAAGATGGCAGGAACACACTTTAATTGCTATGTGCGTGTTTATCTCTTGTTAGCTTTCCAAATTTCTTATCTGGAGACATCACTGAAATCATGGAGACCAGCTTCATTCTTAATGTGAAATGTGTGGAGTTGTAAATTTCAGTGGCACAACTACTACTTTAGCTTCAATCATTTTAATCCAGAACTGGTAGAGTTGGTAGTCCAATAACATATACATTCCTGAGTATAAAATTTCTAGATTCAAGATGTATAGGTAAGTTAAACCGTGGGAATTGTTTATCCATTATAATAAATCTGAGTTTTAGCCCCTCAACTACTTTAGCATTTATTTCGCAAAAAAAAACTACTTTAGCATTTTCTAACATGAAGCAGTGCAACATTTCAATCATTTGCTAGCCTCTTGTCTATGTTTAACAGTAAAGTAAGCATCAGATCTTTAATCTGGTCTATATTTATAACACAAAGACCTGTTTAGATATAACAAAAGATATCATTGCTGCTACTCATAGGAATGTTACACTATCAGTTGATTTTATTAGCTGTATGTGCAGTTTTGATTGCAATACATGAACCTTATTTATCTGGATCCGACTATTCCTCCCAGATGATAAATAAGGAAAGTATTGATGCAAGGATCAGAGTACTGGTGCTTTGGTTCTGAAGTTCTAATTGCCTGGGTGGTTCATAGTGCAAACACAGCAGACATAGTGGACAGATGAACTGTCTTCAGTATAATATGTAAGAATACACCATGAGATTCATGATTTCAATCCAAAAGGCCCAAATGCAAGCAATCCTCGATCATTTTTCATTTAAATTAAAGACACAAGGTATCGTGAAACGAATTGGGCAATTATAAAATGAGTATCACTAAATAATGCACTCAATCGTTGGATAGAAAAAATAATACGAACGGAAGTCAAAGAGCAAGCATCTAAAACCAACCCGCGTGGTGAGTGTGTACCGTGTAGTCCCCCTTGGCCTTCCACAAGCCGGCGCGCACATAGCGGTCACCATGCGTGATCTTCCTTACCACGGAGATGACGAGGCCGACGGCGTCGGTGAGCACGTCGGTGAGCATGGATCCCGCGCTCGCGGCATTTGGTGAGGTCGATGCGGTCGATCCCCACGGAGGACGCGACGTTCTCGAGGGACGGCAGCGCATCGATGAGCGCGGCGTCGGCGTTGCGTCCAGTGTTGCCGACGACCGCACGGAGGAACTTGGCGCCCCCGTCTGGAGGGGAGTCCCAGAAGCGGAAGAGGCGGTCCAGCTCCTGCTCCAGGTAGCCGTTCATGGGGTGCAGCAGCAGCACGCCCAGGGACTCCATCGTCGTAATCGACGGGAGGACCATGGACGGCAGCGGTGGGGAGACAAATAGAAGAGTAAGGTGGGCAGAACTAAGAGGGAGGGAGAGTGGGCGGGGTGGGCGTGTCCAGTTTTTTCCCGATGGATAGCTCTTTTTTTAGGTGGATCGATAGCGTTTCACACAGATATAGAAACCCTAAGCTAGGCGGCGGCGGCGGTGTCGAGCCCTTTTCTTAGCCAGATCTCAATACGGGAAGGCGAGCGGCGAGCGTCGAGCCCTTTTCTTAGCCAGATCTCAATACGGGAAGGCGAGCGGCGAGCGTCGATCCCTTTTCTTAGCCAGATCTCAATACGGGAAGGCGAGCGGCGAGCGTCGAGCCCTTTTCTTAGCCAGATTTCAATACGGGAAGGCGAGCGGCGAGCGTCGAGCCCTTTTCTTAGCCAGATCTCAATACGGGAAGGCGAGCAGCGGCGGCGGGCGGGGAGCGGGGGAGAAGGACGGCTCGTGAGATGGAGGCGGAAGGGGATTCCAGCAAGTCCGTGGGGGAGCAGCCCCAACTTCTCCCTGGCCCCGGGAACCCCGATTCTCGTGGCACCAAGAATCCCAGAAGGGATCAAGCTCTGCTCAGAGAACTGAGGAAGGAGGAGGAGGAACTCAAAGACGAGGAGAGACAACTGATGCAGGAGAGTGAGCAGATGGAGTCGACGGAGGAGCACCACAGGTTAGATTTGTGCAGTTCGATTAAGCAAAGTCGAGATTTGTTGGATAGAATCGAGCGCAACGCACAGCGGCAACTGGTTGTTACGAATGAAATCAGGCGCTTGAGCCAGCAGATGAGGGCCGTCAAAGCCCGCAGCCTGACGGATATTCTGGGTGTGGAGCACAAGACTGAAGAAACTGCAGCCTTGGATGAGCGTGATCCTGCTAATGGCGGGGAGCTCAAGCTGGAAACTGCAGCCTTGAATGGGCATGAGGCTGATGGCGGTGCTGCTAATGAAGGGGAGCACAAGATGGAAACTGACGCCTTGGATGTCGACGGCGGTGCTGATGAGGAGCACATGGACTGCGACATTTTATCCATGGAGGACCAGGTGCCGAGGATCGACTCCAAATCAGAGTCAGAGGCAGAGGCAGAGGCGGCGACAGGTCCAGATACCAGTGAGTCGACGATTGAATCAAATATCTCTGTATCAAACAAGATAATACCCAAGCCTGCAGATCATGTTCCCATCAAGAGAGGCGATGATGTTGTTTTTGAGCAGATGGACGGAGGCAAATCAGCCGAACAATTACTCATCGAGGCTGAGAAGATGGCCGCAGAACAATTACTCATCGAGGCTGAGAAGATGGCCCCTGAACAGAAGAAATTTGCTCAGTACGCTGATGCCTGGGATGATAAATGGGGATCGAATGGGTTTGGTCTCTTCCATTACATGAGTGAGTAAACATGCATGCATGCATGCATCTTGTTTATCTTCCTCAATTTTGTTTAGTTAGTTTCATTCCTCTCTTTTCTTACCTTTGGTCCTATGTCTTTCTATAAGGGAAGGCAAGTGAAGGGATTTACTTTGCTGCTTATCTAGTACTTGTTCATGTTACGAAAATTTTAACACCTGCTTCCATTGATCGATTTCTGCAGCGACGATCAGTTCCATGCAATATACACACTTGATACCCGGGAGCACCCCAAGGCACTATTGTCAAGTTGCCCCTAGCCTCCAGGTCGTCTCCATCAAACTGGCAGAAATACAAGGTGGTCTCAGATGGCCGTTGCCAGTGTACGGTATGATTGCTGTCAGAGACCACGTGGATCACAATCACAACCTTCTGTTTGCTTGCTATAGGACCAGGTGTCAGATACTCAAGGAAGAGGTATGTATACCATCTTAATATGCCCTTCCTTTTCTTTTGGGCATATTGTTTGCCTTCCTGGGCCTTCATATTTGTCAGCAGCTAATAAGGTGATCGATGGTGCTTGCAGGAGCCCTTTTTGGCCTTGACTGGCCCCTCCCGTGCAATTGTGTGCGAGGAATCGGTTGACTTTGAAATCCAACTGAAAGTAAGAGGTACAACAGAGTATGAAGATAGAGCATTGATCACTGGTGTGTGCACTTACAACAGAGGGGATGATGCTGTTTGCTTTACGAACTGCTTCTGCACCGTAGAGTTTAGATTGGAGGTACTTGAGAAAACTGTCTAGGCCACTGTTTTGGGCGTCCGTGTCAAAGATGGGTCATGGCCTTCTGGATGGGGAGGTCAAGTCGCTTGCTCAGTCATTGATGGTGAAATTGACGCCACATCCGAGCAACTTGAGCTGCTTGTTTCTCGTGGAAGTGCCATGCCCGTGACTTCTGAGGGTTACCTTCTTCTGTCAAGGAATGTCGTTTCTGTCGAATGTTAACAGGAGCCTGAATTTTCTCCTAGAGGCCTGCTTACCATCTGGTGCTATCATTGCAGAAAAAGAATTGTCCTTCGAACCCAAACTTTGCAACATAAGTCAGGATAGTTGTGAAGGGTATTGAGTTGGAGATCACTGTTGCTTGGTCTGGTCTTGTTTCTGAGAAGCGGGATATTTTGGTACAAGGATATGTTGGCGACGAGGAGCAGGACTGGGATGTTGCATCAATGGAGCAGCAGGTGCCGAAGATAGACTCCAAATTGACATCGGAGGTGGGGCCAGAGGCGGAGACAGAGTCGGCGATGAGTCTGGATACCAGTGAATTGGCGAATGAATCGAATACCTCCATGTTGGTACCAGACAAGTCAATACTCGAACCTGCAGATTCTGTTGCCACCAACACAGGTTATGATGTTGAGAAGATGGATAGAGGCAAATCAGACGAACAATTAAAAATTGAGGCCAAGGAGATGGCTGCCGAACAGAAGAGTTTTGCCATGTATGTTGATTGCTGGGAAGGGTCAAGGGGTTCTGATGGGTTCGGTTGCTTCTAAGACATGAGTGAGTAAACATGCATGCATCTTGCTTATCTTACTGAACTTTGGTTAACTAGTTTCTTTCCTCCTTTTTACCTTTGGTCGTACTTCTTTGCATCAAGGGAAGTGGAGTGAATTACTTTGTTGCTTATCTGGTACCTGTTCATGTTACAAGATTTCTAACACCTGCTTCCACCGATCTTGTTCTGATGCATGCAGCGGCAGTGAGTTCCATGCAATACACACACTTGATACCAGGGAGCACCCGGTTGCACTATGGTCGAGTCAGGCCTAGCCTGCAGATCTTCTCTGTCAAACTCGCAGAAATACGAGGTGGTCTGGAATGGCCGTTGCCAGTGTACGGCACGGTCGCTGCCCGAGACCGTGTGGATCACAATCGCAACCTTCTGTTTGCCCGCAACAGGAGTGAGTGCCAGATACTCAATGAAGAGGTATCTATCTGTACCATCTTAATCTTATCAATATGCTCTTCGTTTGATTTTGGGGATATTGTGGACATGCCTGCCTGGGCCCTCTTGTTTATCAGTTGCTAATAAGGTGATTGCTGATGCTTGCAGGCTTCCTTTTTGACCTTGACTGGCCCCTCTCGTGCAATTGTCAACGAGCAATCTGTTGTCTTTGAAATCCAACTAAAAGTAAGAGGTAGAACCAAGTCTCAAGATAAGGCACTGATGAATGGCGTGTGCAGTTACTACAGCAGAAGAGAAGCCCCCATTTGCTTTAGGAACTGCATTTGCACCGTAGAGTTAAGTATGGAGAGACTTAAGAAATCAGTCCAGGCCACTATTTTGGGTGTCCGTGTCAAAGAGGAGGGGTCATGGCCTAAAGCATTCGGAGGTCGAGTTGCTTGCTCAGTCATTGGACCTGACGCCAGTCCTCAGGAAATTGAGCTGCTAGATTCTCGTTATACAACCATGCCGATTACTTGTCAGGGCTACCTTGTTCTATCAAGGATTGTTGTCTCTGTAGACTATCGTGGAAACCTGAACTTTATCTTGGAAGCCTACTCAGATTCCGGTAATAAAGTTGCACAAAATAATGAGTCCTTCAAGCTCAAGTTTTCCAACATAAGCAAGCAAAATGTAAACTCACCGGAGGCATTGAGTTAGAGATCACTGTTGCATGGTCCAGTCTCATTTCTGAGAAGTGGGACATCTTGTCTCGGTACTAGGAGACAACAGCAGTCTTTTCTGAGAAGACGTTATGGCGAGGAGACCAGCCGTTGCTTTGCTCGGTCCTTCTGATTTGTTGTATTTTGTGATTCTGTACCAGTTATGGCGAGGACTGCAATTTGTGAATTTAGTCTTTTGTTGTATTAGGACCATGGTTTTCAATTTCAGTTTCGAGAAAATTTCAGCACCAACCGAAATCACAGAAATTCAGCGAAATTGAGTGATTTCAGTTTGCATTTCGGCTAAAGGGCCGAAATATTCACTTGAATTTAATTAAATATTTGAAAATTTCAAAAAATATTTTAAAAAATATTTGATTTATTGTGTACTACTGAAATTCCGGAAATATTTTGGCCGAAACGTAATATTTCAGTGTCTACTGGAATTAATGAAATTCAGTGAATTGCAATGGAATCCCATTGAAAGTGGAAACCATGATTAGGACTTATATATCTCGTGTGCTTGTTTTGACCGCTGTCTGTTTCTGTTATTAATCTGATAAAATAAACCCAAACATTTGCTTTTGTGTGCCTCAAGAAGATATATGTTTGTGTTTCACGATGAATTTCAGATATGGTATGAATTTGCATTTGCGAGAGGCGCTTTGATCGTCTGTTGCAGGAGGTGCACTTTTGTAGCCCGAATGAGTACAGCAGCAAGAAACAACATAATGCAACAAAACTGGGGAACAACAAAGAAAATCAAAAACTTAGGGGAACTAAACTAGCTACAAGGAAATAATCAACTAGGGAGACAAGATTCGGTAAAGAGTCAGCAAATATGTCAACCGAATCTACCTCATCGCAATGAATATTCAGTTAACAATCTCAGGTTGAGTGCAACCAGTTACACGGTGCACCAAAATTCACACCCGACACAAGAGTTGAAGACGTTGACTCCTACCGCAGCGAAGGGCGCGATGGCTGTCGACATTATTCGCGGGGCCATGAATCAGGCCGTCTCCGACAACTCTAAACAGAGGAAGAGGTGGTCCAAGTACAAGAACTACTGGGCTCCTAATGACCGCCGTGCCGCAGTGTACTGGGAGACGGCAATCGTACCGCCGGCGGTCATCGGTGGGGAGCCTAAGGAGGAGGAAGAACCGATGCAGATGCCAGTGAGGGCGCCGGAGCTAGGCCGTCGTACCTGGCAGATCGACCTCGACTCCGCCAAGGATGACGACGACCCGCCACCCCGCATGGCGATGGACAAGAAGATGAAGGCCAGCCAGTCGACCCGCCGCTCCGCACGCCGGTGACGGCCGCCGCGGTTAGCCAGTGTCTGTTGTGTACCCCCAATCCCCCTTCTACTCCATCCGCATATACCTCTATTCTGATCTTGCATAAACTAGTATGAACTCGTATGAACTAGTATGAAATACCGCCGGATCAAACGCGAAAAAGCAGTGCATGACGAACAAAAAAGTGCTTACCTCCATTGCCGCGGGCCAGGTGATGATCCGCTCGCCGGTGATGGAGTCCAGTGTGGTCTTTTTGCTCTCCTCCGATCCGCCGCCGCCGATGATGGAGTCTAGTAGTCTTCTTGCTCTCCTCTAATCCGCCGCCGCCGGTGAGAGTTGGGAGAGTGGGGGAGAGTGGGGAGAGGGAGCGGTGAGGGGCGGTGAGGCTAATAACTGTCGGCGCTTCGGGAAGCAACGCGGCTTCTCGAGCGTGGCCACGCGTGTGCAACCGCCGCCGCCCATGTGCACCGCTCGGGCCTGGCTCTGGAGAAACTGCCGATTCGAGCGTTTCCAGGGAGCCAGGCCCAGGTTTGCTTTAAACATCATGCCATGCAGGCCCAACAGTGTATGCAGCCAACCAAACAGGTTGTTTTCTTTCTGCACGGGTCTGGTTGGGCCTCATGCAGGCAACCAAACACGTCCTACAAGAACCAGAAGAAGACTGAAAGGGGCATTGCTTTCCTGACATGCTTATCTGTGAACACCTCCTCCGGCATGGCCAGCTCACCTCCCCTCCACCTCCTCTTCCATCCCCCCCAACCGCATCCACCACTCCTCCTGCTCATCTCTCCGCCGCTTCCTTTCAACATTCATAAGCTGTCGTCGGTTGTCCTCAACATGGCATGGCCAATCTCCCTCCCATCGCAAACGCTACTTATTAGCTCGCCTCGCCTCCGGCCTGAGCCTCAACTGTCGCGGCTGCCAAGGTGCACGCCACGAGGGGGCGGGCCCAGGAATTGAGGACTGTGTATTCGAAATTTGATAACTTTTCCTATAGCCTTCCGTTTGACGCGTATAACCGATTGTATAGTTCTAAACTATATAAAAGATATCACGTTATATATTATATTAATAAAAACTAATCATAACTAGGTATTGTTCAATATATAGTAGTAATGTTTTTTACCATATGGTGTTAAAATCTAAGATATATAGAGGATAGAAAATAGCAAATGATAAGAAACCTTACAAACTGCGGGATAACTTTGTGATCCTTGATGCTTAGAAAATGAGTGATGATGTCCTCATCCTTAACTGCTCGGGTGCGCAGGGTGTGTGCAAAATTTCGATGTGTCCGGACATTGTAGGAGCTCGTGGAGAAAAAACAAAATTTGGCTAGGAAAAAACTTTGAAAAAAATACACTATTTTGGTTTTTTTGCTAGAGCTCCTCGCATGTCGTTTGATAACAAAATTCTGCACGCACCTGAGCATCATGGATGCCAAAAAAAATCATATTTTTTCCCTTTTTGATATTTTTTTAATTTACTATTCACAGGCGTACAAATTTATTGTTTTCCTTTGCCATGAGCTCTTGGTATGTCTAAATAGCACAAAAAATTGCATGCACCTTACGCACCTCAGTATCTTTGATCCCACAAAATTTCAGAATTTCTTTTTGCTATTTTTTTTTGAGACGGTCAAAGCCCTTTGACTTGACGGTAACAGCGCAGAAGGGCATTTCTATAAGGGCACCTAGAGGGGCAAATTTAAGCAGACTTCTAAATTAGGGGCAAATCTGAGTAGGTGGTTCGAGTCAGGGACAAAAATGCAAATGGCCCTTAATCCTTATATGTAACACCAGTTTATTAGGTGTAGGGAAACAACAACAAACTCGAAAGAAATGTAGTGTCCGTTCTGAACTTAACTCTCTATATAGGTATAGGTATGCTAGCTAGTGAAACGGATGATGATTCATAACATATATAACATGCTTTCAATGAAGAAAAATCAAGCCTTATGTAACGAAAACTAGTCGTAGGTCATCGTGCACCAGATCACCAGCATGTGGGCAGTCTATAGACACGGAGGGTTGTACTTCTTCTCAGCCCTGCAGTACTGAAAATGCTTCTTTTGATTGCGATGATTTCAGTGTAAACATCCTGGATTGCTGGACGGTATTTAGGAGTCTCCGGAGCGCATAGCAGGCCAAGCTTAACAAGAGCAGTGATGCAGCTCTTTGCTCCTGCAATCATTTGATGATTTTCCTGGTCCAAAGTACTCTCTGCTTCTTCGTCATTCTTGGGTCCCACAAAAGGAATTGACGATTCTAGGATCTAGAACCTCAAAATCATATAACAGAGTAATGGATCCAACCAATTTTTTCTTCCATAACATCTTCCTTATTGCTTCATTGCTGGATTCCTTATCCCTCGGTATTTCTTGCAGATGGCAGGCAAGCTGGGGATGCGTACAAGAACCTGAAGAAGAAGACTGCAAGGGGCATTGCTTTCCTGTCATGCTTATCTGTGAACAACACTTGTCATATTGTCCCTGCTTTGCCACTGGTCCATGGTATCTTACTATATATTTGTCTACTGGTTGTTGCATATTTTGTGCTGTACAAATTGACAAACTGCTGGAGCTAGCTCAGAGAAGTGGCATCTATTTCTCCCTACAGAAAACATTGTATCTACTTTTTGCCATGGTGCACCACACTATTGGAGAGCTTATCCAAGGGGTCTAAAACATTAGTGTATACCTGAGTATTGCCTCACATGAAGTCCATCTGATGTTGGCGCCGCCTCCTCGCAGCGCCGCTTCTTCAACCTCTCAACTCTCTCTTGTGGTTTCCCTCAACACACACCATGCAAAGGAGCTCAACACAGACACACACACGCACAAGGAAGAGCACAAAAGTTTTGCGAATGGCTCTGCTCCTTGGCGTACACATGGGCTACATTTTTTCTTCCAGCCCTCACGGCCGCTCTTTCTCATTCATCTCATCACCTTAAATACGAGTACAAAAAGACCTACACGCAGCCAAGGCAACAACCTGCCCGGTTCTCATGCCATGCACCACACGACTTGATCCACTAACCAACTAACTCACCCACTAACAAACTCCATGCGGACACTGTCCTGCACGCACGCACACGGAACACAAACGGCCATCAACTGCACCGCAACTCACGTATGCATGCACGGCCGTCTAGCTAGCTCACACGACCTGGTCATGGACTTGCGCTAGGCACGCATGCACCCAGGAGCACACCTAACGTGGTTTACTCTAACATCTGATGCAGAGTTACTTGTTATAGTGGAACTTCGTATTTCAGGTCAAAACCGTCACAGCAGAACTTAGTTCATTTTGTTTTTCGAACTTGGGGTTACTAAACTTTTTTTTTTGCTCCATTTTTTGACAAACTAGGCCAAAATAGGCATGATGTTGCCCTTTGTGTATTCTAAATGGACTGCTGTCTTGGACGGAGTAACACAACTTGCTTTCTTTCGATGCCAAAGAAACAAAAGGAATGCACATTTTCAGACTGAGGCATGGAGATACAATGTGGTTGGTATTTTCTTCTGTTGCAAACGTACATTGTTAGCATATGTACATCTTGTGCCAATAGTGATTTTTATTTTATTATTCACAATGTACAATTTCCAGATATGTCTAACATAGTTTACTACTTTGGAAGAAAAAATTCTGTATAATTATACGTTAGTTTGTGTCTAAAGTTTTACAATAGTTGAGATCAATCTCCAATATGTTTACTGTTAATTTTTTTGGCCAACATAACACAACTGCTCAATATAAGTACTTAATCAACCGCAAAAAATATAAGTACTTAATAAATTGGCATACAAATCGGAATTTTTTATTAATGATGTTTATGTATAATAGAGCTTTCATGTTTCATTTCTCTTATATTTAAGGAAATACCTATCATTCTATTGAAAAAATATATAGGCACGGCAACGCGCGCCATCGATGATCTAGTAGATACTGATGGCTGTACTTTTCCTCAGGCCTGCAGTGCTGAAAACGCTTCTTTGATTGCGGTGACTTCAATGCAGACGCCCTGCATCACTGGACGATCTTTAGGCAACTCTTTGTACTTGTGGGCTGGAACCTTTCGTGCGTGTGGCTGAAGTTCCCACTTCAGTCCAGGCCTAGATAGAAAGTCCTCTCTGTACTTGCTTCAATAAGAATCAAATTCCTGTAAGTGAGAGAAATATAAGCTTTTGCATTAGAAAGTGCGTATCTCGAAGCACTTGAAGGGTGCTGATTCGGGTGACCTGAACGGCACAACACACCAAAACCGCATTACATATATGAATGAGGTATATGCGTTTTTTCCTGTAATTAATATATCATATGAAATACATGCTTTCAATTTTTTGAGAGAAATAGAAACATAATGTATTCTATACTAATATTGGCAGAAGAAAAAGGAGTAGTAGCCATATAAAAATATGATCGATACACAAGATAGTGTGGTCGGACCAGACAAGTACCTTCTGTATTATGTGAGCGAGCTTCATCTTGTTTTCCTCTGATTCGCACCACTTCCTCAAATCAGGGCATGTGTTAATCTTAAGTTTTTGAAGCTTGGTGAGATCCGGAACCAGTGGTGCTCAACGTTGACAGTGAGTCTACGTTTTTTCTACGTGAGGATCCAGTGTGGCATGATAGGAGCAAGCACATTGATACGGTGTATCACTATACAAAGGACTGTGTGGAAGAAGGTAAGACGAATGTCAACTACACTTGCACCGATGATCAACTGGCGGACATGCTAACCAAGGCTTTGGACAGAGAGAAGTTCTTGGAGATGCGAAGAAGGATCGGCTTCAAAGCTGTGACGTGACGACGTCGTGATTAGGAGGGTGATTGTTGGAGTTAATCACGTCTCTAGTATATGTGTCCGAGTAGTGCACGTATACCTTGCCGACTAGGTTAGCTTTTGGGCTATTTGCTCCTATATATATGTAGCCTAACCCCTGTACTTTGTATCGTGGAAAAGTAATACAGAATTACAACAGGCTCGACACGAGCCTGTGGCCATACAATCTCGCGTGCGTTGCTTGTGTCCAATTGATCAAAGCATAGATCGATTGCTAGTTTGCCTACGTACGTGTTGTGTGATTGTTCCGGCCAGAAGTACTAGTATTAGTACCACACGTCCAAGGAAGGATAGATTGCTAGCTTGGGGCTAGCTTTACACTGAGGGTGGTCTATCACAAGCAAGTGTTGCTTCGTCCTTGTCTGTCGTCGATCATCCCCTATCGTCAGAAAGTACTTGGAGTCGGGACTGGGCCCACAGTTTATACATTGAGCCTCTTCTGCGGACTTCACGTTTTCAAGCCAGACTAATTCCAGCTTCTCGGGATTCGTGTCATTTAAGCAGACAAGATTGCTGCTCGATTCGGCCAAATTCACTGTTTTGACCCTTTTTCGTTAGTTTAGCACGATCTGACCCTTTCAAGGCCTTTGGCGGTAGGACTTACCTGCACCGTCATTTTCATTTTTTGCAGAAAGGACCCTACCGCCGCAGTCGATGGCGGTAGGACGTGTAACCCTACTTTCATAGGCTATGGCGGTAGGGTCCTTTTTGCAAAAAATAAATCTTTAATTGCATGCATGCCGTTATTATAATTACATGCATGCCCCTACCGCCATAGACCATGGCGGTAGGGTCCTTTTCACACCGAACGGGCTTGACGGTGTAAGTAAGTCCTACCGCCAAAGGCCTTGGCGGTAGGATGTGCTACCCTACCGCCAAAGATAATGGCGGTAGAAAAAGGGTCAGATCCGAAAAAAAGTTGCACATAGGGTCAAATTGTGCTTAAGTTAAGGAAAAGGGTCAAACCGGTGAATTTGGCCGCTCGATTCACCATCTCCAGCGCGGGCCTCAAAAAGGGGTAATGATACAAAACTGGTACTAGGATGAGGTGCAGGTATTTCAAGACTAAAGCAGCCTTCTAAATATAGGGTCTTCAAACTACCAATTCTACTCGTACTTTCTTGTATCTCCTGAACCTTTCTGCAGTACGAGAGGTTCAGTGTGTGCAGCTTTCTCAGGTTACAAAAACTTTCTGGTAGAAGTAATACCATTATTAAAAGACAAGTCCAAATGCTCCAGATTGGAAAGGGCACTGAGACGGTCCATCAAACTGTCATTTTCACCTTTTTTAATGCATTTCTCTAGATTTAAGTATTGTAGACTAGTAAGGCCATCTAGAGATTCTGGTAGCCATCCAATACGATAACAACCTGATAAGTTGAGATATTGCAGGTCCGTGAGGCTGCACATAAACTTGGATATATTCTCCAAAGCATAGCATGTTGACAAATCAAGATGCACCAACTTTTTTAGCTTCCCAAATGATTCTGGTAGTTCTTTAATTCCCACACAGCCTGACAAATCAAGATATATGATTGCAGGTCCGTGAGCCTCCACATAAACTTGGATATGTTTTCCAAAGCAGAGCATTTGGACCAATCAAGATGCACCAACTTTTTTAGCTTCCCAAATGATTTTGGCAGTTCTTTAATTCCCACACAGCCCGACAAATCAAGATACATCAGACCCTTCATTTCTCCGATTGACTCTGGCAGTGCAGATAGATAAGAATCTCGAAGACTGAGGTAAAGTAATTTTGACAGCCTAGTCATATTATCCGGAATATTGTGTGCTCTTGGAGCATTAAGATACCTCAACTGCTTGAATTGGCCAATTGAATTTGTCAATTCATGAATAGAGCACTCGCTCAAGTCCAAGACACGCAGGGATTTAGCAGAGGCAAATGCAACATCATCAAATCGAATTTTAGCCGAGCCCATAAAACGGAGTGCCCTTATCCTCCGTGACTCCAATAGGTTGCTACAATCATTAAGCAGTGCATAGTGGCAACGGTTTCCCCCAATGTTGCCATCATTGCCAGCGAGAAGAATTTCGTCGTCCATCACCGCCCTTGCTAGATCATGAACCAAGTTGTGCATGGTGAACGCTGTAACATCGGCATGGCCATAGCGGACAATCTGAAAACAAAAGCCATTGGCAGTGTTAGATTTTTATCTTTCAAGCATTTGATGCACTAACAAATTTAGTTGCGACAGGTAGCATACTAGACAAAATTAAACTACGCAATTGCGTGGTTCAATCTATTTGTTTTTTTTCTTGAAAAGGATGATAATCTCGGGCATGTGCATGAGAATAATGCATGCAATCATATATTATAAGAATGCAAAATCCAGGCGCCGGACAACATCGACCTGGAAATAAATCGAAAATAAACCCGAGGCCACATGCCTCGCGATAGTAACTCCACCAGATAGCCACTAACCCTATATTACAAGACGACATCAATGCAAAAAAGAAACAACTCCTAGGCTACGCCTTCAAGAAGGAATCATTGCACATGCGCCGATGATGGTGAGTTCAACACAAAATTAAACGGTGGATTCCCATCCCCGAAGCCCAGCTTCAGTCAACCAACTTCAGTATGAAAATAACAAGGCGCACATCGACATAGCCTGATCAAAGATCATGTGTTTCTGCGTAAGGTCGTCGGTGAAGTCGTATGTACCATCGTACCTTATCTGGTTATCGATGCCTCAATAACCGGATACCTCTGAAGAAGACACCAGAAGAACGACGTCTCATATCGCCTGCCTCCCATTAGTGTCACACCACTTTTGGTCCAACAACAACAAGCTAGACATGAGACCTCTGCCAGAGCCACCGTGCAGCACGTGACGGTAGCAAGCATGACTTGACGTTCCCACATGATACATTGTGCGTAGCATCCACCAAAGACTTTACCTGCCAATGACAGGCACTGTCGGAAGACTCTGAAAGAGACACATGTGTCACCTATGGAGCCGCATCGAGACCGGTCTGTTGATGAAGGGGCGTCCCATACTGCCACCAACCTCATAAAGGTCGTCGTGGCCTTGAGATTTATACTCCGAGTCGCCACATAACCACATAGGTCCACCGTCGTCGAAGAAGAGGGGCTACCGCCCTGCTTCTGCACGCTACAGGAGGAACCCACCGCCGCTCCAGTTGTTGTCGTCACCCATATAACGGCAACAACCGCCACGACCATCAGATTCGGGCACCAGGTCCCGATCGAATCCCTCACGTGCAGCCCCCTGGCCAGCCACGCTTGACCTCCAATCACTATAACGAGAAGGCCACCACCAGACTTGAGGCCTCTGCCCCGGCATTCTCCGCCGCATCGCCAGCAGGCCATGTCGGGCAGGGAGATCGCTATTCGCCCTAGCCACAATGTACCTGGCTAGTCGCAGCCCGTCCGCCCACGGATCAGATCTGGCCATCGCAAAGCCGCCGCCGTTGAACCCCTGAGCACGCACCACCGAACGTCGCCCGACACGCACCAGTCACGCGGCCGCGCAACCTTGCTCCGGCGAACGCCGCCAGTGCCACACTTTGGCCCAACAACCCCGGCCCGCGCAGAGCTCACCACGTGAGAGGACGACGGGACCCTCTGCCACCAGCACCGCCCGGGCATTGCCCGATCGCACCCTCTGGCCTCTGCGAGGGAGTAGTAGGGCAGAGAAGGGAAGGCCACATCAGCTAGGTTTTTCTCCTGTCGCTCATGGTTGACGGGAGGGACGGTCTCGATTTGATTGCCCTTATAGAAAGGACAGAAGATAAAATGCCGTATGTATAAAAGTGCATCTTTGAGCATTATTTTTACGCTTGGGAGTAGAAAATAATACTATGTGTTGCGTGCATCTCAAGTGATAGTTGTGCATGGTTAAATAAAATACTTTGTGACACGACCTAGCCAGCCGCCGCCTCCCCAAAAAGTTAGGGTTTCTTTGGCTCCCGCCGGCGCCATTGCCGGTCCACCTCGTCTCTGGTGGCCTTAGGGCCATGGGGGCGGAGTGTATCCTGGCCCTCGCTGGTGGGACGGCTCCGTTTTTAGATTCTTTTTCGAGTTTTGATAGGTTTTGTGTTCTGGTTAGGAAGGCGAGACGGTGGCGGCTCCCTGAAGATGGAATAAAGGTCTCCCCGCCTAATCCATGTTCCGTTGATACTTCTAGCATCGTTGGTGGACGTGTGGAGGTGAGTGTCTGGCGGATCTGTCTTTGGTGGATTTGCTCGGATCTGTTCGTCGCTCGTCGACAGCACTTGTTGTTCTGGTGTTCTTGTGTCCTCAGGTTGGATCCTTCTGATTTACACTCTTCATCGACGGCGGTTGTTGTTCTGGTGTGTTCGTTCTATCGGGCCTTAGCACACGACGACTTCCCGACTGTCTACTATAACAAGGTTTGCCCGGCTCCGACGAGGGAAGGGCAATGATAGTGGCGCGCCTTCGGCTCGCTTCAGTGCTTGTAGTCGTCGCTAGTTGGTCTACTGATCTGGATGTAATTTTTATTATTTCTAGTGTTCGGTTGTACTACTATTATTAAAAATGAATAGGTTGGAATTCTTTTCGAAGAAAAACATCTGTAAACTTGCACGTGGCGTTCATTTTGGTACATAAAGTTGCCAAATACGTGTTTGTGGTCACTGAATTTGCGAGGCCGTTTGAACGTACATTGGCGTAGCCATCTACGCCAACGTGGTACAGGCCCGCTCTCAGTGACACATGGACATGTTTTTGAGCAAAACCCCATCTTCTTTTATGTGTAGAAAAAGTCAACCACCGATGGGGTCCTACCTGTCAGCAAGAGCGATAATCTTTTCCTAATAATAAAGCGTTTATTGTTTTTGGTCGTCCGTCATGAAGATTGCCCCCGAAATACCCACAAATTACCCACTATGCCATCCATAAGTGAAACGATCCGGTTTTATTTCAAAATCGCCACCGGATTAGGTTCTTATAAGTTGATACGTTCATGTAACACAGTCATGCAGACAACCCAATGGCTCAGAGCATCTCCAGCCGCACCCCCAACAAGCCCCCAAGCCCTTTTTTATCATCGGCGCCGAAAAATTGGCCCAGTAGCGCCCCTAGAAGCCGAATTTTCGCCAGTTAGGGCCGAATTTGGCGCCGACGGACCAAACCTGTGCGCTAGGGGGGGCTCGGGGGCGCTAGTGAAAACGATTTTGGCGCGAAAAAATGGGCCCGCCGAGTCAGCGACTCGGCGCCTTCATCGTCCTCATCGCCTCGGTTCCTGCGGGAATCAATGCAAGGCTGCTGCGCCGGTCAGCCTTCCATTGATGCCTCACGGGCGGCGTAGTGAAGGTGCGGTGACATGCGTCCCGCCCGATTCCGCCATGCGTACACACGGTGGCCACGCTCTTGCCGCCCGCCCGTGGCTATAAAAGCCGCCCCTCTATCGCTAGTGAATGCACACAAGCTCACCACAGTATCCTTGGCCCTCTCACCGCCGCCGCCCTTCTCCTCCTCTCACCATCGACGCCCTCTCGACCTCTCCTCTCTACTCTCTTACCGGCGACTAGCATGGCCAAATGCTACCCAGGCGATGGCGCGGTAGCCAACGGCTTCGGCCGCCGCCACCTGCACGAGGACGAGGCGTGTCTCCCCTACGAGGCCGACTAGCCGGCGCTGCCAGACATGCGGGTGTCGGTCTCGTGGAGGCTGAGCGACGGCGGCATGCCAGTGTCACCGCTGCCCACCGGTGCCGACCGGCGCGCCGAGGTCGCGCGCATCCGGTAGTTGCTGCCGGAGCAGATGCGGAACCGGCCGAGGTACGCCCCCGATAGTAACACGCTGTGGATGGCGTACTTCGAGCGCTATTACGAGGAGCAGCTCGCCTCCAACAACGGCGTCGAGCCCCGCGGCCTCAACTCTGAGGGGCGGCGCCGATGGTGTGACGTCCCCGGCCGCACCCTTGAAGCCATCCTCGAGCATATTGAGGGTAGCAACACGCCACGCTTGCAGTACTCGGCGGCCCCCTTCTTATCTCGCTGCCGCGGCAGCTCCTGGACGTCGCGTCGGATGAAGACGGTGTCGTCCTCGTCATCAGGCTCTCTGTCCTCCGATTAGCCCGCGATCCGCCCCGTCAAGCCGGAGCCCCAGGAGACGCCGCTCGGGCGGCGCACCTGTGGCACCTCCCTCGTCATCAATGAGCCCCCACCATGTTCCCGCCTCGTCAGGCTGAAGAGGGAGTCGGGGCTCTCCACCGTGAAGACGGAGACGGGGCTCCTCCCCGTGTAGAAGGAGCATGAGGCCATGGCCGCCGCCGCCGAGGCCGCCCACAAATGGGCGTGGGAGGAGACTACATCCGCGAGGAAATGGCCCGCCAATGCCGCTCCCTGGAGGAGATAGCCGCTCGGCGCCGTGGATGCGAGGAGGGCGGCGTCGTCATCCTCGAAGACAGCGACGAGGAAGCGCCAAGGCAGTCCAACCCCCCACGCATCAACGACGCTGGTCAGGGGAGCAGCAGGGACGACGACGACAGGCAGGGCGTAGGGGACGGGGACGACGGCGGCGGCGGCGACTACACGAACTTCTAGAGGCTCCTCGGCATGTAGAGGTCTCGGTGCGGTGCGACGGCGGCGAAGGCGGATGCAGTAGTTTCTAGGTTAGTTTACTTTTATATTTGTTTTTAGTTTTTTGTACAAATATCAATGAATCCGCCTAGTTTGGCCGAATTTGTGTCGTGTTGGCCGAATTGTGCTCAAGTTTGTTAAAAAAAAGGGCGTCTGGGGCGGCGGTTGGGAAACCGATGCCCTCACGCCAACTTTTTCACCGACTCGCCCCGGGCAGCGCTATTTCAAGCCCATCTGGGGCCAAACGAGCGGAGATGCTCTAAGACGTTGGTCCACCCGACTGGAGACCAGGGTTCGATCCCGATTCCCTACCCCTTTTTCCGGGTGTAGGAAATGTGCCTCCTCCTCCTGCACGCACTAATGGGCCAGCCCATGCGGGTGGTGGCGCCCCCTGTTTTCTTTTTACCTTTTCATTTTTGTTCTTCCTTCTTTAAGTTAACTTAGGATTTTCAAAAGAAACAAATTTAAAAAAGATGTGAGCTTTAAAAATATATTGAGAAATCATAAACTGTTTGTGAATTCAAAAAATATTTAAAAAATCATAAAATATTCATGTGGCCAAAAAACTGTTCGCATATTATAAAAATATTCACAATCTCAAAAAGATGTTCAGGAAATAAAAAATGTTCATGATTTTTAAAAACTAACCCAGTATGCAATACATATTCTGTAAATAGAAAAAAAAGTGTACATGTAATTTTAGAAAATGTTCCCAAATACTAAAACAGATCCGTAAATAATGAACAAAACGAACCGTGGCTTGCGTAGAAGCTTTATTAGGGGATCTGTAGAGGTCTATCTATGATTTATTTAGTCCCTCACGTTGGGTTAAAAATGGTTTCCGTGTTTTGTACAATGCTGAGCCCCCCCAAAAAGTTGACATAACTTCCTATAGATTATATTTTTGTAAGCTATAAAAAATTTGGTAAATATCTATTTTGCCTTCATACACAACTATGTTTTCTTTCTGATACCACGGTATTGGTTATGGTAAACACCGCTATGATAGGTCAAGACAAGACACATCATTCATCGGTCTAGCTCAGGCACTGTCCAACAGTGCAGTTTGATTCAACCAAAATAATAATTTGTTATGGCGCCTTAGGAAATCAAATTGTGATATCACATTTTTAGTTTTTGAAATGACTTTTTAGAAGTCCATTATTTCATCATGACATCACATAGACATAGTTTGTGGAATGATATTTTTAAAAAGGGTCCTGATAACGCCCACACGTGTGGGCGTTAAGGGGTCTGGCCACACGTTTTGTATAGTGTCTAAGAAAACCAGTCCACATGTCTACATGTGGACAAAAAAACTAATGCCCACACGCCTGTTTTTTTGCCTTGTGGTCCCTCCCACACGCCTACGTGTGGGCAAAATAGATAACACCTACACGCCCGTACGTCCGGCCTCCTACCTCTCGGTCCCGCACGCCCCGCGTGACAGGCACCAGTCACCATGCATCCTCCCAGTTGCCATGGTTCGAACCCTCTTCCATTTTTGTTTAACTGCAGTTGCCATGTTGCTGAACTACAGTTGCCATGTCTGACAACTACAGTTGCCATCTCAGGTCAAGTGCCATATGCCATTTTTGAACAGCTGCAGTTGTTGCCATGTATGGTCTGGTCTACTACAGTTGCCATGATTTAAAAATTTTAGGAGTTGCCACATACTAACACTAGGCAGTTGCCATGTAGCACTATAAAAAGACATGGCAACATAACATGTTCGGGTAAAGAGAGAGTTGCCATCTGCTTACAAACACACTAGGGGCAGTTGCCATATAACCTATAAAACACATGACAACTGACAACTTTGGGAGTGGGAGAGGAGACGGGCGTGTGGGTGCGATGGTATCTTTAGGAGTTTCCATCTACTAAACACTAGGCAGTTGTCATGTAGCACTACAAAAAGACATCACAAAATAACATGTTCGAGTAAAGAGAGAGTTGCTATATGCTTACAAGCACACTAGGGCAGTTGCCATGTACCCTGCAAAACACATGGCAATTGACATTTTTTTGGTGCGGGAGAGAAGACGGGTGTGTGGGCAAACTGATAAACGCCCACACACCAGCCCCTCCGCGTGCATTGAAAATTGGCGTGTGGGCAAACTGCTAAACACCCCCACACCAGCTCCTTCGCGTGATGAAATAGGCTGGTCGACCGGATGAATACCCACACACCAGCCCAGTTCTACGTGGCATAAAAAATATGGCAAAACATGCCAAGATTCGTGCAAACACAAATGGACATTGATCCATGCGTGTGTGCGAGATGCAAACGCCCACATGTGTGGGCGTTAGAGCATCTCCAGTCGTTGGCCCCCTAGGCGGCGCTTTTACGCGCCCCCTAGGGGCGAGACGGCGCAAAAAATGGGCGTGGGGGTGAGCGGGTTCCCAGCCGCTCGCCCCAGGGTCGCCCCAGACGCGTTTTTTTAATTTAAAAAAAATCATAATTTGGCAAAGTTCGGCTAAAATTCGGCAAACTAGACATTCATATTCAACATGTTGGGCGTTTACATAAATTATTAAAAAAACCATCTACGGGGCGAAGAAGTCGATCAGCCGTGCCCAGTCGCCGACGTCGCCGCCGTCCTCGTCGGAGTCGTCGGCCTTCTCCTTCTTGATGGCGCTGCCGCCCCTGCTTGACCCCTCTTGGCATCTCCATGGTGGACCGGTCGTGGTGGCGCGTCGTCGTCGTCGTCGCTGTCCTCGAGGACGACGATGCCTCCCTCGTCCCGGCCACGGCGACGAGCTTCGAACCACGTGAAGGTGGCATACTGGCGCTCCCTCTGCGTCTGCAGCCAGTCGTCGCGCGCCCATTTGAGTGTCACTTCGTCATCGAGCGCCTCCTCCTTGACGCCACCGGCGAGCCCCAACTCCGTCTTCACGACGGGGAGCCCCGGCTCCGTCTTTGGCTTGACGAGTCAGGGAGGAGCCGAGGACGAGGCACGGCCGCCGCCTTCGTTGATGACGATGCTGGCCGAGCGCAGTCCCCGCTGCGGGCTCGGTCTTGACGCCGAACACTGCCGGAGAGCCGGAGGAGTGGGAAGAGGAGTGGTAGGAGGAGCGGGACGAGGACGACAAGCCGGAGACAAACCTCCTTGGCATCCATTGCCCTGCGCCGTGGCAGGGGACCAGGGCGGCGGAGGGGTATGTGAGCAGCGGGTTGTTGCCACCCTGTAGGTGCGCGAGAACCTCGTGGAGCGAACGGCCGGGGACGAACCACCACAGGCGTCGACCTTCGCTGTTCCACCGGCCGCCCCCCACCATCGGTGCCACGATGGTGGAGGCGAGGCGTTGCTCCTTCCGGCGCTGGAAGTACAATGCCCACGCCTCGTGGTTGTTGGCAGCGTACTGCGGGGAGGCGCGCTGCTCCTCAGTCAGCGACGACCGAACGCAGTCGACCTTGCCGGCGAAGTAGTCGGGGCGCGCGACGGCTTCCGGCAGGGGGGAATGGGGACGCCTCCGACGTTGAGCCTCCATCCTGTCGGCCCAGCGCGCATGTCTGGAGGCGCCCATATATTGGCCTTGAAAAGCAGGTGCGCCTCCCACGATTGCAGGGAACGGCGGCCGAAGCCGTTGGCCGCCGCTCCCTCACCAGGGAAGCGCTCGCACATTGTCGTGGGTGGGGCTGGGAGAGAGGAGAGATTTGTCGGCGGCGGAGAGAGAGAGGCAGAGAGCACGGCGTCTGTGGCCAGCGGCGGGAGGGGGGCGACGGTTTTTATAGCCGTCGGGGAGGCGTGTGTACGCGGGGCGGGGAGTGAGGCGTCGCCGCGCCACCCATGAAGAGCCGCCCCATGGGAATCACTGGAAGGCTGACCGGCGGCAGCCTTGGCATTGATTCCCCGCGGGAAACCGAGGCGTTCTGAGGACGACGAGGCGAGTGTCGCTGACTCGGCAGGCCCGCGGCTCTTTTGCCCCAAAGACGATTCGCCGGCGTCCCCGACCGCTCCCCAGCGCGCCGGGTTCAGCCTGGGTCCGCCGGCGCCAATTTCGACCTGAGCCGGTGAAAAAAGGGCCTTTAGGGTGCGACTGGGCCGATTTTTCAACGTCGGCGGCCAAAAAATCACCTGAGAGGCCTTGTTAGGGGCGCGGCTGAAGATGCTCTTAGTATTTTCGTTTTAACAATCCTTATCACATCTTGGCATCTGGTTCAGACTTTTTATATATTTATTACACCTGTATAATCTCCCATTGTAACGAACAGGGATATTTGCTAGTTTATCTAAAAACGTATGACCGCGAGGCCTTTATCCTCCGACACAATGCTAGCACACTAGACAAAATAACGAATGCACCACACGTCAGTACACAACTATTAAGGACTAGGTAATTGCCCATGCGTTGCAAGGGGAGCAAACATATTAAAGTGGTCGAACACCAGTCATATCTTTGATTATTTTATAAATGTCAATATATTTATACGCATATTTGTACTTATTCCCCCATCCGCCTCTCTGGTGACTCTATGCAATCCTCTAGCTTTGTTACAAATTCTAGGTTTGCCTCCCTGTGTTGCCACGGAAACAAAACAATTTTCCATGAAATAAGAGCTGCGTGAAGAAATATGATGTCTCAGACAGTAGTGTTTATTGTGTCCATATCTTAATTGACAGCAGAGCAGCATGGAAAACATCAGTTTTTATTTCACATGCATGTGTGTGTGTGTGTGTTTGGGGGGGCGGGTCAGGAGGGACATTCCGTATGGATTTCCAATGCAGAAATTCTCTATATGATCTTGCTTCCTTTCTTTTTTATATACAATGAAACATAGAAATATGGAAAGACATCAAAAAGGGAATGAACGAATCTTCTGTTATGTCTGACGATACACATACGGAAAAATAGCAGTCCCTAACAAATGAATGGCTCAACTGCCACCCACCTTATACTGTCTGATGAGGTTGTACTGTCGTCACATTCTTGTAAACATATATTTTATAGTCCTAATCGACCTTCTCTTATACTTCAGATACATTACCGTAATATAATGGCATAAAGTTGCAAATCCAACAAACTCACTTGAATGTAAACTATGTTTGCATACAAACGATGCTTGCGAAAAACAATGCTATTTGTGAATAGTGCACGCTCGACTGTGGAACATGGAAGGACGCCTCCAGCCATCTCCTTTCTAGGCATGCTCTACGGCGGCCGCACGAAGTCGTCGACCTATCCACGTTTTTGGTTAAATGGATTTGGTTCTTGTCGGTGTCAAAACCGGCGGATCTCGGGTAGGGGGTCCCGAACTGTGCGTCTAGGCGGATGGTAACAGGAGACAAGGGACACGATGTTTTACCCAGGTTCGGGCCCTCTTGATGGAGGTAAAACCCTACGTCCTGCTTGATTAATATTGATGATGTGTGCTACAAGAGTAGATCTACCACGAGATCAAGGAGGCTAAACCCTAGAAGCTAGCCTATGGTATGATTGTTGTTCGTCCTACGGACTAAAGCCATCCGGTTTATATAGACACCGGAGAGGGCTAGGGTTACACAGAGTCGGTTACAATGGTAGGAGATCTACATATCCGTATCTCCAAGCTTGCCTTCCACGCCAAGGAAAGTCCCATCCGGACACGGGACGAAGTCTTCAATCTTGTATCTTCATAGTCTTGGAATCCGGCCGATGATGATAGTTCGGCTATCCGGACACCCCCTAGTCCAGGACTCCCTCAGTAGCCCCTGAACCAGGCTTCAATGATGACGAGTCCGCGCGCATATTGTCTTCGGCATTGCAAGGCGGGTTCCTCCTCCGAATAATTTATAGAAGATTGTGAACACCAGGATAGTGTCCGGCTTTGCAAAATAAATTCCACATACCACCGTAGAGAGAATAATATTTACACAAGTTCAATCTGCTGACGTATTTCGTGGCGTGATGTCACACCACTACCAAGCCTTTACTCAAATTGTTTTTATTATACCACCTCAACGCGTTTAGCGAAGCGGTTTCCTTGGCACGTCTTATCGAGGCAGATATCGTGTTCCCCTTATTCCGGGATTCTCATAAATACGGACGTGGGTAACCCAACCGCGCCCTTTGCCACGCCCCCTCCATCGAAGGCGGGTTCCAAACGGTCATGGGGATGGCTCTTGGTATTCTTCCTCTTTATAATGAGACCAAGGCCTGTTCTTTTTCTTCAATCCTCAATCGAATCCGCCCCTCGCTCCTGAGTTCCAACACCCAGGGCTCCAGATTCGGGTACCTTCGATCTTCGACAATGTCCGGCTCCAACCTACGAGGCCGGTGGATGCCCTCTTCCGTCACGGAAGAAGACGTGCTAAAGCTGACAGATGCCAGGTACTTGACCTACGAGATTTCGCATAGGTTGCCTGCCCGAGGGCGTCGTGTTCGTGTCTCACCTCCGTCGGGGTTTAGGCTTCCCGATGGATCCCTTCGTGAGGGGGCTCATGTTTTACTATGGGCTGGAATTCCATGACTTGGCTCCGGAGTCCATCCTCCACATCTCATCATTCATTATCGTCTGCGAAGCCTTCCTCCGCACTACCCCTCACTTCGGCTTGTGGCTCAAAATCTTCAACGTGGAGCCGAAGATGATTGAGGGGCGTCAGGCAGAGTGCGGCGGGGAGGTTATAAGCAAGAGGGCCGATGCTCCATGGCCCGAGGGCTCTTTTCAGGAGGAGCTCGGCTCGTGGCAACAGGAGTGGTTCTATATCACCGCTCCAAGGGGCAGCAGGCAGAAGCCGCCGCCCGTCTTCCGCTCGGGCCCTCCACAACGGCTGACGTCATGGGTCAACAAGGGGCTTAACTGGGGGCCGTCCAAAGACGTACCCCTGTTGCAGGACCGGATTCAAGGCCTCCAAGAAAGGGAGATTAATCTAGTCATAGTGGCACAGGTTATGCTGATCCGGCGCGTTCTGCCCTGCAAACGTCGCCCCCTCCGCCTGTGGGAATTTAATCCGGAGGGGCCGCGAGCTCTCCAACACTTCATGGGTTTGACACCCGCGGAGATGTACAAACTGTTCTTCGGATCGCAAGAGATGCGTCCGGACTTGACCGAGGACGCCGACCTAAGCTGCAATCGCCCGGATACTCAAGTAAGTAGCCCTGTGTCCGGACATATTGTCTATTTATTTATCATGGGTTTGCCTTTTAACCAGCTATCCCTTGAACAGGAGTGGACAGCGCAAGCAAAACTGATACGGTGTCCGGCCCCCCTCCCTGAGACCACGCCGGATCCCGTGTTAGTCAAAATGTTGGAGTTTGCGCCTTCGGAGGAGAGCGAAGGGGGGCACAGGGAAACTACCACCTCTGCCAAGGAGGCTGTCAGTAAGGGGGGAATCGAGAGTCCCTCCTTCCAGGGGGAGAAGAGGACTGCTTCCGAAGACCCGGAGGCCAAGGCCTCAAAGCGGGGAAAGAAATCTGCACCGGAAGGTCCTGTGCCGGGAAGAGCCCCGGCCGCACAGTCTCCCCATAGGAATCAGCCCTCCAGCGAGCCGTAAGTAAAAAAGGGGGAATTTTGTAATAGGGAACGCCCCTATATTATTTCCAAAGGTAACCGAAGTTTTCACCTTGTAGTTCGGATCTCAGCCCATCTCAGTAGAGCTCAACTTCGGGGGACCTTCGTCCGGAGATGATGGAGAGCGAGACGCCTCCATATGCCGCCCCGTCGGGCGGGGCGGACAACCCTGAGGTGTCGTCACGGAGGGTCTCCCCGAGTCCGGCGGGGCCGAAGAGTCCGGCACCCATTGGAGTACGGCCGGTGGAGCTGCAGGATTTGCTCAAGAGGGCGTCTATCTCGGAAGATCACCACACATTAATGAGTATGGTAATTGAGAGGATCTCGTCCGCCGAAAGCGGGTTGTATGAGGCCGTCGGAAATTTGCTGACGGGGTTTGAGGTACGCAAAAAATGACATACCTTTTGACAGTTTTGCACATGGAGTGCGCCCTGTATAGATAGTAGCCCCTGAGACTTGGTATGCTGTCGAAAGCGACAGCATGCCAAGGATCATAATCTCAGTAATAGAATGTCGCCTTTCCTATGCAGGTGGCAAAACATTCGGTGGCTAGCCAGACTGATGGAGTTGCCGAGCTGAAGAGGCAACTCGATGTTGCGGATGCGGACATCGCGCTGGTCAATAAACGACTTGATGATTCACAAGGTAGGTGGTTGCTCCGCGGTCGCCTAGTAAGGGAGCTGACGCCCATTCCTTATAATTTGTATCCTTGATGCAGATGGTGCCGCTGCTGTGGAAGACCTTCGAGCAGAGCTTGCTCGAGCCAAGGAGCAAGCCAGGAAAAGTGATGCGGCTGCCTCGAAGGCAGCGGAAGAGCTAAAAGCCGAAAAGGCTGCTCACTGCCGAAGCAGGGAAGAGATGGCCAGAATGGCCTTGAAATTAAAAGATGCTACCGACCGTTGTGAGGTTCTTGAAGGAGAACGCCGAATGGAGCAAGAGGGCCTGAAGAAGGCCGCCGCCGAAGTCAAGGATGCCCGGAGTGACATGCAGGCTATGAAGGAGGAACTGCGTCAAGCCGGAGATATTGCGGCTGGAAAGCCCTTTCTTCTGCGTAGGAAGTTCACGGATCCGAAGTATGCTCAGCTGGGCCAGTTGTGTGGTGCGGAGGATCCTTATCTGGATTTGGCGGCGAGTGCGGCGGACGCAGTCGTGCACTTCCGAAGCCAGAAGGATCACGAAATGGAAGAGCTTTACTGGTCTCAATTCCATAGTCTCGAGCATCCACTTCCGTTGACTGATCGGCTGGCTGAGTGGGCTGAGCTGAATAGATTGTCCGGACTTGCCATGACGGATGTGGTCGCTCATCTGTGGCTGGAAAGGCCCAAGCCGAAGAGTTATTTTGGCTTGTTGCAGCAATTCCTTGGGGCGGTGCCGCATATCAAGGCGATGAAGCGGTCGGCATGCATAGAAGGTGCACGGATGGCTCTCGCCCATGTGAAAACATACTGGGCGGAGATGATGCCACCGCTGTTGCAGCCCGGGGTTCAGACAAAAGCCGATTACCCGCCGAGCACTATTTTGAGAAAGTCCTGCAGGGCGCTCGTTTAATAGAGTCCCGGTGCTCGAAAGATGTTATGTTTAAATGACATGTATGATTTCTGAGATCATGTTTATAATGCAATGGCTTTTTATACTTGTGCGTTCAAGTATTGAACTATCTCCTGTGCGGCCGTATATGTATGAATAACCTGAAAGTTGCAGTCTTTGGCTTTAGCCCCCACACACATGGTGCGGGGGTGTTTGCAAAAAAGAAAAATGCTTTTTCATACTTAATCCAACGTCTTGGTCCTTTGAAGGAGGTGATAGCATAGCAAACTAGGCAACCGGACTATAATGCTTTATCACTTTCACTTAGCCATAGGAGCTCGATGGTGGGGCTACTATATAGCCCCTAGAGGCACCGCGCTCTCCGAACTCGGGGCGCGTATGTGCCTGACCGGGAAGCGGTCCTTTGTCAAAGCGGAGGAATTCTAAACATTCCAATAGTCGATCGAGTGGTTGACCAGTCTCTCGCTATATCATGACAGTCAATTTTCGGCTTTCTCTATTGAGGTGCTCGCCCGGCCGAACCGGGGCACAATCGCAGTAGTTCTCCTGGTGCCGTGTTAGCTGATGGAGCGGAACATAAGGCAGCAAAACACAGGAGCCGGGCAAACCCAACATTTGACCAAAGACATGATTCGGAGCTGGTGCATATAAGGCCTAACTCGAGACGCCGAACACTCCCTGAGGTGTTCGGTCTTTATGATACCGGGCAGAACAATGCCCTAAGCCCCTAGTGTCCAGGTACAGGCGGGAACTTCTGACGCGGCCGATGCCAAAACGCCAGCCTCCTCCTCGGTTATGGTAAAAAACCGGGGGATGTGTATCAACAAGAGACAGTAAGAAAGGTTTACGCAGGGTCTTAATCTGAAAAGAATCCTTGCAACGGGTCCCTGCTGCACGTCTGCGCCTGTGTCTCCGTTGTGCTGTATCCTGGACAGGTGTAGCACGTGCTTCATCTGTAAAAGAGAAGGACTTAGTTTGGAAGAAATATCGTGCAAAAGTTGTATTTAAAATAAAGTATAATTTGGAAGATGAATAAAGTTGAGCTTTATTGGCTCTCATCGTTTATACGCGCAGCCCCTTGTAAAGGGGTATGCGGCTGGAAAGCCCCTTGTTTATTTACGCCGGACTCGCCTAACCGTGTCCGAGGTCTGAATGGCCTGTTTTTAGGGGCTTTGACCTGCAAGATCGGATTAGTGTGTGGATGTCAAGGCAGCCTCACGTTCTCCATGGTCGAGGAACACTCGGAGTTACTCTTTAATGAGATTATGCCGCGTGGACCGGGCATTTTAAGCGTAAGAGACGCGTAATGTGTTATTGCGTTTAAAGCGGGCGAAAGCTTCGCATCCCAGTAGTGCTTGAGGGCCACTGTGAAATGGGGCGATATGGAGAGTGAGCTTTTCGCGACGGAGGTTGTCGGATGAACAGGACATAACCTCTAGTGGTATAGAGCCTGTTCAATTGGCTTAAAGGCCTGGCGTCACTCCTTTGAAGGAAGTGCTGCTACGGCCAATTTTGGTAGGGTCTTTCCCCATTCTGCGGATGGTGTCCTGGTATGGCAGGTGCCGCACTGTGTTTTCGTGTTATCACATGAAGTGAGTTCATTGTTTTGACTTCTAGTGGGAAAGTCTTCTATTTTCCGGTGTGCTGCTTGTGGGGTTCGTCGTCGTCTTCGTTTGGTGTGTCGAGCCCCTTGTGTTCGGCGTTAAGTCGGCCGGACTGTTTGAAGACCCAACAATCTCTGTGGGTATGGTTTGCAGGCTTCCCGGAGGTACTATGTATTTGACATAGCCTATCCAGAATTTTGTTTAGGTTGGATAGCTCGTCGCTGTTGTCCTTGAGGGGCAGTGTTTTATTATTCGGCCGAGAGCTTTTGAATCCGGCGTTGACCGCCGTGCTATTTGGGCCATCTTCCTTATTCCGACGCTGATCTTTTCTACGTCGTGATTTCCCATTTCCAACCCTGACTTCGGATGTACTCGGGTCGTTGGTGCTGCATCTAGCCAGCCAGCTGTCTTCCCCCGCACAAAAGCGGGTCATGAGGCTTGTTAGTGCGGCCATTGTTCTTGGTTTTCCTGGCCGAGGTGTCTGGCGAGCCATTCGTCTCGGACATTGTGCTTAAAGGCTACTAAGGCTTCGGCGTCCGGATAGTCGACTATTTGGTTCTTTTTGGTGAGGAACCTGTTCCAGAATTTGCATGCTGACTCTCCGGGCTGTTGAGTTATGTGACTTAAATCATCTGCATCCGGAGGGCGGACATAAGTCCCTTAAAAATTTGCTCAAAACGCATCCTCGAGCTCTTCCCAACTTCTAATGGTATTTTCTGGGAGGCTTTTGAGCCAATGCCGAGCTGGCCCTTTGAGCTTGAGGGGTAGGTATTTTATGGCATGGAGATCGTCTCCTCTGGCCATATGTATGTGTAGGATATAATCCTCAATCCAGACTCCGGGGTCTGTTGTTCCGTCATATGCCTCTATGTTTACGGGTTTGGATCCCGCTGGAAATTCATGATCCAGTACCTCGTCGGTGAAACATAATGGGTGTGCGGCGCCCTTGTATTTAGGTGTGCTGTTGTCTTCAAACGCTCGGCGGGTTGTGTTGCTTCCTAGAGTCTTCTTTTTTGGCCCATAGATAGACCTGACCGGGTCATCCTTTTTCCGAGGATCTTTATGCTGATCGTGTGCCGGCTTGTGTGCGGAGCCCCTTGCTGCTCTTAGCCTGTCATCTGGCCGTCTATCCGGCCAGGCAGCCTCTTTCTTTTTTGACTGCGGGGGCTCTAAGGCCTTCTCGTCGAATTCGGGCAACAGCTTGCGCTTCGGGTAACTCTTTGCCTGGCGACTTGCGTCATATTTATCTGCGGTATTGAGTACTTTACTCCATCTCATTCTGAGTGCGTCCTCTGCTGTTTTGAGCTTCCGCTTTTACTTCTTCAAACTTCTTGGAGTAGCGACGAGCCTTTTATGAAGGTTCTTATGCTCTGGTGATGTGTTCGGCATGAGATCATCTAGGCTCTTGTTTTCGCCGGGGATGGGTTGCTTGTCCAGTTCACCGTGTTCGGATGATTGCTTGCTGGCGTGTTTGCCGTCCACTGCTTCGCCCTGCTCTAGGGCCGAGTCTGTATTGGTGCCGTTTTTATCGAGGCGGGACTTCGGGCGGCGCTTGCGTCGCCGTTTTGGTTGTTTGCTGGGGGAGTTGTCCTTCGCCATGTCCCGTTGTTCCTCATTATCGCTTCCTTTTGGTGTATCCACCATGTATACGTCGTGAGTTGGGGTGGCTTTCCAGTGCCCGATAGGCGCTGGTTCTTGGTTGTCTCCGGCATCATCGTGCATATACCGTCGATGTCTTCGGAGTCGAAGTCGAGCATGTCGGTTAGATCGTCGACAGTGGCTACTAAGTGGGTGGTGGGTGGGCGTTGAATTTCTTCGTTGTCCGCATCCCAACTGCCCTGACCGCAGTCCGGCCAGGGCTCTCCTGATAACGAGAGATACTTTAGCGAGCTCAAGATGTCGCCGAAAGGTGAGTGTTGAAAGATGTCCGCAGCGGTGAACTCCATGATCGGCGCCCAACCGGATTCGGTTGGAGGAGGCGCGGGAGGTTCGGGGTCCGACAAGGAGTCTGGCACCTCGGAGTCACGAGCTTCGTGAGGGACAAGGTCAGTGTTCGGCTCTATCGCCGCAGAGGTTGCAGCCCCCGAGGCGGTGTCTAGCCATCCGTCCTCGATCTGCGCAGCCGGCTCCGAATTGAAGATCGGAGCGGGCTCGAGTGTGGCCTCCAGGGTACTGTCCGGCTGTAGAGCTAGATCATGCCCGTCGTGACAGTGCGGCGCGCTTGGCTGTGGCTCGAATCCATCGAAGAGCAAGTCCCCGCGGATGTCAGCCGTGAAGTTAAAACTTCCAAATCTGACCTGACGGCCAGGGGCGTAGCTTTCGATCTGCTCTAGATGGCCAAGCAAATTGGCCCGCAGTGCAAAGCCGTCGAATACGAAGATCTGTCCGGAGAGGAAGGTCTCACCCTGGCTGCGTCGTTGATGATGATCAAAGAAGCCATCGAACCTATCGGTGACGACACAGAGGAACTCTCAATGAAAGCACCAATGTCGGTGTCAAAACCGGCGGATCTCAAGTAGGGGGTCCCGAACTGTGCGTCTAGGCGGATGGTAACAGGAGACAAGGGACACGATGTTTTACCCAGGTTCGGGCCCTCTTGATGGAGGTAAAACCCTACGTCCTGCTTGATTAATATTGATGATGTGTGTTACAAGAGTAGATCTACCACGAGATCAAGGAGGCTAAACCCTAGAAGCTAGCCTATGGTATGATTGTTGTTCGTCCTACGGACTAAAGCCATCCGGTTTATATAGACACCGGAGAGGGCTAGGGTTACACAGAGTCGGTTACAATGGTAGGAGATCTACATATCCGTATCGCCAAGCTTGCCTTCCACGCCAAAGAAAATCCCATCCGGACACGGGACGAAGTCTTCAATCTTGTATCTTCATAGTCTTGGAATCCGGCCGATGATGATAGTTCGGCTATCTGGACACCCTCTAGTCCAGAACGCCCTCAGTTCTTCTCCCATCTTATAAAAGGAACGATCGATGAGGTTACCTCTCACCAGTACGAGCCAGGCTGAACTCGGTGGCTCATTGCCGTCACCCAATAATCTTCTCTGCCTGTTCGCCGATGCTAGCTGCTGCTCAGCTCCTCCCTGGTGGCCTGGTCGCCACCACAAAGCTCCATCTGATCGCTGCTCCACTCCTTTAATTAGAACACTATAGAATGCTAGCTACAATCAACCACTGAAACGATCAAAGCACAAACTTCAGTTCCCGCCGAGTATCACCATGCATATAAAATATTGTGAGTTTGGCAGTTGATAACATAACACAATCTGCCTAGCCAGAGACCAAGTCCGACCTGTCACTTTCTTGCGACGCGACGCTGTGGCCTACGGCCGCCCGCCCAGCGTGGCACCTCGCTCGGGACGGAGCAGCTCGTTGCCCATCAATTCGTCGCTCTGGATCCGTGCCGCACCCGCCAGCCACCCAAGAACGGGGACGCGACGGCACCGCTTGTCTTGATCACAGCCCTACCCTTCTCTGGATTGGCCCCGGTCCACTAACGACAGCATGACCGTGGCTCCCGTCCCGACCTTCCCAGCATAACTGCAACATGCTCTCAGCCGGTGCTCCTCATCTGGATACAGATCGAGTAGGGGACGGGGGGTTTGGACTCAGGTGGTTCAGGACAGATACGAAAACAACAAAAGATGCGGAGAGGAACGGTCATGGCGGTACCGCCAACGACGAGGGAAACTTTGGATCACGGGATGGCACCTGTGATTGTAGAGGAGGGGTGTGGTGGGAGGCGCCTGGGCCACGGCGTAGTCCATTGGCGGATCGCCGATGGGGAGGCGACATATCGGAGGAAGGCCGCTAGGGGTCGGCCCTGCAGGGGAAGGCAGCCGGCTTTCGGAGGCGGCATGGGGGAGGAGAGGCAAGCCAGATGACTTGAGAGGCTGCGTGGGCGAGTGGATGGTGTATGGGGGGACGAGGCACAAATTAAGGAGGTGATTATGGAGACAAAATAAAGCCTAATTAATGGTTTTCATTAAAAATGATGGAAAGCTAGAAAAATCAAATCGTGAGAAGGTAGAGTCGGACGAAGGGAGTAACCTAAGACGGGAAACGGAACCTTACGATTCTTTTAGGTAGTAGAGATAGAGATAACTAAACTTAATGTACGAAACCGAAAGCGCTCGTGGATCAGAAAATGGGTTGCGGTCTGCGCGGCCCATTTTTCACTTGTTTATTTTTCGAGAAATTTGTTGATTGTATGTAAATTATAATGCCAATAATATGATAACTGACAATAATATTTATGCATTTTTCTAAAATAATACTTATGAATTATAAAAATGTTTGTATAATAGTAACACAAATTTTTTTTTTAAAAATATTCATAATTTTAAAAATGTTCAAATTTTAGAAATATTCACAATTGTTCGTTTTATTTTAGTAATTCGTCGATCATAAAAGAATGTTCAGGTATAATTTCCAAATAATATTAATGAATAAAAGATTGTATAATTATAATACTAATACTTTCTGAAAATAAATTAATAATATTATCTTAATTACACAAGCATTTTAATAATTATATGCACAGTTTTTGTAGTTCAATGTTTGTATAATTTACAATATTCATAATTAAAAATCTAAATTGTTCTTATGAAACTTTAATCGTGTCTAATTTTTAAATTATAATTTTGTTGAATATAAGTCATGAGAAAAAATACACACAAGTTAATATTTAAATTGTATTAACTATTTTATTTTATTTTTAAGGAATGTTTTAATTTTATAAAACCCTAAACCCTTGTGCAATTCCGAATATGTACATGCGTTAAAACGCACTAGGTTGCACGGACCCGTCGGTTGCACTTTGAATGGTAATTAGATAAATTTCTTCATTCAGTCAAAAAAAGATAGATTTCTTCATTAATTCTGTTCGGTCCACACTGATGTTTAAATTATGTTATGAATCTTTAATCGTGTCTAATATTTAAATTATATATCACATCAGCGCGGACCGATCTCCGTATTCAATGGCTGTGAGAGGTGCGTGCTGGTTATTTTACAGAAAACACTTTGTATTTTTATTCTTTTGCAGATGCCCCTCACATTTTAATATTTAAATATGCCAAACTGGGTTGACCCCACCTATCAGATTTGGGCCCGGCATTTCAGCACGTGGTATGAAATAGTAATAATAAGAAAAAAAAGCGCACTGGCAAGATTCAAACCCAGTACATGAGCACAAAGTGTACACATGAGCTAAGCACTACGCCAAGAATAGTTGTCTGTGCAACATGGAGATACACTCCTATTTGTAATAAGGGCCCGGGCAAAATAATAAAGAAAAATAAAAAGTAAACTGTTGACTCGCGGGAAACTGAAAAAATATTAAGAAATTCACATGTTCGAAAAATAAAGAGTTATTCAACATATTACCTTCCATAGACTTAAGAAAGTATTAGTGCATTAAAAATATTCAATATATTTTTGGAAAATTCTCACGTGTTGTAAGAAATTGTAAACATGTTTTGAAAAATATTCGTCAAGCCTTAAAAAATTTACAACACATTTATAGAATTTACTGTTTTTACAAAATGATTTTTAATACACGTTGAACAGTTTTTGAAATACAACATTGTTGATTTTTAATAATAATGTATTCTAAAATACAATGAAGATACACAATAATTGTGAGTTCTTGTGGTCTTGAATGAAGATACAAAAATATTACACAATATTTTATAATATACGTTGAACTGTTTAAATTGACATAAATTTTTGAAAAAGTTCATGTTAACTCTTCGAAATACACAACAGTAAAAATAGAATAAATATTTTAAATGGTCATCACAGCATATTGATAATTATATTATTTTTATATTAGAACATTTGCATATCATAAAAACCAAGCAGTAACTTTCGAAAACACAATGAAAATTGCAGATCTACAGGTAGACTATATGATTTTCCGCAAACAATTGTACACAAAGTAGTGTTTGTCCGGGTGGCTAGCATGCGTACTATTTATTTAACCTAGAGGTTCCGTGTTAGAAACCAGTTGAAGGGTTCACTGTTTACTACTTTACATTTTCCTGTATTAGCATTCTAAAGCAACGTATTTTTTATGGATTTTAATTAAATCTCAGGGTGGTTTCTGGAAAAAAATTGACCGCACATTTGTCTGAGCGCAGGCGACGCTCACACCAATGACGTGTGGCCAGCTGTCATTCCACGCGGACGGCACATACGGTGGCATACAAGTGGAGGCACCGGATGTGCACCGTACGACAAGTTATAGCACCACATTGGTGTATTTTGCAAATTTGAACACTAAACTGACCATAACGAACAAGCTAAGTGACCCATGATGTATTTGAAGGAAATATGCTCTAGAGGCAATAATAAAGTTATTATTTATTTCCTTATATCATGATAAAAGTTTATTATTCATGCTAGAATTGTATTAACCGGAAACATAATACATGTGTGAATACATAGACAAATAGAGTGTCACTAGTATGCCTCTACTTGACTAGCTCGATAATCGAAGATGATTATGTTTCCTAACCATAGACATGAGTGGTCATTTGATTAACGGGATCACATCATTAGGAGAATGATGTAATTGACATGACCCATTTCGTTAGCCTAGCACTTGATCATTTAGTATGTTGCTATTGCTTTCTTCATGACTTATACATGTTCCTGTAACTATGAGATTATGCAATTCCCGTTTACCGAAGGAACACTTTGGGTGCTACCAAACGTCACAACGTAACTGGGTGATTATAAAGGAGTACTACAGGTGTCTCCAAAGGTACATGTTGAGTTGGTGTATTTCGAGATTAGGTTTTGTCACTCCTATTGTCGGAGAGGTATCTCTAGGCCCTCTCGGTAATGCACATCACTATAAGCCTTGCAAGCAATGTGACCAATGAGTTGGTTACGGGATGATGCATTACGTAACGAGTAAAGAGACTTGCCAGTAACGAGATTGAACTAGGTATTGGATACCGACGATCAAATCTTGGGCAAGTAACATACCGATGACAAAGGGAACAACGTATGTTGTTATGCGGTTTGACCGATAAAGATCTTCGTAGAATATGTAGGAACCAATATGGGCATCCAGGTTCCGCAATTGGTTATTGACCAAGAATAGTTCTAGGTCATGTCTACATAGTTCTCGAACCCGTAGGGTCCGCACGCTTAACGTTACGATGACAGTTTTATTATGAGTTTATAAGTTTTGATGTACCGAAGCTTGTTCGGAGTTCCGGATGTGATCACGGACATGACGAGTAGTCTTGAAATGGTCGAGACATAAAGATTGATATATTGGAAGCCTAAGTTTGGACATCGGAAAGGTTCCGGGTGAAATCGGCATTTTACCGGAACACCGAGGGGTTACCGGAACCCTCCCGGGGGTTAATGGGCCTTAGTGGGCCATGAGGGAGAAGAGGAGGGCCGGCCAGGGCAGGCCTCGCGCCCCCTCCGCACTAGTCCGAATAGGACAAGGAGGGGGGGGGGGGCGGCGCCCCCCTTTCCTCTTCCCCCTCCCCCCTTTCCTTCTCCACCAAGGCAAGAGGGGGGAGTCCTACTCCCGGTGGGAGTAGGACTCCTCCAGGCGCACCCCAAGGGGGCCGGCCGCACCTCCCCCTCCCTCCTTTATATATGGGGGCAGGAGGGCACCCCATGACACACAGGTTGATCTACGGATCGTTCCTTAGCCGTGTGCGGTGCCCCCCTCCACCATATTCCACCTCGGTCATATCGTCGCGGAGTTTAGGCGAAGCCCTGCGCCGATAGAGCATCATCATCGTCACCACGCCGTCGTGCTGACGGAACTCATCCCCGAAGCTTTGCTGGATCGGAGCCCGGGGATCGTCATCGAGCTGAACGTGTGCTGAACTCGGAGGTGCCGTACGTTCGGTACTTGGATCGGTCGGATCGTGAAGACGTACGACTACATCAACCGCGTTGTTATAATGCTTCCGCTTACGGTCTACGAGGGTACGTGGACAATACTCTCCCCTCTCGTTGCTATGCATCACCATGATCTTGCGTGTGCGCAAGAATTTTTTTTAAAATTACTACGTTCCCCAACAGTGGCATCCGAGCCTAGGTTTTATGCGTAGATGTCATATGCACTAGTAGAACACAAGTGAGTTGTGGGCGATACAAGTCATACTGCTTACCAGCATGTCATACTTTGGTTCGGCGGTATTGTGAGATGAAGCGGCCCGGACCGACATTACGCGTACGCTTACGCGAGACTGGTTTCACCGTTACGAGCACTCGTGCTTAAAGGTGACTGGCGGGTGACTGTCTCTCTCACTTTAGCTGAATCGAGTGTGGCTACGCCCGGTCCTTGCGAAGGTTAAAACAGCACTAACTTGATGAACTATCGTTGTGGTTTTGATGCATAGGTAAGAACGGTTCTTGCTAAGCCCGTAGCAGCCACGTAAAACTTGGAACAACAAAGTAGAGGACGTCTAACTTGTTTTTGCAGGGCATGTTGTGATGTGATATGGTCAAGACGTGATGATATATTTTATTGTATGAGATGATCTTGTTTTGTAACCGAAGTTATCGGCAACTGGCAGGAGCCATATGGTTGTCGCTTTACTGTATGAAATGCAAACGCCCTATAATTGCTTTACTTTATCACTAAGCGGTAGCGATAGTCGTAGAAGCAATAGATGGCGTAAACGACAACGATGCTACGATGAAGATCAAGGTGTCGCGCCGGTGACGATGGTGATCACGACGGTGCTTCGGAGATGGAGATCACAAGCACAAGATGATGATGACCATATCATATCACTTATATTGATTGCATGTGATGTTTATTCTTTATGCATCTTATCTTGCTTTGATTGACGGTAGCATTTTAAGATGATCTCTCACTAAAATTATCAAGAAGTGTTCTCCCTGAGTATGCACCGTTGCCAAAATTCGTCGTGCCCAGACACCACGTGATGATCGGGTGTGATAAGCTCTACGTCCATCTACAACGGGTGCAAGACAGTTTTGCACACGCGGAATACTCAGGTTAAACTTGACGAGCCTAGCATATGCAGATATGGCCTCGGAACACGGAGACCGAAAGGTCGAGCGTGAATCATATAGTAGATATGATCAACATAGTGATGTTCACCATTGAAAACTACTCCATCTCACGTGATGATCGGTTATGGTTTAGTTGATTTGGATCACGTGATCACTTAGATGACTCGAGAGATGTCTGTCTAAGTGGGAGTTCTTAAGTAATATGATTAATTGAACTTAAATTTATCATGAACTTAGTCCTGGTAGTATTTTGCAAATTATGTTGTAGATCAATAGCTCACGTTGTTGCTTTCATATGTTTATTTTGATATGTTCCTAGAGAAAATTATGTTGAAAAATGTTAGTAGCAATGATGCGGATTGGATCCGTGATATGAGGTCTATCCTCATTGCTGCACAGAAGAATTATGTCCTTAATGCACCGCTAGGTGACAGACCTATTGCAGGAGTAGATGCAGACGTTATGAACGTTTGGCTAGCTCAATATGATGACTACTTGATAGTTTAGTGCACCATACTTAACGGCTTAGAATCGGGACTTCAAAGACGTTTTGAACGTCATGGACCATATGAGATGTTCCAGGAATTGAAGTTAATATTTCAAGCAAATACCCGAGTTGAGAGATATGAAGTCTCCAACAAGTTCTATAGCTAAAGGATGGAGGAGAATCGCTCAAGTAGTGAGCAAGTGCTCAGATTGTCTGGGTACTACAATCGCTTGAATCAAGTGGGAGTTAATCTTCCAGATAAGATAGTGATTGATAGAATTCTCTAGTCACCATCACCAAGTTAGTAGAACTTCGTGATGAACTATAGTATGCAAAGGATGGCGAAAACGATTCCCGAGCTCTTCGTGATGTTGAAATCGACGAAGGTAGAAATCAAGAAAGAGCATCAAGTGTTGATGATTGACAAGACCACTAGTTTCAAGAGAATGGCAAAGGGAAAGAAAGGGAACTTCAAGTAGAATGACAAGCAAGTTGTCACTCCCGCGAAGAAGCCCAAAGCCGAACCTAAAGCCTGAAACTGAGTGCTTCTACTGCAAAGGAAATGGTCACTGGAAGTGGAACTACTCCAAATATTTGGTGGATAAGAAGGATGGCAAAGTGAACAAGGGTATATTTGATATACAGGCTATTGATGTGTGCTTTACTAGTGTTTATAGTAGCCCCTGAGTATTTGATATTTGTTCGGTTGCTAAGATTAGTAACTCGAAACAGGAGTTACAGAATAAACAAAGACTAGTTGAAGGGGAAGTGACGATGAGTGTTGGAAGTAGTTCCAAGATTGATATGATCATCATCGCACACTCCCTATACTTTCGGGATTAGTGTTAAACCTAAATAAATGTTATTTGGCGTTTGCGTTGAGCATGAATATGATTTGATCATGTTTATTGCAATACAGTTATTCATTTAAAATCAGAGAATAATTGTTGTTCTGTTTAAATGAATAAAACCTTCAATGGTCATACACCCAATGAAAATAGTTTGTTGGATCTCGATCGTAGTGATACACATATTCATAATATTGATGCCAAAAGATGCAAAGTTAATAATAATAGTGCAACTTATTTGTGGCACTGCCGTTTGGGTCATATCGGTGTAAAGCGCATGAAGAAACTCCATGCTGATGGGTTTTTGGAATCACTTGATTATGAATCATTTGATGCTTGCGAACCGTGCCTTTTGGGCAAGATGACTGAAACTCCGTTGTTCGGAACAATGGAACGAGATACTGACTTGTTGGAAATAATACATACCGATGTATGCGGTCCAATGAGTGTTGATGCTCGTGGTAGGTATCGTTATTTTCTGACCTTCACAAGATGATTTGAGCAGATATGAGTATATCTACTTAATGAAGCACAAGTCTGAAACATTTGAAAAGTTCAAAGAATTTCAGAGTGAAGTGGAGAATCATCGTAACAAGAAAATAAAGTTTCTACGATCTGATCGTGGAGGAGAATATTTGAGTTACGAGTTTGGCCTTCATATAAAACAATGTGGAATAGTTTCACAGCTCACGCCACATGGAACACCATAACGTAATGGTGCATCCGAACGTCATAACCGCACTTTACTTGATATGGTGCGACCAGTGATGTCTCTTACCAATTTACCAATATCCTTTTGGGGTTATGCATTAGAGACAGCTGCAGTCACGTTAAATAGGGCACCATTAAATCCGTTGAGACGACACCGTATGAACTATGGTTTAGCAGTAAACCTAAGCCGTCGTTTCTTAAAGTTTGGAGTTGCGATGCTTATGTGAAAAAGGTTTTCAACCTGATAAGCTCGAACCCAAATCGGAAAAATGCGTCTTCATAGAATACCCAAAGGAAACTGTTGGGTACTCCTTCTATCACAGATCCAAAGGCAAAACATTCGTTGCTAAGAATGGATCCTTTCTAGAGAAGGAGTTTCTCTCGAAAGAAGTGAGTGGGAGGAAAGTAGAGCTTAATAAGGTAATTTGTACCTTCTCCCGAATTGGAAACTAGTTCATCACTGAAATCAGTTCCAGTGATGCCTACACCAATTAATGAGGAAGCTAATAATGATGATCATGAAACTTCAAGATCAAGTTACTACCAAAACCTCGTAGGTCAACCAGAGTAAGATCCGCACCAGAGTGGTATGGTAATCCTATTCTAGAAGTCATGTTACTAGACCATGATAAACCTATGAACTATGAGAAAGCGTTTATGAGCCTAGATTCCGCGAAATGGCTTGAGGCTATAAAATCTGAGATATGATCCATGTATGAGAATAAAGTATGGACTTTGATTGACTTGCTCGATGATCAGCAAACCATGTTAAATAAATGGATCTTCAAGAGGAAGACAGATGCTAATAGTAGTGTTACTATCTCCAAAGCTAGACTTGCCGAAAAAGGTTTTTGACAATGTTCAAGATGTTGAATACAATGAGATTTTCTCACTCGTATCGATGCTTAAAAGTCTGTCCGAATCATGTTAGCAATTGCCACATTTTATGAAATCTGGCAAATGGATGTCAAAACTGCATTCCTTAATGGTTTTCTTAAAGAAGAGTTGTATATGATGCAACCAGAAGATTTTGTCAATCCTAAAGGTGCTAACAAAATGTGCAAGCTCCAGCGATCCATCAATGGACTGGTGCAAGCATCTCGGAGTTGGAATATACGCTTTGATGTGTTGATCAAAGCATATGGTTTTATACAGACTTTTGGAAAGGCCTGTATTTACAAGAAAGTGAGTGGGAGCACTACAGCCTTTCTGATAAGTATATGTGAATGACATATTGTTGATCGGAAATAATGTAGAATTATTCTGCAAAGCATAAAGGAGTGTTTGAAAGGAGTTTTTCAAAGAAAGACCTCGGTGAAGCTGATTACATATTGAGCATCAAGATCTATAGAGATAGATCAAGACAATTGATAAGTTTTTCAATGAATACATACCTTGACAAGATTTTGAAGTAGTTCAAAATGGAACAGTCAAAGAAAGAGTTCTTGCCTGTGTTACAAGGTGTGAGATTGAGTAAGACTCAAAACCCGACCATGGCAGAAGATAGAAAGAGAATGAAAGTCATTCCCTATGCTTCAGCCATAGGTTCTATAAAGTATGTCATGCTGTGTACCAGATCTATTGCATACCGTACCACTAAGCTTGGCAAGGGAGTGTAATAGTGATCTAGGAGTAGATCAATGGACAGCGGTCAAAATTATCCTTAGTGGAATAATGATATGTTTCTCAATTATGGAAGTGAAAAAAGGTTCGTCGTAAAGGGTTACGTCGATGCAAGTTTTAGCACTAATCTAGATGACTCTGAGTCTCAATCTGGATACATATTGAAAGTGGGAGCAATTAGCTAGAGTAGCTCCATGCAGAGCATTGTAGACATAGAAATTTTCAAAATACTTACAGCTCTGAATGTGACAGACCCGTTGACTAAAATTATCTCACAAGCAAAACATGATCACACCTTAGTACTCTTTGGGTGTTAATCACATATCGATGTGAACTAGATTACTGACTCTAGTAAACCCTTTGGGTGTTGATCACATGTCGATGTGAACTATGGGTGTTAACCACATATAGATGTGAACTATTGATGTTAAATCACATGGCGATGTGAACTAGATTATTGACTCTAGTGCAAGTGGGAGACTGAAGGAAATATGCCCTAGAGGCAATAATAAAGTTATTATTTATTTCTTTATATCATGATAAAAGTTTATTATTCATGCTAGAATTGTATTAACCGGAAACATAATACATGTGTGAATACATAGACAAACAGAGTGTCACTAGTACGCCTGTACTTGACTAGCTCGTTAATCGAAGATGGTTATGTTTCCTAACCATAGACATGAGTTGTCATTTGATTAACGGGATCACATCATTAGGAGAATGATGTGATTGACATGATCCATTCCGTTAGCCTAGCACTTGATCGTTTAGTATGTTGCTATTGCTTTCTTCATGACTTATACATATTCCTGTAAATATGAGATTATGCAACTCCCGTTTACCGGAGGAACACTTTGGGTGCTACCAAATGTCACAACGTAACTGGGTGATTATAAAGGAGTACTACAGGTGTCTCCAAAGGTACATGTTGAGTTGGCGTATTTCGAGATTAGGTTTTGTCACTCCGATTGTCGGAGAGGTATCTCTGGGCCCTCTCGGTAATGCACATCACTATAAGCCTTGCAAGCAATGTGACCAATGAGTTGGTTACGGGATGATGCATTACGTAACGAGTAAAGAGACTTGCCAGTAACGAGATTGAACTAGGTATTGGATACCGACGATCAAATCTCGGGCAAGTAACATACCGATGACAAAGGGAACAACGTATGTTGTTATGCGGTTTGACCGATAAAGATCTTCGTAGAATATGTAGGAACCAATATGGGCATCCAGGTTCCGCTATTGGTTATTGACCAAGAATAGTTCTAGGTCATGTCTACATAGTTCTCGAACCCGTAGGGTCCGCACGCTTAACGTTACGATGACAGTTTTATTATGAGTTTATAAGTTTTGATGTACCTAAGCTTGTTCGGAGTTCCGGATGTGATCACGGACATGACGAGGAGTCTCGAAATGGTCGAGACATAAAGATTGATATATTGGAAGCCTAAGTTTGGACATCGGAAATGTTCCGGGTGACATCAGGATTTTACCGGAACACCGGGGGGTTACCGGAACCCTCCCGGGGGTTAATGGGCCTTAGTGGGCCATGAGGGAGAAGAGGAGGGCCGGCCAGGGCAGGCCGCGCGCCCCCTCCCCCCTAGTCCTAATAGGACAAGGAAGGGGGGGGGGGGGG
>LT934114.1:748084260-748108400 GCA_900231445.1 Triticum turgidum subsp. durum
CCTACTCCCGGTGGGAGTAGGACTCCTCCAGGCGCACCCCAAGGGGGCCGGCCGCACCTCCCCCCTCCCTCCTTTATATACGGGGGCAGGGGGGCACCCCATGACACACAAGTTGATCTACGGATCGTTCCTTAGCCGTGTGCGGTGCCCCCCTCCACCATATCCACCTCGGTCATATCGTCGCGGAGTTTAGGCGAAGCCCTGCGCCGATAGAGCATCATCATCGTCACCACGCCGTCGTGCTGACGGAACTCATCCCCGAAGCTTTGCTGGATCGGAGCCCGGGGATCGTCATCGAGCTGAACGTGTGCTGAACTCGGAGGTGCCGTACGTTCGGTACTTGGATCGGTCGGATCGTGAAGACGTACGACTACATCAACCGCGTTGTCATAACGCTTCCGCTTACGGTCTACGAGGATACGTGGACAATACTCTCCCCTCTTGTTGCTATGCATCACCATGATCTTGCGTGTGCGTAGGATTTTTTTTTTGAAATTACTACGTTCCCCAACAGTATTTTTATGCACCAAAACTTAAAATGTGACTCTTACTTATGTAAGATTTAATAATGGACCAAAGTTGGACATTACTTTCTCCCGTCCAGCCATTAATTCTATAAGATTCTTTTTTCTATTACAAGCATAAAAATAAAATAAGTAGTCAAAATAATCAGGGAGGCCATAGCACAACGACTTTCCAGTTGTCTACTACAACAAGTTATGCCTAAGGGAGGGGCGGTGACGGCGGCTCGCCTTCGGCTCGCTTCAGTGCTTGTAGTCGTCACTATGTAGTCTATGGGTCTCAATGATTTTTTTTTATTATTTGTGGTCTCTATGGGTCTCAATGATTTTTTTTTATTATTTGTGGTGTTCGTTGTACTACCATGATTGAAGATGAATAGATTGGAAGTTTTTTTCGCAAAAAATGGGGTGTGTCGTGGTGTGTGGACGAGCAGCTGGAATTTTCTAGACAAGTTACATGGATAAGTTGAGTATGTTGTAAAATGCATTAACCACTGAAAGATTGGATAATCATGTGCACCATATAAACAAGCATCGTATGAATTCCCACCCAATTACCTTCGAATGCTGAAGGAAGGAAAGCTTCAAAACCTGAGTAATGTACATCTCGCCAAGCTCCCAAGCGGTGAATGTTGGTGTTGCCCCAATAAAGAAAAGAGAAATCCACTGGTGAATTAAATCACATTTAGATATCTTGCATCCTTTAGGAAAGATTGCCCAATAGGCAAAGCAGAGCTTCAAATACCGAGGCATAAAAGTATAGCTTAACTTCAAGGATGAAAAGCACCCGTGTTGCAGCTTTATCTTTCGGATCTGAAGAACAAGCAGATACTTTCCAGATATCACTGTCTCTCACGTTCTTCCATTGATGATAGGTCATAGTTTCCAAAATGGGTCCAATGGATTGAGCAGCTAAAGCCACGCCTCCACACTTTGCTGTAATGGCTTCTCCTATATCCTTGAACTGTTCTTTATCATCTCTTCATTCAAAGCCACTTTTTTGCTTAATTATAGTCCAACACATCTCATCTGTTAGTGATGATAGCTAACGTGGGGGAACGGTTGAAATTTTCCTTGCAATCTCCTCATTGCGTGTGGTTGCTATAGCGACCTCCTTGCTACCCTTTCCAACCTTAAGCATTGCAATCAGAAAGAAAAAAAACTATCCAATTGGGAATCGTCCTCCGCCAACAAATCATCTAGAATAATCAGAATCTTCTTATTGGCGAATAGCTTTGCAAGTGACCCGTGTATCATTTGCTTTTTAGTGTACGAGCTCTCATTCTCTGACAGTTGACTTATTAAGGAATTGCCAATTTTGCTCAAATCAAATGTCTCGGACACATAAATCCACACCCGGACGTAGTCTTCAAATTTGGTTTTATTATTGTAAATCATTTTTGCCAAAGTGGTCTTGCCAAGGCCTCCAATGCCATGTATAGCAAGGACAATGAGCTCTTCTATTACGTTCTCTGATAAAGAAACCCATATTTTATTTTCTTCTTCGCTCCTCCCAATGATTGATCCCTTAATTGTTGATGATGTTTCACGGATTTGGTTGACCTTCAGATCGTCGGCATTAGTGCCCGACACTAGCGTGAATGTCTGATATTGATCTGTGATCCCCTGCAGTTCCTCTCTCATCGTCTTCATCTTGTTAGCCATTGTGAACTTGGGGCCAATTGTGAAACAAGGCATCATAACTGCTAGATGTTTCTTGAAGGAGAACTGCAAGATATTGTCATCTTAATTAGTCATTGGTGAAATGGTTGGTGATATTAGGAAAAAGTCTATTTTAAGCCTGAAAATTTGATGCATTTTCTGACATGCCTAACATATAAATTCCAGATTTTATTTTGAAAATACTCATGCCGGTCATTAATTTTAGACTTTATGGTTGGCTGGTATTTTTTGTTCAAATTTAGATGAGTTCAACTTAGTCTATTTAAATTTTGTCTTCATGAAAATATTTAGAAATAAGAATAGAACTTGGTCAAAGTATGCATCTTTTTGTCTAGCAGCAGCATATCTTCTATTTTGGATTCGTCATATTATTGGTGTGCCCAAAAGGCATTGAATCCAAAATTGCAAGGAATAAAAGTTTTTTTTACGACAAAGCAAGGATTAATTTTTTTTTACAAGAAAGCAAGGATTAAAAGTTGTTGTGCCTGGAATTGAAGGCCCACAAGTACCACCATCAAACTTGAAGGGTCAAATGATTATTCCCTATATATGTCTTATTCTATTAGATATGTTTCCGGCTTAAAGAAAATCGGCTAGGGGTAAACACTAAGCGCATAACTACATAGTATTTGCTATTTCAGTATAATCATATGTGTATTTGTAGAACAACAACTAAATTTTGACAAAAATATTTTATATATGTTAAAATCAAATTTTGATGTACCATATTTTTTGTGTGGACAATTACTTCATCGCACATTCGTATATATAGAACTGTAGCGGTAGGCCTTATCGTTATTTTCTTCGGCTCCGACTCCTGCTCCGGCGACCCAAATAAATTGGTCCTGGCCTCCTTGCCTGGGCAGCGGTGAGGGTGTGACGGAGGTGGAACCTAGAAGATGCTTCTCAGTTGTGGAAGGCAGAGGACAAAACCCAGGCTCCCCTTTTGCAGTCGGCGGACTACGGCCCGACGAGCAACCTAGAGATCTCGAAGGTTTAGATGGTTGCAGGGGTTTGATGTGAGTAGGAAGACAGCTCGGAGGGCCTTATTGTTATTGTTTTTGCAGGGGTTCTTACTATTCCTTTCGAAACAGGCTTTCGCTCCGCTTTAGGAATAAAGTAACAACCGAACAAGGACAGGGCTGAACGATACAAGATGGGGATGTGACCTTCTTACAAAGCCGATCCTAAGATAATCAGCACACACAGGACGCATGCGACCACTACTAGCAAAGAGCACCGGGAGAAGTAGACACACCCCACAGTACGACCTAGCAAACCTAAGCTCCACCACAACGCCACTTAGAGGGAAAATGGCGTAGAGCGTCACCGTTGCCGAGCCCACACCAGACAAAGGTGTTCACATAGAGCCCTGACACGAAGAGAAGAACCACGAGGACGTCTTCAAGAAGAGCACGGCACCCACGGGTGTCACCATCGGCGCCAAGGCACAGAGCTTTCGCTCGAAAACTCACCCGTGCCACCTCGAGGCCGCTAGGAGTAACACGGAAGTGCTAGAGTCCCATATCCGAATCAGGACTCCGCCCCTCCTAGCGAGAGCGCACATCCGAGCTACCAGTCGCTGCATCTCCCGTTGCCCACAGAACCTCGGAGAAGAGCCACCACCATCGCAATGATGCCCGCCGGAGAGCAACCATGCGAACCACCATCCGTAGCCGCCACCCCGGCATCCCTGTCTGTCACTAGATAGCATATGTCGCACATATGACGACACACTTAACCACGGTAGGAAGAGCGACGACAGTCCATCAACTCCTAGCCCGGCATCAGTCCCAGAGTCTGGTTAGGCACCTCCACCGTAGGAGGCACCACACCTTCGTTCCTAGCCAATCCCAGTGGATTGGGAGGGACACGGCTCCAGGAGTGCTGACAGCCGATGATGAGTCAGCTCCAAGCCATTGGCCAAGCGAATCACACGACGCCATGTCCATGGTCACCAACGCGGATCTGTGCACCAATACAACACTACCACGACCACCACCACCGAGCACCATACAAACGGGGAGGCCCGCGAGCCAATCTTGGGACAAGCCCGACCTCTCCTACCCGAAGCATAAGCTCTGAAAGCCCCGGGCCTTAGCCAGGCCTGCCCGGGCACGAACCCTATATCTGAGCCAGCCGCCGGCACACATCCAAGAGAAAGAGGTTGCCACCGCCACCCCACGCCGCCTGCGAAACCACCGCTGCCACACCGCCATAGCACAACAGGCTTGCACGGCCCCTGCCCAGCCATGGCACGCACACCGAAGGCGTGTCGCGCTCACCAACGCTAGCCACCACGCCACAAGTCAGAGCCGTAGCAACCAGCCGAGGCCACCTAGGCCCGTGCCGCCTGCCGGCCAAGCCGGCCGCTGTGGCCAGGAGCGCTCCACCCGCCCTGCCGTCCTCGGCCCGCGGCGCAAGCAGCGGTAGCCCACGCAGATCCATCGCTGCCGCCACCACTGACTTCGCGTGCCCTGCCACCATCCATGCCGCCCAAAACCCAGCAGGAGCACCAACGACCAGCGTGGTGCCTGCGCGCCCAGGATGGGGGCCGTGCCGTGTCAGCCCCATCGTCCAACAAGGGAACTAGAGGTCCCCGCCGCCGCCGGCTCTGGTCGGGCTTTGCCCGACCGAGCCCTGGGCGTTGGCGGAGGATGCCGGGGGAGGTGAGAGCATCTCCACCAGCCACGCTAGATATCGTGTGCGCACGGAAAAACCAACTTTTAGCGTGCACGAGCCAGTTTGGCGCACTCCAGCAGGCGCGGGAAAATCGGGTGCGTGCGTGCGCGCGCGAAAAAGCGGCCCGGCGCGCGGCGTCGGGTGCGCTCTATAGAACACGCGCGTGCGCTAGCCCGCCAACTGCCACTCCATCTTCTCCGCCAGGCCATTCTTCCTCACCTCCGATGCCACGCCACCGATGTCGCTCCCTTCTCCCAAAGCCGTCGTGCCTTCTCCCTGCCGCCGACATGCCTTCGCGCGTTCGGAGCAGCTTCAGCTACCACGGCGTCCGCGCCCGCCCTTCCCGCATGTTTTACACGGAGATCCGCTCCGGCGATGTACGCCTCGATTTCGGGACGTTCGAGACCGTCCATGAGGCTGCCCGCGCGTACGGCGCGGCGGCGTGGCGCCTCTCGAGGCAACGTTCGCACATGAACTTCGAGGATGCACGAATGTGCCAGCGGGCATAGGACCTCGCACCTATGCCGCGGCTAATCACCGGCAAGGACCGCCGCATCCAACGTAGGCGGGAGCGCCGCCTCCTCATCGCGGAGGCGGGCGAGTACGCCATGGCGGAGTGGCGCCGACACGTCCCGGAGGACATCGCCACCGAGACCGACTTCTGGGCGGAGAGGAGGGCAAAGCGAGCGGCGGATCGGGCGGACAGGCGTGCGCGGAAGGCACTGGCGATAGCGCAGTGCAAACTCAGTGCTGGGTCGATCTTTGATGAAAACGATCCTCGGTGGGATGACGCATTTCTGTCGTCAGACTGCACCACTGAGGAGGACGAAAACGAGGAGTAGTTTCTACTATATTTGCATCGTAGTATCATTTATCTATTTTTATTTGTGTATGGACTAGTTTGTGGTGTTGTGCTTGAACTATGCTATATGAGTTTTATCTATATGTTTCATACTAGTTGACCCGTTGCGCCAAATGGCGCAGAGACCCGCTAAAGCCATGTTGTCGATGAAAATAATTTCATTTTGCAAGGACATATTCTATATTGATAGTAGAAAGCTCATGTGGTAAATCATGTTATATTGAAAATATGTTTATCATGCTGAGAAATAAGGTTGAAAAAAATCATATTTGTATAACAGGTACTCCCTCCGTCCGGAAAAACATGTCATCAAAATGGATAAAAGGGGTTGTATTTAGACGTATTTTAGTTCGAGATACATCTCTTTTTATCCATTTTGATGACAAGTATTTTCGGACGGAGGGAGTATATACCAATTAAGGAAGTATGTTTTTAGTTGAAAATATGGTTAGCACGCTGAGAAATATGAGTTTGAAAAAAAACATATTTGTATAAGATGTATAGACCAATTAAGGATGTATTTTTTAGCAGTGTTTGTATCAAACTTTTATTTTTCATTTGCATGAAAAATCGTCCGGAGTAGAATATGAAGCGACATGGGTTGCATCCATCGTGCATGTTTATCCCCTTTTCTTCCTCGGTTCCTCATTTGGGCGAGAGAAGCGTTTTCAGAGAAACGTATTCAACTGGTGAGATTTCTCCTTTCCTACTATTTTGGATTTCTCCGCATGCATGGATTTGGTTCTCATTTACCCGGAGCTTGCATTTCCCCTCTTTCTCTGTGGATTTTTACTCCCCTGTGTCTTAGGCATCGTAGATCCTATGTTGTAATTCTCTCTATTTAGGGATGTGTAGGTATGCAAATAAACCATGCAGTTATTCCAATGCTTGTTGGTGTATAGGCTGTAGTTTGTGATTCAATCTTAGTTTTTTTAGCCGCATTAATTGCGCCAAATGACGCAGAGGCCCATTTAAAGCCATGAATGCATTGAAAATACTTTCATTTGTTAATAACATTAAGTATGAGCAACTACTTAAAATACCAACGCAACCCCTTTTAACAAAACTAACAAGGATTTACCAATATATACCCGAGCGTGTACAATTTGTAATCAATCACATTTTCAAACATGGGATTGAAGTAGCTTACACTTTGCATTTAAGATGGCATATGATGGGATATGAATGAAGGTTTGGTTATTCTTTGGGGATTCACCAAATTTCAGTACACACATGCACAGACCTAACAAAATTAGATTAGGTCTGAATAGTTGTAAAATTGCATTTAAAAAGAGAGGTAAACGTACATGACACAATAACATGTACTCCCTCCATCCCATAATATAAGACGTTTTTGCAAGCTATGTTAACTTGCAAAATTGTATTAACTGTGGGACGAAGGGGGTACTTAATACATGATGAACATTGTGTATAGGAGAAGCACTTAGAAATAGTGGTCAATTACACTATAATTTGGTTTTATACAAAAGGAAATTTCATCTTTTGTGTACATATCGTAGAGACCACCCCCTTGCAATGAAATCTTTGCCCTTTCTAATGGCACAACTCCTGCCCTTTGTAAGAAAGGACTCTGGAATACCCATCGATGTCAAGCGAAAAGGATCGTCTGATGCATCTCTATCTGTGCAAAACAATGAAAAATCATACATGCTATCTACATACTCTCATAATCTAGAAGCATGCCTTCAGTTGCGTAGAAATCCATAAAACAAAAAGTGGCACAAGACCAATCAGAATTAGCTTTTGCCATGCAGTTCATGAGCTAAAGTTGAGCATAGTATAAGTAAATTTGATCCGAGCGATAAAACAACTTTTAGAAAGTATGCATTGAAACATCTAAACACGGAAGCTGTAAACAACCAAGGAGCTGTTGGACATACAGTTCAGATTGGGATGAGGAATCGGTTCCATTGTAGTAGACCGATAAGGATTAAAAGCAGATTAAAGAACCAGATGATGATATTTTCTTTGACATGGAGAGCAATGAACACACTTGTCAATGCTTTATTGCTAAGAAGAATTTACAGAATGGGCAACAAAAACAACCAACCGGTCGATACTGTGCTGCGACCCAAAGAAAAATGGACAAACACGAAACTAACAGTTAGCGGACCTTCTTGATAGAGATGTTGCTGTGTGCATTTATGCAATCCTACCTGCATAATTCAAAATGACAAGCCAGATCTGTGTATTGGTAATAAATATGACCTTTTGAGTATTAGCATCAGCGTTAAATCCAGGATGTAGTTCTTCTAGTCCGAGGGCTGAACTTTTTCTTAAGTACAACAAAGTGGTGCGAACATGTAAATTCAACCGTTACCAGAACAAACATAATCAAAAGCGACGAGACAATAACTATCTAATCATTTTTAAATCTCATGCAAGCAAAACTAAATCATGTTAAAGTCGGCGAGAAAACATTTGTTCCAACATAAAAACAACAATATTAGGTTCTTGTTCTACAACAGGTCCTCGATCTACCAAGATATACTAAAATAAGAAAAAAGTAAACACACTGAGTTCTCTTCAACAGTGAAAAAAGTATGTACTGCCATGGAGCTACACTTACAGTAGAAATGTAAATGGGGCTAAAACAGAAGCAAACCTCATTTGAGAATTCTCAGATGCACTGATAGGAGTCATACGTGAGTAGCTTGACTGCGATCTCCCATCCACCAGTTTTCTGTAGTATAATATACTGTGATCTCCGATCCACCAGTTTTCTGTAGTATAATATATAAAACCCCTCAGTTTTTATCAGTAGCATCTTCAATTTCTAATAAAGCAAATCTATGTGCTGATTCTTTAGCTAGTTCACCACCAGAATCTTCAACATATGCCAGAGTAACTCCATGAGCACAATATAACTGCCCCTGGATAAACATGAGACTCTTTAAATATATCCAACAGAGGATAGAATTTGAACCTGACTTTTATTTATAGTCACAACATAGCACAAGCTACAGGAACGATGGTCGAAGAGGACCAGACTACGCAACAATGAAAATTCAAAAAGAGACTAAGCAACGATGGTTACATACATCAACCATGCCCTACCCGAGCCACATATACTCATTATTCATATCTGTCATTGAGGTAACGTGTAGCTTTATAAACATCATTCATAATCACATATACATATAGGAGAACATGACTAAAATCAGAGAATGAAGATAGTGGCAAAGGGCCACCAAAACAGAGAAGAGGCATGTGTATATCAGGTCTAAAGCACATTAATGAGAATTTAAAAACAAATCAGTTAGTAAGCTTGACAAAACAAATGGCAGCGTGTAACATGGAGCTAAGGAACATCAGTTTGGCAGCATTGTTCGGTACTGCAGGGATAGGGGGAACATGACAATAATATATATGTACATTCACAGGCAACGTATATCACCCAACCAAGGGGAACATGACAAAGATACATAGATATGAAGAAATTTGCAGAGGATGATCATCAGTTCTCTCAAGCAATCGAATAGCAATCCTTTTCTACAGAGGAAATGACTACATATATTCTCTAATGAATCTATGTACTTCTCTAATAACTGAAGAAGTTATAAGAGCACCACTTTTAGCATCTCCTCTATTAGAAATATTAGTATTATATAATTTATTAAAAGTTTCCACATTTCCTGTTAGAGGCTTGAAACTACTACACAAGTCAAAAGAAAAAAAATGGGAAGATCGCATATTAAATTCTGAGTTGCATCTTTCTAGTGATGCAAATTATCCACATAAAACTCTCATTCTATTTAAGAAGTTCTTATTTTAAGTTATATACTCGCTTTGCTTAACTAATCAGGCATGAGAATAGGCTGTATTTTTCAGCAGCTCATTCACCCATTACCTTCTCTCTTTTTTCCGATTAGCTCGCAAGGTAAAGTCTAAAAACATGCACAATGCACTACGATCACAAAAGTAATAGCAAGCAAGATATGCAGCTCATGAAAAAATTCACACTTAAATAAATAGATCTTAATAAGACAGAGTGTATGCAAAAGAACATCATCCAAATCATTACTGGGGCAAGATGGAAACTTCAAAAGAACATGCATCACATAGTAAAAAACAGACAGCAGGATCAGTAATTCCAGCCACTATGTACAAGAATATTGGGTAAGCATTACATTCTGAACCATTTAATTATTTTCCATACCAATGCACTGATGCTTCAGGATATTGATCTCTCTATTCTGATATTGGGTAAGCATTAGAGCCACTTGAGTCTTGGGGCTTTAGAGTTCACATGCTATAAACTTGATATCTAGTCGTAATTGAAATAAAGTGAGACCAAATATAAACAATGGCTCCATATCTGGTGAGTAGTACAGGGTGGGGTTGAAAACAGACTATAACCATAGCATCAAAATTCACCAACAGCCCAACCTGCAAAAGATCTGTACAAAGACATAAGTAGTAGCACCCAACACCCATGGAATATCTCAAATACAAACATGCAGGAAATTTAATGTGCTAAGTAAACTTTAAAAAATAAAGTAAGGTCCCAGTGGTAGATAGAACACCAATTTTGAAATTAGAACGACAATTAGAAGAACCGTCATGTGGGAGCAAAGATAGAGAACTCACGGAACTGGCATGCCTTCGCACTTCAGATCCATTCTCCAGCCTCATCTTTGTACTATTTATGAAACCCGAGTGGTACTTTGTCTGTAGACCGTTCAACATCTAGTAGGATGTAAACAAATAAAATGATTGAATATCAAAAGCATGCATGGACCACAAATCATAAAAAAACATAATAGGAGGACCAACATTTTCACGGACCATGGAAAAATGTTCTTCAGCAAAATTTACTGCATCTTATTTCCTTTTCATTTCTTTCAAAAACCTGCACAATTCAGAGTGTGTTATTTCCTTTTCTTTTCTTTCAAAAACCTGCACAAATCAAAATAGGAGGACCAACATGTTCACAAGCCATGGAAAAATGTTCTTCATCAATACTAAGCCAACCAAATAGACTTGGTAATATTTGCCGAGGTACTTAGTCCAAGCATGATTTTGTTTGTAAAACTTCCATTACAAGCACTGTCACTCAAAAATCCTGGTAAAATAGAACAATCAAGAAACGTATATAATCCATGGGAAACCTCACCTTAATCGACTGCATGAGTTTTTCCTTATCCTAGAACTTGAGCTCTGCTGGAATTTTGCCTATTTGGGCCTAGCCCAATAGTAGTTTCAGAAATTCCTAATAAATCCTAGAGGCCCACGCAGCCCATTTGTGCAAGGCAAGAGGTGGAACTAAAGTTTAGTCCCACCTTGCTAGTTTAGAGGGAGTTGGACCTCTTTATAAGGGGGGCTCCTTCCCCACTTGTATGAGCATGAGAACAAGAGGGACATCCACGCGCGCTCCTCCTCCGCCGCCCGCCGCGGGTTGCGGGAATGAGCCGAGCTGATGTCTAATTTTTGCCACGCACTAAGGGTATACGAAACGTCTCCTGGGAGCTGAAAAGTTTTGCGGTAGTGGATAATGAATACGAACGGCGCCCCTCTTCGCGTGCTGCCTGTTCACTTCGTCTCCTTCCGTTGCTTCACCTCCCGGCATAGCCTGTTCGCGTCCCTCTGCTGTGCCTATATAAGAGAGGTCGCTCCTCTCCCGAGAGACACATCAGAAGGTTCTCTTCCTCTCGCCACACAGTTCCAAACTCTGCGCTACTGCTGTCTTCCTCATCCCGGCTTGCAGCGTGCACCGCGCGTCGGGACAGTAGGCCTCCGAGACCGCACCTTTTGAGTCCTGTATGGGAGAAGGGTGATAAGGTTTTTGGGGAGCGCTCAGTGCGACTACTGGCTGCTTCATCACGGACGATCCGGTCGCCGACGACTACTTCCCCGACGACGACTTCTTCCCCGACGTCCACGACCTCCTCGACAACATGGCAGGCAAGGACATGGACCCCAAGTCGAGCGCTTCTGCTGCTGTTGTGCCGTATGTGTTCTTATCCTTTCTGTTAGAAGTCGTGCTACAGTTCTTGGCTCTAGTCTCTGCCCTACATATGTTAGGTTCTATGTGGTATAAGCATCTTCATCTAGTGTCTGTTCTAGATATGTCTACCTCAAGTTCATATATGCAGACGATTTTTACCTTCTCTTTGTCAGATTGCATGACTTGCTTTATATTTGCTATATTAGTCATGCTTTATCTAGTATTTCTGGTAATAAAATCATTCGAAAAATTGCTCATATTTCCAACAATCCAAAAACCTTATGATAGGCAATTTACCCCTATGGTTTTGCTGCTTCCATGAGACCTCCTATGTTTGAGGGTATCCACTATAAGAGGTGGCGCGTGAGAGCAGTCTTATGGTTTCAGACCATGAGCTGCTATGACGCCACTCTTGGCAAACCTGAAGGAGAGCAAGATGCCCAACAGGCACAAGCTTTTCAGAAAATGGATACCTTGTTTAAGGCTGCGCTCTTGAGTGTTCTTGGAGAGAACATAGTTGATGCTTATGCGTCAATTGATAATGGAAAAGATATGTGGGACGCACTCGAGGCCATGTTTGGGGTCTCGGATGCCGGCACTGAGCTGTACATCATGGAGCAATTCTATGATTACAGGATGACTGAAGAGTGCTCCGTGGTTGAGCAGGCTCATGAGATACAGTCATTTGCTAGAGAACTTGAGCACTTCAATTGCATGCTACCGAACAAGTTTGTTGCCGGGGGTATCATCACTAAGCTTCCTCCTTCATGGAGGAACTTTGCTACCTTACTGAAACATAAGAGACAGGAGTTTTCCCGTTCCGGATCTCATTGGTACTCTTGATGTGGAAGAAAAGGCGAGAGCAAAGGACACACGTGCTCGAGGTATTGAGGGAGGATCTAGTGCCAATGTGGTACAGAAGCGGAACTTCCAGCCCCACAAGTTCAAGAACAAGGGCAAGTTTGATGGTAAAGCAAAGTTTGATGGGAAGAACAAGGCTGTGCAACACACGAACTTCAAGAAGAAGAATGGCAAGAAGAAAGGTGCTTGTCATGTGTGTGGAGATCCTGATCATTGGGCTCCTAGTTGCCCTAATCGCTATGACAAGCGTCATCCTGGGAAAGGCGGCAAGACCGCTAATGTTGTCATTGGAGACACTGACATGAAGGATGCTGGGTATGGTATATTTCCCACTATTCTTTCAGTATGTCATTCTCCTGACTGGTTGATTGACACGGGTGCTAATGTGCATGTATGCGGTGATATTTCCATGTTTTCGTCTTATCAGACCGCAGGGACTTCAACCGTGCTGATGGGCAACGGTTCAAGTGCTTCTGTTCGTGGTGTTGGCACGATCGATCTGAAGTTTACTTCGGGGAAGATCGTGCGGCTGAAGAACGTGCATTATGTTCCCTCTGTCAATAAAAATCTTGTTAGCGGATCTCTTCTATGTAGAGATGGCTATAAGCTTGTCTTTGAGTCGAATAAAATTTTAATATCCAAGTATGGAACCTTTGTTGGTAAAGGCTATGAGTCAGGAGGCCTGTTTCGTTTATCATTATCAGACGTTTGCAATAAAGTTGTTAATCATATTTGCAACAATAGTGAATCAAATGTGTGGCATTCACGTCTTTGTCATGTTAACTTTGGTTGCATGTCGCGACTAGCAAAGTTGAACTTAATCCCTAGTTTCACCACTGTCAAGGGATCTAAGTGTCAAGTGTGTGTGCAAGCTAAGCAACCTCGTAAGTCTCACGTGACTGCAGAGACAAGAAATCTTGCACCACTAGAACTTATACATTCAGATCTATGTGAAATGAATGGTTTTTTGACAAAAGGTGGAAAGAAATATTTCATGACGTTAATTGACGACTCCACTAGATAGTGCCGTGTGTATCTTCTGAAATTTAAGGATGAGGCTTTGAACTTTTTCAAGATCTATAAAGCTGAAGTGGAAAACCAACTTGATCGAAAAATCAAGAGGCTTAGGTCCGACCGTGGTGGAGAGTATTTTTCCAATGAATTTGATGCTTTTTGTGCGGAACATGGTATAATCCATGAGAGGACGCCTCCCTACTCACCTCAGTCAAATGGGGTGGCCGAAAGAAAGAACCATACTCTAACTGATTTGGTTAACGCCATGTTAGACACATCGGGTCTCTCCAAGGCATGGTGGGGGGAGGAGATATTGACAGCGTGTCATGTCCTAAATCGAGTCCCCACAAAGAACAAAGAGATAACTCCATTCGAGGAATGGGAGAAGAAAAGGTTAAAACTCTCTTATCTGCGAACATGGGTTTGTTTGGCGAAAGTCAATGTTCCAATTCCAAAGAAGCGGAAACTTGGACCAAAGACTGTGGATTGTGTTTTCCTGGGATATGCTTTTCATAGCATTGGCTATAGATTCTTGGTTGTAAAATCTGAGGTACCTGACATGCATGTCGGTACAATCATGGAGTCGAATGATGCGACTTTCTTTGAAGATATCTTTCCCATGAAGGATATGGCTACCTCATCTAATCAGGAGATGCCTAGTTCATCGAATCAGGAACCAGTTACAATTACCGAACCTCCATTTCGATGGAACACTTTGAAAGTCCTGTGGAGGAGAACATTGAAGTTCCTATTAGGAGCAAGAGACAGAGGACTGCAAAGTCCTTTGGTGATGATTTTCTTGTGTATCTCATAGATGACACTCCCAGTTCTATTTCGGAGGCCTATGCATCGGAAGATGCAGACTACTGGAAGGAAGCGGTTCGTAGCAAGATGGATTCCATCTTGGCGAATCAAACTTGGGAGATAACTGATCGTCCTTATGGGTGCAAACCTATAGGATGCAAATGGGTATTCAAGAAGAAGCTTAGGCCTGATGGTACTATTGAAAAGTACAAGGCTCGGCTCGTGGCAAAGGGTTATACCCAAAAGGAAGGAGAAGACTTCTTTGATACTTACTCACATGTGGCTCGACTGACCACTATTCGAGTTCTACTTTCACTAGCTGCCTCACGTGGTCTTCTCGTTCATCAAATGGATGTTAAGATTGCTTTTCTAAATGGAGAGTTGGATGAGGAAATTTATATGGAACAACTAGATGGGTTTGTAGTAGATGGTCAGGAAGGGAAAGTGTGCAAGTTGCTGAAGTCTTTGTATGGACTCAAGCAAGCACCCAAACAGTGGCATGAGAAATTTGAAAGAACTTTAACTGCTGCAGGCTTTGTTGTGAACGAAGCTGACAAATGTGTGTACTATCGCCATGGTGGGGGCGAGGGAGTTATGCTTTGCTTGTATGTTGATGACATACTGATTTTCGGAACAAATCTGAATGTTATTAAGGAGGTCAAGGATTTCCTATCTCGCTGTTTTGAGATGAAGGATTTAGGAGTGGCTGATGTCATTCTGAACATCAAGTTATTGAGAGATGATGATGGTGGGATTACATTGCTTCAATCTCACTATGTGGAAAAGATCTTGAGTCGCTTTGGCTATAGTGACTTCAAGCCCTCTCCAACACCATATGATGCTAGCGTGCTACTTCGAAAGAATCGAAGAATTGCTAGAGATCAATTGAAGTATTCTCAGATTATTGGCTCGCTTATGTACTTAGCAAGTGCTACAAGACCTGACATCTCTTTTGCTGTTAGCAAACTGAGTCGGTTTGTTTCAAGACCAGGAGATGTGCATTGGAAAGCTCTAGAGAGAGTTTTGCGTTATTTGAAAGGCACTGCGAATTATGGAATTCACTACACTGGGCATCCAAAGGTGCTTGAAGGGTATAGTGACTCAAACTGGATCTCCGATGCTGATGAGATAAAGGCCACGAGCGGTTATGTATTCATTCATAGAGGTGGCACTGTTTCTTGAAAGTCTTGCAAGCAGACCATCTTAACGAGGTCAACAATGGAAGCAGAACTCACAACACTAGATACAGCTATGGTCGAAGCAGATTGGCTTCGCCGGCTCTTGAATGACTTACCAGTAGTTGAGAAACCTGTATCGGGTATCCTTATGAACTGTGACAATCAAACTGTGATCACTAAAGTGAGCAGCTCAAACGATAACATGAAGTCATCAAGACACGTTTAGAGAAGGTTAAAGTCTGTCAGAAAAATGAAAAACTCCGGAGTTATTGCATTGGATTATATCCAAACGTCTAAAAATCTGGCAGATCCTTTTACTAAGGGTCTATCACGTAATGTGATAGATAATGCATCGAGGGAGATGGGTATGAGACCCACAATATGAGTTGTTCACAGTGGTAACCTATTCTTTGTGATCGGATATCCCGTGAATTAGATGTGGAAGACAAGCTGTTGGTCAACTGGGAGGAGAGTATTCCTACTGATAAAATACCACTCCATGAAGATGCAATACTCTCCTAATCTGCATGGCAGGTTGATGTATATCTTAATGTGTTCTAAGTGGCACTTTGAAGCAGAGATGTTGTCCTGCAGAACATCTTTTGAAGAACGCACCTATATGAGTCTGATTGTTAAACGTCGCAATCTATGAGAGTAGGGTTCTCTCTAGTAAACTCATGAAAGGTCATGGAGTATGATGCATAAGCTCCACCCGCAGGGAAGACCCACGATAGCCACGTATCGGTCAAGGCTTTATGTGAAGCTAGATTCGCAGAAAACTTGCAGTTCAAGGCCCAGTCCACTGTTCAAGTTGCTTACTAGTGTAGCATAGAGTTTTAGGTGGAAGTTCAACTTAACAGTCTCCACTGCAGCACCGGTATATAAAACAGTGTTTTGGAACCAAAGGAAAATTTTGTGTGCCTCTGAGATCTGGTGGGGGATTGCTGGAATTTTGCCTATTTGGGCCTAGCCCAATAGTAGTTTCAGAGATTCCTAATAAATCCTAGAGGCCCACGCAGCCCATTTGTGCAAGGCAAGAGGTGGAACTAAAGTTTAGTCCCACCTTGCTAGTTTAGAGGGAGTTAGACCTCTTTATAAGGGGGGCTCCTTCCCCACTTGTATGAGCATGAGAACAAGAGGGACATCCACGCGCGCTCCTCCTCCGCCGCCCGCCTCGCCACACCTCGTCACGACGCGCCGCGCCGCGGGTTGCGGGAATGAGCCGAGCCGATGTCTAATTTTTGCCACGCACTACGAATATACGAAAGGTCCTGGGAGCTGAAAAGTTTTGCGGTAGTGAATAATGAATACGAACGCGCACCTCTTCGTGTGCTGCCTGTTCACTTCGTCTCCTTCCGTTGCTTCACCTCCCGGCGCAGCCTGTTCGCGTCCCTCTGCTGTGCCTATATAAGAGAGGTCGCTCCTCTCCGGAGAGACACATCAGAAGGTTCTCTTCCTCTCGCCACACAGTTCCAAACTCTGCGCTACTGCTGTCTTCCTCATCCCGGCTTGCAGCGTGCACCGCGCTTCGGGACAGTAGGCCTCCGAGACCGCACCTTTTGAGTCTTGTACGGGAGAAGGGTGATAAGGTTTTTGGGGAGCGCTCAACGTGACTACTGGCTGCTTCATCACGGACGATCCGGTCGCCGACGACTACTTCCCCGACGACGACTTCTTCCCCGACGTCCACGACCTCCTCGACGACATGGCAGGCGAGGACATCGACCCCAAGTCCAGCGCTTCTGCTGCTGCTGTGCCGTACGTATTATTATCCTTTCTGTTAGAAGTCGTGCTACAGTTCTTGGCTCTAGTCTCTGCCCTATATATGTTAGGTTCTATGTGGTATAAGCATCTTCATCTAGTGTCTGTTCTAGATATGTCTACCTCAAGTTCATATATGCAGACGATTTTTACCTTTTCTTTGTCAGATTGCATGACTTGCTTTATATTTGCTATATTAGTCATGCTTTATCTAGTATTTCTGGTAATAAAATCATTCGGAAAATTGCTCATATTTCCAACAAGCTCGCATCAAAGAGCATCAGAGAAACCAATGAGACACAAAAACAACAGCAAGGGAGATGCGTTGGGACTTGGGAGTGGGTGTAGAGAACGAACCTACGGCGTTTGTGACGGCAAAGCCGAAGGCGGAGTGATCCACTCCTTGCAGTGCACGGATGCCCTCATCTACAAGACAAAGGGGAAAATAAGAGAGGGGGAGAAGATTAGAGGCAAACCTGAACTACCGCGACCTCGTTGCTCCTGCTACTCCGGCCGACGAGCCTCCATCCAAGGCCGACCTCGCCCCCATTCACCGCTGCACGACCTCATTGCTCCTACAGCTCAGGCCGGCGAGCTTCCCTGAATGGCGACCCCACTACTTTCGCCAGCAGGTGCCGACCTTCTGCACAGCCCAGGCCCGACCCAAGCGCCGCCATGGGACCTAAGCGACGGAGCGACGAAGACGTCCTTCCCTGCCTCGGACTGGATCTGTGGAAGCCGGTAGCCGGTGGAGGCGCCATGGAAACGGTGGGGAAGCCGGAGGAAAGGGCGTCGACGGGAGGACGGAGGCGACGAGCGGGGAGAGGGAAGGCGGCAGAGTGGGAGAGGAGAGGGAGCGGGAGGAGTGGAGGATGAGGAGGCGCGGGCTCGGAACCAGAAGGGTTGGCGGCTAGGGTTCGACCGTTTGCACGTTTTGCAGGTCGAGCGCGGCTCGCGGTGGGAGGGGATTGGCGAAATCCCTCGCGAACATGGGCACACTTCACCCAGCGAACGAGCACGCGATACGAGCCCACCCGTCATTCGCCAGCCAAAACAACCACGAGGTAAAATTGGATTTAACCGTGGGGTGAAGATCAGACGGTCCAAACATGCTAAATGGATGATCCAACGGCCAGAAGTGGACAAAATTGGGGGAGCTTCATGAAGGCAAGTTGGCTAGCATCCTTATAGGTTTAAATGTGTTGCGTTGGAGCATCGGCTCTCGCGCGTGCCAGAGTTTACAGCGCCTGCTGCAGCAACGTTGGGTGCTTTATTTTGCAGCGTCCTGCGTGCAAAAAAAAGCTATATTCGGCGCTGTAAAAATTATTTTAGCAAACAAAATAAAAATAAAAAGAAGCATGGCTCAGAGTTACCTTGCGTGTTGGCTCAGCCTCAGTTCCTGCTTCAAAATCATCAATCATGTCGGCGATGCCATACATGGCGTCTTTGAGACAATTGAGCCACAAACGCATGGAATTGTTGGTGTTGGCGTGCTCGGCGTCCTTGAGAAGCGCCTCAATGGACTCGAGGGTAGTCTCTATCTCCTTGAGGTCCTTGTTGAAGTTCTGCTGCAGCTTGATACGACCTCCCACCAACGAACCAATCGGCTGCACCACCTCTTTCAAAAGTGCAGCGGCAATCTGCTCTCACATTTTTATTTGAGGGCTAAGGGCATCTCCAGCCGTGCCCCCAGGAAGGCCTCCGCAGACGACTTTTTCGCGCCGGCGCCGAAAAAATGACCCAGTCGCGCCTCCAGGAGCCCGATTTTCGCCGGCTTGGACCGAAAACAGCGCCGGCGGACCCAGCCCGAACCCGGCGCGCTGGGGGGCGACCGGGGGCGCCGGGGCGAGCTGTTTTGGCGCGAAAAAGACGCGGGCCAGCCGCGTCAGCGACTCGGCGCCTCGTCTTCCCCCAACGGCCTCGGTTCGCGCGGGGAATCAATGGCAAGGCTGCCGCCGGTCAGCCTTGCCATTGATTCCTCACGGGCGGCGCTTCACGGGACGGCGCGCCGACGCCTCCCCTCCCTCGCACGCGTACACACGGGCGCGGCCCGGCTATAAAAGCCGGCGGCCGGGCACACCAGCCCCACCCCTCGCCGTCGTCCAGCCCCTCCCTCTCCCTGCCTCTCCCGAGCGCCGCCGCTCAGCCCCTCCCTCTACCTCTCCCGAGCCCGCCCAGCCCCGCCGTCGCCATGGCAGAACGCTTCCCCGGAGACGAGGCGGCGGCCAACGGCTTCGGCCACCGTTCGCTCCGCGAACAGGAGTCCTGGCTCCTGTTCCAGGCGAACATCCCGGCGCCGCCGGACATGCGCGCCGGACCGACGAGGTGGAGACTCAGCGCCGGGGGAGTGCCCATTCCCCCGTTGCCCGACGCCGTGGCGAAGCCGAAGTACTTCGCCGAGGAGGTCGAGATCGTGCGCGCGTCCCTCACCGACGCCCAACTCTCCCTCCCCCAGTACGCCGCCGACAACCACGCGGCCTGGGCGGCGTATTTCGAGCGCCGCCAGCAGCAGCGATTGGCGTCCACCAACGACGCGCCGGTGGTCGGCGGCCGGCAGAACAGTGAGGGGCGCCACCTCTGGTGGGGCGTCCCCGGCCGCACACTTGAGGGCGTGTTCACGTACCTCGATGGCGACAACGACCCGCCGTTGGCGTACCCCCGGCGCAGCACCGACGCGTCGGGCCATGGGCGCCAAGGAGGTTCGGGTCCTCCTCCTCCTCCTCCTCCTCCCGATCCTCATCGCACTCCTCCGGCAGTCCGGCCTTGCTCGGCGTCAAGGCCGAGCCCGCGGCGGAGTCGCCGCTCGGCCGGCGCACTCGCAGCGCCGACATCGTCATCAACGAGGGCGGCCGGCGCGCCTCCTCCTCGTCGGCTCCTTCGCGCTTCGTCAAGCTAAAGACGGAGCCGGGGCTGGCGCCGGTGAAGATGGAGCCGGGGCTGGCGCCGGTGAAGGCGGAGTTCGACGACGACGACGTGGCCCTAGAATGGGCGCGCCATGACTCCATTGCGATGGAGAAGGCGCGCCGAGAGAAGGTGAAGGAGCGCCAGCGCGCCGCCCTGCGCCGCTTCGAGGAGCGCCGACACGGCCGTGATGAAGACGGGGTCGTCGTCCTACGCGACAGCGACGACGACGTCGACGACACGCCGCCGCCAGTCCGCCATGGCGACGCCGGGTCCAACAGGGGCGCCCGCGTCAAGGAGGAGAAGGCCGACGACGATGATGGCGGCGACGACTTCAGCCCCTTTCTTTTTTAGATTAGGTTAATGTAATGAAAATGCGCGAATTTCGCTGAAATTTGCCATGTTTAGCCGAAATTTAACTACTTTTTGTTAGAAGGGAGAGAGAGGAATTGTTGCGGAATATGATGGATGTATTATCGAGCCTCGAGGGCGAGTATATATTGAGTACAAGACTTGGAGGGCAAGACGCCTCTCCTAGAGACAAGGTAGGAATCCTAAACTACCAAATACATGTAACCCAAATATATCTCTAACATCCCCCCGCAGTCGTAGCGGTAGCGTTGCGAACAACATGAGCGTCGTGGACGGTCAGACTGGAGAGAATAGCAGCCGACAGACTGACATCCCCCCGCAGTCCTAGCGGGAGCGTCGTGGACGGTGTCGCGTCGCGGACGCATTGACTGTAGAGGAAGCCGATGAGTTGCTCAAGCGGATGATAGGCCTTTGTGCCGATGTCGATGTAGCCGAGAGCGTAGGATGGTGTAGCCGTGGTCGAGGTAGCCATGCGAAGAATGCCGTGGTTGATGTCGAGTCGAGGTGGCCGGTGTCAAGGAGGTCGCCGTGGAGCCGCGGGCGCAAGGGGGCGCCGAGTTAGCATGGGCGCAAGGGTGTCGAAGTAGTGGTGCGCCGGGAAGACGATGTTGTTGACGACTCGTCGCGACGGGTTTGCCAAGCCCGGGGACACATCATGGACGAAGGCACACAGCGGTGTTGCCAGCACCGGGCATGCGTAGACGGACGAAGACGAAGTTGACGAAGCGCCGACCAGGCTTGCCAGGCCCGGGGACACGTCGTGGATGAAGGCACGCATCGGTGTTGCCAGCACCGGGCATGCATAGACGAGGGACCTGCACGAGCTGTACGCCATGTCGGAGAAGTCGGAGGGGCCAGCAGAGAAGAACTCGACGACAATTGTGGCGTCTATCGGCGCAGGGCCGATGTCACCAACGGTGGTCGGAGTAGACGAAGTGGTCGGCGTAGATGACGGCGACGCTAGCGACGGGCTGGTGCTTGGACGAAGACGAAGGGGGTGGACGGGCGGCGGCGGCGGCGGCTATGAAGGTAGCGGCGGCGGCGGCCAAAGAAGAGCGGCCGCGGCGGCCTGACGTCGGCGGCGGCGGCTAGGTTAGGAGTGCGGCGGCGATGCTCGAAGTAGGCGAAGAACCCTGACAGCGTGACGAAGACCGGCGCGGACGGTGGCGTTCCCGCGCCAAGGGAGACGGCGCGGCGCATACCACGGGAGGTCGACGCGCGGTGACGGCGGCGTGGACCGCGGGCCACGGCGCTACGGCCCGAAGGGGCGACGCAGCGGCGGCAGACGGGCCGGGGTGACAGCGGGAAGACCTCGGTGCGGCGGCGGGAACCGCGAGGCGGCGGCGGGGACCGCGTTCCGCAGTGCTACAGCTCGAAGAGGTGGTGTAGCGGCGGTTCGCAGGTCGGGGCAGCCGCGCGGAGAACCACTAGCTGAGGGCGATGGCCCGTCGGGAGGCGGCGTGGACCGCGTGCCGCGACGTGATAACCCTAAGGGGTGACACGTAGGTGGCGGCGGCGGCTACAGGGGTTGCCGGTGGGAGGATCTCGGGGCGGCAGCGTGGACCACGTTCCGCGACGCGACCGCCCGTAGGGGCGTCGGCGGTAGCGGCGCGTGAGTCGGGGCAGCCGACGGGAAGACCTCGGGCGGCAAAGGAGCGGTCCGTAGGGACGACGCGATGGCAACCTATGGCTCAATCGGCGGTAGGCGCGTGCTCGGGGACGTGCTTGGCGAAGACAGGCGCGTGATCGGTTGATCAGACCGACGGCGCCGCTGTATGCGCCATGGCGGGGACGACGCGCAGATCGGAGTCGATGGTGACGTTGTCGGTGATGTCCCGGCGATGACGACGAAGACAGACCGACGATGGAGACCGCGCGGACGAGCGGCCGGCAGCGACACACGAAGGCGTCCCTTGGGCGGCGCGTCCAGCCTTGCCGCGCGGTTGATGACGAAGCAGCCGGTGAAATCGACGCCGATGTCGGAGTAGAGGCGCGGGGGTCGATGGCGGCGGCGGGCGACGCAAACCGGATCACATAGACCGGAAAACCAAAAAGTAGACGCCGATCAAAGTGATCGGCGAGAGAGAGAAAACCCGGATCAAAGGATCGGGAAAAAAACTCTCTAGGGCAGCCGGTCGACAGGACCGACGGACGAACCCTAGGTACGGGCAGCGCGGCCCCCGGCGGTGGTCATGGAGGCCGACCGTCCCGGGGGCGTCGCGCAGGTGCGGAAGCGGCGGCGGCTAGGGTTTAGGATCGACTTGCGATAGATACCATGTTAGAAGGGAGAGAGAGGAATTGTTGCGGAATACGATGGATGTATTATCGAGCCTCGAGGGCGAGTATATATTGAGTACAAGACTTGGAGGGCAAGACGCCTCTCCTAGAGATAAGATAGGAATCCTAAACTCGCAAATACATGTAACCCAAATATATCTCTAACACTTTTTATCATAACTTCGCCGAACGGCCCTTTTTTTTAATACGCGCCTGGGGGCGGCCCTGGGGCCGACGGCTGGGGACCGACTCGCCCCAGGGCCATTTTTTGCGCCGGCTCACCTCCAGGCGGCGCTTTTAGACGCCCCCTGGCGGGCCAACAGCTGGAGATGCCCTAATACAGCGCTGTACGTGTTGATGGTAGCCGGCGTTAGTAGTCAGGCACTTTTTGGTGGACAGAAAGACAGCTAGGCATCTTCCTATCGATTTGTTTGCCTTGATTCCCGTGAGCTATGCTTTTGTCTTGTACGTAGTAAATTGGACAATATACTCCGTATTTGATAACATACGATAAGGTGATTCTGGATCTTGGTTTGATTCTATAGGTGCAATGCTTCTTATTGGTTGGTTTCTACGCCAGTTTTTGTTCGGTTAGGTGCAGTGGATGCGTTCGGTACAAGACTAATTTACTACGAGCCTAAATTAATTAACCACTAAACAAACCCTCTGCTGTTGGTACAAGACTAGGTTAGGTACCGCGTGAGGCAAAAGAAGAAACAAAAGAGGTGAAAACAGAACAGAGAAGAGAGATTGGGGGAAGGGAACGAGTTACTACCTTTACCAACTCTGCTGTTGTTGTAGCCCGCCGCCGCCGCCGACATGGACGGAGTGACGGCTTGCCGGCAAGCGGTGGTGGTGAGATTCATGAGACTCACTTCGCCGGCTAGGAGAGCAGCCATCGCGAGGGGTGCGGCGGGGCTTGTGATGGATAATCTGCTCACACATAGCTTCAGACTTAGCAAAATTTCAGTTTTCTGAATAATTCTGACCGTTAGGGTGTGTTTGTGTCAATGTTTTAAATAGCAGGCTATGGCAAATAGTGATGGATCTCAAAATCAGCTATAGCGGGTTATTTGTATATGAGACCATTTAACGGCCGGCTAAAAATATGGTCTGTGCACGTACGGTTCAGTTAGCATTCTTTCCTTCAGTAGTTAGCTAGTATGCAGCTTGTCGTAAGAATCACCATGGGATGACATGGATCACGCATTCCTCTCCTCGGGCATGTAAGGCTCTGCACGTTCGAGCGTCGTGGG
>LT934114.1:748108507-748123424 GCA_900231445.1 Triticum turgidum subsp. durum
AAGAGCTCGTTGGAGTTCAGATAAATAAGAAATAAAACAGAAAAGCCGCAAGTTGTTACGGCAGCGCAAAGCCAGTGTCTTCTACCTCTCGGTCTCTCTTGCATGGTGCTTGTATGTCTCTGCAACAATAAGTGGCATCAGAGTCTTGGTGGTGTACGATCCATCCTGGGTGCCGGCGGTGTCTGATCCGCCGGAGAGATGGCCGCAGCGACGATGAGAAGACGAAGAAGCAACATGAGGAATAGAAGTCCACAGCAGAAGCGGCGGCTCTGGAAGAAACCCTGGCGCGTCTCTCCAAGGAGGAGGGATCGGGGGTGTGTGTCGTGGTTCTAAGCCTTACAAGGGAACTAATGTACATAAAGTAAGGGGTGTTACTGGTAACGCCAGCATTAAGTACTCTTAATGCTCATGAAGACTAAGGAGTGAATATCCGTCCGTTGTACGTCCTACCGACTCCTGGTATTCGACCTAGTCGAGTGGTTCCCATATGGTCGAGTGAAGGTAGAGAATTCTGGTCGAGTGATTGTATCGTCGAGTGGATTCTTGGTCTTCTCATCTTCTGGGGTAGTGACCTTGGGTAGGGAGTGTAAGTCAGGCCTATGACCCTACCCAGGTCTGTATCCTCATCAGTAGCCCTCGAATGGATTAAGGTATGAGTACAAAGTAGGTTGAAATTGAACCTGTTCCGAGCTTCAGGACTTCGAGAGTGCTTTCTGTAAGTCTGAACGCCTGCGTTGGTATTTTATGTCGACTCGGTTGCCTTGATCCATTCAGCGGACAGTCGAATGAACTGTTGATCTCATGTGCCGAGTGTTGTGTTGGAGCGCGGGATCCTGGGCGCTATTGTCTGCAGCGTATCTCGGATTTCGCGGGATACGAAATTTCGGGGGAGGCCGAAGCGGGCGGAGCGGATAAGCAGTGATTCATCGATTCCCGTGCCACCTTTTTCGCCACGTAGGCTGCGCGCGACTATTGCGGGATTTGACGGGATCGTCCGGCCCCACGCGTCAGTCACTCGGAAATGACCTCTTATAAGGTGACCGGACCGAGGCGTCCGCACTGTGCGCATTTTCTCTTCTTCCTCCTTTCTCCGCTTCTCCGCCGCAGCTTACTCTTCCGCTCCGACGCCGCTGCCCCGTCGCTATGGTGAAGGACAAGACGCCGGAGCTAGAGAGCGCAAAGAAGACGAAGGAGGTGGCGAAGGGCAAGAAGCAGCAACGTGGGTTTTCATCGCGCACGGGGCTGCCGCTGGGCTAGATCCAGGGAGATTGGATCCGGTCTTCGATTCAGTAGGCGTACCTGGACGAGCTGATGGAGTCGGGGTTGATCACCAAGGGAGCGGCGAGGCTGTCGGAGGGGGAGATGAGTCCTCAACCTCGACCGGGTGAGTGCGTTCTGCTCGCCACCCACGTCGACCGCGGCTTTTCGCTTCCCCCGCATCCTTTCTTTCGGGCGTTTCTGAACTTTTTCGGTGCTCAACTCCACCATTTCTCCCCCAACACCATCACACATTTAGCCGCTTTCGTGTCGAAGTGCAGAACTTCTTGGGGTGTTGACCGCACTGGGGTCTTTTCAAACACATCTTCACTACTCGTTCCCAATCGGTAAAAAAAGCAAAGTCAAGTGACTCGAAAACACTGTCATCCAGACGTGTGGGGGTTTAGGCATCCAAAAGAGAAAAGGGAGTGCCTTTCCTACCATGACCCTTCGTGACTCTGTTAGAGGCTGGCAGTCGACTTGGCTCTATTGCCAAGATGCCGTGACTCCTGGTCAGTCGACCAGTCTCCCCCACTTCTCGTCTGACCGAGTCCAGACTCCTGTGCCACTGAAAGTGACTGCTGGCGAGATCATGGAGATGAGGATGTTGGTGGACAGGGTGGTTTAGCTTATCAATGATGGCGTCACGGGTTTGGATCATGTTGGAGGTGTTTCTCAGTCGACGCATCCAGCCTCTCTAGGCCCGCGATCACCCGATGTGGCTGTATTCCGGGACAGACGACACCACTCGGACCCATCCGAAAGAAGTGCCGTCTGCAACAGTAGCCTCGTGGCTGAGGAGCATCACAGGCAATCAGGACAATCCCAGAGGGTCTAGGCGGGTCGTTCCCTTTAGCAGCGTAAATCCACCCGACAAGGTACTCTTTTCGTTCCGACTGTTTCTCATTCATGCTCCGACTGCACTTCATATTGACCGACTCTTGTTCGACCAATTTGCTCTGCAGGTGTTCACTGAGATGCATTCGATGCCCAATGGTGAACAGGCCCAGGAGGGGGAGGACAACGCGAAGGATAGTGTCAAGTGGGATTCTCAGGGAAGCGACGAGGAGGAGGAGAGCGAGGAATCAGACAAGGAGGAGGAAGTCGACTCGCCGCCACGCTCCGAACGTCAATCCAAACATCAGCATGATCCGGTCGGCGGGCATGGGAAAGGCGTGGGTCCGAGTGTCCGTACTCAGAAGCGCACTCGGACGTCGACTCCGGAGCCGACGGGGAAGGTGGCCAAGCAGCCTAAAGTTGCTCCCTCCAAGACACGGAAGACTTTGCACGAATCAACATGGACGTCCCCGTTGCCTCAGGGTGGGTATCTTGTTTGAGTTTCCGTAAGTCGACTGAAGGTTTTCTTGATCTGACCGACCAACTCTTGTGTCCTTTCAGCCCCACCTCTGCTGCCACTGACATGGATGTTGACAAGGCGCTAGGAGACGAAGAAGCCACCTCACGAGCTGGTAAGTTCATCAACTCAGTTCCGTTTAACCGAGTGGGCGGTCGATTGACAGAAAATTTGATACTTCTCTTCTTATGTAGCTCCGCAAGATATCGTTGTGCTTCCTGACGACGAAGAAGAAGAAGCACCTCTACAGGAGAGGAGGAAAAATAGTGGAGGTTCGAGCAGGAGGAGACTTGAAGTCCAAATCCCTCAGTCGACACCTGCGCAGTCGACACCGGCGCCAGAGGTGATAGTTCGGACTAACGTCACGTTTGCTAACCCGTTGACAACTGATCATCCGTCGGGGTCGACTGCACAGACGCCCGCTGCACCGGTGCAACTCCACTCATCTGATCCGGCAACTGCTTCGACCCCTCTGGAGCCATCCCTCTTTGCTGCATATCAAACTTCGGACGACTCGCCGAGTGCCGCTAGGGAAGCTCTTCGCCACGCGAATCTTGTCATGGAGCAGGTGAAAGTGATGCATGAAGCTAGTCAGATATCCTACAATGCCAGCACTGCCCTTCAGACCAATGTCCAGGTCAGTAGAATTCCGACCGAACCTTTGAGTGTTACTTTATATCTAATTACCCCTTGGGTGTTCCTTCATTTAGAACTCAGGAGATCTTCAATTTTTCACTTTCCCAATTAGTGGGGGCACGTCGAATGCACCCACTGGGTGTAGTCCCCGAGACCACGGTCGACTGCTGGCAGTCGACTGGAGTCTAATAATATATCTCTCTGTCCTCTTTTTTTTGAACTCATGCTGAGTATTGATCTAATCCAGTGGGGGCACGCTAAGTGCACCCACTGGGTGTAGTCCCCGAGACTACTGTTGAATATTTGATTCGGCAGTAGTCTTAGAGTAAATCTTTTCCTTCACTGTCTCTTATTTCCGTCGACTGAAATGTTTGTCTTTCCGACTGCAGAGGTCTTGTGATCTTGGAGCTCGGCTCACCGAGTTGAAGAAGAAGCATATCAGCGTTGAACTTGACCTTGAATTGGCAAAGAAGAATCTAAAGACTGCCCAACAAGAAACGACCATCATGGGAGGTAACCATTCGACTATTTCGTCTGCCTGGTGGACTTTCCGTTGCCTTTATTTCAGTCTCTTTGAACCGAGTGACTTCACATAAGCAGATGTAGGTAGTGAAAATCGCCAACTTCAGTCTCGTCTGAAGAGTGTTGTTTCTTTAGAGAGGATGAAGGAAGCTTTAGAGCAGAAGGATCTGGATCTGGCAGCTGCTCAGAAGGAAGCACGCGAGAAGACGAAGCTTGCGGACCAGAAGCTGGCTTCAGTCGGCAAGTTGGAGGATGAGAACGCGAAATTGAAGACGGTCGTCTCGGACGCCAATTGTGAAGTCAAACAACTGAGGAAGGACAAGGAGAACCTGACCGCTGAAGTTGATGGTCTCAGGACCAAGACGGGCAAGCTAGAGTCTCATTTGGAACAACTTGCGGCGAAGCTCGTCTTGAAGCTTGAAGGTATGACTGTTCCGTTAGATAACTGTCGTTGACTGAAATTTATAATATTGTCGACTCATTGTTTGTTGTGATGGAACAGAACTCTGTCAGGACTTTGAAGCTGAAACTGGACGGGTCGAGTCTCGACCCCATCAACTGTCATATGAAAGATGAAGTCGGGATGAACTTGCTTCAACTGGAATCACGCTTGGACGGTGCAGTCGACTATCTGGCTCGGCTGAAGGCAGCGATGGCCTGAGTGGACGCCGAACTCTGGCCTTAGGCGGAAACGTCTCAAGACCTCAAGTCTTTGATGACTCGGTTGAATCAGATTCCAGGAAAGGCAAGAGTGGAAGAAATCTTCTGCCCACTGTGGTGCTGATGTCGCCTTGTCTTTGGTCCGAGTGCACTGCAAGGAAGCTAAGGAAGACAAGCTGGCAACTCTCAAAGTGGAAAACACTAAGAAGCATTCCTTCCAGGACTTCATGGAAACTTTCCTCGAGACAGCCACTCGCATCGCCGACATCATTGATCTCGACAGCTTCTGCGACCCAGCCAGTCCTTCTCACGCCGAGTGATTAAAAAACATTATGCCACATCTTTTATTTGCCTCGGAATGCCGAGTGGATTTGTAACCGTTAAAACTTCTTCGGTCCTGATGCCTGAGCACTTTATTCTGCGGTTAAGAACCTTCGAATTGATCATCTCATATATTGCGTCTGCCTTCGAACGAAATCCGCTTTTCTCTCAAACTGTTGTCTATTTGCTTGATGCAGCTTCTGGAAGAGGAGGGCCAGTCGCCTGATCGGGCGATCCTTGAGCAACATAGGTCAGCTTATCAGCGAGGCATTTCAGCAATGGTTTTGTGTTCCAGTCGACCGGTTGTGTGACCTTTGAGTATTATTGAATAGCTTATCAGCAAGGCACTCAGCAATGGTCTTGACGTTTCAGTCGACCGATCGGGTCATCCTTGAGCAGCATTAATCAGCTCATTAGTAAGGCACTCAACAATGGTCTTAACATTCCAGTCGACCGATCGGGTGAGCCTTGAGTAGCATTGATCAGCTCATCAGTAAGGCACTCAGCAATGGTCTTGACGTTCCAGCTGACCGATTGGGTGATCCTTGAGTAGCATTGATCAGCTCATCAGCAAGGCACTCAGCAATGGTCTTGACGTTCCTGTCAATCGATTTGGTGATCCTTGAGTAGCATTGATCAGCTCATCAGCAAGGTTTTTCAAACTTAGGCAAGCACGGGACCGCGGCTAAGCCCCCGAGTGGGAGGATCGCTCTCCACTCGGTAGGATTTTTCAAACTTAGGCGAGTACGGGACTTCAGCTAAGCCCCCGAGTGAGAGGATTGCTCTCCACTCAGTAGGATTTTTTCAAACTTAGGCGAGTGCGTGACTGCAGCTAAGCCCCCGAGTGGGAGGATTGATCTCCAGTCGGTAGGATTTTTTCAAACTTAGGCGAGTACGAGACTGCAGCTAAGCCCCAGAGTGGGAGGCGGACTCACCATTCGGTAGGATTTTACAAACTTAGGCGAGCACTGGGCTGCAGCTAAGCCCCAGAGTGGGAGGCGGACTCACCACTCGGTAGGATTTACAAACTTAGGCGAGCACTGGGCTGCAGCTAAGCCCCCGAGTGGGAGGCGGACTCACCACTCGGTAGGATTTTACAAACTTAAGCGAGCACTGGGCTGCAGCTAAGCCCCCGAGTGGGAGGCGGACTCACCACTCGGTAGGATTTTATAACTTCATCTTAGGCGAAACACTCGGTAGGATTTTACAAACTCAGGAGAGCACTGGGCTACAGCTAAGCCTCCGAGTAAGAGGATTGCTCTCCACTCGGCAGGATTTTTTCAAACTTAGGCAAGTGCGGGACTGCAGCTAAGCCCCCGCGTGGGAGGATTGCTCTCCACTCGGTAGGATTTTGAAGGAAATATGCCCTAGAGGCAATAATAAAGTTATTATTTATTTCCTCATATCATGATAAATGTTTATTATTCATGCTAGAATTGTATTAACTGGAAACATGATACATGTGTGAATACATAGACAAACATATAGTCCCTAGTATGCCTCTACTTGACTAGCTCATTAATCAAAGATGGTTATGTTTCCTAACCATAGACATGTGTTGTCATTTGATTAATGGGATCACATCATTAGGAGAATGATGTGATTGACATGACCCATTCCGTTAGCATAGCACTTGATCGTTTAGTATATTGCTATTGCTTTCTTCATGACTTATACATGTTCCTGTAACTATGAGATTATGCAACTCCCGTTTACCGGAGGAACACTTTGGGCGCTACCAAACGTCACAACATAACTGGGTGATTATAAAGGAGTACTACAGGTGTCTCCAAAGGTACATGTTGGGTTGGCGTATTTCGAGATTAGGTTTTGTCACTCCGATTGTCGGAGAGGTATCTCTGGGCCCTCTCGGTAATGCACATCACTATAAGCCTTGCAAGCAATGTAGCTAATGAGTTAGTTACGGAATGATGCATTACGTAACTAGTAAAGAGACTAGCCGGTAACGAGATTGAACTAGGTATTAGATACCGACGATCGAATCTCGGGCAAGTAACATGCCGATGACAAAGAGAACAACGTATGTTGTTATGCGGTTTGACCGATAAAGATCTTCGTAGAATATGTAGGAGCCAATATGAGCATCCAGGTTCCGCTATTGGTTATTGACCGAGAATAGTTCTAGGTCATGTATACATAGTTCTCGAACCCGTAGGGTCCGCACGCTTAACGTTACGATGACAGTTTTATTATGAGTTTATATATTTTGATGTACCGAAGGTTGTTCGGAGTCCCGGATGTGATCCAGGACATGACGAGGAGTCTCGAAATGGTCGAGACATAAAGATTGATATATTGGAAGCCTATATTTGGATATCGGAATCGTTCCGGGAGAAACCGGGATTTTTTCGGAGTACCGGGGGGTTACCGGAACCCCCCCGGGGGTTATTGGGCCCACATGGGCCATGAGGGAGAAGAGGAGGGCCGGCCAGGGCAGGCCGCGCGCCCCCTCCCCTCCTAGTCCGAATAGGACAAGGAGGAGGGGGGGCGGCGCCCCCCTTTCCTCTTTCCCCTCCCCCTTTCCTTCTCCACGAAGGCAAGAGGGGGGAGTCCTACTCCCGGTGGGAGTAGGACTCCTCCAGGTGCACCCCTTGGGGGCCGGCCGCACCTCCCCCTCCCTCCTTTATATACGGGGGCAGGGGCACCCTAGAACACACAAGTTTATCTACGTGATCGTTCCTTAGCCGTGTGCGGTGCCCCCCTCCACCAAATTCCACCTCGGTCATATCGTTGCAGAGTTTAGGCGAAGCCCTGCGCCGGTAGAACATCATCATCGTCACCACGCCGTCGTGCTGATGGAACTCATCCCCGACACTTTGCTGGATTAGAGTCCGGGGATCGTCATCGAGGTGAACGTGTGCTGAACTCGGAGGTGCCGTATGTTCGGTACTTGGATCGGTCGGATCGTGAAGATGTACGACTACATCAACCGCGTTGTCATAACGCTTCCGCTTACGGTCTACGAGGGTACGTGGACATTACTCTCCCCTCTCGTTGCTATGCATCACCATGATCTTGCGTGTGCGTAGGAATTTTTTTGAAATTACTACGTTCCCCAACAGATTTTACAAACTTAGGCGAGCACTGGGCTGCAGCTAAGCCCCCGAGTGGGAGGCGGACTCACCACTCGGTAGGATTTTACAAACTTAGGCGAGCACTGTGTTGCAGCTAAGCCTCCGAGTGGGAGGCGGACTCACCACTCGGTAGAATTTTACAAACTTAGGCGAGCACTGGGCTGCAGCTAAGCCCCCGACTGGGAGGCAGACTCACCACTCGGTAGGATTTTACAAACTTAGGCGAGTACTGGGCTGCAGCTAAGCCCTCGAGTGGGAGGCAGACTCACCACTCGGTAGGATTTGATAACTTCATCTTAGGCGAAACAGATTCGCTGCTAAGGCAACACATACAAAAGAAACAAGCAACAATCATTCAGAAGACTGTAAAATGATGTCTTTTGATAAACAAACTAAGAGGTACTTCTTTTTACATCTCATCGATCTAAATACTTAAGAGTAAAAGGGGCGGAGCAGTTCCGCATTCCAGGTGCGTGGTTCATCTTTGTTGTGCTCGACGTTGAAGAGACGGTATGCTCAATTGTGGAGCACCTTGGTGATGACGAACGGGCCTTCCCAAGCGGGGGCGAGCTTGTGTGGCTTCTGCTGATCCACTCGGCGGACCAAGTCTCCTTCCTGGAATGCCCGACCCCTTACGTTCCTGGCATGGAATCGACGCAGGTCTTGCTGATAAATGGTCGACCGGATCAAGGCCATCTCTCTTTCTTCGTCCAGGAGGTCGACTGCATCTTGTCGAGCTTGCTCTGCTTCCTCTTCTGAGAAGAGTTCGACTCGGGGAGCGTTGTGGAGCAAATCGTCGGCAAAACGGCTTCGGCCCTGTAGTCTAAGAAGAATGGAGTCTGTCCAGTCGCCCGATTGGGAGTTGTCCTCAGCCCACACAACACTGATGGGAGCTCATCGACCCAAGCTCCTACCACGTGCTTGAGGTCACGCATTAACTGAGGCTTCAATCCTTTGAGAATCAATCCATTCGCCCGCTCAGCCTGTCCATTCGACTAAGGGTGGGCGACCGAAGCGTAATCGACCCTCGTGCCTTGGGAAGCGCAAAAGGTTCTGAACTCGTCGGAGTCGAAGTTTGACCCGTTATCTTTGATGATGCTGTGTGGTACACCATATCTGAATATCGACTCTCTAATGAAACTCACAGCAGTGCTTGCTTCAAGGTTTTTGATGGTCTTGGCTTCGATCCACTTGGTAAACTTGTCGACCGCTACCAGCATATGGGTAAATCCGCTCCTGCTGGTCCTCAGAAGTCCAACCATGTCCAATCCCCAAAAGGCGAAAGGCCAGATGAGTGGAATAGTTTTTAGAGCTGATGCGGGTTTGTGGGACATATTGGAGTAAAACTGACACCCTTCACACTTGTCCACTATTTCCTTTGCCATCTCGTTAGCGTACATCCAATAAAATCCGGATCGGTATGCTTTGGACACGATGGTCCGAGAGGACGCATGGTGACCACAGGTCCTCGAGTGAATATCATTGAGGATCATTCGGCCTTCTTCTGGCATGATGCACTTCTGGCAAACCCCAGTCGCACTTTCTGTGAACAACTGTCCTTTTATAACAGTAAAGGCTTTAGACTGTCGGACGATCTGTCGAACCTCTTCTTCATCCTCTGGGAGTTCCTGTTGGAAATATGCCCTAGAGGCAACAATAAAAGGATTATTATTATATTTCCTTGTTCATGATAATTGTCTTTTATTCATGCTATAATTGTATTATCCGGAAATCATAATACACGTGTGAATACATAGACCACAATATGTCCCTAGTGAGCCTCTAGTTGACTAGCTCGTTGATCAACAAATAGTCATGGTTTCCTGACTATGGACATTGGCTGTCATTGATAACGGGATCACATCATTAGGAGAATGATGTGATGGACAAGACCCAATCCTAAGCATAGCACACGATCGTGTAGTTCGTTTTGCTAGAGCTTTTCCAATGTCAAGTATCTTTTCCTTAGACCATGAGATCGTGTAACTCCCGGATACCGTAGGAGTGCTTTGGGTGTACCAACCGTCACAACATAACTGGGTGACTATAAAGGTATACTACGGGTATCTCCGAAAGTGTCTGTTGGGTTGACACAGATCGAGACTGGGATTTGTCACTCCGTATGACGGAGAGGTATCTCTGGGCCCACTCGGTAATGCATCATCATAATGAGCTCAAAGTGACCAAGTGTCTGGTCACGGGATCATGCATTACGGTACGAGTAAAGTGACTTGCCGGTAACGAGATTGAACGAGGTATTGGGATAACGACGATCGAATCTCGGGCAAGTAACGTACCGATTGACAAAGGGAATTGTATACGGGGTTGCTTGAATCCTCGACATCGCGGTTCATTTTATGAGATCATCGAGGAGCATGTGGGGGCCAACATGGGTATCCAGATCCCGCTGTTGGTTATTGACCGGAGAGCAGTCTCGGTCATGTCTGCGTGTCTCCCGAACCCGTAGGGTCTACACACTTAAGGATCGGTGACGCTAGGGTTGTAAAGATATTAGTATGCAGCAAACCTAAAGTTGTTCGGAGTCCTGGATGAGATCCCGTACGCTACGAGGAGTTCCGGAATGGTCCGGAGGTAAAGAATTATATATGGGAAGTCGAGTTTCGGCCATCGGGAAAGTTTCGGGGTTCACCGGTATTGTACCGGGACCACCGGAAGGGTCCCGGGGGTCCACCGGGTGGGGCCACCCATCCCGGAGGGCCCCATGGGCTGAAGAGGGTAACCAGCCCCTGGTGGGCTGGTGCGCCCCCTGGGCCCCCCTCTGTGCCTAGGGATGGGAACCCTAGGGGAGGGGGCGCCTCCAGTTGCCTTGGGGGGCAAGTTTCCCCACTTGGCCGCCACCCCCCCTAGGAGATCCCATCTCCTAGGGCCGGAGCCCCCCTGGGGTCCCTATATAAAGAGGAGGGGTGGGAGGGCAGCCGCACCCTGACACCTGGCGCCTCCCTTCCCCCCTTGCTACACCTCTCCCTCCCGTAGTCGTTTGGCGAAGCCCTGCCGGATCCCTGCTGCATCCACCACCACGCCGTCGTGCTGCTGGATCTTCATCAACCTCAACTTTCCCCTTGCTGGATCAAGAAGGAGGAGACGTCACGCTGACCGTACGTGTGTTGAACGCGGAGGTGCCGTCCGTTCGGCGCTAGGATCTCCGGTGATTTGGATCACGACGAGTACGACTCCCTCAACCCCGTTCTCTTGAACGCTTCTGCTTGCGATCTACAAGGGTATGTAGATGCACTCCTCTCTCTCTCTCGTTGCTAGATGAACTCATAGATTGATCTTGGTGAATGTAGGAAATTTTTTATTTTATGCAACGTTCCCCAACAATGGCATCATGAGGCAGGTTTATGCGTAGTTCTCTATTGCACGAGTAGAACACAAATCTGTTGTGGGCGTAGATGTTGTCAACTTTCTTGCCACTACTAGTCTTATTTTGCTTCAGCGGTATTGTGGGATGAAGCGGCCCAGACCGACCTTACACGTACGCTTACATGAGACATGTTCCACCGACTGACATGCACTAGATGCATAAGGTGGCTAGCGGGTGTCTGTCTCTCCCACTTTAGTTGGAGCGGATTCGATGAAAACGGTCCTTATGAAGGGTAAATAGAAGTTGACAAATCATGTTGTGGTTATTTGTAGGTAAGAAAACGTTCTTGCTAGAACCCTATTGCAGTCACGTAAAAGATGCAACAAAAATTATAGGACATCTAACTTGTTTTTGCAGCAATTGCTTTGTGATGTGATATGGCCAAAAGTTGTGATGAATGATGAATGATATATTGTGATGTATGAGATCATGTTCTTGTAATAGTAATCACGACTTGCATGTCGATGAGTATGACAACCGGCAGGAGCCATAGGAGTTGTCTTAATTATTGTATGACCTACGTGTCAATGATTTAACGCCATGTAATTACTTTACTTTATTGATAAACCGTTAGCCATAGCAGTAGAAGTAATAGTTGGCGAGCAACTTCATGGAGACACGATGATGGAGATCATGATGATGGAGATCATGGTGTCATGCCGGTGACGAAGATGATCATGGAGCCCCGAAGATGGAGATCAAAGGAGCTATATGTTATTGGCCATATCATGGCACTACTATTTAATTTCATGTGATGTTTATTATGTTTATGCATCTTGTTTACTTAGAACGACGGTAGTAAATAAGATGATCCCTCATAATAATTTCAAGAAAGTGTTCCTCCTAACTGTGCGCCGTTGCTAAAGTTTGTCGTTTCGAAGCACCACGTGATGATCGGGTGTGATAGATTCCTACGTTCACATACAACGGGTGTAAGACAGTTTTACACATGCAAAAACACTTAGGTTAACTTGACGAGCCTAGCATGTACAGACATGGCCTCGGAACACAAAGACCAAAAGGTCGAACATGAGTCGTATGGAAGATACGATCAACATGGAGATGTTCACCGATGATGACTAGTCCATCTCACGTGATGATCGGACACGGCCTAGTCGACTAGGATCATGTAACACTTAGATGACTAGAGGGATGTCAAATCTGAGTGGGAGTTCATTAAATAATTTGATTAGATGAACTTAATTATCATGAACTTAGTCTAAAATCTTTGCAAAAATGTCTTGTAGATCAAATGGCCAATGCTCATGTCAACATGAACTTCAACGCGTTCCTAGAGAAAACCAAGCTGAAAGATGATGGGAGCAACTATACGGACTGGGTCCGGAACCTGAGGATCATCCTCATAGCTGCCAAGAAAGCATATGTCCTAGAAGGACCACTAGGTGAAGCACCCATCCCAGAGAACCAAGACGTTATGAACACTTGGCAGTCACGTGCTGATGATTACTCCCTCGTTCAGTGCGGAATGCTTTATAGCTTAGAATCGGGGCTCCAAAAGCGTTTTGAGCAACACGGAGCATATGAGATGTTCGAGGAGCTGAAAATGGTTTTCCACGCTCATGCCTGGATCGAGAGATATGAAGTCTCCGACAAGTTCTATAGTTGTAAGATGGAGGAAAATAGTTATGTCAGTGAGCACTTACTCAAAATGTCTGGGTTGCACAACCTCCTGTCCCAGCTGGACATTAACCTCCCGGACGAGGCGGTCATTGACAGAATCCTTCAATCGCTCCCACCGAGCTACAAGAGTTTTGTGATGAACTACAACATGCAGGGGATGGTGAAAATTATTCCTGAAGTATTTTCAATGCTGAAGTCAGCAGAGGTGGAAATCAAGAAGGAACATCAAGTGTTGATGGTCAATAAAACCACTAAGTTCAAGAAGGGCAATGGTAAGAAGAACTTCAAGAAGGACGACAAGGATGTTGCCGCGCCCGGTAAGCCAGTTGCCGGGAAGAAGTCAAAGAATGGACCCGAGCCTGAGACTGAGTGCTTTTATTGCAAAGGGAAGGGTCACTGGAAGCGGAACTGCCCCAAATACTTAGCGGACAAGAAGGCCGGCAACACTAAAGGTATATGTGATATACATGTAATTGATGTGTACCTTACCAGTACTCGTAGTAACTTCTGGGTATTTGATACTGGTGCCGTTGCTCATATTTGTAACTCACAGCAGGAGCTGCAGAATAAGCGGAGACTGGCGAAGGACGAGGTGACGATGCGCATCGGGAATGGTTCCAAGGTCGATGTGATCGCCGTCGGCACGCTACCTCTACATTTACCTATGGGATTAGTTTTAAACCTCAATAATTGTTCTTTAGTGCCAAGTTTGAGCATGAACATTGTATCTGGATCTTGTTTAATACGAGATGGCTACTCATTTAAATCCGAAATAATGGTTGTTCTATTTATAAGAGAGATATGTTTTATGGTCATGCCCCGATGGTCAATGGTTTATTCTTAATGAATCTCGAACGTAATGTTACACATATTCATAGTGTGAATACCAAAAGATGTAAAGTTGATAACGATAGTCCCACATACTTGTGGCACTGCCGCCTTGGTCACATTGGTGTCAAGCGCATGAAGAAGCTCCATGCTGATGGACTTTAAGAGTCTCTCGATTATGAATCATTTGACACATGCAAACCATGCCTCATGGGAAAAATGACCAAGACTCCATTCTCCGGAACAATGGAGCGAGCAACCAACTTATTGGAAATCATACATACTGATGTGTGTGGTCCAATGAGCGTTGAGGCTCGCGGAGGATATCGTTATGTTCTCACTCTCATTGATGACTTAAGTAGATATGGGTATGTCTACTTGATGAAACACAAGTCTGAGACCTTTGAAAAGTTCAAGGAATTTCAGAATGAGGTAGAGAATCAATGTGACCGAAAGATAAAGTTCTTACGATCATATCGTGGAGGAGAATATTTAAGTCACGAATTTGGTACGCACTTAAGGAAATGTGGAATCGTTTCACAACTCACGCCGCCTGGAACACCTCGTAATCGCACTCTATTGGATATGGTGTGACCTATGATGTCTCTTACTGATTTACCGCTATCATTTTGGGGATACGCTCTAGAGACAACTACATTCACTTTAAATAGGGCACCATCTAAATCCGTTGAGACAACACCGTATGAATTGTGGTTTGGGAAGAAACCTAAGCTGTCGTTTCTAAAAGTTTGGGGATGCGATGCTTATGTCAAGAAACTTCAACCTGAAAAGCTCGAACCCAAGTCGGAAAAATGCGTCTTCATAGGATACCCTAAGGAAACCATTGGGTATACCTTCTACCTTAGATCCGAAGGCAAGATCTTTGTTGCCAAGAACGGATCCTTTCTGGAAAAAGAGTTTCTCTCGAAAGGACACTAGTGCAGAACCGGGCAATAGCACCGGTTCGTAAGGCCCTTTAGTGCCGGTTCCATAACCGGCACTAAAGTGTGGGCACTAAAGGCCCCCCCCTTTTAGTACCGGTTCAGCACGAACCGGTGCTAAAGGGAAACCACGTGGCACGAGCCAGCTCCAGGGGCCTGGAGTCCTTTAGTACCGGTTGGTAAGACCAACCGGTACTATAAGGTTTGGGGGGGTTTTAGTTTTATGATTTCTTTTTCATTTAATTTTGTGTTTCCATTTTAATTCTTTTTTGTTTGC
>LT934114.1:748124055-748145827 GCA_900231445.1 Triticum turgidum subsp. durum
TAAATAGAATTTCTAGTAGAACCAATCATGCATATATATATATATCATCAATGTCTCACAAACCATCATATTAATTAATTCACACATACACACATGTATAGCTATATACAATTTCTCCTACATATGCATGTTGCCTTCGGAGCCAGTGGCATTATAGCCTAATTGGTGCCTTCGGAGCATGATGACAATTGGAAGTGGTTTTCATTAGGGCGGTAGCGGGTAATAGTATTCTCCCTTCGGATTTATGACCTGGTCGAGCAAAAATCCCGCTATTTCCTCTTGAAGTGCTTCTACGCGCTCCGTTTCTAGGAGCTTCGCCCGCACCTCTCTGAACTGTTAAGAAGGAGATCAATATGCATGTGTATTAGTTGTGTGACTAGATATCGATAATGGTGTAAAAATTGTGAATAGTGTTTTGACAAGCGTACCCATTCCTGTCTTTGAGATCTGCTCCTTTCGGACGCCATCATGTGAATGTTCTCGCAAACGCAGAATGCACACAGATCAGCCCCCTGCGCTTGCTTTAGGGCCTTTACGAGAATGGAATTTGATCAGATAATAATTAATCAAGCATGATAATTAAAGAGATGGAAGCTAGCTAGCTAACCAGTACTACTTAATTACTTACCTTGGGTCTTCCCCATTTAAGCTTTTCTTTCCATTCGCCGTCCGTGACCCTGATGAACCTTGCCCAAGCCCTGCCCGCCGAAAAAGAAAATGAATAAAGGGGTTATTAAATAGTTCATATCATGAAATGATGAACTAAATAGGCCGAGATATATAGTTAATAATGATTGAAATTACCTGTTGACTATCCCAAACAAGATGTTATAGTCAGTTTTTTCTTTGAGTAGTGAGTCTAGTATTTCAATTGTTCCGGCGTCAACTTTAATAATACACAAGACCCAGTGATATCTGCATGCACACACGTTTGCATGTCTTAATTAAGCGGGCATATGTAAGCAAAAACATGTAGCTAGCTAGTAGGCAAAAACAGAGAATTTGTAGTACAAGACAGTTTGACTCACTGGAAGTTGTAAGGAAGTAGTATATCTTCATTGTATTTGAGGCGCTTCAAGAACTCTAGCATGCTGTCCTCAACGTCCTTTTGATGATGTTCATCTATTTTCCATGTGTATTCATTAACGGTGTTTGGGTCAATGAACCCAATGCCATAGCGTCCACCTTTTCTCATTTCATACATCTTCATCCTGCATATAATACCACAGAAAAGAATATAGTGAGGATAATTACAGGTAATGATAAGGATCACTACATCTAGCTTGAGACTTAAATTACAGAAAGAAATCACTTACAGACAATAGCAACTGACGATAGATTTGTCGAGTGCGTCTTGATTGTATAACTGAAACAGTTCAGAATACTCAACGGACACAGCTTTCTCATGGTAGTAATGATCCTCCTTGACATTCACCATGAGGGACAATCGATCGGAAATCTTGTTAATGTTCATGTACCATTGATGCAATTCATACATTCTCGTTGGGAGGTTCTTGACCTTGTCTGGCTCGACCAAAGGTTGGCCCCGGACATATTTTCGTTTTATTTCATCCTCTCTAAGCACAGGCATGGGCTCGATCTCGAGGAGTTGTCCAACAGTGATTTTGAGAACTTCAGCCTGCATTATATGCTCCTCCGTTATTACCACATTGCCCACCTCAGGAACGTAAACTGTTTGCCCACAATAATATTGGGCGCGCGTACTGTCACGTGTTGTTGGCACAACAAGCGAGGGGATCGATTGCGCCGCCTGTTCTCCCAGCTGGGGAATGGTTTTCCCGCATTTTTTGACAGCTGCTTCTTGTTTGCTCGATCTCGAGCTCGCCTCCTTACGTACACGTGCTCGATTTAACTTCCTGATGTGGCGCTCATAGTCTGTGTCAACAGGCTCGGGAGCTGGTGGTTGAGCCATACGAATGAAGTGGTCAATCGTTTCCTCAGGCACTTTCTCCCTTGGCGGTGTTGGCGGTTTCGGTGCAAAATGGGATTCCACCTCGGACTTGGATATGGCTGCGATTTCCTCCTCGGACCTGTCATAAGCCCTCTGCGGAAGAGGCATGAGGCTTGGACCATATTTATATCGCTTGCCTCCGCCTGTACTTCCTGTACTACCTCGACTCGTACCGCTACGCACCATAGCTGCGGGGTATCTCTTCTGTGATTGCTGAGGCGGCGGAGACGGCTGACGGGGCTGAGTTGGACGAGGTGGAGTGGCCGCCTGAAGCTGTGCCAGACTTGGAGGAGGAGTGGCCTGAGGTTGTGCCGGACTTGGAGGAGGAGTGGATATCTGACGCTGTGGCGGACTTGGAGGAGGAGGAGTGGCCTGACACTTTGCCGGACTTGGAGGAGGAGTGGCCTGACACTTTGCCGGACTTGGTGGACTTGCAGGAGCGGGAGACTGCTGACTCGGTGGCGGACTTTGACGAGGAGTCGGCTGACGCGGTGTCGGTGGCCTTCGAATGATGATGCAATCCTTTTTCCATAGGATGATACGATGTTTGGCGTCTCCGAGAAAGCGCTCGTCGTCACCTCCAGGATAGTCAAGCTCTAGCTCCGGATATGGGTCCACCACCTCATCAACCAAGACACGAGCATAGCCCACTGGAATCGGGTTGCAATGGAAGGTTGCCTTAGGGGCATTTGTAAAAGCAACGGCGTCCGCCACCTTCATGGATATGTTCTTCATTTTGACGTGTAGCTCGCAGCTAGTGTTCTCCGTGATGTCATCCACGGGGTATCTACCCAGCATTGCGTCGTCCGGGGCAGAACCCACGCTTCTTCTCGGCATGGATGGGGCGGTGCTATCCAATGCTGTATCATTCATTAGCTGCTGCAGCTGCTGAGACCCCCTTTGCTGGGTAAGTGAGTCGATCTGCTCCTGCTGCCGCTGGAATTTGACTACCAATTCCGCTTGACTTGCTTCTAGGCCTTGAAGGCGTTCATAGTCCCGCTTCCTCTGCTCCTCCTCCATCTTCCTCTTCTTCTCCTCCGCAATCTTCTTTCTCGCATGGGTTCTATAGTCGGTGTTCCAGTCTGAGAACCCCTCATACCATGGAATAGCGCCCTTGCCTCGTGTTCTTCCCGGGTGTTCAGGATTTCCCAGGGCACGCGTAAGCTCGTCGTTCTCTCTGTTGGGCTGGAACACTCCCGATCGTGCCTCTTCTATTGCAACAAGTATCGCATCGTCGGCTCCCTTCAGACTTGCCCTCATCCAAACATTGCCTGTCTTCGGGTCCAACTCCCCCCCATGCGCATAGAACCAAGTCCTGACCCTGGGGGGCCAGCTCTTAGTAACTGGAGTGGCACCTGCATCCTCCATCTCTTTCTCAGACTTATCCCACTTAGGCATTGCCACCGCATAGCCACCTGGCCCCAGCTTATGGAACTTATCCTTTTTTTCGGCATTCTTCTTGTTTATTCTCGACCGTTCCTTAGCTAATTCCGAATCCTTGAATTTCACAAAATCGTCTCAATGAGCACGTTGGTTCTCTAGTGTTCCCTCGAATACTGGAGTCTTCCTTCCTCCCTTGACGTACTTGTCCCATTCACGATTCTTGGGGTTCTTGAATGCAACCGCCATCTTCCTAAGAGCAGCGTCCTTGACTTTCTGCACATCTGCTTCTGTGAAATGATCTGGTAGGGTGAAATGTTCCATGAGAGTATCCCAAAGCAGATCTTTTTGATTCTTGTCGACAAAAGTAACATCTGAACGTGGAGCAGCGTCCTCTTTGCCTTTTTGTCTTTTGTCTTTTGCTGGCTCTTTCCATTCTTGAAGGGAGATCGGGTGTTGGTCCTTCACAAGAACTCCGCACTGACGAATGAACTTGTCCGCAATCTTCTTAGGCGCTAATGGTTCGCCATTAGGTCTGACTGCCTCGATATTGTACTTTACGCCCTCCTTCAACTTTTTGTTCGGGCCTCGTTTCGTCCTTTTGCCTGAAGATTTGCTCGATCCGGATGGCTGAAAGAACAAAGATCGATTCATTAATATATCTTCAAGTCATTTAAAACATGTGATGATCACCAGATACCTGCTTATATAAATATATATACCTCGCCGGTCTTTGTTGTTTCAGGATCAACATGTTCTTCGTCATCGTCATAATCGTAGTTCATGACTTCATCAATTCGGTCGTGGCGATCGAATATCATATCACCCTCTCCGGTGTTGTTTAGAAATTCAGAGCCGTCATAATCTTCTTCATTCTGATCATCATTTGGCCCGCGTATCATATCGAACATGGTCTGTTCTCCCTCTCTGTCGGTATTGTCTGCCATAGCTTTTATTTAACTAATTCAAAAGAAATATAAAACAATTTAGTATTCAAATTACATTGTCTCGAATAATAGATATAATCTCGAATACTTCGTCTAGAATAATAGATATAATCTCGAATACATCGTCTCGAATAATATATAATATTGAATAGTACATCACTGGCTAGCTAATTAAAGATCGAATACTACAGAAGAATCTAGGACACTCGCGGTTCCTGCGGCGCGGGCGGTGGACACCCAAAGAGAAGGAACCCTCACAGGATCATAGCTGAAGTGAGATCCCCGAAGATACTGCCAGGTATTGGAGAACCTGCCGCCCTCTAACGCAACCATGTAGTGATGGACGTGCTCGTCCTCCTCCCTGACACGGCGACATACCACCTCCAGCGGGGCCGGGTCCCTCCGCACCGAAATTGGCCCACGCGAACGCCACCAAACGAGATTAGGGTCGACGACGGGACCCGGGGCCGGGCTCCTCATCAAGCGGCACGCCCCTCCAGGCAGCACCTCCCAGTGCCAGCCCGGCGGAGCCCAGTCCCGGACATGGGTCGGCTGGACGTCATCGCGGACGGGTCGACGGCGAGGATGCGGGCCGGGCATCGTCGAGAACAAATACTAGCTATATGCCCGCAAAAAGTAACATTTTTTTAATGATTGGATTTTGATAACTAAAATTTCTAACATTTCTATATAACACTAATTATGCTAACCTAAATAATCTAAATAACACTAAAATTTCTAAAATTTCTAACATTTCTATATAACACTAATTTCTAACATTTCTATATAACACTAATTTCTAACTGATTAAACACTAATTATATCCATCTAACATGCATTCATACAAAATAATAATCTAAATAATCTAAACTAATTAAACATACAAAATAATAATCTAAATAATCTAAACTAATTAAAGACTAATTATCTAAACTAATTAAACATGCTTGTGTGTGTGTGTACGGGCTCGGGGAGGGCTCGGGGCGGCGACGGAGACGAGCGGCGACGGAGACGATCGAGGGCGGCGGCGACGGCGACGGAGACGGAAACAGAGGAACGAACAGAGAGGGAAACTGAAATTTTCGTAGCCGTTGTATATATAGAAGGCACCTTTAGTACCGGTTGGAACCACCAACCGGTACTAAAGTCCTGTTTTGGCCAGGCCAAGCGGCGGGAAGCGACCCCCTTTAGTACCGGGTGGTGGCACAAACTGGTACTAAAGGCCCCCCCTTTAGTACCGGTTCATGCCATGACCCGGTACTAAAGGGGTGCCGCTGGCGCAGGTGCGGTGCGGCAAGTTTAGTCCCACCTCGCTAGCCGAGGGGCGACCGCACTGGTTTATAAACCCCCGTGCGGTCGCTCTCTCGAGCTCCTCTCCAAAGCAGGCTTACTGGGCCTACGTGTTCTTTGCAGCCCTGTGGGCCCACTTGGCCTTTGCGGGCCTGCATCCTGGCCCAACGACAGGTTGGGTTTCTAATCGTATGCAGGCCGCTCTGGCCTAGTAGGCGGGCTTTTTTTTATTTTTTGCTTTATTTATTTTTGTGTTGGTTTTTTTTGTGTATTTAGAGTTTCTTTGTGAACATTTTTGTTTTAGGTACAAAAAATTACAAACTTTCTGTTAGGGCTTTTTTTTATTATCTTTTTGCTTTATTTATTTTTGTGTTGTTTTTTTTGTGTATTTAGAGTTTCTTTGTGAACATTTTTGTTTTAGGTACAAAAAATTACAAACTTTCTGTTAGCGCCCGTAGTTTTCAAATTTGAATAGTTTAAATTTTGAATTATTTGAAATTAGTGTGAATCACTAGTTTGTGAATAACTTAACTTTAAAAATCAGTAAAGGCATGAAAGAATTTGTTTGCACATAAAATTTCTTCGCGTTTCAAATGCCAAAACACATAACTACCCTAACTATTACAGAGATTCCCCTCTCGGTGCGAAACACAGAAGAAAGTGATGATAGCTAGTGAAGCCGATCACATCCCACATCTTTGGGTGTGAAACTTTTTCTTCGCGTGTGTCCCTTTGCGCCGTAACCATGGAAAATCTTCATCATTTAACGGGATGCTCGGGTCAATATTCACTGTGAATGGAGCAATTTCATCAAACTTTTGATAATCTTCTGACTTGTCTGTCTTGTCATCCACTCCCATGATGTTTCTCTTCCCAGAAAGAACTATGTGCCGCTTTGGCTCATCGTACGATGCATTCGCTTCCTTATCTTTTCTTTTTCTTGGCTTGGTAGACATGTCCTTCACAAAGAAAACCTGTGCCACATCATTGGCTAGGACGAATGGTTCGTCTGCATACGCAAGATTGTTGAGATCCACTGTTGTCATTCCGTACTGCGGGTCTTCCGTTACCCCGCCTCGTGTCATATTGACCCATTTGCACCGAAACAAAGGGACCTTTAAACCACGTCGATAGTCAAGTTCCCATATGTCCTGTATATAACCATAATATGTTTCCTTTCCCGTCTTGGTTTCTGCATCAAAGCGGACACCACTGTTTTGGTTGGTGCTCTTCTTATCTTGGGCGATCGTGTAAAATGTATTACCATTTATCTCGTACCCTTTGAAAGTCATTATATTCGAAGATGGTAACTGGGACAGCAAGTACAGGTCATCTTCAATAGAGGTGTCATGCATGGTACGTGTCTGCAACCAGCTGGCGAAACTCCTGGTTTGTTCACGTGTAATCTAGTCATCAGACCGCTCCGAGTGTTTGGAGCGTAGCAAATTCTTGTGTTCATCCATATACGGAGCCACAAAGGAGGAATTCTGTAGAACTGTGTAGTGTGCTTTAGTGAGAGAATGTCCTTCCATACATATTATTTATTCCCCTCCTAGCGTGCCTTTTCCATCCAGTCTGCCCTTATGCCGCGATTCAGGAACACCAATCGGCTTAAGGTCAGGAATAAAGTCAATACAAAACTCAATGACCTCCTCATTTTGATGGCCCTTGGAGATGCTTCCTTCTGGCCTAGCACGGTTATGAACATATTTCTTTAAGACTCCCATGAACCTCTCAAAGGGGAACATATTGTGTAGAAATACAAGACCCAAAACGTTAATCTCTTGGCACAGGTGAACTAGGACGTGTGTCATGATGTTGAAGAAGGATGGTGGGAACACCAACTCGAAACTGACAAGACATTGCACCAAATCATTCTGTAACCTTGGTATGATTTCTGGATCGATTACCTTCTGAGAGATTGCATTGAGAAATGCACATAGCTTCACAATGGCTAATCGAACATTTTCCGGTAGAAGCCCCCTCAATGCAACCGGAAGCAGTTGCGTCATAATCACGTGGCAGTCATGAGACTTTAGGTTCTGGAACTTTTTCTCTGCCATGTTTATTATTCCCTTTATATTCGACGAGAAGCCAGACGGTACCTTAATACTGAGCAGGCATTCAAAGAAGATTTCCTTCTCTTCTTTGGTAAGAGTGTAGCTTGCATGACCCTGATGTATGCCGTCTTCTCCGTGCATATGTTGCTGGTCCTCCCGTGCCTCAGGTGTATCTTTTGTCTTCCCATACACGCCCAAGAAGCAAAGCAGGGTCACACAAAGATTCTTCGTCACGTGCATCACGTTGATTGCGGAGCGGACCTCTAGGTCTTTCCAATATGGCAGGTCCCAAAATATAGATTTCTTCTTCCACATGGGTGCGCGTCCGTCAGCGTCCTTTGGAACAGATTGTCCGCCAGGACCCTTTCCAAATATCACCTTCAAATCCTTGACCATATCATGTACATCAGCACCAGTACGGTGGCGAGGCTTCGTCCGGTGATCCGCCTCACCTTTGAAATGCTTGCCTTTCTTTCTTACGGGATGCCTGCTCGAAAGAAATTGACGATGTCCCAGGTACACATTCTTCTTACAACTATTCAAATATATATTGTCGGTATCATCCAAACAGTGCGTGCATCCATAGTATCCCTTGTTTGTCTGTCCTGAAAGGTTACTGAGAGCAGGCCAATCATTGATGGTCACGAACAGCAATGCCTTTAGGTCAAATTCTTCCTGTTTGTGCTCATCCCATGCACGCACACCTGTTCCATTCCACAGTTGTAAGAGTTCTTCAACTAATGGCCTTAGATACACATCAATGTCGTTGCCGGGTTGTTTAGGGCCTTGGATGAGCACTGGCATCATAATGAACTTCCGCTTCATGCACAACCGAGGAGGAAGGTTATACAAACATAGAGTCACAGGCCAGGTGCTATGGTTGCTGCTCTGTTCCCCAAAAGGATTAATGCCATCTGCGCTTAGACCAAACCATACGCTCCTTGCGTCATCTGCAAACTCCTTCCCGTACTTTCTTTCGATTTTTCTCCACTGCGACCCGTCAGCGGGTACTCTCAACTTTCCGTCTTTCTTACAGTCTTCTCTGTGCCATCGCATCGCCTTGGCATGCTCTTTGTTTTGGACAAGGCATAAAACCATCCGCCCGCTTGTTTGCCTCAGCCGCAAGCAAAAAAGTATGCACGCCCTCAACGAACTGGGGAGAGCATCGGTCATCGTACATCCATTGCCGGCTCATCTTCATTACACAACACCGAATAGACCAAATTAATACAAGTTCATACATAAAGTTCATACAACACTTAAATGCAACAAACAAATAACTCTCTAGCTAAAGCATTCAAATGCAACAACAAATGTGATCAAGATCGCAACTAAGGTAAAAATTGATCCAACAACATAATGATACCAAGCCTCACTATCGGTGGCATATTTTCTAATCTTTCTAATCTTCAAGCGCATTTTCTCCTTCTTGATCTTGTGATCATCGACGACATCGGCAACATGCAACTCCAATTCCATCTTCTCCCCCTCAATTCTTTTCAATTTTTCTTTCAAGTACTCGTTTTCTCTTTCAACTAAATTTAACCTCTCGACAATAGGGTCGGTTGGAATTTCCGGTTCACATACCTCCTAGATAAAAATATCTATGTCAACTTGATGGGCATAATTTGTCATAAACATGAAATGCAACAAATAGTTTTAAAAGAGAATATACCACATCCGAATCATAACAAGGACGAGGGCCGACGGGGACGAATATCAAAACCATGGCACTATGTATAACAAACAACGTACGCGTAAGATAATTATTATACGAGTAACTATATATCCAAATCACACAAACATCAATTTTTTATATAAAATTTCATGAACAAGAGGCTCACCACAAGGTGGTGCCGGCGACGGGACGGTGCGGGCGATCGACGGTGGTTACGACGGAGATTTAGAAGGCACTAAGTAAACCACACCTACATATGCAAACTAAGTGTTATTTTTTACCTCAAATTGCATATAAATCAAATACTAGCACATATATATATTTCCTCCCAAATTACTAAACTCAAAAATTAATAACTATATAAAGCATTGCAAGAGCTAATCTAGCAATGAGAGATGAAAGGACAAAGTTGCTAACCTTTGTGATCACTTGAATGGATGGGGGCCTTCAAATCTTAACAAATTTTGGGCAAAATGTGTGATGAGCTCGAGGGGAAGAGGAAGAACAGAGAGGAGATAGGAGAGGGGAAAGGGGGAAGAATAGAGCGAGCTGGACGAAGGGTTTATATGCAGGAGGACCTATAGTACCGGTTCGTGGCATGGACCGGTACTAAAGGTGCTGGAGGGGGCCCAGACTGACAACATCCTGCCACCACCCTCATTAGTACCGGTTCGTGGCACGAACCGGTGCTAAAGGTTAGCCACGAACCGGTACTAACGAGAGCGGCCCGGCTAGCCGTTGGAACCGACACTAATGTATACATTTGTGCCGGCTCTAATACAAACCGGCACTAATGTGCTTAGCGTTTGACCCTTTTTCTACTAGTGGGAGTAAGTGGGAGGAAAGTAGAACTCGATGAAGTACTACCTCTTGAACCGGAAAGTAGTGCAGCTCAGGAAAATGTTCCTGTGGTGCTTACACCGACTAGAGAGGAAATTAATGATGATGATCAAGGTACTTCGGATCAAGTTGCTACTGAACTTCGTAGGTCCACAAGGACACGTTATTCACCAGAGTGGTATGGCAACCCTGTCCTGGAAATCATGTTGTTAGACAATGGTGAACCTTCGAACTATGAAGAAGCGATGGCGGGCCCAGATTCCAACAAATGGCTTGAAGCCATGCAATCCGAGATAGAATCCATGTATGAAAACAAAATATGGACTTTGACAGACTTGCCCGATGATCGGCGAGCGATAGAAAACAAGTGGATCTTTAAGAAGAAGACGGACGTGGATGGTAATATTACCATCTATAAAGCTCGACTTGTCGCTAAGGGTTATCGGCAAGTTCAAGGGGTTTACTGCGATGAGACTTTCTCTCCCGTAGTGAAGCTGAATTCCGTCCGAATCATGTTAGCAATTTCCACATACTATGATTATGAGATATGGCAGATGGACGTCAAAACGGCATTCCTTAACGGTTATCTTAAGGAAGAACTGTATAGGATGCAGCCGGAGGGTTTTGTCGATCCTAAGAATGCTAACAAGTTATGCAAGCTCCAGCGATCCATTTATGGGCTGGTGCAAGCATCTCGGAGTTGGAACATTCGCTTTGATGAGATGATCAAAGCTTTTGGGTTTATGTAGACTTATGGAGAAGCCTGCGTTTACAAGAAAGTGAGTGGGAGCTCTGTAGCATTTCTCATATTATATGTAGATGACATACTTTTGATGGGAAATGATATAGAACTTTTGGACAACATTAAGGCCTAGTTGAATTAGTGTTTTTCAATGAAGGACCTTGGAGAAGCTACTTACATATTAGGCATCAAGATCTATAGGGATAGATCGAGACGCCTCATAGGTCTTTCACAAAGCACATACCTTGATAAGATATTGAAGAAGTTCAATATGGATCAGTCCAAGAAAGGGTTCTTGCCTGTGTTGCAAGGTGTGAGATTGAGCTCGGCTCAATTCCCAACCACGGCAGAAGATAAAGAAGAGATGAGTGTCATCCCCCATGCCTCAGCCATAGGATCTATTATGTATGCCATGCTGTGTACCAGACCAGATGTAAACCTTGCCGTAAGTTTGGTAGGAAGGTACGAAGGTAATCCCGGCAAGGCACACTGGACAGCGGTCAAGAATATCTTGAAGTACCTGAAAAGGACAAAGGACATGTTTCTCGTCTATGGAGGTGACGAAGAGCTCGTCGTAAAGGGTTACGTCGATGCTAGCTTCGACACAGATCTGGATGACTCTAAGTCACAAACCGGATACGTGTATATGTTGAATCGTGTAGAAGTAAGCTGGTGCAGTTGCAAGAAGAGTGTCGTGGCGGGATCTACATGTGAAGCGGAGTACATGGCAGCCTCGGAGGCAGCGGATGAAGCAATATGGATGAAGGAGTTCATCACGACCTAGGAGTCATACCCAATGCGTCGGGGCCAATCACTCTCTTCTGTGACAACACTGGAGCTATTGCCCTTGCCAAGGAGCCCAGGTTTCACAAGAAGACCAGGCACATCAAGCGTCGTTTCAACTCCATCCGTGAAAATGTTCAAGATGGAGACATAGATATTTGCAAAGTACATACGGATCTGAATGTCGCAGATCCGTTGACTAAACCTCTTCTGCGAGCAAAACATGATCAACTCCAGAACTCTATGGGTGTTCGATTCATCACAATGTAACTAGATTATTGACTCTAGTGCAAGTGGGAGACTGTTGGAAATATGCCCTAGAGTCAATAATAAAAGGATTATTATTATATTTCCTTGTTCATGATAATTGTCTTTTATTCATGCTATAATTGTATTATCCGGAAATCGTAATACACGTGTGAATACATAGACCACAATATGTCCCTAGTGTGCCTCTAGTTGACTAGCTCGTTGATCAACAGATAGTCATGGTTTCCTGACTATGGACATTAAATGTCATTGATAATGGGATCACATCATTAGGAGAATGATGTGATGGACAAGACCCAATCCTAAGCGTAGCACAAGATCGTGTAGTTCGTTTTGCTAGAGCTTTTCCCATGTCAAGTATCTTTTCGTTAGACCATGAGATCGTGTAACTCCCGAATACTGTAGGAGTGCTTTGGGTGTACCAAACGTCACAACGTAACTGGGTGACTATAAAGGTATACTACGGGTATCTCCGATAGTGTCTGTTGGGTTGACACGGATCGAGACTAGGATTTGTCACTCCGTATGACGGAGAGGTATCTCTGGGCCCATTCGGTAATGCATCATCATAATGAGCTCAAAGTGAGCAAGTGTCTGGTCATGGGATCATGCATTACGGTACGAGTAACGTGACTTGCCGGTAACGAGATTGAACGAGGTATTGGGATACCGACGATCAAATCTCGGGCAAGTAACGTACCGATTAACAAAGGGAATTGTATACGGGGTTGCTTGAATCCTCGACATCGTGGTTCATCCGATGAGATCATCGAGGAGCATGTGGGAGCCAACATGGGTATCCAGATCCCGCTATTGGTTATTGACCGGAGAGCAGTCTCGGTCATGTCTGTGTGTCTCCCGAACCCGTAGGGTCTACACACTTAAGGTTCGGTGATGCTAGGGTTGTAAAGATATTAGTATGCAGCAAACTGAAAGTTGTCCAGAGTCCTGGATGAGATCCCGGACGTCACGAGGAGTTCCGAAATGGTCCAGAGGTAAAGAATTATATATGGGAAGTCGCGTTTCGGCCATCGGGAAAGTTTCGGGGTTCACCGGTATTGTACCGGGACCACCGGAAGGGTCCCGGGGGTCCACTGGGTGGGGCCACCCATCCCGGAGGGCCCCGTGGGCTGAAGTGGGAGGGGAACCAGCCCCTGGTGGGCTGGTGCGCCCCCTAGCCCCCCCTCTGCACCTAGGGTTGGGAACCCTAGGGGAGGGGGCGCCTCCACTTGCCTTGGGGGGCAAGTTTCCCCCCTTGGCCGCTGCCCCCCCTAGGAGATCCCATCTCCTAGGGACGGCGCCCCCTGGGGTCCTATATAAAGAGGGGGGTGGGAGGGCAGCCGCACCCTGACACCTGGCGCCTCCCTTCCCCCCTTGCTACACCTCTCCCTCCCGTAGTCGCTTGGCGAAGCCCTGCCGGATCCCTGCTGCATCCACCACCACGCCTCGTGCTGCTGGGTCTTCATCAACCTCTCCTTTCCCCTTGCTGGATCAAGAAGGAGGAGACGTCACGCTGGCCGTACGTGTGTTGAACGCGGAGGTGCCATCCGTTCGGCGCTAGGATCTCCGGTGATTTGGATCACGACGATTACGACTCCCTCAACCCCGTTCTCTTGAACGCTTCCGCTCGCGATCTACAAGGGTATGTAGATGCACTCCTCTCTTGTTGCTAGGTGAACTCATAGATTGATCTTGGTGAACATAGGAAATATTTTATTTTATGCAACGTTCCCCAACAGTTCCTTCCTAAGAATGTAAGCGATGTACGGCACTGTCCAGTCAGGCGTGATGACAAAAACCTCCATGACTAAGTCGACCACGGCTGGGATTTCAACTTCAGTCAGATCTGTGACGCTCTTGGGCTGTGGTGACTCTTCGGTGAAAGGATCTTCCTGAACTCAAGGTGAATGAATATGTTCCAGAAACACGTTTCGGGGAATGGCCTCTCTCTTTGAACCTATCTTGGCTAACTCATCTGTAGCTTGATTTTTCAGTCGGGGTATATGGTGGAGCTCCAAACCTTCAAACCTCTTCTCCAGCTTTCTCACTTCATTGCAATAACCAGTCTGGCTGGGCTCTTGACATCCCATTCCTTCATCACTTGGTTGACCACCAAATCTGAGTCGCCGTAGACCATAAGGCGACGGACGCCGAGTGAAATAGCCATACGCAACCCGTATTGAAGTGCTTCGTATTCGGCTTCGTTATTGGAGGAATCAAATGGAATCTGGAGAACATAACTGAGCCTGTCTCCGCGGTGGGATACCAAAACTACTCCAGTACCTGAACCATTCAGCATCTTGGAGCCATCAAAGAACATAATCTAATGCTCCGAGTGAACTTGAGTCGGCAATTGCTGCTCAATCCACTCGGCAAGGAAATCTGCAATTGCTTGGGACTTGATGGCCTTCTTTGCCTCGAACTTGATATCTAATCGAAGGAGTTCAATCGCCCATTTTGCCACTCGACCAGTTGCGTCTCTGTTATTCAGAATTTCAGATAGTGGCGCGTCGCTGACGACTGTAATGGAGTGGTCAGAGAAATAGTGCGTGACTTTCTTCATGGTCATGTATATTCCATATACAAGATTCTGATAATGTGGGTATCGTTGCTTGGATGGAGTCAAAACTTCAGAGAGATAATAGACCGGCGTTGAACCTTGTAAGCTTTTCCTTCTTCTTCTCGCTCGACCGTGAGTACTGTGCTAACAACTTGTCCAGTGGCTGCAATGTAAAGCAGTAAAGGCTCTTTGCTGATTGGCGCAGCGAGCACCGGCTGGGTGGAAAGCAGGGTTTTGAGCTCTGCAAACGCTGCATCAGCTTCATCAGTCCACTCGGACTTATCAGACTTCTTCATCAGTCAGTAAAGAGGCAAGGCCTTTTCACCGAGACGAGAAATGAATCGACTCAGGGCGTCCAGACAACGAGTCAGCTTCTGAACGTCATGCACTCGCATGGGGCGTTTCAATCAGAGGATGGTATCAACTTTTTCTGGATTGGCGTTGATCCCTCGTTCGGAAACGAGAAAACCGAGTAACTTTCCTCCTGGAACTCCGAACGTGCATTTTGACGGATTAAGCTTGATATCGTACCTCCAAAGGTTGGCAAAGGTTTCTGCAAGGTTAGTTAATAGGTCAGAACCTTTACGAGACTTGACCACAATGTCATCCATGTACGCTTCCACATTCCGATTGATTTGATTGAGCAGGCACTTCTTAATCATTCTCATGAATGTGGCTCCGGCATTTTTCAAACCGAAAGGCATGGTAACATAGCAAAAGCACCCGAATGGGGTGATGAAGGTTTTTTTTATTTCATCGGGGCCGTACAGTCGGATCTGATGGTATCCGGAATACGCATCTAGGAAAGACAAGCGCTTGCACCCCGCAGTAGAGTCAACAATCTGATCGATGCGAGGGAGAGGGAAGTGATCTTTCGGGCAGGCCCGATTGATATGCTTGAAATCAATGCACATACGAAGTGAATCATCCTTCTTAGGAACCATGACTACATTGGCTAACCACTCGGAGTGGTAGATTTCACGGATGAACTCTGCTGCCAACAGTCGAGCCACTTCTTCGCCAATTGCTTTCCTCTTCTGCACGGCGGACCGCCGAAGGTGCTCTTTGACGTGTTTTACCTTGGGGTCGACACGCAAATGATGCTCAGCCAGTTCCCTGGGTACACCTGGCATGTCAGAGGGTTTCCATGCGAAGATGTCCCAGTTCTCACGGGGGAACTGGATGAGCCCTTCTTCCTATTTGCTGTCGAGCGTCGTTGAAATATGGGTCGGCGCAGTGTTGGGATCGGTCAGGTGAATATGAATCGGCTTCGTTTCACCAGTCGACTGAAATGCAGAGTCTGTAGCGGGCTTCTTGGCTCGGAGCAAATCACTCGAATCTGCACTCTTCTAATACTCTTGCAATTCGACCGCTGCCATCTGAGCCTCAGCGATCTTGGAACCTTTCTGAAAGCATTCCTTTGCCTTCTGCCGATTGCCAGTTACTGTGATCACACCTTTGGTGCTAGGCATCTTCAGTTTGAGGTACACATAACATGGTCGAGCCATAAAACATGCATAGGCTGGCCTACCCAAAATGGCATGATAGGCACTCTGGAAATCCACGACTTCAAATGTCAACTTCTCCTTACGGTAATGCTTGGAATCACTGAAAACCACGTCGAGGGCGATCTGGCCGAGTGATTTGGCTTTCTTCCCAGGGGTAACACCATGGAAACTCATGTTGCTCTCGCTAAGTTTGGACATCGGAATGCCAATCCCCTTCAAGGTTTCATCGTAAAGGATGTTCAGGCCACTGCCACCATCCATCAGTACTTTGGTCAGTCGAGTGCTCCCAACCACAGGGTTGACCACCAGTGCTTGCCACCCAGGGGTGGCCACACGAGCGGGATGGTCCGACTGGTCGAACGTGATGGCTGTCTGAGGCCATCTCAGATAGGTGGTCTTCTCTGCAGGGGCGACCATTTTCACTTCTCTGTTGATGACCTTCAATCGACTCTTGCTTTCAACATCAGCAAAAATCATCAGAGTGGAATTGACTTTGGGATAACCATCGTCTTCCTCTTCATCCTCGTCTTTGTCCGACTCATTCTCCTTCTCATTGGGCGATTTCTCTCGGAACTGCTGGATTAGGAGTCTGACACTGCCGAGTGGTATGCTTTGGGTAAATCAGATTACCTTCCTCATCTTTCTTCGTGTGGATGTGGCATGGCAAATCCAGCACATCATTCACTTCTTTATCCTTCACCTTCTTAGGGGGCCAGGGCCCCTTAGGTTTTCCCTTAAACTTTCCTTAATTCACTGTTGCGATCTCTCTAGGTGCTGCTGGCTCGCCTTTATGCTTCTGCTTCCGACTGGAGTTACCTCCACCGGCCTCTTGGCCGACTGGTTTGCTCTTCCCGCTACGGAGTCGATCCTCTTCTTCTCCGTTAGCGTATCGGGTGGCTATCTCCATCATTCGGGCCAGAGTCATATCTCAAGTTCGACCGAATTTCAAGACCAACTCCCTGTATTTGACGCCTTCCTTGAAAGCACATACAATTTGATGCTCTGAAACATTATCGACGGTGTGATGCAAAGTGGACCATCTCTGGATGAACTCCCTCAAAGTCTCATTCGGCTTCTGCACACAATGCTGCAGCTCGGGCAAACCTACTGGTCACTTGCACGTACCCTCGAAAGTTCTCACGAACACTCGGGATAGCTCTTCCCAACTGTGAATACTACCTGGAGTCAACTGAGTCAGCCATGCTTGGGCCGATCCTTCCAACATAAGAGGAAGATGCTTCATTGCTATCTCGTCGTTGCCGCCCCCAATCTGCACAGCCACTCGGTAATATTCAAGCCAAGTTTCTGGCTTGGATTCGCCGGTGAACTTACTGACCCCGGACGCCAACCTGAAGTTGGGAGGAATCACTGCCGCCCTGATGGCTTTGCCAAAACACTCGGGAACAGAAACATGCACTCGGCTGCCACTTGGATAGTCTCTGCCTGGGTCTTCTCTGTGCGCCCTGTTTCAGTCGACCGGGTCTTGGACGAGGATAGATCTCGCGTCAAAGCCCGGTTCCCTTGGGTCGACTAAAGCTCTGTGCTCACCACTATGACGGCGCCTGTCATTGTTCCGCCGAGGCACATACGACGCACTCCTCGGAGGAGGCATGGGTCCTCGACGGCGATTGTCACGGTCGAGTGGATGATCACATTGTCCACGCCCTTCACGTTGTGGAGGTGATCTGGGGCTGTGAGCCAACTGAACCATGTCCGCTGCAACGGATCTGCTGTGAATCCTGTTCCGCGACTGAGATACTGCTATATTCTGCTCGCCTGCTGCCCTGAGCAGGGCCTGGATTTGCATCAACCCTCTGCCAGCTTCTGACTGGGAAGGTTGGATCGACTCTGCTATGCGGGCTGCAGCTGTGAGATTCTGAATCGGAGTGCGGTATACCTTAGGTGGAGGCGGAAAAAGTTGTCGTCAAGTGGAATCATGGATCCGCTCCTGAGCGCGCTCATCGAGAGCCCGCTAGAGGTTATCCAGTCGAGTGCGCTCAGCCAAATTAGCTAAGCGCACCTCCTCCAAGGCTCGATCCTCGGGGGTTTCTCCAACGATGGGCGTGTGGAGTGCATCCATGTTGCGGCAATGAAGTTCTTCCCTCTGCTGAGAAGAGAGGGGCTCGGGTCGGTATTCCTCGTGGACGTGCGACAGATCGCCGCCTCCATCTCCGCCGCCCTCGCGGCGGAAACCAGGTGGGCTATCAGGCCCATCGACCATCAAGACTTTGGCCGCAGGATCGCTGCTATCGCACTCGGATGCGGTCTCCGCGGAGCCAGTCGACAGATCGAACATGCCGTGGAGAGTCTTGTCAGGCTCGATTGCCGCGACTTGGTGGGTGGTCGACTGCCGAGCCACCGCGTGTTTCACCCACCGCTGAAGCCGCGATCGACCGGACCGCTTGCGGCGGCGGACAGCAGGGAGGGAAGACGCCATTGGAGCCGACTGATATTGAGTCGACGGCTGCCGGAGAAAAACGCCGCGAACGCACGCGCGGAAGTGCATCGCCACTCGGACGGGGAACGCCTCAGTGTCCAGGGGAGCTTCTTGGAGCCACGCGGAGTCGTCGGCAACGAAAACGAGTGCGCCGAGACGGATCTCGCAGCCCTCAGCCAATCCGCCGCCGAAAACCATGATGAAGGTGATCGGAAAAACTTGCAACTTCACCAACAAGTCGCTAAGACACCTGCCCCACGGTGGGCGCCAACTGTCGTGGTTCTAAGCCTGACAGTAGAAAGGGGGGTAGGTATTGGAGAGGCAAGATCTTAGCTATGGCGAAGATGTACACACGAGATTTACGAGTTCAGGCCCTTCTCAGAGGAAGTAATAGCCCTACGTCTCGGTGCTCGGAGGCGGTCGATTGGATTATGTGTGTTAAATTACAGGGGGTGCGAACCCTTGTGCCAGAGGAGGGGGGTGGCTTATATAGAGTGCGCCAGGACCCCAGCCCGCCTCCATTACAAGGGAATTAATGTACATAAAGTAAGGGGTGTTACTGGTAATGCCAGCATTAAATGCTCTTAATGCTCATGAAGACTAAGGAGTGAATATCCGTTCGTTGTACGTCCTACCGACTCATGGTATTCGTCGTAGTCGAGTGGTTCCCATATGGTCGAGTGAAGGTAGAGAATTCTGGTCGAGTGATTGTATCGTCCAGTGGATTCTTGGTCTTCTCATCTTCTGGGGTAGTGACCTTGGGTAGGGAGTTTAGGTCAGGCCTATGACCCTACCCCAGGTCTGTATCCTCATCAGTGCGCGTCGTCGAGCGCGTCATGCACGGTGGCGGCGGGAGCATACCTCCAATGATTCTCACACGAACGAACTACTCCGACTGAACCATGATCACCAAGCTGCAGCTCAAGGCCGACGAGCTGTGGCGCGTGGTGGAAGAAGACCACATTCCTCTCCGTCGCCACCTCCCTCTTCCCTCACGGTCCGACATGGCCTGGCAGAAGAAGACCACTTACGCTATGCTAAGACCGGAGTGCCGCTTCTAGATCGAGGAGGAGACCCGGGCGAGGCACGCGGCCGGATCACAGTGGGCCTGCCTCCGAACTCGCCAGAGACGGAGGAGGAGGGGTAGCAATGGGTCTGCTAACTGTGTAGACCGTAGTTTGTCATAATGTTGTTGCTGGCACAATAAACAATAATTCTTTCTCTCTTTTTCATGGGAAAGCCATAATTCATTCATTAATCATTAGTCATACACAACATGGTCTTAGCAGCCCAAGGAACGCAAACCAACCTCCTAGCTGGGAACCCACAACCCACGCTAGAGCAAATGAGAGAAGATCAACTAGGAGCCGACAATTCCTATGTGACGCATTGACCATCAAAATGTCATTCTTTCACACAAACGAGGGGTGCTAATGATGTAAATTGGCCGTCAATGTTAGATAGCAAACATACTACAGCATCCTGTTTTGGGAGCCCTGGTTCCATATTGTTTTTTTTATCTTTGCAGGTTTATTTTGGGTTTTCTTTATTTTTCACTTGATCTTCATATTCTCTTCAAAAATAAAAAAATGTTCAGAATTACGAAACATGTTCACAAATTTTAAAAATATTAAGGTTTTTAAAAAATGTTTCTTATTTCTAAAAAAATATCAAAATACTAAAGAATTGTTTGAGTTTGCAAAAAATGTTCACAAATTTGAAAAATGTTAAAAATTGCGAAAACATATATTCAGGTTTTCAAAAAATATTTGCATGTTGAAAAAAATTCAACTTTAAGAGATTGTTCAAAAATTTAAAAATAATTCATGCATTCAAAGAATGTTAAGAACTTTGGAAACAAATTGCATTTAAAAAAATGTCCTCGAAAACTGTTTGCACATTTGAAAATTTGTCAAAATTTTGGAAAATGCTCATGTTTGCAAAAAATGTTCACAAATTTTGAATAATTTTCATAGTTTTTTTAAATCAAGTTTTTGCGAATTTTTTTCCGGAGGAAACGGTAGCTACTGCAACTGAGTCGATATGGGCATGTTTAGTTGCCCGCATAAGGTCCAACCAGGCCCGTAAGGGAAGGATTCGGCCTGTTTGGTAGCCCGCATACATTATTGGGCCTGCATCGCACGCTTCTTAAAGCACCTCTGGGCCTGGCTCACTGGGAACGCACGAATCGGCAGTTTCTCCAGGGCCAAACCCGAGCGGTGCATGTGGGTGGGCGTGGCTGCACGCGCGCGGCCATGCTCGAGAAGCCGCTTTGCTTCCCGAAGCACCGGCAGTTATTAGCCTCACCGCCCCTCACCGCTCCCTCTCCCCACTCTTCCCCACTCTCCCAACTCTCACCGGCGGCGGCGGATCAGGGCAGAGGAACAAGACCACCGGACTCCATCACCGGCGGCGGCGGATCCACCGCAAAGGAATAAGACCACCGGACTCCATCAATGACGGTAAGCACTTCTCTCTCTTTGACATGCACGCTTGATTCGATCCATGGCGATAGATTCGATCCACGGCGGACGGGAATGGGGAATAGAGGTAGATAAGCATAGAGGTAATTCATACTAGTTCATAGCAGTTTATACGAGTTCATACATGCAAGATCAGAATGCAGAAGGTGGATTTCAGGATTGCGGGATATGGGAATTGGGGGATAGGGGGTACACAACGGACACCCGCTGACCGCGGCGGCCGTCACCGGCTTGCGGAGCGGCTGGTCGAGACGCTAGCCTTCATCTTCTTCTTCATCGCCGTGCGGGCCGGCGGGTTGTCGTCGTCGTCCTCGGCGGAGTCGAGGTCGATCTGCCAGGTAGGACGGCCTGACTCCGGCGCCCTAGCTGGCATGTGCACCGCCTCTTCTTCCTCCTCCTTAGGCTCCCCGTGTTGGGGAACGTTGCATAAAATAAAAAATTTCCTACGTTCACCAAGATCAATCTATGAGTTCATCTAGCAACGAGAGAGGGGAGTGCATCTACATACCCTTGTAGATCGCGAGCGGAAGCGTTCAAGAGAACAGGGTTGAGGGAGTCGTACTCGTCGTGATCCAAATCACCGGAGATCCTAGCGCCGAACGGACGGCACCTCCGCGTTCAACACACGTACGATCAGCGTGACGTCTCCTCCTTCTTGATCCAGCAAGGGGGAAGGAGAGGTTGATGAAGATCCAGCAGCACGACGGCGTGGTTGTGGATGCAGCAGGGTTCCGGCAGGGCTTCGCCAAGCGACTACGGGAGGAGGAGGTGTAGCAAGGGGGAGGGAGGCACCAGATGTCAGGGTCCTACTGCCCTCCCACC
>LT934114.1:748145967-748156733 GCA_900231445.1 Triticum turgidum subsp. durum
GGGAGACTTGCCCCCCAAGGCAAGTGGAGGCGCCCCCTCCCGAGGGTTCCCAACCCTAGGCGCAGAGGGGGCCCAGTGGGGGGCGCACTAGCCCACCAGGGGCTGGTTCCCCTCCCACTTCAGCCCTTGGGGCCCTTCGGGATGGGTGGCCCCACCCGGTGGACCCCCAGGACCCTTCCGGTGGTCCCGGTACAATACCGGTGACCCCCGAAACTTTCCCGATGGCCGAAACTCGACTTCCCATATATAATTCTTTACCTCCGGACCATTCTGGAACTCCTCGTGACGTCCGGAATCTCATCCGGGACTCCCAACAACTTTTGGTTTGCTGCATACTCATATCTCTACAACCCTAGCATCACCGAACCTTAAGTGTGTAGACCCTACGGGTTCGGGAGACACGTAGACATGACCGAGACGGCTCTCCGATCAATAAGCAACAGCGGGATCTGGATACCCATGTTGGCTCCCACATGCTCCTCGATGATCTCATCGGATGAACCACGATGACGAGGATTCAAGCAACCCCGTATACAATTCCCTTTGTCAATCGGTACGTTACTTGCGCGAGATTCGATCGTCGGTATCCCAATACCTCGTTCAATCTCGTTACCGGCAAGTCATTTTACTTGTACCGTAATGCATGATCCCGTGACCAGACATTTGGTCACTTTGAGCTCATTATGATGATTCATTACCGAGTGGGACCAGAGATACCTCTCCGTCATACGGAGTGACAAATCCCAGTCTTGATTCGTGTCAACCCAACAGACACTTTCGGAGATACCTGTAGTGCACCTTTATAGTCACCCAGTTACGTTGTGACGTTTGGTACACCCAAAGCACTCCTACGGTATCCGGGAGTTACACGATCTCATGGTCTCAGGAAGAGATACTTGACATTGAAAAAGCTCCAGCAAAACGAACTACACGATCTTGTGCTATGCTTAGGATTGGGTCTTGTCCATCACATCATTCTCCTAATGATGTGATCCCGTTATCAATGACATCAAATGTCCATAGTCAGGAAACCATGACTATCTGTTGATCAACGAGCTAGTCAACTAGAGGCTCACTAGGGACATATTGTGGTCTATGTATTCACACGTGTATTACGATTTCCGGATAATACAATTATAGCATGAATAAAAGACAATTATCATGAACAAGGAAATATAATAATAATCCTTTTATTATTGCCTCTAGGGCATATTTCCAACAGTCTCCCACTTGCACTAGAGTCAGTAATCTAGTTACATTGTGATGAATCGAACACCCATAGAGTTCTGGTGTTGATCATGTTTTTCTCGCGGAAGAGTTTTAGTTAACGGATCTGCGATATTCAGATCCGTATGTACTTTGCAAATATCTATGTCTCCATCTTGAACATTTTCATGGATGGAGTTGAAACGACGCTTGATGTGCCTGGTCTTCTTGTGAAACCTGGGTTCCTTGGCAAGGGCAATAGCTCCAGTGTTGTCACAGAAGAGAGTGATTGGCCCCGATGCATTGGGTATGACTCCTAGGTCGGTGATGAACTCCTTCATCCATATTGCTTCATGCACTGCCTCCGAGGCTTTCATGTACTCCGCTTCAACTGTAGATCCCGCCATGACGCTCTCCTTGCAACTGCACCAGCTTACTGCTCCACGATTCAAAATATACACGTATCCGGTTTGTGACTTAGAGTCATCCAGATCTGTGTCGAAGCTAGCGTCGACGTAACCCTTTATGACGAGCTCTTCGTCACCTCCAAAAACAAGAAACATATCCTTAGTCCTCTTCAGGTACTTCAGGATATTCTTGACCGCTGTCCAGTGTTCCTTGCCGGCATTACTTTGGTACTTTCCTACCAAACTTACGACAAGGCTTACATCAGGTCTGGTACACAGCATGGCATACATAATAGACCCTATGGCTAAGGCATAGGGGATGACACTCATCTCTTCTTTATCTTCTGCCGTGGTCGGGCATTGAGCCGAGCTCAATCTCACACCTTGCAATACAGGCAAGAACCCTTTCTTGGACTGATCCATTTTGAACTTCTGCAATATCTTATCAAGGTATGTGCTTTGTGAAAGACCTATGAGGCATCTCGATCTATCCCATAGATCTTGATGCCTAATATGTAAGCAGCTTCTACAAGGTCCTTCATTGAAAAACACTTATTCAAGTAGGCCTTAATGTTGTCCAAAATTTCTATATCATTTCCCATCAAAAGTATGTCATCTATATATAATATGAGAAATGCTACAGAGCTCCCACTCACTTTCTTCTAAACGCAGGCTTCTCCATAAGTCTGCATAAACCCAAACGCTTTGATCATCTCATCAAAGCGAATGTTCCAACTCTGAGATGCTTGCACCAGCCCATAAATGGATTGCTGGAGCTTCCATACCTTGTTAGCATTCTTAGGATCGACAAAACCCCCCGGCTGCATCATATACAGTTCTTCCTTAAGATAGCCATTAAGGAATGCCATTTTGACGTCCATCTGTCATATCTCATAATCATAGTATCCGGCAATTGCAAACATGATTCAGACGGACTTCAGCTTCGCTACAGGAGAGAAAGTCTCATCGTAGTCAACCCCTTGAACTTGCCGATAACCCTTAGCGACAAGTCGAGCTTTATAGATGGTGACATTACCATCCGCATCGGTCTTCCTTTTAAAAATCCATTTGTTTTCTATCGCTCGCCGATCATTGGGCAAGTCTGTCAAAGTCCATACTTTGTTTTCATGCATGGATTCTATCTCGGATTGCATGGCTTCAAGCCATTTGTTGGAATCTGGGCCCGCCATCGCTTCTTCATAGTTCGAAGGTTCACCGTTGTCTAACAACATGATTTCCAGGACAGGGTTGCCATACCACTCTGGTGTGGAACGTGTCCTTGTGGACCTACGAAGTTCAGTAGCAACTTGATCCGAAGTACCTTGATCATCATCATTAATTTCCTCTCCAGTTGGTGTAGGCATCACAGGAACAATTTCCTGAGTTGCTCTACTTTCCGGTTCAAGAGGTAGTACTTCATCGAGTTCTACTTTCCTCCCACTTACTCCTTTCGAGAGAAACTCTTTTTCCAGAAAGGATCCGTTCTTGGCAATGAAGATCTTGCCTTTGGATCTAAGGTACAAGGTATACCCAATGGTTTCCTTAGGGTATCGTATGAAGACACATTTTTCCAACTTGGGTTCGAGCTTTTCAGGTTGAAGTTTCTTGACATAAGCATCGCATCCCCAAACTTTTAGAAACGACAGCTTAGGTTTCTTCCCAAACCATAATTCATACGATGTCGTCTCAACGGATTTAGATGGAGCCCTATTTAAAGTGAATGTAGCTGTCTCTTGAGCGTATCCCCTAAATAATAGCGGTAAATCGGTAAGAGACATCATAGATCGCACCACATCCAATAGAGTGCAATTACGATGTTCGGACACACCGTTACGCCGAGGTGTTCCAGGCGGCGTGAGTTGTGAAACGATTCCACATTTTCTTAAGTGTGTCCCAAATTCGTGACTTAAATATTCTCCTCCACGATCTGATCATAAGAATTTTATCTTTCGGTCACGTTGATTCTCTACCTCATTCTGAAATTCCTTGAACTTTTCAAAGGTCTCAGACTTGTGTTTCATCAAGTAGACATACCCATATCTACTTAAGTCATCAATGAGAGTGAGAACATAACGATATCCTCCGTGAGCCTCAACGCTCATTGGACCACACACATCAGTATGTATGATTTCCAATAAGTTGGTTGCTCGCTCCATTATTCCGGAGAACGGAGTCTTGGTCATTTTGCCCATGAGGCATGGTTCGCATGTGTCAAATGATTCATAATCGAGAGACTCTAAAAGTCCATCTGCATGGAGCTTCTTCATGCTATTGACACCAATGTGACCAAGGCGGCAGTGCCACAAGTATGTGGGACTATCGTTATCAACTTCACATCTTTTGGTATTCACACTATGAATATGTGTAACATTACGTTCGAGATTCATTAAGAATAAACCATTGACCATCGAGGCATGACCATAAAACATATCTCTCATATAAATAGAACAACCATTATTCTCGGATTTAAATGAGTAGCCATTTCGTATTAAACGAGATCCAGATACAATGTTCATGCTCAAACTTGGCACTAAATAACAATTATTGAGGTTTAAAACTAATCCCGTAGGTAAATGTAGAGGTAGCGTGCCGACGGCGATCACATCGACCTTGGAACCATTCACGACGCGCATCGTCACCTCGTCCTTCGCCAGTCTCCGCTTATTCCGCAGCTCCTGCTGTGAGTTACAAATATGAGCAACGGCACCGGTATGAAATACCCAGGAGTTACTACGAGTACTGGTAAGGTACACATCAATTACATGTATATCACATATACCTTTAGTGTTGCCGGCCTTCTTGTCCGCTAAGTATTTGGGGCAGTTCCGCTTCCAGTGACCCTTCCCTTTGCAATAGAAGCACTCAGTCTAAGGCTTGGGTCCATTCTTTCACTTCTTCCTGGAAACTGGCTTACCGGGCGCGACAACATCCTTGCCGTCCTTCTTGAAGTTCTTCTTACCCTTGCCCTTCTTGAACTTAGTGGTTTTATTGACCATCAACACTTGATGTTCTTTCTTGATTTCTACCTCTGCTGACTTCAACATTGAAAATACTTCAGGAATAGTTTTCACCATCCCCTGCATATTGTAGTTCATCACAAAGCTCTTGTAGCTCGGTGGGAGCGACTGAAGGATTCTGTCAATGACCGCCTCGTCCGGGAGGTTAATGTCCAGCTAGGACAGGCGGTTGTGCAACCCAGACATTTTGAGTATGTGCTCACTGACATAACTATTTTCCTCCATCTTACAACTATAGAATTTGTCGGAGACTTCACATCTCTCGACCCAGGCGTGAGCTTGGAAAACCATTTTCAGCTCCTCGAACATCTCATATGCTCCGTGTTGCTCAAAACGCTTTTGGAGCCCCGGTTCTAAGCTGTAAAGCATGCTGCACTGAATGAGGGAGTAATCATCAGCACGTGACTGTCAAGCGTTCATAACGTCTTGGTTCTCTGGGATGGGTGCATCACCTAGCGGTCCTTCTAGGACATATGCTTTCTTGGCAGCTATGAGGATGATCCTCAGGTTCCGGATCTAGTCCGAATAGTTGCTGCCATCATCTTTCAGCTTGGTTTTCTCTAGGAACGCGTTGAAGTTCATGTTGACTTGAGCGTTGGCCATTTGATCTACAAGACATTTTTGCAAAGATTTTAGACTAAGTTCATGATAATTAAGTTCATCTAATCAAATTATTTAATGAATTCCCACTCAGATTTGACATCCCTCTAGTCATCTAAGTGTTACATGATCCGAGTCGACTAGGCCGTGTTCGATCATCACGTGAGACGGACTAGTCATCATCGGTGAACATCTCCATGTTGATCGTATCTTCCATACCACTCATGTTCGACCTTTCGGTCTCTGTGTTCCGAGGCCATGTCTGTACATGCTAGGCTCGTCAAGTTAACCGAAGTGTTTTTGCATGTGTAAAACTGTCTTACACCCGTTGTATGTGAACGTAGGAATCTATCACACCCGATCATCACGTGGTGCTTTGAAACGAAGAACTTTATCAACGGCGCACAGTTAGGGGGAACACTTTCTTGAAATTATTATGAAGGATCATCTTTTTACTACCGTCGTTCTAAGTAAACAAGATGCATAAACATAATAAACATTACATGCAATTAAATAGTAGTGACATGATATGGCCAATATCATATAGCTCCTTTGATATCCATCTTCGGGGCTCCATGATCATCTTCGTCACCGGCATGACACCATGATCTCCATCATCGTGTCTCCATGAAGTTGCTCGCCAACTATTACTTCTACTACTATGGCTAACGGTTTAGCAATAAAGTAAAGTAATTACATGGCGTTGAATCATTGACACGCAGGTCATACAATAATTAAGACAACTCCTATGGCTCCTGCCGGTTGTCATACTCATCGACATGCAAGTCGTGATTCCTATTACAAGAACATGATCTCATACATCACAATATATCATTCATCATTCATGACAACTTTTGGCCATATCACATCACAAAGCAATTGCTGCAAAAACAACTTTTGGCCATATCACATCACAAAGCAATTGCTCCAAATCACCGGAGATCCTAGCGCCAAACGGACGGCACCTCCGCGTTCAACACATGTACGGTCAGCGTGAAGTCTCCTCCTTCTTGATGCAGCAAGGGGGAAGGAGAGGTTGATGAAGATCCAGCAGCACGACGGCGTTCCGGCAGGGCTTCGCCAAGCGACTACGGGAGAAGGAGGTGTAGCAAGGGGGGAGGGAGGCGCCAGATGTCAGGGTGCTGCTGCCCTCTCACCCCCCTCTTTATATAGGGAGCCCAGGGGGGTGCACCGGCCCTAGGATATGGGATCTCCTGGGGGGGCGGCGGCCAAGGGGGGAGACTTGCCCCCCAAGGCAAGTGGAGGTGCCCCCTCCCCTAGGCTTCCCAACCCTAGGCGCAGAGGGGGGCCCAGGGGGGGCGCACCAGCCCACCAGGGGCTGGTTCCCCTCCCACTTCAGCCCTCGGGGCCCTCCGGGATGGGTGGCCCCACCCGGTGGACCCACAGGACCCTTTCGGTGCTCCCGGTACAATACCGGTGACCCCCGAAACTTTCCCGATGGCCGAAACTCGACTTCCCATATATAATTCTTTACCTCCGGACCATTCCGGAACTCCTCGTGACGTCCAGGATCTCATCCGGGACTCCGAACAACTTTCGGTTTGCTGCATACTCATATCTCTACAACCCTAGCGTCACCGAACCTTAAGTGTGTAGACCCTACGGGTTCGGGAGACACGTAGTCATGACCGAGACGGCTCTCCGGTCAATAACCAATAGCGGGATCTGGATACCCATGTTGGCTCCCACATGCTCCTCGATGATCTCATCGGATGAACCACGATGTCGAGGATTCAAGCAACCCCGTATACAATTCCCTTTGTCAATCGGTACGTTACTTGCCCGAGATTTGATCGTCGGTATCCCAATACCTCGTTCAATCTCGTTACCGGCAAGTCACTTTACTCGTACCGTAATGCATGATCCCGTGACCAGACATTTGGTCACTTTGAGCTCATTATGATGATGCATTATCGAGTGGGCCCAGAGATACCTCTCCGTCATACGGAGTGACAAATCCCAGTCTCGATCCATGTCAACCCAACAGACACTTTCGGAGATACCTGTAGTGCACCTTTATAGTCACCCAGTTACGTCGTGACGTTTGGTACACCCAAAGCACTCCTACGGTATCCGGGAGTTACACGATCTCATGGTCTAAGGAAGAGATACTTGACATTGAAAAAGCTCTAGCAAAACGAACTACACGATCTTGTGCTATGCTTAGGATAGGGTCTTGTCCATCACATCATTCTCCTAATGATGTGATCCCGTTATCAATGATATCAAATATCCATAGTCAGGAAACCATGACTATCTGTTGATCAACGAGCTAGTCAACTAGAGGCTCACTAGGGACATATTGTGGTCTATGTATTCACATCGTGTATTACGATTTCCGGATAATACAATTATAGCATGAATAAAAGAGAATTATCATGAACAAGGAAATCTAATAATAATCCTTTTATTATTGCCTCTAGGGCATATTTCCAACACCCCGTCGATGACCGGCGGCGGCGTGATAGCCGTTTCCCAGTGCACTGCGGCACGGCGGTCATTAGGAGCCCAGTAGGTCTTGTACTTGGACCACTTCTTCCTCTGTTTAGCGTCATCGGAGACGGCCTGATTCATGGCCCAACGAAAGATGTCAACTGCCGATGGGTCAGGAATCAGCGTCTTCAGCTTTTCTTTTGTGGCCTTCCTGAGCACTGCATTAGATTCGTTCTGCATGTCCGGCATGGAGCCGAAGTTCGAGCACACCTCCATGGTGTTCTCGAACTTGGTGCGGTCACCAGCCGACCACCCGAGGAAGAAGGCCCTCCAGCCAATACCCCAAGGGAAGGGGTTGGCGTTGGAGCTGGAGATAGAGCTCATGGCGATGGGGGGGAGGAAGGTTGACAGTGAGAGAAGAGAGGGGGTGGGTAAGTAGTGGTGGGCAGGGTGAGTAAATATAGGGGGGATGGAGAGGAGGAGAAGAGTGACAGTCAATTAGCCATGAACTCTGTGCAGTGCCTGACTCCATGAATTGCAGATTGAGGAGAGCAATGAGATGGGCACGGAGGTGCTCCCGGCCATTGACAACAAGAGCAAGCAGCCCCTTCACCCAATGCCCGACGATGTTGAGCTAATGCCCACCGCCGAGGAAGACCCGAAGATGCCTGAGGGTGGCGACAACGAGGGCATGGAGGAGCCCTCCAGCAACAAGCACCGCAACTACGGCCACTACCATCAGGAGGATGGCCCAACTCACTTCTGCAAGGTCATCCTTGCGCCGAAGCTTGAGTGCATCCCCATGCCCCTGGACTTCACCAAGCACTTCGTCGCAGTGCCGACGGAGTTCAAGCTCAGGAACAACACCGGCTGCTCCTGGAAGGTGACAGTCAAGCTGATGAACGGCAGGGTGACCCTGGATTAGGGTTGGGCCACCTACACAGCCATTCATCAAATCAAGATCGGTTACATTTGAGGCCATGCAGGCAACCAAACAACATGCATATGGTGCATTTGAGGCTGCATTTGTATAGCCAGGTTAGGTGAAGAAGTGTATGCAAGATGGGTACTGTAGCGCACGGCAATCAAACACGCCCTATATTGCCACAATTGGCTGGACCAGTCAGGGCGCTCCCGGCTCCTATGTGCCGCAATCTGAAAATTAGATGCACAAAAGCGTCCTATAGGGCCTGCCCTTGGAGGCAATTGTTTCCGTTGGATAACTGAGGCATCTTTTGTGCTGGCCTAGATTTGGAATGGGCCAGGCACCAATATTGCAAACCATTCCGTCATTTCGTTTTGGGAATCCCTTTCGTTTTTTTAGTGTTCTAGCCACAACAGGATCAAATCGAACAACTGCTATCCAATCGCACGCGTAAAGAGTAAACACAGAAGCATGCATGGATTGCTGGGTGGATCACATATGTAGACTCCGTCTTAAGCAGAGACCAAGCGAAGAACATAGCAGGGGCGCGCACATAGAACCGATCGAAGGGAGAGTAAACTGAGAGGTCATGTTTCAATATGGTGTTTGGTTCTTCTTCTCTTGAGGAACAAGAGTACATTGTGCTTGACCTCATCTCTCTTCCACTCGGTGATTTGTGTAGGGTTTAGCTAGGGTGCATGCCGATCGCAGGTTCAGACGAGTATATATACTGAACGCAAAACGTGAGAGATAAATCACCATAATCCATCCGTCCGTATACTGAAGCAGAATTTGAAATTTGAAATTCCACAAACCATCAACAGATATTTTGAATCCCACAACATTGGTAGTATTGGTAGTAACAACACCATTGATTAGTCTGAGGTTACCTAAAAAAAGATTTGGTGTGAGGAGATGGCGCCACACCATTGATCCCCTCGAGCTGGGTGGATGGAGAGCGCCGCCTAGCCGGGGCCGCCGGCCACCGATGCTTGCCATCCCGGACACAGCGCCCTACTTCCTTCTCCTCCTCCGGTATGGCCACTTGGCCTACCCTCCCCTCGTCCCTCCACCTCCTCTCCCGTTCTCCCCAACCGCATCCACCACCCCTTCTGCTCCTCTCTCCGCCTCTTCCTCTCAACATTCATAAGCCGCCGTCGCTTGTCCTCCACATGGCCTGGTCGTTCTACCTCGAGCCGCCAAACACTACTTATTAGCTCGCCTCGCCTCTGGCCTGAACCTCAGCTGTCGCTGCTGCCAAGGTGCACGCCTTCTGTTTGACCGCTGGTCCGCTCTACTTCAAGTTCAACCTCGACGACGGCGGGTGCCGCGCCTCGTCTGAGTCAGTAGCAGGCGTTGCCCTTGCGGTGCATCGCGCTGGCTGCCTTCCTTCATATTTGGGATCTGCTCCACCTCAGCGGCGCCCAGCGTCTTCGTTCTGGGAGCTGTCGACCAAGTGCCCTCGGGTGTTCGACCCAAGGTCTGGTGTCCTCTGCACAGGACAATCCACTTCGTGGTGGCGAATCGGGCCTTGAGCTCGTCCGCTGCGGCCGGGTGAACTGTCGGCACGGTCCGCGCCCATCTTCGGCAGCCTAGGAGTGCAACTTCGGTTGTGGTTTCATGTTCGTGTGAGCTCCGGTAATGCTGTGTCGCGAGCTGCCTCCCGGGATCGCCGCTTTGCCGGCAGACGCGCTGCTTGGGTTCACTCTTCGACATTTCTCCTCGGCGGTATGTTGTCCTATCTCATTGGGACCGAGGCGGTTTCGCCAACCTCTGTTTGTGTTCCCCACCTCTGTTTATATTCAAGTTCAGGAAAATGGCCTCAGTTCATTCAGCTTACTAATAGGCTGGTTTCACCCTGTAGTAGTAAATGCACACTATGAGGGTGTTTGTTTCCAGGGACTTATTGGTTTAGGGACTTAAAAAAGTCCCTATAAGTCCCACCTAAACCAAACACAAGGGACATATTGGGACTTATTGTGGTGATTTGGAACTTATCAAATAAGACTCTCAGGGAGGAGCTTATTGGGACTTATCCCAGGCCGGACCTACCCTGCATCGCTCCAGGCTCGTTCCCCGCACGCCGCCGCCCCGCCTCTTGCCCCGTCACCGCCCCGCCTCTCGCCCCGTCGCCGCCCCGCCTCTCGCCCCATCACC
>LT934114.1:748167006-748180628 GCA_900231445.1 Triticum turgidum subsp. durum
CGGCAGCCCAAAGGGCGGGAAGCGGCGGCCTATGGTCCCGGTTGATGGAACCAACCGGGACTAAAGGTGGGGCATTGGTCCCGGTTGGTGCCACGAACCGGTACCAATGCCCCCCTTTGGTCTCGGTTGGTGGCACCAACCGGACCAAAGGCCCCTATGTTGTCCGCGTCGCGGCCAAAGTTTAGTCCCACCTCGCTAGTTGAGAGGGCTCGAGAGTGGTTTATAAGCGCTGATGTGCCCACCCTCTCGAGCTCCTCTCAACTGCAGGCTCTCGGGCCTAATCTCACACTATGCTGTTGTGGGCCTATTAGGCCTTCTGAGGGCCTGAATCCTGGCCCAGGTTGGGTTTCTAGTCGTATTCAGGCCGTGGTGGCCCAATAGGTGGCAGTTTTTTTAGTTTTTTTCTAGTTTTTTTGTTTTGTTTTTTGCATTATTAATTTTCTTTTGTTTTTTGCTTTATTTCTTAATTCCTTTTGCTTTTAGGTCAGAAAAATTATAAAATTTCTTTTAGTGCCATTAGTTTTCAAATTTGAATAGTTAAAATTTGAATTCTTTGAAATTTGTGTGAATCACAAGTTTGTGATTAACTTTACTAAAAAAATGAGCATAGATGCGTCTATAGAGAGAATTCAACCTAAATTCATAATAAATTTATATGAATTTCAGAGAAATTAAGTATGAATTTAGGTCAAATTCCCTGTATAAGGGCATCTATTTTCACTTTGAGAGGAGCTCAACAAGGCAGAGAGGGAGGGGCTTATAAACCAATGGCCCACGTGGCTGCCCTCTTGAGTGTTCTTTGTGAGAACATAGTTGACAAGGAGCGAACCGGGATTAATGATATTACGAGGGCCGAACCATAAGACATTAAAGCATTTCAAATGAACTCTGAAAAAGTTGAAAGTTGGCATGGTATCATAATTTCACCCACATAGCATGCACATGTACAAAACAGACAATGGTATCATACTCGTCTGTTACAAAGTTGGCATGGTATCATCATAATAGTGGCGGGAGAAAGTCTTCACTTTTTCTTCGCTTGTGTCATTTGCTTATTGCGCCGTAACCATGGATAATCTTCATCGTTTATTAGGATGCTTGGGTCAGCCTTGACTTTGAAGGGAGGAATTTCATGAAACTTTTCATAATCTTCAGACATGTCTGTCTTGCCCTCCACTCCCACGATGTCCCTTTTTCTTGAAAGAACTATGTGGCGCTTTGGCTCATCGTATGATGTATTCGCTTCCTTATCTTTTCTTTTTCTTGGTTTGGTAGACATGTCCTTCACATAGATAACCTGTGCCACATCATTGGCTAGGACAAACGGTTCGTCAGTGTACCCAAGATTTTTCAGATCCACTGTTGTCATTCCGTACTGTGGGTCTACCTGTACCCCACCTCCTGACAGATTGACCCATTTACACTTAAACAAAGGGACCTTAAAATCATGTCCGTAGTCAAGTTCCCATATGTCCACTATGTAACCATAATATGTGTCCTTTTCCCTCTCGGTGGCTGCATCAAAGCGGACACCGCTGTTTTGGTTGGTGCTCTTTTGATCTTGGTCAATCGTGTAAAATGTATTCCCATTTATCTCGTATCCTTTCCAAATCTTAACAGTCGAAGATGGCCCCCTGGACAACAAGTACAACTGATCGCAAACAGTGTTGTCACCTCTGACACGTGTTTCCAACCAACTGCTGAAAGTCCTGATGTGTTCACATGTAGTCCAGTCATCGCACTGCTCCGGGTGTTTGGAGCACAGACTGTTCTTGTGTTCATCGACATAAGGGGTCACCAAGGTAGAGTTCTGTAGAACTGTGCAGTGTGCTTGAGACCAAGAATATCCGTCCCTGCATATTATTGAGTCCCTTCCAAGCGTGCCTTTTCCAGTCAGTCTCCCCTCATATCGCGATTTAGGGAGATCTATCTTCTTAAGGCCAGGAATGAAGTCAACACAAAACCCGATGACATCCTCTGTTTGATGGCCCATGGAGATGCTTCCTTCTGGCCTAGCGCGGTTACAGACATATTTCTTTAGGACTCCCATGAACCTCTCAAAGGGGAACATATTGTGTAGAAATACGGGCCCCAGAATGACAATCTCGTCGACTAGATGAACTAGGGCGTGCGTCGTGATATTGAAGAAGGATGGTGGGAACACCAGCTCGAAACTGACAAGACATTGCGCCACATCACTCCTCAGCCTTGGTAGGATTTCTGGATCGATCACCTTCTGAGAGATTGCATTGACGAATGCACATAGCTTCACAATGGCTAATCGGACGTTTTCCGGTAGAAGCCCCCTCAATGCAACCGGAAGCAGTTGCATCATAATCACGTGGCAGTCATGAGATTTTAGGTTCTGAAACTTTTTCTCAGCCATATTTATTATTCCCTTTATATTCGACGAGAAGCCAGTCGGGACCGTCATACTAAGCAGGCATTCAAAGAATATTTCCTTCTCTTCTTTGGTAAGAGCGTAGCTGGCAGGACCTTCATACTGCTTCGGAGGCATGCCATCTTTTTCGTGCAAACGTTGCAGGTCCTCCCATGCCTCAGGTGTACCTTTTGTCTTCCCATACACGCCCAAGAAGCCTAGCAGGTTCACGCAAAGGTTCTTCGTCACGTGCATCACATCGATCGAAGAGCGGACCTCTAGGTCTTTCCAGTAGGGTAGGTCCCAAAATATAGATTTCTTCTTCCACATGGGTGCGTGTCCCCCGGTGTCACTCGGAACAGCTAGTTCGCCGGGACCCTTTCCAAAGATTACGTGTAAATCATTGACCATAGCAAGTACGTGATCACCGGTACACATGGCGGGCTTCTTCCGGTGATCTGCCTCACCTTTGAAATGCTTGCCTTTCTTTCGACATTGATGGTTGGTCGGAAGAAATCGACGATGGCCCAGGTACACATTCTTCCTGCAGCTTCCCAGGTATATACTTTCGGTGTCAAGTAAACAGTGCGTGCATGCGTGGTATCCCTTGTTTGTCTGTCCAGAAAGGTTACTGAGAGCGGGCCAATCGTTGATGGTCACGAATAGCAACGCCTTTAGGTCAAATTCCTCCTGTTTTTGCTCATCCCACATACGTACACCATTTCCATTCCACAGCTGTAAAAGTTCTTTAACTACTGGCCTTACGTACACATCAATGTCGTTGCCGGGTTGCTTAGGGCCTTGGATGAGAACTGACATCATAATGAACTTCCGCTTCATGCACATCCAAGGAGGAAGGTTATACATACATAGAGTCACAGGCCAGGTGCTATGATTGCTGCTCTGCTCCCCAAAAGGATTAATGCCATCCGCGCTTAAAGCAAACCATACGTTCCTTGGGTCACGTGCAAACTCAGCCCAGTACTTTCTCTCGATTTTTCTTCACTGCGACCCGTTAGCAGGTGCTCTGAACTTTCTGTCTTTCTTACGGTCCTCACTGTGCCATCGCATCAACTTGGCATGCTCTCCGTTTCTGAACAGACGTTTCAACCGTGGTATTATAGGAGCATACCACATCACCTTCGCAGGAACCCTCTTCCTGGGGGGCTCGCCGTCAACATCACCAGGGTCATCTCGTCTGATCTTATACCGTAATGCACCACATACCGGGCATGCGTTCAGATCCTTGTACGCACCGCGGTAGAAGATGCAGTCATTAGGGCATGCATGTATCTTCTGCACCTCCAATCCTAGAGGGCATACAACCTTCTTTGCTGCGTATGTACTGTTGGGCAATTCGTTATCCTTTGGAAGCTTCTTCTTCAATATTTTCAGTAGCTTCTCAAATCCTTTGTCTGGCACAACATTCTCTGCCTTCCACTGCAACAATTCCAGTACGGTACCGAGCTTTGTGTTGCCATCTTCGCAATTGGGGTACAACCATTTTTTGTGATCCTCTAACATGCGATCGAACTTCAGCTTCTCCTTTTGACTTTCGCATTGCATCCTTGCATCGACAATGACCCGACGGAGATCATCATCATCAGGCACATCGTCTGGTTCCTCTTGATCTTCAGTAGCTTCACCCGTTGCAGCATCATCGTGCACATCGTTTGGTTCCTCTTGATGTTCAGTAGCATCACCGTATTCAGGGGGCACATAGTTGTCATCGTACTCTTCTTCTTTGATGTCTTCCATCATAACCCCTATTTCTCCATGCCTCGTCCAAACATTATTGTGTGGCATGAAACCCTTGTAAAGCAGGTGGGTGTGAAGGATTTTCCGGTCAGAGTAAGACTTCGTATTCCCACATATAGGGCATGGACAACACATAAAAGCATTCTGCTTGTTTGCCTCAGCCACTTCGAGAAAATCATGCACGCCCTTAATGTACTCGGAGGTGTGTCTGTTACCGTAAATCCATTGCCGGTTCATCTGCGTGCATTATATATAATTAAGTGTGTCAAAAATCATTACAGAACATCATGAATAGATAATTAAGTGACCAAATTAATAGAAGTTCATCATCACATTAAAACCAAAGTACATACATAGTTCTCGTCTACATTAATAGAAGTTCATCATCACATTAACTAAATTAATTAAACCATACATTGAAACTATGTAAAACATTTCAATGCCAAAACAAATGCGATCATAATCGCAACCAAGGTAACAACTGATCCAACGGCATAATGATACCAAGCCTCGGTATGAATGGCATATTTTCTAATCTTTCTAATCTTCAAGCGCATTGCATCCATCTTGATCTTGTGATCATCAACGACATCCGCAACATGCAACTCCAATATCATCTCCTCCTCCTCAATTTTTCTTATTTTTTCCTTCAAGAAATTGTTTTCTTCTTCAACTAAATTTAACCTCTCGACAATAGGGTCGGTTGGAATTTCTGGTTCAACAACCTCCTAGATAAATAAAATCTATGTCACGTTGGTCGGCATAATTTTCATAAACAATAAATGAACCAATAGTTATGAAAAGATAATATATACCACATTCGAATCATAGACAGGACGAGGGCCGACGGGGGCGGATACCAAAGCCATCGCACTATATAAGATGCAATAATAAAAGTAAGAAATAAATACAAGTATCTATCTAAACATACAATTAAGAATATTTTTCCTTTCAGAAAGAAGATAAGAACAAGAGGCTCACCACGGTGGTGCCGGCGATGAGATGGGCGCGGGTGATCGACGGTGGTGAAGACGGGGATGGGGCGTGACGGACCGCTAAACCTAGACAAATATTAAGGAAAATGGAGCTTGGAGGTCGAGCTTGGAGAGGAGAAAGCTTAAGTAGTGTGGCTCGGGCATTCCATCGAACACCTTGTGTGCATAGGAGGTGAGCTAGAGCACCACCAAGCCCTCTCCCCCTCGGCTGCCAGAAAAAATAGAGCAGTGTGCTCTGCTCTTACGCAAGGGGGTATATATAGGCACCTCATTGGTCCCGGTTGGTGGCATGAACTGGGACTAAAGGGCAGCCTTTTGGTCCCGGTTCATGCTACCAACCGGGACCAATAGTGGTGGGCCAGGAGCGATGCCCATTGGTCCCGGTTCATCCACCAACCGTGACCAAAAGGTCCAGATGAACCGGGACCAATGGCCCACGTGGCCCGGCCGGCCCCCGAGGCTCATGAACCGGGTCCAATGCCACCATTGGTCCCGGTTCTGGACTGAACCGGGACTAATGGGCTAACCCGGCCTGGACCATTGCCCCCTTTTCTACTAGTGTTTGTGCAGAAAGGTAGCGTGGGGGTTAAAGTTAATGACGACATAGGTCATTACTTTCAAACCTACAAAGGATCAAGACAAGGGGATCCGATGTCTCTGGTCTTGTTCAACATTGTGGTAGATATGTTGGTAGTCCAGATAGGTAGGGCCAAGGATATTGGGCAAGTAGGCAGACTCGTACCTCACCTTATTGATGGGGGCGTATCCATTCGATAATATGAGACGACAATATCATATTTATGGAGCATGACCTCGCAAAAGCCTGAAATATGAAGCTCATGCTTTGCCTTTTCAAACAATTGTCCGGCCCGAAGATCAATTTTCTTAAAAGTGAATTTTTCTGCTTTCGGTGAGCCAAAGAAGAACAATATAATTATAGAGAATTCTTTGGTTGTGAAATGGGTTTGTTGCCATTTCTCTACCTAGGGATACCGATTCACCATCATTGGCTTTCCAATAAAGAATGGAATTGTCTTGAGGATCGATTCGAAAAGAAACTAAGCTGCTAGAAGGGCAAGCTTTTGTCTTATGGGGGACAACTAGTATTGGTCAATTCGGTGTTAACTAGTATGCCTATGTTCCTTCTTTCTTTCTAAGTGCCAGTAGGGGTACGGAAACAGACTTTCTAGATGGGACATCATTTGCAAACCTAAGGACCAAGGAGGGTTAGGGATCGAGAATTTGGAAATTAAGGACAAATGCCTGATTAGCAAATGGCTATATAGGCTTTCTACCGAACTGAGGGCATGTGAGCACAAATTCTGCGCAACTAATATCTACATACTAAGTCCCTAGCCCAGGTCAGTGTTTGGCCTTTGGACTCACCGCTTTGGAAAGGATTACTGCGAACGGAAGACTCTTTCTTCTGCAAAGTGAAATTTGTTGCTGGAGATGGTACATCTACCAAATTCTGGGAGGATACTTGGCTAGGAGATTTCCCTCTATCTCTTCAATATAAAGATTATATAATATTGTACAATGTAAGGAGGCTTACATAGCTACAATATTACAATCCTCTCCGTCAAATATTCAATTCTGGAGGTCCCCTGTGGGGGAACGCCGGGGCTCCTGGTTGCATCTGGTACAAAGGTTGATGGATGTTCAACTTTCAGACCAGCCCGGCGTGATTCATTGGAAGTTAACTAAGACCGGTGAGTTCACGGTGAAGTCTATGTACCTGGATTTAATTAATTCTTTCCCAATCCCGAGATCAATTCACATCTGGAAAATTAATGTGCCGCTGAGAATCAAGATTTGCATGTAAGTGATCCTTACCAACGACAATCTCTTGAGGCGACAGTGGGTTGGCAGTTCTCGATTTTGTTTTTATGACCATGATGAAACAATACAACATCTCTTCATTGGCTGTCCACTAGCCAAGATACTCTGGCGCATGATTCATATAGCCTTCAACATCAACCCTCCAACTAGCATAGCCATGTTGTTTGTAACTTGGTTAGCGGGTGTGGAGCCTATTACTGTGGGGCGTATTCAAATTGGGATATGCGCTTTACTATGGGCTATATGAAATTGCAGAAATAACATGATCTTTAATGGTAAAAACTTCACTAAGTTTTTGCAGATCATCTTCAGAGCTACTGATGAATCCGTACGAGGTCGTTACTCATTCATACGGACTGCAGGGAGCTTTTGGTTACTAGGTGCAACCGGTGGGAGACAGTAGCATGAGATATCTTGAACCGGTTTGGATGGCGGTCAACTAATAGGATATGTGTCTAGTCACTGGGTCGTTTGATTTGCCTGTTGTGGCTTGATGTATTTTTAGTCTTTCGTTTGGCTTGTTTTCTCCTTTTGCGAGCTGTATCGGATTGCGGACTTGGATACTCTTTATTTTGCTTTAATAAAATGGTCGTATGCATCGTTATGATGTAGAGGTCGGGGTTTTTCCTCCTTCTCCAAAAAAAGCTTAGCGAGAGCGGTAATGCAGCCCATTATTCCTGCAGCCATTTGATGATTTTCCTGGTCTGATGAACTACATGCTTCTTCTTCATCCCGGTTCCCGTAATAGGGAATGATGCTTCTAGGATCTAGAATCTCGTAAATCTTTTCAAGAAATGAATTTTCCACAAATTTGTAGAGGCTCAAGCCATCTTTGAACATCTCTAAGAAGATGACTTCATAGCTGTAAACATCACCATGTGTGGAGATTTTGCTACCAAAGCCATACTTTGCAATACATATTAATTAGGATTGGAGAAAAAAGGAATATGTACAACTCCCTGTGTCCCATGATATAAGATGTTATTACAACCAATATATGAGCATATCGATCGTAATAACATCTTATATTATCGGAGGAGGGAGTACTTTCATATCCAAACGAGCATACAAGGTATTTTTCAACAGCTCATTGACACATGGGCCCATGACATCATCCAGAAGTACATTGCTGGGCCTCAGATTACAGTGGACCTTAGGAGACATGCATTGGCCGTGGAGGTAATCCAAAGCAATAGCTCTGTCCGCTTCCATTGCTATTCTAGAAACCATACACAAAGGCCTTTTTGGATGATGCGTGTCGATTATTGTTGGATAGAGCCAACTCTCCATGTCGCCATATATCATAAATTCAAGAACAAGAACTTTGAACTCATTTCTTGCTGGGTCACGTCAAAATCATACAGTGATGACCCTTACAAGATTACAATAACATGTGTTTCTCAGTGCCTCATATTTAGCAAGGAAGCTCTTTGTTGCTCCAAGTTGATCAAGTATGAAAACCATATTTTCCTGAACCAACCAAGTTGGCCAAAGAAAAAAACATTGGTTGCTTTCACAAAATCAGCTACATCAACTTCATTAACTCCTCGATAGATGGATCTGCTGCTTGTTTGATTTTCTTTCTCTTCTTCAAAATAATGACCCAAATGTATGGTAAGAGCAGTAATTGCTACTAGCTTAAGAATGTTCGAGGTGCACATCCTTTATTTGGATATAACTGCATTGCAAAGTGGCAACTCTAGCAATGGGGTGCTCGCACATAACTTCTTATTCTCTTGTACCATAGTTTTAGATAGCATGTCATGCCTCTTAGTGATAGAATTCTTCTAAACGCCATAGCGTGCTATAGCACGTTATTTAAAATGTTTATTCATGTGTTTGGACCGAAGTCCCTTAGCGCAGGACCTCTTCTAAACGGCTTTTGGCGGGCGACCTCCATGGAGGTGGTTATTTTGAAAAATTCGATAATCACATTTCGGAGTTTAAAAAAATTCTGATTTTTTTTACACATTCATGTGATGTATTCTACATGTGTATAAAGTCTGACGATGGAATGCATTATGATGAGAGCTACTCAAAAATAAAAATCCCCAACATTTCTAACACTGAACAATGTTTGTACTGTCCATCAGTTTCAAATCATGGTTTTGTCTCTTTTGTGTAGCTCACACCTAGTTATGATCTTCAAAAATTTCACACATGTAGAATACATCCATATGAACATGTATGATTTTAAAAAAAAATTGAAACGTCAAAATATGATATTATTTTTTTGACTTTTCAAAATAACCGCCTCCATGGAGGTTGCCGTCATTGGCATTTTCCTAGCGCCCTTTTTAAAACCATGTGAACACCTCACTTTCATTCTGAAATGTTCCACCTGGTACCAAAGGAGATTGTTGAACGACAAATTGAGAAGCTTCATGGAACTAAAGGATTCCAAGAAGTCAGGGATTTCATTGGACAAGTTGTTTTGCGATAGATTCATCCTAATAATGCCTCTCAAATTCATCAAAGATTGAGGGATTATCCCATGAAAATTCCCTCTCCATGTGCAGCGACTCCAAGTGGACGCATCGACCAAGAGTAGAGTGTGTTTGTGTTACGGCCGTAGAGGCCTACCGGGCAATCTTAGCCCACAAGTTATCTTAGGTTAATTCTTATGCAAGTTATCTTAGGCTAGTCGTTTTGAGGTTATAAATATTAGTTGTAAGATGCCTTTTCAGATTAATCAATAAAGATAGTTCTATCATATTGCCCGGCTCCAAAGGAGCCGGAAACCCTAGCCGCACCCTGCTCTAGCCGCCGCCGCCCTTCTCCTTCCTCGCGACGGCGCCAACATGCCGGAGCCGCCGTCCTCGGCCCAAACCCTCGCTGTCCTGCCCCTACAACCTAAGGAGCCGAGTCGGTAGGAACTCTAGTCCTACCAATTTGGTATCAGATACCCGGGTTTCGACCATGTCTTCGCCGCCTCCAATTCCGCAACCACCGCCACCACCGCCGCTGCCCGTCAACTCCACCACCGCCGCCGCTTCATCGTCGGGCGTCACGGCCTTGCTCTCGGCGGGCGCCACGGCGTCGCTCTCGGCGCCGATCTTCCCTGCACCCGGCACCGCGCCGGGCCACGGGCTGCCGCCACCCTCCATCCAACACGCGCCACCGTCGCCTCCCCCCATGCCGCAACAGTTTACGCTGGAGGCCATGGCCGGCGTGCTCAACGACTTGGTCGTCGCGGTCCAGGGAATCCGCCTCTACTTGGCTAGCCCGTACAGGCCGCCCCCACAGCTCCATCTGGCCGTGACCGCGGGACAGCCAGTGCTACCATGGTACTCCGTCCCCGCAGCCATCACCGGGGGTTACCCAGTGCTACCCTCACCGGCGGCTCCGACGCCGCCTTGGCCACAGTGGCCAATGCCAGCGCTCGCGGCGCCACCCGCGCCGCCAGCAGCAGCCCAGATCCCGCAGTGGCCGGCCTACTCCGTCCCCACGGCCATCACCGGGGGCTACCCGACGCTACCATCGCCGGCCGCTTCCACGCCGCCCTGGCCCCAGTGGCCGACGCCAGCGCTCGCGGTGCCACCCGCGCCGCCAGCAGCCGCCCAGGGCCCGCAGTGACCAGACTGGGCCGCGCCACCCACCGCCTCGCCGTCCCTCCCGGCGGCCACAGTGCAGGTTCCGCCGCCGCCAGCGCCCAGCCCTAGCCTGGGCCGGTCCGCGCCATGCGGTCTTCGTATCCAGGAGGTCCGGTTTCCATCGTCACCATCTCCGCTTCCGGGCTGGCTCCACGGGACATCGCCTCCGCCGATTTACACGGAGGCCCGAGAGCCGTCGGTTCCCAGTTGCAGCCCGGGTCGTCGGGGGCCACGGGGGCCTACGCCGGCCTTCCCACCATGGACCAAGCACCGTCATCAGCTCTCCGCACCGCCGAGGCAGTGGGCCATGGCGCGCCAAACCAGCAGCCGCACCGGTTCGCCAAGCTCGACTTCGCCACTTATGACGGCTCAGACGACCCGCTTAACTAGCTTAACCAGTGTGACCAGTTCTTCCGCGGGCAGCGCACACCTGCGTCGAAGCACACTTGGCTGGCTTCCTACCATTTCCGCGGGGCCATCCAGACATGGTACTACGCCCTCGTGCAGGACAAGGGCGGCATGCCCCCGTGAGAGCGCTTCCGCGAGCTGTGCCTTCTTTGCTTTGGACCACAATTACGCGGGAGCCGATTGGCCGAGTTGGGCCGCCTACCTTTCACCTCCACGGTGCAGGATTTCGCCGACCGCTTCCAGGCCCTGGCGTGTCACGCGCCAGGTGTGACGGCCCTGCAGCGGGCTGAGCTCTTCGTCGGCGGCCTTCCGGATCACATTTGCGTCGACGTGGAGCTTCGCGGACCCCAGGATCTCCAATCGGCCATGTACTACGCCCGCGCGTTCAAGCGCCGCGCGGTGGCCATCCAGCAGGAATCACCGTCCCGGACCGTTGGGTCGCTACCAGGGCTGGATTCCGTGCAGGGTCGGCCTGCGCAGGCTTCTGCGGCACCCCTCGTCGCGACCGCGGGACGCCCGTTCTGCCGGCTCACCTCAGCCGAGCTCCTCAAGCGTTGCCGCCAAGAATTGTGCTTCAACTGCGACGAGCCCTACACGCCCGGCCATGCCTGCCCGCGACTCTTCTACCTGGAGGTTGCAGACTACATTCCGGAGGACGCCGTTGCCGCCGACCTAGCTGCCCTAGCTGTCGAGAAGGTGTTTGACACTGTTTGATCGCCTCAAGGAGTTCCGCCAGCGCTTCCCCACCTTACAGCTCGAGGACGAGCTGTTTGTGCATGCGGGGAGAAGTGTTACGGCCGTAGAGGCCCACCGGGCAATCTTAGCCCACAAGTTATCTTAGGTTAATTCTTATGCAAGTTATCTTAGGCTAGTCGTTTTGAGGTTATAAATATTAGTTGTAAGATGCCTTTTCAGATTAAGCAATAAAGATAGTTCTATCATATTGCCCGGCTCGCCGCACCCTGCCCTAGCCGCCGCCGCCCTTCTCCTTCCTCGCGACGGCGCCAACACGCCGGAGCCGCCGCCCTCGACCCAAACCCTCGCTGTCCTGCCCCTACAACCTAAGGAGCCGAGTCGGTAGGAACCCTAGTCCTACCAGTTTGTCAAGAAAATTGCTTACTGGAAAATATTGAATGGGTCGTGATTGATTAGGCTGCCAATCTCCAATGGTATTTCTCCCGAGAGTTTGTTGTGAGATAATTCCAAACCATCTGCAAGGAAAGAAAGAGTAAAGAGCTCCCTTGGTGAGCTAACATCAAAGCTGTTACAAGAGAGGTTCAGTATGTCTATTTTTTTACAGTCACCTAGGGCGCATGGGATCGGGCCATTCGGATTATTTTCCTATAAATATAGTTCACACAATTGGCCTAGATTGCCAATTGATAACGTAATTTGTCCAAAAGGTTTGTTCTGGGATAACCTTAAGACAAACAAGTTTCAGAGATTTCCAAGTGATTATGGGATACTTCCACTAAACAATTTTTTCCATGTAAGGACTTTTGATATTTGTGAGGTGCTCTCTATCTCTGGTGGTATAGCGCCTGATATTTTATTGGCTGTTAACAACAATGAATCTATGTTCTTTGAAAGGCTTCCAATGGAACTCGGCAAATCTCTTTGCAGGATATTTGCATCCAAAGATAAATCCACTAGCTGGGTGCAATTGGTCAATGAAGTTAAGAAAGACCAATCTCTTGCTTCAAGGTGATTTCTACCAAGATTGAGGTGGATTATGTTGGGAAGAGTCCCCGGTGAAGGCACAGTACAATGGGATCAGTTGTTACCGAGATCAATCTCCTTCAGATTTGTTGTGTTGGCTAGCAAGTGAAGTGGGGATTTGGCTATGCAATTTTTTCACTCCCATAATATTTTTTTACTTCTTAGGTTAAAATCTCTTAGCTTGTGGTGGGCCAAAGCTAACTATTCTTTCATCCGATACCAAGTATTTGAAGTCCTAATGTCTGCCAACCTAGCTGTACGCAACAAGCCTACGTAATATATCATCCATGACCAACCGTCCAACATACAATATGCCAACACCTAATGACAAGTCCGTAAATCCTCGCAGATAAGTTGTTTTATTGTCGCAGGTAGCTGTTTGATTAATGTATGTATTGCCACTTGCAAGTCGGTTATTGTGTGATGCCAGCTCTCCATTTTGAAGTTGTTTAAGGTCAAGTTGTGGCAGCTACATGCCTGATATGCCATTTGATATACAATGTCCACTGTGAGGGGCCTACCCTGTATTCAGGTAGAAAATACTACATCGATCGAAAGGGCAATCGTCATCACAGAGAAGACTTTCTAGTTACTTAACTTCACTGGCTCAATTATTGACCTTCAATACTATCTTGACATGTGCACTGCTCGTTCATCCAAGGAAACTTTTGGAAACGGCACAAAAACTACTATCAGTAAATTGCATAAAATCGTCCTACACTCTGAAAAAATTACACCATCTTTTTTTTTGGTAAATTAGCAAACAATCCACTACACCTTGATGAAAGTTCTATGCCAACTGAACTACTGGAAATTACAAGTATGTGTCTAAGGGCAGGCCGACCCTTAAACCTCCCACAACTGTCTGGACCGTGGAACCGATCCAACACAGACCTGTATCAGTTTGTGGAGCAGTCCGGACGCGAT
>LT934114.1:748181952-748194243 GCA_900231445.1 Triticum turgidum subsp. durum
CAGAGGGTCTAGTGCGATGAGCGCTGGGGAAGCAACCCGCCCTTTTTGCTGCAGCATATACCTCCGGGGCTCCTGACAGCCAGATGAGCATGCTGCCGGATATGGGTAAGACAAGCGGTGGCCGTCCGTAGACTAGGGTAGTGTATTCGTGACATGGGAGTAGAGGTCCGCCCGATCATACGTGCACATAGTTTTACCCTTTTTAACTAAAATATGTCCAGCTTGTAATTGTTTTCATCTGGTTTGTATGAAATCGGTCAACTTTATATGAAATGCGGCCATGTTTGCACGAATTTTTTCTGGTTAGTTCGAGTTGTTGTGAAAATGTATGCGGCTAGGGTTGGATAACAGCCCCCCACGTCCGTGTCCACGGACAGATGTAGGCGGAAATTTGCGGGTCGACGTTAGAGATGCCCTAATATGCTATCCTTATCTCGTTCGGAGTTTCTATCACTTGCTATAATTGTTTATTCCCTTTGAAACATCTCTACATTGTTAATCAAACTTAGAACAAGCTTAAGGCTCACATATTAATTTCAATACACGAGGAATTTTGAAATAATACTCATGTATATAAGACTTCCCCAAGAAGCGGGCGCAATCGGTTTTCAAGAGGTTGCCATGAATTAGATAATATGGTCGCTCCTTTTCATTAGCAACTTGGTGACATTTTGAGTTTTACCAATATAAAAAGTATTCTAATGTAGCCCTAACAGTTGGTGGTATGGATAATTACATGGAAAAAGTTGAGACGGCATCGTGGAATTCTGAGTTTTTCAAATACAACACATATTTTCTCCAGTTTCTTAATCTTTGTTCAATTTCATTTTACTTCCTAGGGCCAAACTTTTTAGCTTGCGGTGGGACAAAGCTAACTACTCCCTCTCTAAACTAATATATGATATTCTTGATCACTAATAGGGAGAATTTCTTTTACCCAAGACCAAGTACTCAAGTTCTAATGTGGCTCTTCCTGACAATCCTAATTCTGCTCTCCATGCTCATATTAACAGGGACAACAGTTTGGTGCTACAACAGGGCTGCACCATTAGGTCTGATCTTCTAATCTCAGGAGCCAAAATATTCTCTGACGCTTCTTTCAAATGTTCAAAAATTCCAGGTTTATCAAATGGAGATGCAGCTACGGGCATTGGAGTTTTTCTCAATTTTTTGCAGGACAATAGAAGTATCCAAGTTCAAATTCAAGCATCCTCACCACTAACTTCGTCATCTCTACAAGCAGAAGCACAAGCTCTTCTTCTTGCCGCCAAAGCAGCGCAGATCTTACAAGTCGAGCAACAGACGTTTCTCACCGACAATCTTTCTCTTGCCAAGGCGACGGCAAACAGGAATGTAATAGTAGATTCCACTCCTTGGATGATTAGAGAATCTCTTGCTGATTTCTACAGGATTACCCAACATCTACAGTCCCAAGTGTTCCATATATCTAGAGAAATAAATGGGATTGCGCACAATGTAGCTCATCAGGTTCTTAGTCGCTCTTTGGAACCTGTCTATAGTTGCTTCGGGTCAGCTCACAGGAACAGAATATGCCCTGTCATTTCTACTTTTTCTACCTTAAATTTACAGGGTTTTGTATTCCATGCTGTACACTGCTTTTGAGTTGAATGAAATTGGCGCTGAGGGCGCCTTTCCCCATTCAAAAAAATAAAAAAAATAATGGGGCCTTAGAGCATCTCCAGCCGTTGAGCCCCCCAGGAAGCATTTTTTTCGCCGCCTGGGGGGTTGCCGGCGATAATTTTAAGCCTGGGGATGAAACAATCTCTAGTCGTTTCTACCGCCAAGCACGCCCGCTCCTGGCCGCTGCTGCTCGCGACCGCACCTGGCACTGCTGCTCGCGCCCGTGGTCGCGCCCGCGCGCGCCCTCTGTGGCCGGCGCTGACGAGGACGGAGAGGAGGGAGGAGGACGAATGGGGGCGCCTGGTCGCGAACGCGCCCGCCCGCACCTGGCCGCGCGCGTCCTCCGTTGCCGGCGCCGACGAGGACAGAGAGAAGGAAGGAAGGGTGCGCCTGGCCGTGCCCGCGCCTGGCCGCGCCCGCCCGCGCTAGCGCCTGGCCACGCGCGCCCTCCATGGCCGGCGCCGACAATGAAGGAGGACGAGGAAGGGGGCCGCCCGGCACGCCACGTCCCACGCTGAGGACGAGTCCATGAGCACGCTGCTCGACCTCGCAGAGCTCCTCGTCGCCAACGGAGCCAAGCATGCCGGCTCCGACGCGCTCCACCTCCGCCAGGCCGTGCGCGCGCCGAGGCCGCCCTCGCCTTGCCCGCACGCCCCACCTCGCTAGCTCCGGCCAGCGCACGTCCCGGCCTTGCCCGCTCGCCCCGGCCTTGCAGCTCGCCCCGAGGGAGGGTGAGATGAGGCCGCGTCGGCCGCGAAGGGCGAGACGAGCTGGGCTGCGCGGTGGCCGGCGAGGGGAGGGCGAGGAGGAGGCCGCGGAGGCGCGGCGGCGAGGAGGAGGCCGCGACGGTGGCCGGCCTCATGAGCTCTCTATGTGCGGTAGGTGGGGCAGCAGAGGAAAAGAGAGAGGACAGAGAAGAGAGAAAGGAGAGAAGAGGGGAGAGAGAGGGGCTGGCAAGTGGGGCAACTACTGCAAAAAGTAGACGCCGGCGTCCCCAACTGCCTCCTAGGGGCTGGCTGTGGGGTGGGTGTGCCGGCGCTAAAAATCGCTAATACCGGCGAAAAACGATGTTTCGGGGGCCTGGCTGGGGCGTTTTTTACCTGCCGGTGCTAAAGAAAGGGGCTTGGGGGGCGTCGCGGGGGCCTGGCTGGAGATGCTCTTAGCATGATGGCTTCCCGACTATCTACTACAACAATATTTGACCGGCTCCGATGAGGGAGGGGTGATGACGGGGGCGCGCCTTCGGCTTGCCCCAGTACTTGAAGTCGTTGCTAGTTGGTCTATGAATCTGGATGTAATTCTTGCTTCTGATATTCTTTGTACTACGATTGACAGTTGATAAATAGATCCGAAGTTTCTCGCATTTTTTTTACTTAACTTGCCATTGGCTTGAATAATTTCTGACTGCAGAGGCTAAGTTTGAATCCTAATAATTGCCTAAAGATGTAAAGCCAGCCATCCATCTCGTAATATGCCCTCATGATAGATCCAAAAATCGGGACAACTTTTTTTTCAGGGAAAAAATCATGACAACTACTCCATCCCTTTCTAAAGATAAGTCCCTTCAGAGATTTTAATATGGAGTATATATGGTATAAAACGAGTGAACACTAAAAAATACATCTATATACATCCGTATGTACTTCATATAGAAATCTCTAAAAGGCCTATATTTAGATCATCTCCACCCGCGCCCCCAACACGACCCTCCCAGCCGCGCCCCCGAAAAAATGGCCCAGTCGCGCCTCGGAGCCCGTTTTTCGCCGGTTTGGTCCGACATTAGCGCGGGCGGACCTAGGCCGAACCCGGCGCGCGGGGGGCGTCCCCATTCCCTCGGTGCCCAACGTCGAAGCGCGCCCCACCATCTTCGCCGTTGAGTTCGACCGCGTGCGGGCATCCCTGACGGAGGAGCAGCGCGCCCTCCCCCAGTACGCCGCTGACAACTACGCGTCGTGGCCGGCGTACTTGCAGCACCGTCAGGCGCAGAGGCTGGCGTCCACCTAGGGGGGCGGTGGTGGGGGGTGGGGGGTCAAGAACAGCGAGGGGCGCCGCGTATGGTGGGGCGCCCCCGGCCACACGCTCCATGATGTGTTGGAGTACCTCGAGGGCGGCAATGACCCACCCTGGCATACCCTACCGCGGCGGCCGCCCTGGTCCCCCGCCGGAGCGCCGGGCAATGGATGCCCAGGAGGTTCGGTTCCTCCTCGACTTCCTCCTCGACTTCCTCCTCTCACTCCTCATCCCGCTCCTCTTCCCATTCTTCCGGCTCGCCGGCGGTGTTCGGCGTCAAGGCCGAGCCCGCAGCGGAGACGCCGCTCGGCCGGCGCACCCGCAACGCCGACATCGTCATCAATGAGCGTGGCCGGCACGCCTCCTCGTCGGCTCCTCCACGCTACGTCAAACCGAAGACGGAGCCGGGGCTCGCCGCCGTGAAAACGGAGCCGGGGCTCGCCATCGTGAAGACAGAGCCCGGGATCGCAGGCGGGGAGCTCGACGACGCGGCGGCCTTTAAATGGGCGCGCGATGACTGGGCGCGCATGGAGATGGAGCACCAGTCCGCGCCTATGAGCAGTTCGAAGTTCGGCGCCAGGGCCGCGAGGGAGGCATCGTCATCCTTGATGACAACGACGACGATGCGCCGCCGCTGCCACCTGTCCGCCAGGGCGACGCCGGGCAGAAGTCCAGCAGGGGCAGCCGCGTCAAGGAGGAGAAGGCCGCCGCCGACGACGATGAGGATGGCGGCGACGTCGGCGACTTCGCCGTGCTCAGCGACTTCTTCGGCCCTTAAATAGTTGTAGTTGCGTCCTTTTTTAAATAACTTTGCTATGTAATGTCGAAATGTCGAATATATGTCTAGTTTGCTGAACTTTAGCCGAATAATTTGTCCAATTTGCCGAACTTTGTCGAATATCCCTTTTTAAAAACATAAACGACGTCTGGGGGGCGGTCCTGGGGTCGTCGGCAGGGAACCCACTCGCCCCACACCGATTTTTAGCGCCGGTTCGCCCCCAGACGGCGATTTTACGCGCCCCGGGGGAGGGGGCAACGGCCGGAGATGCTCTTAGGAACAGAGGGAGTAGTTGTTACGACTTAGGACAGGGCACCTTTCATAAATCCTGGCTATTCACGGTTATGACTCGCTACCTGACGGCAGGTCCAAAAAGTATTTTTCATGACATGATAATCCCTTTTTCTAAATATATGCATTACATAATTAAGAAAAAAAACAGTGCGGAAGAAAACAAAAACAGTGGACCACGTCGGAATTTAATCTTAATTAAGCATGACACAACCGTTGTTTAGAATGATCCACTACCAGGTACTGCCTCCGTACAGAGGAATCTCTAACGTCGCGCCATGTTGTCCTCTTGTTCCTCGTCGTCATCATGCGGCCGTGTCATGTTTAATTAACATGAAATTAGTCTGTCATATGGCCGGTCACGTCAACGGGCAACACATTGACCAGGAGAGCCGGCGCCACCAGACCAGCATCGACGGCGCTCGCTCTCTGTATACTTGACATTTATTTTTTACCCTGATTTCCAACTATCTGGTAATTTATTTCCGTGTATTGCATGCAAATTGTAGGGGAAAAGGCATTAAAATTCATTTACAGTTAGCGTTTAAGCCGAAATCGCTGCCACGGCAGCCCTTTCTCCGGTTCGTTTAAGTTAGCACTTCACTTTTTTGTAGCTTGTTAGTTAGCTTGGGCCAGGAGGTTGCGGTGTTTGCCACTCAGATGACGTCTTGCCACCGCGCGAAGGGAGCCCGGCGGGGCAGGCCGATGCCGCCCACCGTCCGCCGCTGCCGGCGTCGCCGGTGCCAGGGAATCTAGAGGAGGGTGCTCGCGGGACTAGGGATTGACCTCCGGAGCCGCCCACGTGAGCGGCCCGGGAGGAGGATCGGTGAGTTGATCGATGGTGGAGTCCCACCGGAAGTGTGTCAACCTTGGTGGTCAGCTTGGGCCAGGAGCTTGCGATGTTTGCACCACTGGCAAGTTTGTAGTACGCCAAGCACTAGCTCGGGACGTGGGATGGCACATTGAGTAGTGGAGCAAGGGTTTCGACCTATTTTCTCTTTCGAGCAGCTCCAATCTTTGATACATAAACCTTGAGGTCACATAATTTGTAAAAGCAACCTTTATTCACTGTAATAACACAGGCAGATGTAAAGCACATCCATGTTACAAGCCACATGACAGTGTTTAACGAAGTGGCTAATAATAGGTAGAAAGGAAGACCATGATATATGGTACATACATAAACCATCACATAGAGGCTAATTAAGAAAATAGAAAGCTTTTCTCTGCTCTCAAGTCTTAACTACCTATGACATCCCTTGCATGCTCTCCTGGTTTTGGAGATCGACTTTGAAACAACAAACTCTGCATAACCATGTGCTGAGTCACAAAGCATATCATATTCATTCATCTCAGGTTGACGAAGGAAATAATCGATTGCCTCTATTCGTACCCTCTCCTCTATTTGGTTCGTCACCCTAAGCTGAGTACCGCCCTGGAGTTTGAACGAGCGATGAGGTGCGAAGGTAACTGACGTTTTTAGAGGCGGCCAAGCTTTTATGGTTATACGTGCTTCATCAGTTGAGTTCCCCGAGCAGTATTCAGAAGCTGGAAAATGGCAGTGAAACCCAACTGCCATAACTTCTTGGGGAAATCTGCCTCCTAACTCGGATGAGATGGTACTGTTAGCACAAGGCTTGTTGAGCCCATTTGCTATGCAACAAAACGGGTCTGGACTCACAGATGTAGTCAATTCAACTACGTTGTCCCATGATACTGAATTGGAATATGAAACATCTTGTGTAGGTACTTGAGTGAGTTCTCCCGTTGCAACTTCAGCCAAAGACTTGAATTGGGGTCCAAGTGACTGCAAACATTTTGCGGTAACTCCAACTATATTTGTGCTTTCGTATAGTCTTAGAACCAAGAATAGTTCGAAACTTTTCAAAGGCGCCTTGGAATCTTTGAATTTAAAATCTAGTGTTGCGACTCTACCATACTCTTCCACAGAAGCCGTCGATATCAAAAGAGAACTGGTTCGGCTTCCTTGTACCTTGCGGTACAAGAGATCCTTGCCTTCAAGAAGATGCCTAATGAAAGGATTGAGAAACCTGTAGTGCGAAAGTGAACATCCGGTCTCCACGTCGCTGGCAAACTTCTCCGCTTCGCTCGCAAACCGCTCAAATCTTTCAACAACAGAGCTGCTCAACATCTCTTCATGTGGGACAATGAAAGAGGGCAGCACAGCATGCATAATCTTCCTACGTACAGAAGGTACCACTTGTTGGCGATCCCTCACCTTGCGAAGCAGATCATTGCACTCCTTGAAGACATCCTTTAACTTTTTCCTTAGGCGAAGCAACGACATGATGGTGATGGGCATCATCCTGGTCCTCTCGAACCCCAAATCCAGCTTTATGTGCACCATCTCCAGCCTCTCCATGAGGTCCTTCGGGGACGCCTTCTCGTCGCGGCTGCTGAGCACGAAGGAGATGGCTCCCCTCACGGCCTCGTCCACAACTGTTGATTTCACCATTTCTGCCATTTTGTTCTTTTCCTATGGATAAATTAAACCATGACATATGAGCGAAATTCACTGATTCATAAACTCGTGATAGATAGATAGAAGAATGTATGCATAGAGATTAGAGAATGAAAGATAAATATCACCTTCTCCACGATGATTTCAGACTTTAGTCCTAAGGTGGAAGAATTAAGCAGGCGAAACAAACTAAAGAGAAATACTAGTATAGATGGATGGGATAGCTGGCTGACTGCAAATGCAAGATCTAGTCAAGGGGCAGCAGCAGCGCAACGCGAAACTGAGATGTGTAGAGAGATTAATAGGAAAATAGCATAGGGAAGGCAAATGTGTGCGGCAACTTCTAAGAGGCAGGGAGGGTCATGGTGGTGAGCGAAAGTAAGAGCAAGCAGCGAGGAATCGCGCATATTCTTTCCATAGCAATGGAATATAAGTTAGAGGAAGCAGTTAGAGGTAGATAAGTTAAGTTTGAGGAAACATTAAAGTAAGACATTCGCATTCTTTTAACTTCCTAGATGGATGCTTTTGCTTGACTGAATAGGTAGGAATGGAATCGGGATTAGAAGTACAGATTGAAAATTGATAGGCAAATTGGTATTAGGTGCTTTGAGATCGTAAGTGCCACATGTCGTGCATCGAAAATAGGTTTCACCTGAAAAATAATCCCATGAGACCGGGTTTCAGGCTGGTTGTAATGGGAGTATCATAAGTAGTATCATGCATGCCAACTAGCCAAATTTGATGAGGTGATATAGAATTAAATGAAGAAAGAGATGGTTGAGTATCATAACATGATATTGTATCATATTAAATGTTGTGATACTATGTGTCATATATGTCAATAAATGAAATCATCTATGATACTAATATATGATATTATAAACTACAGACGTTATATCATACACTAGTATCATATCATGATACTAGTATATGATACTGATTATTACGACCAGTCTCATAGGCTATTAAGTGAGACACATTTTAAGTGCATGACATGTGGCACTAAGATCGCAAAGCACCTAATCCCACTTTGTCTATCAATTTTCAATCCCGACTACTAATCCCGATTCCAGTCTTACGCTACGCTAAGCTCGAACAGGTACATAAGACAAGCCACAACGACTTAGGTTTTGCTTAGGGCTGGAATTCAAGCCGAGTCGAGCCAGCTCGGCTTGACTCGCTAGAGCTCGTTTCGTTAACGAGCTAACTCGACTCGACTCGTTACTATAACGAGCTCAAACCCAAGATTGGCTCGACTCGTATAACTCACGAGCTGGCCCATTTAGCTTGTTAAGCTCGTTAAAGATATAAACATAAAGCCCTCAAATATGATAAAAATGATTATGTATATATTAAACACATATATCACTAAACAATTGTAATTTCCTTGTAACGCATGAGTCTCCTAGGAGGCTAGACCTTCAACGGTTGGGCCTTGGTTGTGCGCCTAGGATGTAGGTTGTTTAGTGGCTGATCTTTGTTTGTATTGAGAGTGGTTGGTCTATTGTATCAAGCCTAACGAGTTACACGAGTACTCGTGAGATTGGCTCATTTATTTGGTCTATAAACGATCTTAAACTAAAGCTCGGCTCGACTCGTTATTCTTCGAGTTCGAGTCGATTCGAGCCGAGTCACGAGCTATTTGTTTAGCTCCGATCAGGGTAAGTGTGATATACATATGTACATAAGTATCAGAGTATACATGTGCATACTGCATAGTCGCGTAGTCATGTTGTAGCTTGGTTGATCGATTCCAGTAGGCTAAACCAAAGAAAGGAAAAGGTAAAGCTAAGTCAAAGAAAACCTAATCTCCCATGCACAGGAGGTACCGTGCATGCATGCGCTATTGACTTTGCTTGGAGATCCGATGTCCTGCATTTATATTGCTCACAGTTAGTTAGATCTTTCTCTCGCCACATGCGAGCACACTGTTCCACCTACGTTCCACCATCCCATGTTTTTTATTTTATTTCCAAGTTTAAATCGATTTTATCTGTTGAACAAAAAGTACAATTTATGATCGATTTTCATATTTGTGTTTTTCGACAACGAGACCTTTGAAACTAGACCACTTTTGAATATATTTCAATAAATTTTAAAATTTAAATTCCGAAACATGGTGAAACACTATGAAAGTACACATCTATGTTTTGTTAAACACTAGATAAGTTCAATGTTTTGTTGGAATAAAATCTATTAATATTTACAAACTTTTAGATTACTAAGAATCAATTTGATACACACTGGAAGTCTGGTACACAATGTAACATTATGAAATGCAACGGAACATGGGGTGCCATAGCAAAACAAGAAGACCAATATTTTTTGCGAAACACAATGAAACATTGTTAAGTTTTTCGAATGGAACAATTTGGAAGCATGTTTACTTAGTTGTCAAAAAATTAATTTCTGAAAATATATTTAATAATGGTCTTGCTTTAAGGACCTTGTCAGAAAAAACACAATTGTGCAGACAGAATGTAAATCAAACTTTTATTTCAACATGCTAGGCATCTATTTTATTTGAATGAAAACTTAGTCACTTGAGAATAGCATGTGAATGTATGTTGGGTGAGAGAGAAAACACTATAGCAACGGTCCCCTGTAGCAATAAAAAATGAGATGGATGCATGTGGAGGCCCCGTGCATGGTACAAAATCCTCTCTCGCATGCACATAGCTGCTGGAGATGTCCAACACGCGCAATCTTCTGCTCCTTTAGTTTTTCTTGGCCAGCGTGGCATGCTCATGGTAGCATCGCTTATTTTTTTTAGCGTATGATAGCACCGTTTGTTGGTTGTGTAGAAGACTATAGGATGCAACTCAATTGTATTCATCGGAGTCTGCTACAATATCTTTAGGAATCAGCTATACAAGGCTAGAGATAATAGGAGAATCAGTCGGTAATAAATACAGAGATATGACGTTTCAACACCCCCACGCAGTCGAAGCGTCGGCGTCGGCGATGCAAAGACTGGAATGAAACTCCTGGAATGCAGTAGTTGGCAACCACTTGGTCATGATGTCGGCGAACTGTTGGGTAGTCGGTACATATTGCTTCGAAGCTGACTCAAATGAATCTTCTCGCGCACAAAGTGAACATCGAGCTCAATGTGTTTGGTGCGCTTGTGCTGCACCGGATTAGCCGCGAGGTAGGTGGCCGACCCGTTATCACAGAAGACCACAGTGGCTTTCGGAAGTGGAATCCGAAGCTCACCAAGAAGGTGACAAAGCCATCAAGTCTCGGCGACCACGTTGGCAACAACTCGGTACTCGGCCTCGGCACTCGAACGGGAGACGGTAGGCTGCCGTTTAGAGGACCAAGAGACAAGAGAGTCACCGAAGAAGACACAATATCCGTACGTGGAGCGTCGAGTGTCAGGACAACCAGCCCAATCCGTGTCAGTATAAGCTCAGTCGAGGCGGAGGCCGGAGACAAAGACCGTAGGTTGGCGTGCCATGAACATACCGAAGAATGCACTTGACCAAGGACCAGCGAACAATCCGGGGCGAGTGCGTGAATGCGCTTGAACAATCTGGGGCGAGTGCATATGCAAGCAAACTTGCTGCACGGCAAACTGGATGTCTGGCCTGGTGAGCGTAAGGTACTGAAGGGCGCCAACAATGCTCCGGTAAAGGGCGGCGTTAGCAGCGGGCTGGCCAGCGATGGCGGAGAGCTTCGGCTTGGTCTCGGCAGTCCTGCATTATGCTTATCCAAAACTCAAAATGCCTGGACCACGAGGCGTCATCATGGTCAGTGGGAACACAGAGCGTTCTCTTCGTACAGAAGAATATGCGGCGGCTCTAGCAGTCGAAGCGCGAAACGGCCTATTCAAGCCAAGAACCTCATCGGTCTTCAAGACCACGGACATAGCTAAACGTGTTCGACGCACACCTCAGTTCGGCAACTCATATAAACCTGAGCTCATTTAGCAGCTATGCCCCCATCAACCGCCCCATAAGGAGACAACACACGTGCCATGTATACATAAATATACACTCAAAACCCCTTGGGTGGCGACAGGGGCACACTGCACGCAAAAAGTCCATTGTTCGGCTCGACCCTATTCGGACTCAAGAAGTTATATTTCACGGTTCATTAAAACAAACCAAATTTACTCACGGCCACCCCAGATTCTTTTACCTGGTTTCTTCCTCTTTTACATATGGCCATTATGCTAAACCCTTCAAGGACACTTCACAACAGAGACAAAGGCGCAGACGTGCAGCAGGGACCCGTATTAAGGTTTCTTTTTAGATTAAGACCTTGTGTAAACCTTTTTGTTAATATCTCTTGTTGCTTGATACTTTCCAGCATGTAAAATGTCCAAGAAAGATATCGACATTATCTGTGAACATACGGTTCGCCGTACTAAAGTGGATGTTATAGAAGCAGCCCGTATTGTATTTTGAGATTTATGCTCTCACCACAGGCGCTCTTTCCTCACGTCGGATTGCCATATGTGCCTTGAATCCAGGGTTCATTACTGGGGTGTTGTATTCAGCCCGGTATATGTTGAAAAGTCCGAACACCTTCGGGAGTGTTCAGCGTCGCGAGTTTGGCCTTATATGCATCAACTCGGTATCATGTCTTTGGTCAATAGTTGGGTTTGCCCGGCTCCTGTGCTTGCTACCTTGTGTTCCGCTCTATCGGCTAAGGTGGTAAAGAGAGAACTACTGCGATTGTGCCCTGGTTCATCCGGACGAGCACCTCAGTGGAGAAAGTCGAAACTGACTGTCATGATAAGGCGAGAGCTGGTCAACCACTTGATGACTCAGCAGAATCTTCGCGATTCCTCCGCATTAACGAAGGACCGTCTTCTCGGTCAAGTATGTAAACACACCATATTCAGATAACCACGGACATACCAGGGGCTATATAGTAGCCCCACCGTCAAACTCCTATGGCTAAGTGAAAGTGTTAAAGCTCTATAGTCTGATTGCCTAGTTCGTCGCACTAACACCTCCTTAACGGACCAAGACATTGGGTCAAGTGTGATCAAGTGCTTTTCTGAACACCCCCGCGTTATACGCGAGGGGGCTGAAGCCGACGACTGCAAACTTTCAGATTGTATATATATGTGTGTGTG
>LT934114.1:748194367-748211582 GCA_900231445.1 Triticum turgidum subsp. durum
GTGTATAGTATATATATAAAGACGGCCGCACATAAGGCACTAAAACTTTTCGGGCAAATAGTAAACATAGCCTTAAATATATCATAATATTGTTATTGCAATTTTGATACACTTTACTCGAACATAATATTTTTCGAACACTGACCCTCTATTAAGCGGGCACCCTGTAGGACATCTTCAAAGTAGTGTTCTGGCATGTTAAGGTCCTTGCCTTCGGGTGGACTCTGCGCTGCAATATCGGTGGCCATCATCTTCGCCCAGTATATTTTGACACGGGCAAGGGCCATTCGTGCACCTTCTATGCACGTTGACCGCTTCACAGCGTCGATATGCGGCACCGCATCAACAAGTCGCTGCACCAAACCGAAATAACTATTCATGGCAGTGGGGCTATGATGTCCTTCATGGCAGTTTCGGACATCCTATGGAGCTCGGCCCATTGTGCCATGTATTCGTTCAACAGTGGATGCTTTGGCATGCCAAACTGCGACCAAAATAGCTTTTCCGTCGCATGTCCTTCTTGCGCATGAAAAAACTAGTTCGCATCGGCAGCACTCTTCAGCAGGTCCAAATAGGCGTCTAGGGAACTCCACAGTAGATTAAGCGAAGCATACTTCGGATCAGCAAACTTACTTTGCAATAAATAGGGCTTACCAGCCGTGATCTCCCCAGCCTGTCGGATCTCCTCCCAAGCTGCCCTGGACTCAAACCGAGCTTCCTTCGCCTCTTGTACGGCCTTGTCAAGATCGGCCGCTTTGGCTTTGTTATCTTTCTCAAGAACTTGGTATCAACCAATGGCATCCTTCAGCTCCAGTGCCATAGTAGATATTCTCTCCTCGCACTGACGTCGAGCAGTCCGCTCGGCCTTCAAATCGGCAACCGCCTTTTTGGCAGCTGCATTACCCATCCTGGCTTGCTCCTTGGCCCGGGCTAGCTCAGCCCGAAGGGTATCAACGGCGGCGGCACCATCTGCAGTTAAACATATTGCAAGTCTCAGTGTCACACTCATATTTCTAATACTTGTATATACTGCCTGCCCCGAATACATACCTTGCGCCTCGTCGAGTCGCCTGTTAATGAGCGTGATGACATCATCCGCTACATCAACTTTCTGCTTCAGATATATTACCTCTGTAGCTTGGGCAGTTGCCACGGATGTAACAACCTGTGTTTCAAATTAGTCAGATCACATCCTGGGCATACATTTTTGATCCTCTGATCGCCTCCCTTTGGATGTCAATCAGAGTCTTAGGTGATACTATCTATACACAGGTGCAATTTGCATTTATAACATAAAAACAATTACATTATGTACCTCGAAACATCTTAGCATGCTCGTAAAGGCTTCATTCAATCCGCTTTTTGGGAACCAAACTATTTCAACCACCGTACCCATCAAGGTGCGGTGCTACTCTGAGACAGACGCATGTTGCAATATGTCCATCAATGTATCCGGCGCCTCCGGATTCGGGATAGGTTGTGCAGTTTCTTGGACATTGGATAGTCTGGGAATTTTTTTGTTGGTTCCCGTAGGGACCGCACAGCTCGGACCTTGGGCGGCCGAAGTGTTACCTTCAGGACCGATCCTCGCTGCCTCTCGCACCACCCGTTGATCGGGAAATATCCTTTGGGACGACACCTTGTTGTCATCTGCCTTATCAGGCCGAGAGATCTGTGGAGGCGTCTCGCTCTCCATCATCTCTGGAAGGAGATCCCCCGAAGAGGAGGACTGCTGAGGAGGATTGTGTACCAGACTGCAAAACATATTGTAAAAAATTACTCCTACAACCAATAAAGAACGGGATACCTTTAAAACACCCTGGTTCACATACGATTCGGCTAAAGGCCTATCTCTATGGAGTGATTGCGTGTCAGCGTCACCCCCTGGCTGGGATTTCTTCCCCCGCTTAGAAGCTTCTTTCTTCAAGTCTTCAGAGGCAGCCCGCTTCTTCCCATGAGGGGAAGGGGTGTCAGTTTGTCCTTCCCTTTTGCCTTCGGAAGAGGAAGTTCTAATTTCCCCAGAAAAATGGCCTGGTGTGCCTCCATAGGAGACACTACCTTGGGCCTCCTTGCTCTTCTCCTTATCTTCCCTCACCGGCACTTGATAGGGTGCCGGAGCCAGCATCCTAGTTAACACTGGATCCGCTGAGTCTTCCGGAAAAGGAGTAGAACACCTAATTCTATCTGCCTTCTTTAGCCAACCCTGGCCGAGTAGAGTTTTATCAGTACCTTGTTATAGGGAATTTAACGAAACTATGTTCAGAAATTAAGTACTTACTGGGGAATCTGGATGATTGCAGTCAAGACAAATGTCTTCTGTAGTATCCGGCCACTGTTTTCGTGCACCTACGAGCAATTCCGCATCTCTCTAAGCATTATACCAGAGAAGTGTTGAAGATTCCATGGACCTTTCGGATTGAACTCCTACATGTGGAGAGGGTGTCGCTGGCAGGGTAGAATCCGGCGGACTATCATTATTTGGATTACATTGAAAAGACCAGTGTCCTTCTCAATAAGGCTCCGAATGCGGCTTTGCAACATCCGCACTTCATCAATAGATCCCCAGTCCAGCCCCTTGTTGACCCACGATGCTAGTTATGGTGGAGGGCTATATCAAAACGTGGGCGTGGTGGCCCACTTCTTACCGCGGGGTTCAGTGATGTAAAACCACTCCCGTTGCCCTAGGTCAGTAGATTCTGCGAAGGAGCCCTTTGGCCAAGGAGAAATTGATAAGCTTGTTTACTGAAGCACCTCCGCACTCCGTTTGTTTCCCATCTACTACCTTCGGTTTCACGCTAAAGGTTTTAAGCCATAAGCCGAAGTGTGGGGTAATGCGGAAGAAGGCCACACATGTGATGATAAACGCCGAGATGTGAAGGAACGAGTCTGGAGATAGATCATGGAAATCTAGTCTGTAATAAAACATGAGCCCTCGAACGAAGGGATGAAGAGAAAAACCTAGCCCTCGGAGGAAGTGAGAGATAAACAAAGCCCTCTCATTGGGTCCAGGAGTAGGGATAACCTGCCCTTGAGCAGGAAGACAGTGAAGGATTTCCGCAGTCAAATACGTTGCCTCCCTAAGCTTTGTGATGTCCTCCTCTGTGACAGAAGAGGCCGTCCACCGGCCTTGAAGGCTGGATCCGGACATGGCCGGAGGTCCAAAGCGACTGGGTTAAACCTTTGGTGTTGGAACTTCAGGTGGGAGGAAGAGAGGATTAGCGTGGAAGGAAAAGGACAGGTGTTGGCCTCCTTATAAAGACGACAAATATCAAACGTCCCCTACGTGGCCTTAAAACATGCCTATTCCCAAGGAATCATACTAATGGAATGGTTGAGTTACCCACGCACGTGTTAATGAGAATCCCGTCATAAGGGGACACAATCTCTGCTTCGACAAGACGTGCCAATAGAACCGCCTCGCGAAGCGTTGAGTAGCAGGGTGGAAAAACGATTCGAAATAATAGTCGGATGATGATGTAATGTCGCGTTGCAAAAAATTGTCAGGGTATTGGACTCGTAAAAATATTATACTCGCAACGGTTGTGTGTGGTATTTGTTTTGCAGAGCTAGACACGATTCTTGTGTTCAAGATCTACTTTGAAGTATTCGGAGAAGGAACCCGCCTTGCAATGTTGAAGACAATCTGCGCGCCAGACTCATCATCATTGAAGCCTGGTTCAGAGACTACTGAGGGAGTCCTGGATTAAGCGGTCCTCAGATAGCCGGACTATATGCATGGGCCAGACTGTTGGGCTATGAAGATACAAGATAGAAGACTTCGTCCCATGTCCGAATGGGACTCTCCTTTGCGTGGAAGGCAAGCTTGGCGATTCAGATATGTAGATTCATTTCTCTGTAACCGACCTTGTGTAACCCTAGCTCCCTCAGGTGTCTAGATAAACTGGAGGGTTTAGTCCATAGGACAAGAACAATCATAATCATAGGCTAGCTTCTAGGGTTTAGCCATTACGATCTCGTGGTAGATCAACTCTTGTAATACTCATATTCATCAAGATCAATCAAGTAGGAAGTAGGGTATTACCCCCATAGAGAGGGCCCGAACCTGGGTAAACATTGTCACCCGCCTCTTGTTACCATTAGCCTTAGACGCACAGTTCGGGACCCCCTACCCGAGATCCGCCGGTTTTGACACTGGCACCTGCGTCTAGCAGTACAACCAGAGGCTGGAGGTAGTACAGTTTCTGTCCATCTCTCAAGCCTGTAGAGAAGTTACCATACGAGATGACGATGGTGGAAAACACGGAGATCGTTCAAACCCAAGTGATGGACTTTTTTGAAACGCAAAGAGCTATGAAACATCCACCTCCATAGGAGAAGATAGATCCGGTCAAAGCGAAGCCCACTATCAATGCCCTGAAGCGACCACCACTGTGCTCGTTGGGTAACAACCATCTCCGCTGTCTTAAAAAGACATTGCAAGAAGCACGCAAGTCGGGAAGTACTTCAACTGACAAAAGGTTAAAAGAATGTAGAAGTGGGAAAAAATTCCCCAGCTCGGAGAACAGGAGAGCCAATCATTTTCCGCCACTCAAGGTGTCTAGCAATATCGTCGCAAATCAGTCGCTGCTGCTCGGTATCACTATTGGTGATTACCCTCCCGACGATGTAGATTTTGAAACAATGGAGGTGGACAAATTCAAATACCATTATGGGAACCCTCTCGTCGAAGATACTCTTGCTCTAACAAAGATGATGTGAAGATTCCATGACCGGTACATGAAAACCTGCAGCGAGTCTGGGAAGGATGCTTTGTCGATGATGATTTAAGAGGACCACGACTTCATTTGCCAAGAACTGTTAACCGTTGAGTTTGACGAGTTTTTCCAGTTCTACAATCAAAAGGCCCTCGACAAATCACTTGTGGCTTTCTACTGTCTATAAGTACTACTTTCTGTAATTAAGTCTCTATATATATAGCTCAGCTCTTTCATTGCATGTATATATAATTATCCTCACTATATTATGCAGATTGAAGATCGTCGAATGCAGAAAAGCACAAATCTATGACATTGGATCTAGTAAACAGAATGTCATACATGAATGGACGGTTCAAAAGAATGTCACAGAAACCGAGGACAACTTGCTCAAATTGTTGCTCAAAAATCAAACCAAAGATAAAATACTTTTTCCTTACATCTTCAAGTGAGTGTTACTGTCTTGTGCACATTTAGTTTCCCTTATTACTCAAGGATATAGTCATGTAACTGATGAGTTGTGCATGTGTGCGCATATTCCACTTTATTCTAGTGATTAAGCTTGAGAAGGGAGAAGTGACCATGTTAAACTCGAGACGAAAAGATCCCGAGGACAATGCAGACATGACTGGAATGCTCCAGAAGTAAGTTCAATCGATCATTATCGCACCATATCGGCAACTTTGTTCATTTCCTGATATCAATTAATTATTTTCTTTGTCTGGCATAGTTTGGAAAGAGTTCACCGCAATTTCTCTAGGACCGCCGACCGAGCTGACATTTAAACATCCGAAAGTAAGTACTACTACCTAGTTCTACTCATCTCCCATTGATTGTAGCTATTTTCATCAATACCATTTAGCATGCTTGCTTATCAGTTTGATTGACCTCGATTTCTCATAACGTGCTTGTGGCAGGAATAAGGAAATAATTTCTGTCGATACTACATTTGCGAGTTCATCTACAACGAGATGGCCAAGAATAAGTGGGGCTACTCTGAAAAACAATATCAAGTGCGTAAGCAAAAATATTCACAATTGTATTTTATTACCATCATTTGTGTTGAGTTTCATTCATACACATGTATTGACCCTCTTCTTCGATTTAGATCTGGCAGATGCGGGATGAGCTCGTACCACATGATCGCATAAAAGCAATTCAAGAGGAATTGGCGGGATTCTTTCTTGACCACGTCATCAGTAAAGTTAGAGTCCAAATCAAGGGCAAAAGTATTTGGAAAAGTAGATACGACGGAGACGTGTCAACTCCCCCAAGCTTAAACCTTTGCTTGTCCTCAAGCAGTTGATAAACTGAAGGTGATAAAGAAAAACTTTTACAAACTCTATTTGCTCTTGTTGTTGCAAATATGTAAAGCCAGCATTCAAGTTTTTAGCAAAGATTATGAACTAACCATATGCACAATAACACTTAGGTCTCATGTTTACTCATATCAATGGCGTAATCAACTAGCGAGCAATAATAATAAAACTCAGATGACAACACTTTCTCAAAACAATCATAATATGATATAAAAAGACGGTATCTCGCTAGCCCTTTCTGAGACCGCAAAAGATAAATGCAGAGCACCTTTAAAGATCAAGGACTGACTAAACATTGTAATTCATGGTAAAAGAGATCCAGTCATAGTCATACCCAATAAAAATTAATAGTAATGCATGCAAATGACAGCGGTGCTCTCCAACGGGTGCTTTTTAATAAGAGGGTGATAACTCAACATAAAAGTAAATAGATAGGCCCTTCGTAGAGGGAAGCAGGGATTTGTAGAGATGCCAGAGCTCGATTTTGGAATAGAGATAAATAATATTTTGGGTGGCATACTTTCATTGTCAACATAACAACCAAGAGATCTCGGTATCTTCCATGCTACACAAATTATAGGCGGTTCCCAAACAGAATTGTAAAGTCTATACTCCCCCACCACCAACAATCATCAATCCATGGCTTGCCCGAAACAACGGGTGCCTCCAACTAACAACAATCCTGGGGGAGTTTTGTTTGCAATTATTTTGATTTGATTTGAGCATGGGACCGGGCATCCTGGTGACCAGCCATTTTCTCATGAATGAGGGGCGGAGTCCACTCCTCTTGAGAATAACCCGCCTAACATGGAAGATACAGACATCCCTAGTTGATACATGAGCTGTTCGAGCATACAAAACAGAATTTCATTTGAAGGTTTGGAGTTTAGCACATACAAACTTACTTGGAACAGTAGGTGGATACCGCATATAGGAAGGTATGGTGGACTCATATGGAATAACTGTGGGGTTTATGGAGTTTGGATGCACAAGCAGTATTCCCTCTTAGTACAAGTGAAGGCTAGAAAAAGACTGGGAAGCAACCAACTAGAGAACGACAACAGTCATGAACATGCATTAAAATTAATAGACACTAAGAGCAAGCATGAGTTGGATATAATCCACCATGAACATAAATATTGTGGAGGCTATGTTGATTTTGTTTCAACTACATGCGTGAACATTTGCCAAGTCGAGTCACTCGAATCATTCAAAGGAGGATACCACCCTATCATACTACATCACAACCATTTTAGTAGCATGTTGGCACGCAAGGTAAACCATTATAAACTTCTGGCTAATTAAGCATGACATAAGCAACTATAATCTCTAATTGTCATTGCAAACATGCTTATTCATAATAGGCTAAATCAGGAACGATGAACTAATCATATTTACAAAAACAAGATAGTCGAGTTCATACCAGCTTCTCTCATCTCAATCGGTCCATCATATGTCGTCATTATTGCCTTTCACTTGCACGACCGAACGGTGTGGGTAATAATAAAAGTGCACGTGCATTGGACTAAGCTAGAATCTGCAAGCATTCAATTCAAGGGAGAAGACAAGGTAATATAGGCTCTTGTTAAATCAATCAATCATGCATAAAAGAGATACTCAACATTTTAATCATGGTCTTCTCCTCTCAACCCCCAAAGAAAAGAAAAGAAATAAAACTATTTACACGGGAAAGCTCCCAACAAGCAAAAGAAGAACGGGATATTTTTTTTAGTTTTCTTTTAATTATTACTACTACAAGCATGAAAAGAAACCTAGCTAAAAGCTATAGCTAATTTTTTTTTGTTTTTCTCAAGATTATTCGAACACACAAGAAGAAAGCAGGAAAAGGAAAATAAACTAGCATGGATAGTACAGTGAAAAAGTATGAACACCGACAACTATAATGAGTGTGTGAACATGAATGTAATGTCGGTGAGAAATATGTACTCCCCCAAGCTTAGGCTTTTGGCCTAAGTTGGTCTATGCCCATAGATCAAAGTTGTAGCTGGGGTTGTACCGAGATGCAGCCGATATTGCATCATGAGCTGCAGCTTGGAGGCGAGCTGCCTCCATCCTCCTCTCATACTCGTTCGCTTCATCCCTGGTTATAAAGTATCTCCTTTTTGCCTGAAAGTCAAAGAAACCAGGAGCGGGGAGAGCAATATGGACAGTGCGGCGTCTGTCAAAGATTAGTCGGTACTAGAGGAGCTGTTCATTCCTCTCCAGAAACTGATGGCTAACCATGGCATTATAATCTAGATAAGCAGCAAGCAACTCCACATCATTTTCATATATGGGCATCTCAAGGAAATTAGCTATACAGGTTGCATAAATCCCACCAAACAGGTTTCCAAATAAACCATGCTTATGCAACCTACGTGCAACGATGTCCGCCAGGTTATATTGTTTATCTCCTAACACAGCACTCCTGAGAACACTAAGATCAGGAACACACATGTGAAATGCTTCGTCCTTACCATTTATGCTTCTACCTATAAAGAGAGCAAAATAATGTATAGCAGGAAAACGAATGCTCCCTATGGTATCTTATGTTATTTCTCTGGATTTCCCCACAGTGATACTAGCAAGAAAATCTTTGAATTCAGATTTGCGAGGTTCGCTAGCACTACCCCATTTTGGGAGTTTACAAGCAGTAGTAAAATCTTCTAAGTCCATGGTATAAGATTTATCATAAAGATCAAACAGGACGTTGTGAGAATTGCGTGAAGATGTAAATTTAAACCTTCTCACAAAGGAATCAGTTAAATGGTAGTATTGAGGGCACTTATCTTGCATGAAGTCCTCAAGATCAGCATTACGCACATATGCGTCGAATTCATCCTTGATGCCTGCATTGACCAAAAACTCCTCTAACGGCCATTCACAAGGCCGCATGTAAGCTTCCCTTGGCGGTTCATCGTCCTGCTCACGTATTGCGAGCCTGGGTCCTTGCTTCCTTGAAGAACCACCTTGGTACATTTTCCTAGACATACTTCTTTCTCCGAAAAATTTCTGAAAATTTTAGTAACTTCAAATAAAAGTGAACCAAACTCAATAAAATTGATAGCAACTACTCCTACAAGTGCCTAGAGAGTATATCATGCATTTGAACTACTTGGGACCAAATAAATTTGACATGCAAGCTCAAGAACAGGGTCACCTTAGTAGCAAAAAATTACAATGAATAAAGTACTAGAAAAAAAGCTAATTGGACCATTGGAGGAGTCACATACCAAAGAACAATCCCCCAAAGTAGTTTTGTGAATGGAGCTTTGACCAAGGAGATTGAAAATGGCAGCAAGATCAGCTAGAACGCGTGCTTGAGCTGGTTGATGATTTTTTGGGAGGAAGAAGAAGTGTGTGGGTGCATGAATAAGTGGAGGGGGGTCACTAGGGGCCAACGAGGCAGGGGGCGCGCCCCGGGCGGGCACCCTGGACCCTCGTGGCCAGGCACTGGCTCTCTCTGGTGTGTTCTCAGTGCCAAACATTCTAAAATATTCTAGAAAAACTCATATTTAATTTGCAGGGCATTTGGAGAACTTTTATTTTCAGGGTATTTTTAGTGCATGGATAAATCAGAAAACAGACAAAAAAATACTTATTTTTGCTTTATTTATTTTAAATAACAGAAAGTAAAAGGAGGGTACAGAGAATTGTGCCTTCTTACTTCATCCATCTCATGCTCATCAAAAGGAATCCACTCACAAGGTTGATCAAGTCTTGTTAACAAACTCATTCCGAATCGCATGAAACCGGAGAAATTTTGAAATGACACTACGTTACCTCAACGGGGATATGAACATCCCCAATAATAAGAATATCATACTTCTTCTTGACAGTAGGAAGAGGAAATTCAAAACCTCCAATAACAATTGATGGAATTTTTCCAATAGAATTGATATTGTGAACTTGAGGTTGTTTCCTCAGAAAGTGTACCATATGCTCATTACCATTAACATGAAAAGTCACATTGCCTTTGTTGCAATCAATAACAGCCCCTGCAGTATTCAAGAAGGGTCTACCAAGGATAATCGACATACTATCGTCCTCGGGAATATCAAGGATAACAAAGTCTGTTAAGATAGTAACGTTTGCAAGAACAACAACAGGCACGTCCTCATAAATACCGACATGTATAGCGGTTATTTATTGGCCATTTGCAAGGATATTTTAGTAGGCGTCAACTTATTCAATTCAAGTCTACGATATAAAGAGAGAGGAATAACACTAACACCGTCTCCAAGATCACATAAAGCAGTTTTAACATAGTTTCTTTTAATAGAGCATGGTATAGTTGGTACTCCTAGATCTCCAAGTTTCTTCGGTATTCCACCCTTAAAAGTATAATTAGCAAGCATAGTGTGAATTTCAGCTTCCGGTATCTTCCTTTTATTTGTAGTAATATCTTTCACGTACTTAGCATAAGGATTCACTTTAAGCATATCAGTTAAACGCATACGCAAAAAGATAGGTCTAATCATCTCAGCAAAGCGCTCAAAATCCTCATTCATCCTTTTTCTTGGATGGTTTAGGAGGAAAAGGCATGGGTTTCTGAACCCATGGTTCTCTTTCTCTACCATGCTTCCTAGCAACGAAGTCTCTCTTATCATAACGTTGATTCTTTGATTGTTGGTTATCAAGATCAACCACAGGTTCAATTTCTACATCACTGTTATTGCTAGGTTGAGCATCGACATGAACATTATCATTAGCATTATCACTAGGTTCATGTTCATCACCAGATTGTGTTTCAGCATCAGAGACAAAAATATCGTTAGGATTCTCAGGTGTGTCTACAACAGGTTCATTAGAAGCATGCAAAGTCCTATCATTTTTCTTGTTGTTCTTTTTAGAAGGACTAGGCGCATCAGTATTATTTCCTTGAGAATCTTGCTCAATTCTCTTAGGGTGGCCCTCAGCATACAAAGGTTCCTGCGTCATTCTACCACCTCTAGTCATAACTCTATCAGCATTATCATTTCTCTTATCATTTAATTCATTGAGCAAATAATTTTGAGCCTTAAGCACTTGTTCTACTTGAGTCATAACCATAGAAGCATGTTTACTAGTGAGTTTAAGTTCACCCTTAACTCTAGAGATATAATGACTCAAGTGTCCAAGCATATAAGCATTATTTTTCAATTGTCTACTAACATAAGCATTGAAGTTTTCTTGTTTAGCCATAAAGTCATCAAATTCATCCAAACATTGGCTTGCAAACTTAGTAGACGGGATTTCAACTTTATCATATCTATAGAGAGAATTTACCTTCACTACCTGTGTCGGGTTACCAAGCCCGTGTATTGCTTCAATAGGTGGTATATTAAGGCCATGTGCTTCTTCAACAGGAGGTAAATTTTTAACATCTTCAGCTTTAATACCTTTTCCTATCATAGATTTCTTTGCCTCTTGCATATCTTTAGGACTGAGAAATAGAACACCTCTTTTCTTCGGAGTTGGCTTAGGGGTTGGTTTAGGAAGTGTCCAATTTTTTTCATTAGTCAACATATTATTCAATAGTAATTCAGCTTGATCAACTTTTCTTTCCCTGAAAACACAACCAGCACAACTATCCAAATGGTCTTTGGAAGCATCGGTTAGTCCATTATAAAAGATATAAAGTATTTCATTTTTCTTGAGAGGATGATCAGGCAAAGCATTAAGTAATTGGAGAATTTGCACAAAATTATATATTTCCCTTAAAGAAGCTTGTTTCTTATGAGCGGGGAAATATTTAGCAGAGAAGTAATAAATCATATCCTAGGGACTACGCACACAACCAGGATCAAGAGAGTTAAACCATGTTTTAGCATCACCCTTTAATGAGAACGGAAATAGCTTAAGGATATAGGAGTAACAAATTTTCTCATCATTAGTCAATAGGGTGGCTATATCATTCAGTTTAGTAAGATGTGCCACAACAGTTTTAGATTCATAGCCATAAAAAGGATCAGATTCAACCAAAGTAATTATCTCAGGATCGACAGAGAAATCATAATCCTTATCAGTAACACAGATAGGTGAAGTAGCAAAAGCAAGGTCATATTTCATTCTAGCATTCAGAGATTTTTCTTTAAACTTAGCTAGTAATTTCTTAAGATCAGATCTATCATTACAAGCAAGAAAATCTCTAGCAGTTTCTTCATCCATAACATAACCCTCAGGAACAACAGGCAATTCATATTTAGGGGGAGAACCTTCATCATCACCTTCATCAATATTATCAGTTCCAATAATTTCATTCTCTCTAGCCCTAGCAAGTTGTTCATCAAGAAATTCACCTAATGGCACAGTAGTATCAAGCATAGAAGTAGTTTCATCATAAGTATTATGCATAGAAGAAGTGGCATCATCAATAACATGCGACATATCAGAATTAATAGCGGAAGCAGGTTCAGATGTTGCAAGTTTCCTCATAAAAGAAGGACAATCAAGTGCAGAGCTAGATGGAAGTTCCTTACCTCCCCTCGTAGTTGAGGGATAAATCTTAGTTCTTTCGTCTTTCAAGTTCTTCATCGTGATCGGCAAATATAAATCCCAAGTGACTCAAAGAATAGAGCTATGCTCCTCGGCAACGGTGCCAGAAAATAGTCTTGATGACCCACAAGTATAGGGGAATGCAACAGTTTTCGAGGGTACGTAGAGTATTCAACCCAAATTTATTGATTCGACACAAGGGGAGCCAAAGAATATTCTCAAGTATTAGCAGTTGAGTTGTCAATTCAACCACACCTAGATAACTTAGTATATGCAGCAAAGTATTTAGTAGCAAAGTAGTATGGAAGTAACGGTAACAGTGGAAAAAGTAACAGTAGCAGTTTTGTAGTAATTGTAACAGTGGCAACGGTAAAGTAACTAAGCAAAGTTCAATATATGAAAAGGTCGTAGGCATTGGATCAGTGATGGATAATTATGTCAGATGCAATTCCTCATGTAGTAGTTATAACATAGGGTAATAGAGAACTAGCTCCAGTACATCAATGTAATGTAGGAATGTATTCCGAATATAGTCATACATGCTTATGGAAAAGAACTTGCATGCCATCTTTTGTCCTACCCTCCCATGGCAGCGGGGTCCTATTGGAAACTAAGGAATATTAAGGCCTCCTTTTAATAGAGTACCGGAGCAAAGCATTAACACTTAGTGAATATATGAACTCCTCAAACTACGGTCATCACCGGTAAGTATCCCGATTATTGTTAGTTCAGGGTTAACGGATCATAACACATAATAGGTGACTATAGACTTGCAAGATAGGATCAAGAACTCACATATATTCATGAAAACATAATAGGTTCAGATATGAAATCATGGCACTCGGGCGCTAGTCACAAGCATTAAGCACAGCAAAGTCATAGCAACATCAATGTCAGAACACAGTGGATACTAGGGATCAAACCCTAACAAAACTAACTTGATTACATGGTAAATCTCATCCAACCCATCACCATCCAGCAAGCCTATGATGGAATTACTCACGCACATCAGTGAGCATCATGAAATTGGTGATGCAGGATGGTTGATGATGACGACGGCGACGGATTCCCCTCTCCGGAGCCCCGAACGAACTCTAGATCAGCCCTCCCAAGAGAGTTTAATTAGGGTTTGGCGGCGGCTCGGTATCGTAAAATGCGATGAATCCTTCTCTCCTATTTTTTCTCCCCGAACGTGAATATATGGAGTTGGAGTTGAGGTCGGTGAAGCTCCAGGGGGCCCACGAGGCAGGGAGCGCGCCCTAGGGGGGTGCCCCCTCCCTCGTGGACAGGGTGTGGGCCCCCTGGTCTTTATTCTTTCGCCAGTATTTTTTATTAATTCCAAAAAGTTGCTTCGTGGATTTTCAGGTCATTCCGAGAACTTTTATTTCTGCACAAAAATAACACGATGGTAGTTTTGCTGAAAACAGCGTCAGTCTGGGTTAGTTCCATTCAAATCATGCAAGTTAGAGTCCAAAATAAGGGCAAAAGTATTTGGAAAAGTATATATGACGGAGATGTATCATCTATCTAGGTGGCTGCATGCCTAATGATGATGTGGGTGAGATCTTCTAGGACTCGGATGATGACGAGCAAAAATTATGAGACTACCCATAGTGGGAGTAACATAGGTAGTAAGATCACACATGTCTAGATAAAGTAGATGATGTGGCAAGCAATAAATGAAGAAAGATAGGAAAGTAGTAACATCACACATATCAAGGCAAGATGTGTCTATAGCCTAATAAATGAAGTGGTGCATGTTACCTCACATATGTTACTATAGAGGTAGTGACATAGACTAGTAACATGAGCATGTTACTAGTCTATGTTACTACCCATTGTGGCTAGTCTGAGGGGGTGTCTCCAAAAGTGTTCCTCGGCTCGCGGCTCTTGCATCACGATGGTCAATCTTGGAGTCATTCGTCTGGTACACATGGCATCTCAGATCTGGACACAAGGTGACATACACCGTCAAGGTCCACGGTCAAGGGGGTGCTAAGTGCTAAGTGCTTAGATGTGCTTAGATGAGGAGCTAAGTGCATTAAATGGATTAGCAACTCAAGTCTCCAATGCATAGCTGCTTAGTTTGTTGTTGCTAAGCTTGCTTCATTTAATTAGCTATAGACGAAAAACTGTCTTTCCACCGTTTCTTCCTCGGATCACCAAACTAGTCTCTCTCTTCTTAGTTAACTTGCCACATCATATTTATGCCTACGTGGCAGGCTTAGCAGCTATACATGGTGGAGCACTGGGAGAGGCCAAGGCTGATCATAGTGGGGAGTAACTTATACTGTAACATGTTACTATGTTACTCTAAACATTTCTATAAACCGGAAAGGAGGGAGTAGTAACATAGACTAGTGTCATATGCATGAAACTACTAGTGAGTATGGGAGCACATGATATTTCCCCGTCCGGACCGATCCCAAGTTGGTTTCTAACCTTCTTGGCCCAACAAAAACCCCTCCCCTCCCGCGCAAGCTTCCTGCCCGGCGCAAGCTGAGCCAGCCGCTCCACATTGATGGCAAGTCCGGGCAACGCAACCTCTCACTGCTTCCACCATTGAAGCGGCACGCCAACCAAGGGCACCGCCTGCTGCACGTCCGGCATTTCAGAGTACACAGTGGAGAGTAACTTTAGAGCAAGTACTACAATTAGATAACATAAGCAGGCTATAAGAATTTAAATATAGCATTTGTGCTTTGTTGAAGGAGAGAGAAGAGGAGAGAGAACAGGAGAGAGAAGAGAAGCAGGTTGTAAACTTGTAGCCGGTTGTAGCAGGAGCTCCAACATACTTTGTGAGACAAAAGGTGGGGCCATTGTTAATGATATAGTATTATACTAAAGGGACTAACTATTTTTCTGGCAAGCTATTAGGTTGGTTCTAGATGATGTGTCAACTTCATATAGCCAGATGTTGGCTATACTATTAACCATGCTCTAAGTGTGGTGTGAGTAGGTGAGTGTGAGTTGCACCACTTTTTAATATGATCTATTCTAGAATTTGCATGAGCATGATAATAGTCACTCGCTAAGGAACTTGAGTACTTTAAGTGTGTGTTGCCAGACAAATTTGTTGCTGGGACCATCATTGCCAAGCTTCCACCTTCGTGGAACAATTTTGCTACTTCTCTGAAAAACAAGAGACATGAGTTTTCCATTTCGGATCTCATTATCACTGTTGATTTTGAAGAGAAGGTGAGAGCAAAAGACACACATGCTCAGGTCGCTGAGGGAGCTTCTAGTGCCCACATGGTACACGATAAGAACTTCCAGCCCAACCAGCCCCAAAACAACAAGAAGAGCAGCCGAAGGTGGAAATCAACTAAGGACTTATGAAATTATATATAATCTTCCTCAGGTAGATCTGTATCCCCTTCGTCTAGATGATTGTATTTTGTCATGCCGAGCTATTGATATGTGCTACTATTTTCCAACACCATTTAATTATAGCTATTGTTTTCCTATGTTTTCAGATTCAGGACAATGAAGATGATTTCAGGGGAACTGCACAAATTGGACTCATGTTGAGTCATCTCTATTGCCTCTTGTGTTTGCTGCAAATGTGTCAGCATCAATTGCAAGATGAGGCAGTTAGCTAGCTATGGAGTTGCCAACATGCTCAAAGTGCTCGCAATATTGATAAGAAACAAGCATGCCCAGGAAATTAATGTGTGCACAGGGAGGCCCTTTGCTCAGAGAAAGCATCGACCGATTTTGTTTATTTCCACACCTTCTCATAGCTTTGTATTGGTTATAGAATGGTGAATCATTGAAATGCATAAACATGCTGAACTTTTGTTCTTCTGAATGTTAGTATGCCTACAGTATCTTCTGAAGCTTAGTTTAATGTGATTGTCTGCATCCAGTACCGCATCCTCTAATTTGGTGGATGCCAAGTTGAAAAGGTTACCGATGAGTAGCCATAAGGTGGAGGCGTCTCTTTTTTTCTATTGAATGGGCAATAAGCTGGAGAGTGTCTCGGGCTGCCTGTAGCACAAGGCCCTCCAGTACAAAACACGGGCAGCTGACTGGGCCGATACAAAAGCCTATCCATCTTAAAGCCCATTTGTTTTTGTTTTTTGCGAGGAGAAGCCCATATTTCTTGAAGAGGGGGCGACCCCAAAAAAACTCCTTCCTCCTCGCTCCCACTTATACTCCCTCTGTCTGGGTTTATTAGGCCCATGAGCCAATTGCTAAGACCAAGAAAATAAATCTCCTTAATTTACTCCATAACCACCCTATTAAATAGGCCTAGTAACAAATCAGGAGCATGTAGTGGCCGGCGGGGACATGCATCCTGCATGCATGGCCAGTCAGCCAAGTCCATGCGCCAGCTCCGATGCAGCAACACAAATGAAGAGAGCGATTCTTGGGAAAAAGCGAGTAGTTAGTGCAGCGGGCCTTATAAACACGAACAAATCGCTCTCCCGCTTCCGTCTCCCCCCAATTCCCCCTGCTTCCCATCTTCCTCACTAGTCCAGAAAACCCCCGCTCACCTTCTTCATCACTCGTACAGAAAACGGGAGCTCCTCTTCTTCCACTCCTACAGAAATTCCTAGCCCTCCTTCTTCCCCACTCACACTACCACTAGGCTCATCTCTGGCTACTCTACTCAAGCCCGTGAGCTCGGTGCGACGCCCACAAGGAAAATGGATTCGGCTGGCCCCAATGCCAGGAAGATGAGGCTCACGCCAGTGGCGA
>LT934114.1:748217294-748237915 GCA_900231445.1 Triticum turgidum subsp. durum
TCCAGCCTCCACAGACTACTGTTCATCCACCATTGACCTCCTCCATCCTCTAGCTGCGACTGTTCATCCACGGGCTCATGTTCATCCAGCCTCCACCGCTCCTCCACCGGCTACTGTTCATCCAGCCCTCCACAGGGTCATCCTGTTCATCCAGACCTCCACGGGGTCCTGTTCATCCACCCCCAACCGGCTTGATCGGGGTCCTGTTCATCCAGAGGCAACATCACGGGGTCCTGTTCATCCACCCCACTGGGATTTGTTCATCCAAATCCCCCAACAACGCTCACTGTTCATCAAGGGAAGGAGGTAGCAGGGTTCGATCGGCTTCAGCTAGTAGCAGTAGTGAAGGAATCACTCAGGTTCAGTTAACAGCAAGGGATCGATTGCTCTGGTTCAGTAACGTAGCTAGTGCAATCGCTCGGGTTCAGTTAGAGCCCAACGCCTCGCTCGGGTTCAGTTAGAGCCCAATGCCTCGCACACACACGCGTACATGTATGAGAGAAACGCGCATTGCTCGGCCCCTGACCACCCACTGTAACCGGGAGCTCCCCGATATTTTCTCGCCCTCGCTTCTACCATGGTGTTTTCCGTCATGGACAGCCCAAAGAATGTCATGCAGTTGTGTCTCCGGCCCGCCCAAGACGAAAAGCCCATTTTCTGTCATGATTTTTTGTCATAGAAGTAGGAGCCCACCACATCTATGATGATACCGGGTTTTGTCACAATTATTGTCATACACTACAAGAAATATGTCAACTTGTGACCTTGACTATTGGTCACTGAAAGGTCATTGTTTTTCATTTGTGACCTTTTTTGACCAAAAATAGAAGGTCAAAAGCTGAGGGTTGTAAACTGACTATAGCGACCTTCTCTGTGAGAAGGTCGTGGACGTTTACGATCAAAATATTCCTACTGTGGCGTTTTGGTCACTAGCAACCTCCCCAGGCCACGTAGGCATCCAGCGTGGCAAGCTGATGTAGCACAAGATTCAGCCCGGTCCAATTATGTGTTTTACATGGGCCGAGCCCATTAATTCAGCCTATTTGTGTTTTTTTGTCTGTCAATTTTTGGTTGGGTTCATGGGCCAAGCCCAATATTGCAGCCTTTTTATTGTTGGGTTGTTGCCTTTTTGTCTAAACGAATTTAGTTTTTCTTTTTTCCCAAAAGAAGGCTCCACTAGTCAGATGGGTCCCAGTTGTCATCATTAGTTGGCTGTAGCCTTTTCAGGCGCAGTACACAGGAATACAATTTTGCACATATATATTGTTGAGAAATTTTCATAATTTTGCTGTCAAAGCAGCATGTACACAGGAATAAAATTTTGCTATCAAAGCAACATTTCAAACATACATCTTCATGACATCGTACATAAAAACCAGCAATAAAAAGATTACAATATGCCATTTGGCTCAAATCACATAACATATGACATCCAGGTTCCAGCAACGAAAAAAGATAACCACCACATCATACCATCTGCACATTCAAAGAGAATAAACTATATGTCAAAAGAGAACTAGGCAGAAAATTGCCAATAAAAGAAAGAAGATAATATACTTTGTAATTACTACAGATTTGCTCACTGGATACACACACACACTTTGCATATACAGATTTTCTCCCCGCAAAAACAATTCTGGAAAGTTGGCTATAATTCTTTTGAACCGCGGTAATGCAATTCATGCTGCTTAAAAATGTGAAGCGAAATTGACAACGGGCAATAACAGTAGGAAAAACTTATAGCATAGATGTTCAAGACAACATAACAAGCTTGAACTGATGTTTAGCAGCAGTAAGCTTCAGCCATACAAAGTGTATGCAGTACTAAAAGAAGTAGTAAGAACAAAGAACAGATGACATGTTTCTCAAAAAAGAAAAATGAACAGACAACATGACTGATTTGGGTTAGAGGCTGCAACGGGAGCACATCTTCAACTCCTCTTTTTGAGTAAAAATTGACAAAGAACAACCTAACAGCTGAGCTGAGTGCTAGCAGTAAACGAACACTAGCTAACAGAATTGTAAACGGACTATCACCAGCCTTCCATCAGACCAACACATGATGATTAAGATTGCACAATTTGTAACCTATTCCTGGCCGTCGTAAACAGATTATCACCAGCCTTTCATTCACTCGGCCTAGCATTGCATGTTGTGCATACAGTTCATACTGTTAGCGGGCTAAGAACCTTATGCTACATGTCAGCCTAGATCCAACCTGATGATGCCTGCAGCCTCAGGAGTCCCACTGGAGGCATAGCGAGAAGCTGCAACGTCGGGATCATCAGCAGAGATGGTTCATCTCTATCCTGTTGTTCCAAGTCCAGCAGCAGTCTATCTGTCAAAGACGAGCTGCAGCAGCTCTGCTCCAACCTGAATGCTAGTCCTACGAGCATCAGGTGGAAGGATCATGTAATAGAGGTGGAAGGATCATGAATACTACTCCTACTCCTACTCCAACCTGAATACTACAACCTGAATACAGTTTTCCAGTGTATTCATCAGTAGCAAGGATCAGGGGGCTTACATTGCAGGATACTTGGCTCGTTGCCATGGTGGTGGTGGTGGTGGCGTCCTCACCATGTATCCGCAACAATAATCTTCAGAAAGGCCAACCAACTGATCCAAGCACGCAGCAAAAACTACCTGAGGGTGCACTAAACAACAAACAGAGCCACTATTTGACACAGTCTCGCTTACCATGGAAAAAGATCAAAAGATGCAAGGACCACTTGAACCAAATAGTGAGGTCAACAACGACATGAGTCACTATAATTCCGAGCTTAACTTTGATAGTAGCAGTAGTACAATACAGATGCAGGCCATAGACCACACTCTACCAGATTAACCAAGCATCAACCTCAGTGAATTCCTAACAAAAATTGGTCAAATTAGCAGCCTATCTATGGAAACCCCAAATTTCAAGGGGTCAGCCAGAGCACTAATCCACGGAATTTCCAGTTTTGGCGACTGGCGACCGGCAACCCATATGCGCAATTGGAAGCAGCAAGCAAGCAATTCAGGTTCAGCGCAGCAGCAACGACCACCGCTAGGATTAAAAAAAGGAGAGTGTAACAATGTCATGTCAGTGACACCAGACCCATAGAAGTAACTAAGATTAACATAGATTAGTGGTGGTACCTTTCCTTGCAGTGTGATGAAGGACAGTGTCGCCGTCGTCCTCTTCCTGGGTGAGGTCGGCGCCATAGTCGAGGATGTACCTGAGGGCGGACAGGTTGCCGCCGCATGCTCCAGGGGCATCTTCTTGCCTTCCACATCCCATCCCAGGCAGCAGCACGCACAGGATCGATTAGGCACAAATAGTACAGTTGATTGGCCAAGTAATGATGCGTCGATCTTGGGGATGCGAAGAAGGAAGTTTTACTACTCACTTGGGGATGCGTCCCACATGTTGACGTTCATCCTGCCGGCCTAGACGAGGTAGCGGCAGGCGGCGAGCCTGCCCTGGCCCCCGACGGTGGCGTGGAGCGCGTTCATGCCGCGTTAGGTGGTGGCGGCTACCGTGGCCTCCTCCCCCTCCTTCCCCTTGCGGTCCAGCTTCCTCGCGATCTCTGCAACCCAATGGAAAACAGAACAGATCGGTGCATGTGCTTGGTCGGCGTCGCCGGAGGATTGCGGCCACGCTGGCCAGATCCGGAAGGCTGAGTACCTGCGAAGGGGGCCTGTGGCGGCGCCATGGCGGCGGGCAGCATCTGCTGCTGCTGCTGGCCGGCGGCGTGGCGGGAGGAACCCTAGCCGCTGCCATGGGGATGGATCACCAGGTCCAAGCCCTTGAGGATCTGGGAGCCGCCGCTGCCGCCTGACCTGCTCGCGTGCACGATCTCTCTCTTCTCTTCCAGTGAGGGGAGGGGAGGGGAGGGAGGGGGGAGGGGGGAGCACCGGCGGCGAGGTCGGAGGGAGGTCGGAGGGAGACGCGACAGCCAGGATCTGGTACCGGAGGTGGCGGCGGCAAGGGAAGAGTGCAGCGCTAGGGTTTGCGTGAGAGAGAGGAGGGCTAGGTGGGGTTTGCGCGAGAGAGAAGGGTTGGGTGGGGATTTTCTGCCGTCGGATAGGATGGATCGATGGATGGACTGATGTTTGCCAGGTCATCGATCCAAGCCACTCATGATTGCACGAATCAGAATTAAGCTTATGTACTTTTTTTGTTTCTCTTATAATTTTCACCCTCTAATTCAGGGTAAACATTCAACATATTAACCACTTATAGTTTGCTAAAATGAACCAATAGTGTGCACATATGTGTATCTTGGAATTCCAAACAATGTTGATTTGGAGAGTTTTCACTTTCATTGCACAAAAGAGCCATTTTTCATTTTTCGAGTGCCCCAAATGAGGTTTTTTTGTGAAACCTACCACATAACTATTGCAAAATTGGACAAGATCATTTTTCTAAAATACTAGGCCATATTTAATGCACAATTGACTATATGGTTGGGTGTAAAAAGTTTTGATCCACCTCTCGTGAAAAAGACAAATTTCCGCCGATTCAGTTGGAAGCGGGTCAAATTTGAACTGCAGCTGCCTCATAGTTTGCTATTTATTTTTTCCAAAAATCATTTCTAGGTACATAAGTATCTATTTAATCAGAGAAACACCAAAAAAATTCCAAGATTGAACCACTAGCTAGGAACGGTCATTCTCGCTGTTTTGACCGCATTTTGACACGGGCATAAAAAATTCAAAAAAATCAAATAATTGGGAAACCTTCGCATTGTGTCATTATATGTGGCCAAGTTCCCAAGAAAAATAACAAACTTGCAATACGGAAATTATTTTAAAAAAGTGTTCTCAGAAACGAGCTACCACGTGTGAAGATTCATGGCTATCAAGGCAAATGATCAATCTTATGGCCACATTCTTGGCATAGTTTGTTCAAATAATCTCATATTGTGCAAAAGGGTGCATCTTGGAATGGCAAAGAATGTTGCCTAAGAAAGTTTTCATTTTCTGTGCACGGAAAAACCATTTTCCATTTTTCGATTGCCCCAAATGAGGTTTTTTTGTGAAGGACCTACTAAATAATTGTTGCAAAATTGGACCAAATCAATTTTATAAAATACTAGGCCATATATAATGCACAATTGACAAAATGGTTGGGTCAATAAAGTTTTTATCCACCTCTGATGAAAAAGACAAACTGCCGTCGATTCAGTTGGAAACGGGTCAAATTTGAACTGCAGCTGCCTCATAGTTTGCTCTTTATTTTTTCCAAAAATCATTTCTAGGTAAATAAGTATCTATTTAATCATAGAAACACCAAAAAAATGCAAGATCCAACCACTAGCTAGGAACGGTCAAGCCAGCCGTTTTGACCGCATTTTAAAACGGGCATAAAAAATTCAAAAAAAATTAAAAAATTGGAAAACCTTCGCATTGTGTCATTATATGTGACCAGGTTTCAAGGAAAAATAATAAACTTGTAATGCGGTAATTATTTTAAAAAAGTGTTCTCAGAAATGAGCTATCATGCGTGAAGATTCATGGCTTTCAAGCCAAATGATCAATCTTATGGCCACATTCATGGCATAGTTTGTTCAAATGATATCATATTGTGCACAAGGGTACATCTTGGAATTCCAAACAATGTTGCCTAAGAAAGTTTTCATTTTCTTTGCACGGAAAATTCATTTTTCATTTTCTGAGTGCCCAAAAGGAGGTTTTTTTGTGAAGAAACTACCAAATAATTGTTGAAAAAATGGACCAAATCAATTTTCTAAAATACTAGGACATATATGATGCACAATTGACAAAATGGTTGGGTGAAAAAGTTTTGATCCACCTCTGGTGAAAAAGACAAACTGTCGTCGATTCAGCAGGAAGCGGGTCAAATTTGAACTCTAGCTGCCTTATAGTTTGCTATTTATTTTTCCCAAAAATCATTTCTAGTTACATAAGTACCTATTTAATCAGAGAAACACAAAAGAATTCCAAGATTCAACCACTAGCTAGGAACGGTCATTCCCGCCGTTTTGACCGCATTTTGAAACGGGCATAAAAAATTCAAAAAAAATCAAAAACTGGGAATCCTTTGCATTGTGTCATTATATGTGGCCAAGTTCAGAGGAAAAATAACAAACTTGTAATACGGCAATTATTTTAAAAAAGTGTTCTCAGAAATGATCTATCATCTGTGAAGATTCATGACTTTCAAGCCAAATGATAAATCTTATGGCCACATTTGTGGCATAGTTTGTTCAAATGATCTCATATTGTGCACAAGGGTGCATATTGGAATGGCAAACAATGTTGCCTAAGGAAGTTTTCATTTTCTCTGGACGAAAAAACCATTTTCCATTTTCTGAGTGCCTGAAATGAGTTTTTTTTGTGAAGGACCTACCATATATTTGTTGCAAAATTGGACCTAATCAATTTTATTAAATACTAGGCCATATATAATGCACAATTGACAAAATGGTTGGGTGTCAGAAGTTTTGATCCACCTCTGGTGAAAAAGACAAATTCCCGTTGATTCAGCTGGAAGCGGGTCAAATTTGAACTGCAGGTGCCTCATAGTTTGCTATTTATTTTTCCAAAAATCATTTCTAGGTAAATAAATATCTATTTAATCAGAAATACATGGTTTGATGGCGAGACATCGAGGTTTGGACGGTGGCTGAGGGCCCCAACTCTAGAGCGCATAAGCTCCCATGCCCGCCGCGTGGTCACCGCGTGACCGTGGTGTTGCCATGCGTTCTGGGAGGCCTAGGCATGTCTAGTGGGTTGTTCACTCCCCAGGTAGATGCCAGGAAGAAAATTATAACATAAGATTCTCACGAGGAGACCGATCGATGCTCAAACATGAATAAGCAGCCAAGTGTTTGATTTGCGGTACGGGAAATGCACATGGCTAATGGGCATGAGTTTTGGCTGAGGATGATCAGTTACTAAGAATACCGTCTTCACAAATTTTTAGGGAAATCAAGAATATATAAATAACACTTCCTTCACAAAGTGCTGCTCTGAACAGAATAGGAAAATGAATATTGTTGAGTTATTTTTGAACTAGGCAAGGAAGGTTTTTGACATATTTGATGAAGATATGATCCAAACAATTTATGAGATTTAGGGGGGAATTTTTGTAATGACAGAAATATAGGTTGCTTCACAACCTAGGGCAAAAACTGCCACATGGACATGACACATAGGCAAAACTGATGAGGTGGCGCCTAGTCATCACAACCAACCACAATATACAAGGCTATGACCATCTATTTTGGTCGTTAACAACTAGAAATAAGGCAGAAGACCAGCCATGTTTGCTTTGTGACCATTTGGGGTAAGGAAATTACGGCCTTTCTGACCAAAATGGTCGCAATGGTTTAGGGTTTGGAGCCCCCCGAACAGCTTTTGACCAATTGGTCTCGAATGGTCATAGATCTATGACCAATTCTTCCAGGGTCACTGACAGAAGGTCACTAGTTGACATATTTCTTGTAGTGATAGAAGTGTCATAAGCATGACAGGAAAAAAAATTGTTTGGCCCAAAATGTCATGGATGTGTCTTTCTTTTGTAGTGTAAGAGCAAATGCCTTGACCTTTGCTCTATTTTAGGATCCTCCTCTGGCGGTAGGGTGAAATTTGTCTTCGGGGATGTCCAAAGATCATTTTTCTGTCTATCCTGGACATAAGAAACTTCAGTGTCATCCCTACTCTTCATTGCTGGATGCTGATCGGGATGCTATCCCTAGCAATAGCTCCGCACTGACCAACAAATGCTTCGTTGGTCCGCTTGGGATCAATCGGTTGGCCATCGTCCGTGATTTCTGTGATCGTGAACCTTTTATCCTGGCGCAACCTTTTCTTTGGGCCTCGTCTCCTTACGGAAGTTTGGCTCGATCCAGAGGGCTATAAAAGAAGAAAGAAGCATTAATATATGTACATACAAAAACAACTAATGCATCAATTAGTCAGCACAAGATTAATTAATATATACACCTCGCCGGACTTTGCAACAGCTCCCTCCTCCATTCGGTCGCTGGAGCCGTAATCGTGGTCTTCTTCCTCCGCCATTCAGTCACCGGACCTGTCACAAACTCGTCAATCCTCCATTGTTGGATCACCGAAGCTGGCATCCTCTACTTCGTGACCATCGGTGTCATTCAGAAACGAGAATACATCACCTCCGTCACGGATTATATCCCCCAACAACTCTTATTTTTCTAAGTCTCTGTCCATAGTTTCTACAAATATTACTACATGGCAATATACAAACATGAGAGATGGATATATTAGTGGCAAACATACACCTAGCTAATATCACAACAAGGGGCAGGACGGTTTATTGGGTAGGGGAGGGAGGGGGTAGGAGATCGACAACACTCTTTCTTCTAGGGTTTGGGTGGCCTCGAGAGTTGGTCGGGCGAGCGGACCGGGAGTAAATTTAGTAACATTGAACTTCGTACATTTGGACGGGTGAGAGGGGGTTGATCGACGTCCCCCCTCATGTCGAAGTTATCGGGGATACGTTTCGAGAGAAAATACAACACTTGATATGTTTTGAATATATGAACATTTTAACTTAGTAACTCTCGTTTCGAGAGAAAACTTTCTATTAACATCATTTTAACTTAGTAACTTAGTAATGTTTCGAGCGAAAACTTTGTAACTTGGTAACACTTTAACTTAGTAACATTTCGAGAGAAAACTTTCTATTAACATCTCTCTCTCCCTCCTCGTGCATGTCCGACGTCGTGTCCCTCCCCCTCATTTCGAAGTTATCGGGGAGGGGGTAGATCGACAACAACATCCATACATGCATACATATATGAAAAAAAAATCTATCCATCCATACATACATAGCCACATACATAAATGGAAAAAATTCTATCCATCCATACATACATAGCCACATACACAAAAATACGTATAGCCACATATATGAAAAAAATGCATATATGAAGAAAAAAATGCTATGAACAAAAAAACATCATATAAAGTGCACTTTGTTGTTTTGATCTAAACAACAAGGTTAAGTTGCTTTTTCATGCATGAAAATGCCACGTCGGCATTCGCCGGAGTTCGGTCGGCGACGACCAAATCCGTGGTGGAAGCTCGCGAGACTTGCACTACAGAGGGTGGTTGGATGTGCGGAGACCACCGGAAGGTAGCCCACATTCATCCGCAACTAGCAGACCCAACAGAAAGGCCGTGGGGGTGCCGGAACGACGACGATGACCATGGGGGCGGCGGACGGAGTTTGGCCGTCCATAGTTCAGGCACTATGGGGCACGGATAGAGTAGTTGAGGGGTTGTACGGGTTCCCAGGGTCACCAGGAGCATGCTAATGCAACGCACGCAGGTGGAGGAGCTCGGGACGACGAAGCTCACCGGCCATGGCTGCGGCCGACGCTCGGGGCTTGCGGGGTGGCAGCTGGACGTCAAGCACGTCGACGACGGGTTAGGAGAAAGGGAGCAGAGCTCACCGCAGTTCGGAGGAGCAGGCCAGCGAGGTCGGGGAAGCACAGACGGCGGCGAATCGGCGATGGGGATCGCTGGCACCCGAGGTCGAAGACGATGATGTTGGCGATGGCAGGGGCGGGGGCAAGGGTGCGGGCTCGGGGATGACGATGACAAAGGCGATGACGGGGCAGGGGTGCGGCGACGGCGATAGTGCGGCGGTGGCGGACGACGTCGGGGCAGCCTAGCGTCGTCGAGCTCGATCGGCATCGTCGGGGGAACTGGCAGATGAAGTGCAAAGATTCCTAAGTGTGGGCTTATATACTAGACCGTTTAGTCCCGGTAGGTGCACCAACCGGGGCCAATGCTACACTTTGGTCCCAGATCGTGCCACCAGCCGGGACCAAAGTTCTCTTTTCGTCAGCCCAAAGGGCGGGAAGCAGAGACCTTTGGTCCCGGTTCGTGGCACGAACGGGGACCAAAGGGTAGCATTGGTCCTGGTTCGTGTCACCAACCGGCACCAAAGGTTGGTATTGGACCCGGTTGGTGCCACCAACCGGGACTAAAGGTGGGTGCTGCCCAGGGCCAAAAGTTTAGTCCCACCTCGCTAGCTAAGAGGGCATGTGACTTGTTTATAAGCGTTGCTGCGCCGACCGTCTTGAGATCCTCTCAACTACAGGCTTACGGGCCTAATGTCACACACCTCTGCCTGTGGGCTTACTGGGCCTGCTGTGGGCCTGAATCCTGGACCGATGGTTTTTTAGTCGCATTCAGGCCATGGTGGCTGAGTAGGCGGCATTTTTTATTTTTATTTTTTTGTTTTCTTTGATGCTTTATATATTTTCTTTTGTTTGTACTTACTAAATACTTACAGTTTTTCAGTGGTTCTTCTTTTCTTTTAGTTCACAGAAATTATAAATTTCTGTTAATGCCATTACTGTTCAAATTTAATAGTTTAAATTTGAATTGTTTTAAATTTGTGTGAATGACTAGTTTGTGAATAACTTTAATATAAAAATAGATTTTTGAGTGATTCTTTTTCCTGCTATTTAATATTACTGTGTTTTATCATTATATTCAATTTGGTAATTTTTAGGTTATTTTATATGTTTGTTTTAATCAAAAACCGATTTTGTTATTTTAGTTTGCTATTAAAGTTTCTAAGAATAAAATTCTTCATGAAAATGCTTTTTGCTATTAATATTTGGAGCAAAAAATACTTTGATACTTTTAGTAGCATCAATTTTATAAAAATTTAGTTTCAAAAATAGTAGAGGTTTATAAAATCTTTTAGTTGATTCCTTTTGCTATTAGAGTTTTATAAAAGCGTTTTAGTTGATTCTTTTTTCTATTGAAGAATATTATAGTTTTGTTTTAGTTGATTATTTTTAGTTCATTCTTTTTGTTATTGGAGTTTTCTAAAACTTTTATAGTTCATTCTTTTTGCTATTAGTTCATTTTTTGAGCTAAATGACCCTAAAATTAAAAAGCACTTCAAATGAAATCTGAAAAGGTAGAAAGTTCGCATGGTATTATCATTTCACCCACATAGCATGTTGTAAAAAGTTGAGAGGGTTACAGCACAAAAATGGATGCACTTCGTTTGCCAAACGGACAATCTCTTTTAAAGTATCAGGGTTTCGGACAAAAACTCATCTTTTACAAAGGGATTTTAGTTTTTCGAACTTCTTTGAACTCTAGACTTTTTGTGTGTTCAAAAAGCAAAATCATCAATTTTCAAACCTTTCTGACTTCATTTGGTATTTTTCATGCATTTAATAATTTTTTGAGCTAAATGACCCTGAAATTGAAAAGCACTTCAAATGAACTCTGAAAAGGTTGAAAGTTGGCATGGTGTCATCATTTCACCCACATAGCATGTTCTGAAAAGTTGAGAGGGTTATGGCAAAAACTGGATGCAGTTTGTGTGCAAAACGGATAATCTCTTTCTAAGTATCAAGGTTTCAGAAGAAAACTCATATGTTACAAAGGGATTTCATTTTTTGAACTTATTTGAACTCTAGACTTTTTCTGTGCTCAAAATTCACCATTCAAAGACACACCATTAATTTTCAACTCTTTCTGACTTCATTCGGTATTTTTCATGCATTTACTGATTTTTTGAGCTAAATGACCGAAAAATTGAGAAGCACTTCAAATGAACTCTGAAAAGGTTGAAAGTCTGCAATGTACCATCATTTCACCCACATAGAATCTTCTAAAAAGTTGAGAGGGTTACGGCAAAAACTAGATGCACTTCGTGTGCAAAACGGACAATCTCTTTCAAAGTATCAGGGTTTCGGACTAGAACTCATCTATTACAAAGGGATTTCATATTTTTGAGTTTATTTGAACTGCAGGCTTTTTGTGTGTTCAAAATTCACCATTCAAAGCCACATCATCAATTTTCAACCCTTTCTGACTTCATTTGGTATTTTTCATGCATTTACTGATTTTTTGAGCTAAATGACCCTGAAATTGAAAAACACTTCAAATGAACTCTGAAAAGGTTGAAAGTTGGCATGGTATCATCATTTCACCCACATAGCATGTTCTAAAAAGTTGAGAGGGTTACGGCAAAAACTGGATGCAGTTTGTGTGCAAAACGGACAACCTCTTTCGAAGTATCAAACTTTCAGACGAAAACTCATATGTTACAAAGGGATTTCATTTTTTTGAACTTATTTGAACTCTAGACTTTTTGGGTGCTCAAAATGCACCATTCAAAGACACATCATTAATTTTCAACTATTTCTGACTTCATTTGGTATTTTTCATGCATTTACTGATTTTTTGAGCTAAATGACCGAAAAATTGAGAAGCACTTCAAATGAAGTCTGAAAAGGTTGAAAGTTGGCATGGTATCATCATTTCACCCACATAGAATCTTCTAAAGAGTTGAGAGGGTTACGGCAAAAGCTAGATGCACTTCGTGTGCAAAACGGACAATCTCTTTCAAAGTATCAGGGTTTCAGACTAAAACTCATCTATTACAAAGGGATTTCATATTTTTGAGTTTATTTGAACTCCAGGCTTTTTGTGTGTTCAAAATTCACCATTCAAAGCCACATCATCAATTTTCAACCCTTTCTGACTTCATTTGGTATTTTTCATGCATTTACTGATTTTTTGAGCTAAATGACCCTGAAATTGAAAAACACTTCAAATGAACTCTGAAAAGGTTGAAAGTTGGCATGGTATCATCATTTCACCCACATAGCATGTTCTAAAAAGTTGAGAGGGTTACGGCAATAACTGGATGCATTTTGTGTGCAAAACGGACAATCTCTTTCGAAGTATCAAGTTTTCAGACGAAAACTCATATGTTACAAAGGGATTTCATTTTTTTGAACTTATATGAGCTGTAGACTTTTTGTGTGCTCGAAATACACCTTTCAAAGACACATCATTAATTTTCAACCCTTTCTGACTTCATTTGGTATTTTTCATGCATTTACTGATTTTTTGAGCTAAATGACCTAAAAATTGAGAAGCACTTCAAATGAACTCTGAAAAGGTTGAAAGTCTGCAATGTACCATCATTTCACCCACATAGAATCTTCTAAAAAGTTGAGAGGGTTACGGCAAAAACTAGATGCACTTCGTGTGCAAAACGGACAATCTCTTTCAAAGTATCAGGGTTTCGGACTAAAACTCATCTATTACAAAGGGATTTCATATATTTGAGTTTATTTGAACTCCAGGCTTTTTGTGTGTTCAAAATTCACCATTCAAAGCCACATCATCAATTTTCAACCCTTTCTGACTTTATTTGGTATTTTTCATGCATTTACTGATTTTTTTGAGCTAAATGACCCTGAAATTGAAAAACACTTCAAATGAACTCTAAAAAGGTTGAAAGTTGGCATGGTATCATCATTTCACCCACATAGCATGTTCTAAAAAGTTGAGAGGGTTACGGCAAAAACTGGATGCATTTTGTGTGCAAAACGGACAATCTCTTTCGAAGTATCAAGTTTTCAGACGAAAACTCATATGTTACAAAGGGATTTCATTTTTTTGAACTTATTTGAGCTGTAGACTTTTTGTGTGCTCGAAATACACCATTCAAAGACACATCATTAATTTTCAACCCTTTCTGACTTCATTTGGTATTTTTCATGCATTTACTGATTTTTTGAGCTAAATGACCTAAAAATTGAGAAGCACTTCAAATGAACTCTGAAAAGGTTGAAAGTCTGCAATGTACCATCATTTCACCCACATAGAATCTTCTAAAAAGTTGAGAGGGTTACGGCAAAAACTAGATGCACTTCGTGTGCAAAACGGACAATCTCTTTCAAAGTATCAGGGTTTCGGACTAAAACTCATCTATTACAAAGGGATTTCATATTTTTGAGTTTATTTGAACTCCAGGCTTTTTGTGTGTTCAAAATTCACCATTCAAATCGACATCATCAATTTTCAACCCTTTCTGACTTCATTTGGTATTTTTCATGCATTTACTGACTTTTTGAGCTAAATGACCCTGAAATTGAAAAGCACTTCAAATGAACTCTGAAAAGGTTGAAAGTTGGCATGGTATCATCATTTCACCCACATAGCATGTTCTAAAAAGTTGACAGGGTTACGGCAAAAACTGGATGCAGTTTGTGTGCAAAACGGGCAACCTCTTTCGAAGTATCAAACTTTCAGACGAAAACTCATATGTTACAAAGGGATTTCATTTTTTTGAACTTATTTGAATTCTAGACTTTTTGGGTGCTCAAAATGCACCATTCAAAGACACATCATTAATTTTCAACCCTTTCTGACTTCATTTGGTATTTTTCATGCATTTACTGATTTTTTGAGCTAAATGACCGAAAAATTGAGAAGCACTTCAAATGAACTCTAAAAAGGTTGAAAGTCTGCAATGTACCATCATTTCACCCACATAGAATCTTCTAAAAAGTTGAGAGGGTTACGGCAAAAACTAGAAGCACTTCGTGTGCAAAACGGACAATCTCTTTCAAAGTATCAGGGTTTCGGACTAAAATTCATCTATTACAAAGGGATTTCATATTTTTGTGTTTATTTGAACTCCAGGCTTTTTGTGTGTTCAAAATTCACCATTCAAAGCCACATTATCAATTTTCAACCCTTTCTGACTTCATTTGGTATTTTTCATGCATTTAATAATTTTTTGAGCTAAATGACCTAGAAATTGAGAAGCACTTCAAATGAACTCTGAAAAGGTTGAAAGTTTGCAATGTATCATCATTTCACCCACATAGAATCTTCTAAAAAGTTCAGAGGGTTACGGCAAAAACTAGATGCACTTCCTGTGCAAAACGGACAATCTCTTTCGCAGTATCAGGGTTTCGGACTAAAACTCATCTATTACAAAGGGATTTCATTTTTTTGAGTTTATTTGAACTCGAGGCTTTTTGTGTGTTTAAAATTCACCATTCAAAGCCACATCATCAATTTTCAACCCTTTCTGACTTCATTTGGCATTTTTCATGAATTTACTAATTTTTTGAGCTAAATGACCCTAAAATTGAAAAGCACTTCAAATGAACTCTGAAAAGGTTGAAAGTTGGCATGGTATCATCATTTCACCCACATAGCATGTTCTAAAAAGTTGAGAGGGTTACAGCAAAAACTGGATGCATTTTGTGTGCAAAACGGACAATCTCTTTCGAAGTATCAAGTTTTCAGACGAAAACTCATATGTTACAAAGGGATTTCATTTTTTTGAACTTATTTGAGCTGTAGACTTTTTGTGTGCTTGAAATACACCATTCAAAGACACATCATTAATTTTCAACCCTTTCTGACTTCATTTGGTATCTTTCATGCATTTACTGATTTTTCGAGCTAAATGACCCAGAAATTGAGAAGCACTTCAAATGAACTCTGAAAGGATTGAAAGTTTGTAATGTATCATCATTTCACCCACATAGAATCTTCTAAAAATTTGAGAGGGTTACGGCAAAAACTAGATGTGTTTCGTGTGCAAAACGGACAATCTCTTTCGAAGTATGAGGGATTCGGACTAAAACTCATCTATTACAAAGGGATTTCATTTTTTTGAGTTTATTTGAACTCCAGGCTTTTTGTGTGTTCAAAATTCACCATTCAAAGCCACATCATCAATTTTCCACCCTTTCTGACTTCATTTGGTATTTTTCATGCATTTACTGATTTTTTGAGATAAATGACCCTAAAATTGAGAAGCACTTCAAATGAACTCTGAAAAGGTTGAAAATTTGCAATGTATCATCATTTCACCCACATAGAATCTTCTAAAAAGTTGAGAGGGTTACAGCAAATACTGGATGCACTTTGTGTGCAAAACGGACAATCTCTTTTGAAGTATCAGGGTTTCGGACTAAAACTCATCTATTACAAAGGGATTTAATTTTTTTGAATTTATTTGAACTCCAGGATTTTTGTGTGTTTAAAATTCACCATTCAAAGCCACATCATCAATTTTCAACCCTTTCTGACTTCATTTGGTATTTTTCATGCATTTACTGATTTTTGAGTTAAATGGCCCTGAAATTGAAAAGCACTTCAAATGAACTCTGAAAAGGTTGAAAGTTGGCATGGTATCATCATTTCACCCACATAGCATATTCTAAAAAGTTGAGAGGTTTACGTAAAAAACTGGATGCACTTCGAATGCAAAACGGACAATCTCTTTCGAAGTATCAAGGTGTTGGACGAAAACTCATCTCTTACAAAGGGATTTCATTTTTTCAAACTTATTTGAACTCTAGACATTTTGTGTGTTCAAAATGCACCATTAAAAGCCACATCATCAATTTTCAACCATTTCTGACTTCATTTGGTATTTTTCATGCATTTACTGATTTGTTTGATCTAAATGACCCTAAAATTGAAAGGAACTTCAAATGAACTCTGAAAAGGTTGAAAGTTGGCATGGTATCATCATTTCACCCACATAGCATGCATGTTCTAAAAACTTGACAGGGTTACGGCAAAAATTGGATGCACTTTGTGTCCAAAATGGACAATCTCTTTCGAAGTATCAGGGTTTTGAACTGAAATTCATCTGTTACAAAGGCATTTCATATTTTTGTACTTATCTGAACTCCAGACGTTTTGTGTGTTCAAAATGCACCATTCCAAGCCACAAAATCAATTTTCAACCCTTTCTGACTTCATTTGGTATTTTTCATGCATTTACTGATTTTTTTAAGCTAAATGACCCTGAAATTGAAAAGCACTATGAATGAACTCTGAAAAGGTTGAAAGTTGGCATGGTATCATCATTTCACCCACATAGGATGTTCTAAAAACTTGAGAGGGTTATGGCAAAAACTGGATGCACTTTGTGTACAAAACAGACAATCTCTTTCGAACACTACTAGGAAAACCCTTATTAGTAGCGCTGGTTATTTGGCTATTAGTAGCGCGGGTGGGCGCGCTACTGCTACGGCGCTACAACTATTTTTTAGCAGTAGTGCTTGTCTGAACCAGCGCAACTGCTATCTGTATCTAGCAGTAGCGCGCCTCTGCCCATCGCTACTGCTAATGCTAGTAGCGTGCCCAGCAAACACACGCTACTGGTAAGCAGTGCTACTACTACTCCAATACCCCACGCTACTGCTAGTATTTTTTTTATGTTGCTGTATTCGTATTTTTACTTGTTTTATACAGTTACAACATACACATACACTGGAAGTATATGAAAAAGGAATGTCTCATCATCATCATCGAAGTGGTAGAACATAGTCTCATCATATCAACATAGTCTCAACACAAATGATGTCGATCTCATCATCATCTCGAAATGACGATACACATGACATGTGTCTTACATTGTCACCGTAGACACATGTTTCATCATCTACCTAAACTAAGACGTACACGATAAGAGCGATCACGATGATCAAAAGCGGTATTATGTAGTAGTTTTTGTAGCGGCGTTGGTTCTGAATCCCCTGTTTTGCTATGAATCTCAAGTAACTAGCTTCCGCTTCCGCTCTGCTATCAAACCCTTTCTGGCTTCCGCCGAAGAAGCCAGAGACTTGGGCCTGATACTCTGGCCACTCATCATACACACCCGGAACATGCCCTACATACACGGCATACCACTTCGTCGCCATCGTTGATCTATATACCTATCAGAGATGCACATATATATACCATGAAGCGAATTCAACAAAATAGTTATGAAATAGAAGCAACATATGTAGTAAACATAGTTAACAGATTTTATCATACCGAAAGTAATTAACTAGAGCGCGGCACCATACATCTAATAGTTTCGTCGTACTGAGAGATTCAAAGTTTCATCGTACAGAAAGTAACAAGTAACTAAACAGACACATTGTTTTTAAGCAGTGCACTCTTCCCATCTTTCCATATCCGGGAGGACAGACCCAAGCTTAGTGAAAGGCATCATGTCCTGACGATGTAGGGCAATGCGGGTTCGAACATCAGCTATGGAGTCGCGCTCTCTTCCTGTAGCCTATGGAGTTGCTTCACACTGATCGAATTTCGAGAGATAGCATCAAAAAAGTGACATAGGTCAGTAAGCGTCTCATGCACATGTGTGTCCATAATCCCTCTAAGTGCAACCGGGAGTAACTGCGTCATCATCACATGACAGTAGTGAGACTTCATCCCACTGAACCTTTTTTCTTAGTGTCCAGATATCTGCTTATCTTCCCACAGTATCCGGAACTAACTTTGATTCCTGCAAGGCACTTGAACAATTAATCGACCTCCTTCCGATCTAAAGTGAAGCAAGAGGGGGGGCAATATTGTTCTTCCTTCTTGTTTACTTTTTTGCCCCTATCTTCCATCTCCGTCTCCGTCTCGGTCTCCTCTGACGACCTTTTACCGGGCATTTGAAGATCTTTCCTGATTTTCAAAAATTCCAAGTCTTTTCTTGCCTTCGGCCCATCCTTGGTCCTCTCCGGCATGTTCATCAATGTTCCAAGCAAACTCTCAAGGATATTTTTTGTGATATGCATTTGATCAAGGCTATGAGGCGTGTCGAGTATGGGCCAGTATTCCAAGTCCCAGAAAACAGATCTCGTCTACCATATCTTCAGCAGGGGCTCTGGCGCCTTTTTATTCGTCTTTCCCGGCGAGGGGCACTCTTCCCAGTTCTTCAATAACTCATATATTTCTGCACCGCTACGCTTACATGGAGGACCTCGATGCTCATCCTTACCATTGAATAGATCTCCATGCTTTGTCCATGGGTCATCCTTCTCGAGCCATCTTCGATGCCCCATGTACACGATTTTCAAAGACCCGCCATCTTTCAATAGCTGCAGAGAAGTTGCATCATCCATGCACCTCGTGCATCCGCAATATCCGTGGCACACCTGGCCGGAGAGATAGCTGTAACCGAGATAGTCCTGCATCGTCGTGATCAGCGCGGCTCTCATGTAGAAATACTCTCCTTTGCTTGCATCCCATGTCTTGGCCGGCGTTGTCCATAAGGTTTGTAACTCCTCTTTCAGTAACCCGAGATACAGATTTATATCATTTCCCGGTTGTCTCGGCCCTTGAATAAGCATAGCCATGTGTATGTATTTTTCCTTCATGCACAACCAGGGGGGAGGTTGTACATCCATACAAACACGGGCCATGTGCTATGATTGGTGTTCTGGTTGCCAAATGGATTCATGCCATCACTACTAGCCCAAGCACGATGTTCCTTGGATCATTTGTGAAAAATTCAAATTCAGCATTTAATGCTCTCCACTGGCTAGCATCTGCGAGGTGTCTCAGCTTCGGTTCATCTCCGTCATCTGGCTTCACCCTCTCCGCGTGCCAGCGCATAAGCTTTGCTTCCTTAGATCTACAAAATACCGTTGTAGACGTGGCGTGATCGGAAAGTACCATACAACTTTCTGTGGAGCTTTCTTTCCGGCCTTTTTATATCGTGAAGCATTGCACTTTGGACAGATGGATTTTTCCGCGTGCTCATTCCGATATATGATGCAATCATTGATGCATGCATGATATCTAATATGTGGCAGATCAAGAGGGCACACGATTTTCTTTGCCTCCTCGACACTAGTAGGACACAGGCTTCCCGTGGGAAGAACCTTCTTTAGGTACTTCAGAAGCTCATCCAAGCTTGTATCTGTCCATTTGTTTTTTGCCTTCATCTTTAGAAGTTCTAGTGTGAAACTCAAGCGGGTCACCTCGGGATTATTGCAACCATCATACAAAGGAGTCATCGAGTCTACCTCCAGTTGCGCCAGTTTGGCCTCCTCTCTAGAAGCAGCTCTGTCGCTAGTCATCTTCTTGCGAAGCAGGTCTCGAACATGCGGGTCCCGCATGGCTGAACTTAGTAGCGACGAATACGGTGGAGTGTCCGCGTCTTCTCTGCCTTGAACTTCCTCTTTGCCATCGACATTTCCAAGGCCGTCTTCCTCTTCGGGCACATAATCGGTCATCTCTTCGTCTGGTGGCCCCATGTCGTTATTTCTTGCCCCGTCGATGTCCTCCTCATCATCATCATCATCTTCTTCTTCACTTATCCACCGAGTATGGCCATGCATGAAACCATGCATGAGCAGGTGTGCCTTGAATTTACCACCCTCAAAGGGGTCGAGCCTGACTATTCCTTTGCATTTTTGACACGGACATAAAACATCCCTCAGTCTTTTTCATAAATGGCATCCACAGCGGATTGCCAGTATCTTTCCACCTTCCTTCCATTGACCTTCATGATCACCTGCGGACGGAGCAAATATTATAACCACGTATATATGCATGCATGGATCAAATTCATACAAAAATTCGGCATGACCTTCCCTAAACATAGGACATATTGAGTTTGCATGCCCAAAATTCGCCGAAACGGAATTGAATCGACATTTCAGCAAAACATAGGCAACTATTGTCACCCACATTATTTCATCAAATACACAATGCAGGCAACTCAAATTATGCCACACACAATTCGGTATATATATTCTCATATCGCCCATATATACATAGTTTCGGTCCTATCCACACAAACACCTTTTTTTTGCTCACCTATGTGTCGAGAGGGATATCGAGCACCTTTCTTCTTAATTACCTAGTAGCTCTAGATATATAGAACTAACTAACTAGCTAGCTAGCTAGGGAGAGAGAGAGAGAGAGCTAGCTAGCTATAGGGAGATAGTGGGAGAGGAGAGGGAGAGAAGAGGGAAGGCATTAATGGAAGTGGGAGGAGGGAAAAGAAGAGGGGGAGGGAGGGCATTAATGGAGGGGGT
>LT934114.1:748238337-748268642 GCA_900231445.1 Triticum turgidum subsp. durum
GGGGCAAAGAAGAGGGGGAGGGAGGGCTCTAATGGAGGGGTGGTGGTGGGGGAGCATTGAAAGGAACAAGCAAGGTGCAAGGAAAGGGGGAGAAAGGAAGGGGGAAGAAGAGAGGGGAGGAAGAAGGGGAAAGGTGGTAGGTGGCTGGCGGGCATAGCAGTACCGCGGGTCACCCATACGCGCTACTGCTATGGCAGCTTGCAAAATATCTACCGCTAGGGTTCCACTACTTGTAGCGCTGGAAAGAAACACACTACTGGTAAAATGTTATACATAGAAAAATTAGCAGTAGCGTGCTTTGTAAGACATGCGCTATAGATACTATACTAGCAGTAGCGCAGGTTGGAGGACAAGCGTTGCTGCTATTTTTTGACCAGGGGGTGTGGTGTGTTACACTTAGTAGTAGCGTGGGCCCTGGTAACAATCGCTGCTGCTAACATATACCAATAGCATTGTTTGTAGCCAGCGCCTACTACTAACTACTAGTAGCGTTGGGTTGCAAACAAACGCTACTGGTAAACTTCTATCTATAGGCATTTTCCTAGTAGTGGAAGTATCAGGGTTTCGGATGAAAACTCATCTATTATAAAGGGATTTCATTTCTTTACATGTAATTGCAGGGATATTCTAGATAAAAGGCGTCATCATAATAGTTGTGGAGAGAAAGTCTTCACTTTTTCTTTGCTTGTGTCATGTGCTTATTGCGCCATAACCATGGATAATCTTCATCATTTAACAGGGTGCTTGGGTCAGCCTTGACTTTGAAGGGAGGAATTTCATGAAACTATTCATAATCTTCAGACATGTCTGTCTTGCCCTCCACTCCCATGATGTGTCTTTTTCTTGAAAGAACTATGTGGCGCTTTGGTTCATCGTATGATGTATTCGCTTCCTTATCTTGTCTTTTTCTCGGTTTGGTAGACATGTCCTTCACATAGAAAACATGCGCCACATCATTGGCTAGGACGAATCGTTCATCTGTGTACCTAAGATTGTTCAGATCCACGGTTGTCATTCCATATTGTGGGTCTACCTGTACCCCGCCTCCTGACAGATTGACCCATTAGCACTGAAACAAAGGGACCTTAAAATCATGTCCATAGTCAAGTTCCCATATATCTACTATGTAACCATAATATGGGTCCTTTCCCCTCTTGGTTGCTGCATCAGAGCGCACACCACTATTTTGGTTAGTGCTCTTTTGATCTTAGGCGATCGTGTAAAATGTATTCCCATTTATCTCGTACCCTTTGTAAGTCAATACAGTCGAAGATGGTCCCTTGGCCAACAAAAACAACTCATCAAAAATAGCATTGTCAACCATGAGGTGTGTTTGCATCGAACTATCGAAAGTCCTGATGTGTTCACATGTAATCCAGACGTCACACTTCTCCGGGTGTTTGGAGCGCAGAATATTCTTGTGTTCATTGACATACGGGGTCACCAAGGTATAATTCTCTAGAACTGTGTAGTGTGCTTGAGACCAAGAATGCCCGTCCCTACATATTATTGAGTCTGGTCCTAGCGTGCCTTTTCCAGTCAGTCTTCCCTCATACTGCGATTGAGGGAAACCAATCTTATTAAGGTCAGGAATGAAGTCAACACAAAATCCAATAACCTCCTCTGTTTGATGGCCCGTGGAGATGCTTCCTGCTGGCCTAGATGACCAATATCATCGACTAGATGAACTAGGACGTGCATCATGATATTGAAGAAGGATGGTGGGAACACCCGCTCGAAACTGACAAGACATTGCGCCACATCACTCCTTAACCTTGGTAGGATTTCTGGATCGATCACCTTCTGACAGATTGCATTGAGGAATGAACATAGCTTCACAATGGCTAATCAAACGTTTTTCGGTAGAAGCCCCCGAATGCAACCGGAAGAAGTTGCGTCATAATCATGTGGCAGTCATGAGACTTTAGGTCCTGAAACTTTTTCTTTGCCATATTTATTATTCCCTTTATATTCAACGAGAAGCCAGACGGGACCTTCATACTGAACACGCATTCAAACAAGATTTCCCTTTCTTCTTTGGTAAGAGTGTAGCTGGTAGGACCTTCATACTGCTTTGGAGGCATGCCATCTTTTTCGTGCACAAGTTGCTAGTCCTCCCGTGCCTCTGGTGTATCTTTTGTCTTCCCATACACGCCCAAGAAGCATAGCAGGTTCATGCAAAGATTCTTCGTCACATGCATCACGTCGATTGCAGAGCAGACCTCTAGGTCTTTCCAATAGGGTAGGTCCCAAAATATAGATTTCTTCTTCCACATGCACTACTAGAATCAGGTTCTTTGCCGTCAGCCAGCTCTTTGCCGTCGGCAAAGAAGGTCTTTGCCATCAGCTTCCAGAAAACTGACAGCAAAGAATGAGCTGACGACAAAGATCATGTTTGCCGTCAGCTAGCTCTTTGCCGTCTACTAGAAGACGTCAAAGAGGGAGGGTGGCCCACTAGCGAGAACAACCTAACAGCCACTTCCTTTGTCGTCTGCTAGCAGACGGCAAAGAAATTTGCCAACCTAACGTCGGTTAGCTAGGCTCTTTGTCGTCAGCGCCCGCCCCACACCTCTCTCTCTCTCTCTCTCTCTCTCCCTCACCACACCCACGCTGCCGCCCCCGTAGCCCCGGCGGCCCGCCCCGCCACTCAGGCTGCCCACCGCCTCCTCCACCACCGCCGGAGCCAAGGTGAGATTTGTTTTTGTGTTTTCTATTGTTCTTTGTTGTTTAGGTTTAGGTGCTATTAATAGGTTTAGATTAGTGGTAGGTATAGGTTAGTGCTAGGTTTAGGTTTAGATAATTAAAAGAAGAAGAAAATTGAAAAAAAGAAGAATAAGTAGAAGAAGAGGAAAAGGGAAAAAAAGGAAGAGGGTTGTGGATCGCCGGTCTCGAAGGGGATAGATGGTTGGGATGTCATTTATGAAGTGTCGCCACGTGTTAGACCACCTCCCCCCAATGAAGAGGATTATGAACCTCACATTAACCCAGACACATATGAAGGAGAATTCTTCCAAGAAACACGTCTTTCCAAAAAACATTTCAAGAACCGCTCTACTTCACCATAGAACATTGAAGTAGACAGCGACAATGAACCCGACTTCACCTCAGCCGTAACAATAAGAGCCTGAACTAGAAGAGGTTACTGCTGCAGATGACCGGTCAATGCTTGACCGATTACGTAGAGGTGGCCTTCCACATGATGATGCATTTATTAATGATGATGAAGAGCACGTCATTACTGATAGTGATGATGATGATGTATTTATTGATCTTGGAGCATTTATTGAACCAGACGATCCAGATTATTATTAGGTATTCAATTTTTTATGTTGTAATTAATTTATATAGTTACTTGTATGATTGTATGATTTATATAGTTACTTGTATAACTTTCTTAATTTGTATATTGCTAGTTATACATAGTGCCATGCTCTTGATATCCGTCCCCGTCGGCCCTCGCCCGCTTTATGTTTCGGATGTGGTAAATTCTCTTTTATAAATATTTGTTGCATTTCACATTTATGACAATTATGGCCATCAAGTTGACATATAGATATTTTAATCTAGGAGGTATGTGAACCAGAACTTGCATCCGACCCTCTTGTCGAGAAGTTAAATTTTGTTGAAAAAGAAATTGAGTATTTGAAAGAAAAAATTAAAAGAATTGAATAAGAGAAGATGAAATTGGAGTTGTATGTTGCCGGTGTCGTCGATGATCACAAGATGAAGATGCATGCAATGTTCTTGAAGATGGATGCAATGCGCTTGAGGATTAAGAAGATTAGAAAATATGCCATTCATAATGAGGCTTGGTATCATTATCCTGTTGGATCAATTGTTACCTTAGTTGCGATCTTCATCGCATTTGTTGTGATGAGGGTAAGTTTTCTCTAGTGTTTTGCTTAACAAATGCATACTTAGCTTACATTCCGCCTAAATGGCATAATTACCTAAGTTAGATAAAAAATGAGCTATACTTAGCTTCTTGAGTTCATTTATGACATACTTAGCATACTTGGTCAAAAATGGCATGATAATCTTTGTTACCTCCCAAATGACATAGACTTAGCTTATTTTCCTCGAAAATGACATAATAACCTTACTAAGCTCCAAAATGACATATTTACCTAGCGTAGCTCCAAAATAACCTACACTTAGCATTTTTACCTACCTTGGCAATAAAATGGCATCTTTACCTACCTTAGTTAGAAGAAGAAGATAAAGAAGAGGAGAGGAGAAAAAGAAAGAGAAGAAAAAATCTTCTTCTTCTTCTTCTTTTTCTTTTTCTTCGTGTTCTTCTAGCTAGTCTTATTATTCTTCTTCTTCTAACTTTCTTCTTTCCCAATTTACAGATTTGCTTTAATGAGTAAGCTTGCCTTGATGGAGTCTACTCTTCTCTTTATGCTTCCTTTTTATTTTGATTTTGTAGGATGAACAATGTGAAACTTGCTACCTATATATGTATGTATGGGTTAAACCATTGTATCCTTGTTGTTGGATATGTTGGCTAGCTATATATGTTGCATATGGACTTTTGATTTGCTATGTATATGTGTTGGATGATCATATCCATATGGCAAGGATATGAGTTGGTATGTATATGTGTTGGTATGCTTGATGAAAGTATTTTCATATGTGTGTGTGTGTGTGTGTGTGTCTATATATATATGAAATTCTGTGAAATTGATTGAATTTAAGAAAAAACAAAAAAAACAGGGGCTATACAGGCACTTTGTCGTCTGCTGGCAGACGGCAAAGAGCTTTGCCATCAGCCAACAGACGGCAAATATGCCACATGTCAGCTACCTGTGCAACCAGGGGTGCACTGGGCTTGCATATATGGCATGCTTTGTCGTCTGCTGGCGGACGACAAAGATGCAAAGGTATTTGACGTCCGCCAGCAGACGGCAAAGCATGCCACGTGTCAGCTACCTGGGGGCATCTGGGATGGCCTATTTGGGTGCTTTGCCGTCTGCTCGGTGACAGCAAAGCACACAGTTAACCTCTTAACGGACCTAAGCTGCCACGTGTGCCGTCCAGACCCTTTGGCGTGTACTGCGGACGGCAAAGACCTTTGCATCTTTGCCGTCCGCCAGCACACGGCAAAGAGCCCTTAGCCATAGTCTCTTCATCCGGATGTGTTGCCATCTGCTGGCTGACGGCAAAGGACTTTGTCGTCCGCCAGGCATGCCTTTGCTGTCAGCCATGGCAGACGGCAAATTTCCTGATTCCTAATAGTGATTGTTGCGCGTCCCTCAGCGTCATTTGGAACAGATAGTCCACCGAGACCCTTTCCAAAGAGTACTTGTAAATCATTGACCATAGCAAGTATGTGATCACCAGTACGGAGAGCGGGCTTCTTCCAGTGATCTTCCTTCTATTTGAAATGCTCGCCTTTCTTTCGACATTTATGGTTGGTCGGAAGAAATGGACGATGCCCCTGGTACACATTCTTCCTGCATTTGTCCAAATATATACTTTTGGTGTCATATAAACTTTGCGTGCATACGTGGTATCCCTTGTTTGTCTATTCTGAAAGGTTACTGAGAGCAGGCCAATCATTGATGGTTACAAACAACAATGCATGTAGGTCAAATTCCTGCTCGTCGTGCTCATCTCACACACGTACACCTTTTCCATTCCACAGTTGTAAAAGTTCTTCAACTAATGGCCTTGGGTACACATCAATGTCGTTGCCAGGTTGCTTAGGGCCTAGGATGAGCACTGGCATCATAATGAACTTTTGCTTCATGCACAACCAAGGAGGAAGGTTATATATACATAGAGTAACGGGCCGGGTGCTATGATTGCTTCTCTGCTCCCCAAAAGGATTAACGTCGTCCGCGCTTAAACCAAACCATAGTTCCTTGCATCACCTGCAAAGTCCCCCCACTTTCTCTTGATTTTTCTCCATTGTGACCCGTCAGCGGGTGCTCTCACCTTCCCGTCTTTCTTACGGTCCTCTTTGTGCGATTGCATCAACTTGGCATGCACTTTGTTTCTAAACAGATGTTTCAACCGTGGTATTATAGGAGCATACCACATCACCTTGGCAGGAACCCTCTTCCTAGGGTGCTCGCAGTCAACATCACCAGGGTCATCTCGTCTGATCTTATACTACAATGCACCGAATACGGGAATGCATTCAAATCCTTGTACGCACCGCGGTAGAGGATGCAGTCATTAGGGCATGCATGTATCTTCTGCACCTCCAATCCTAGAGGGCATAGAACCTTCTTTGCTCCATACTGTCAAGCAATTCGTTATCCTTTGGAAGCTTCTTCTTCAATATTTTAAGTAGCTTCTCAAATCCGTTGTCAGATACACCATTGCATGCCTTCCATTATAGCAATTCCATTGTGATACCGAGCTTTGTGTTGCCATCTTCGCAATTGGGGGTACAACCCTTTTTTGTGATCCTCTAACACGCGATCGAACTTCAACTTACTTTTCACTTTGACATTGTCTCTTTGCACCAACAATGACCCGGTGAAGATCATCATCGGGCACATCGTCTGGTTCCTCTTGATCTTCATCTTCCCCCGCTGCAGCATCACCGTATCCAGGGGCACATAGTTGTCATCATCCTCTTCTTCTTCGTTGTCTTCCATCATAACCCCTCTTTCTCCGTGCTTGGTCCAAACATTATAGTGTGGCATGAAACCCTTCTCAAGCGGGTGGATGTGAAGGGTTTTCGCGTTGGAGTAAGACTTCATATTCCCACAGATAGGATGGACAACACATAAAACCATTCTCCTTGTTTGCCTCAGCCACTTCGAAAAAATTATGCACACCCTTAATGTACTCGGAGGTGCGTTGTTTCATCGTACATACATTGTCGGTTCATCTGCGTGCATTATATATATATATAATTAAGTGTGGCAAAAACCATTACAGAACACCATGAATTGAGAAGTGACCAAATTAATAGAAGTTCATCATCACATTAAAATCAAAGTACATTAATGATCAAATGTTATTACTGAAAAAATAAATACGTAAAGTTCATACATAGTTCTCATTGAACAACATATAGCTCTCTAGAGCATCTAATTAAACCATACATTGAAACTATGTAAATCATTTCAATGCAACAACATATGCAATCATAATCGCAACTAAGGTAACAATTGATCCAACGGCATAATGATACAAAGCCTCAGTATGAAAGACATATTTTTGAATCTTTCTAATCTTCAAGCGCATTTTATCCATCTTGATCTTGTGAACAATGACGATATCTGCAACATGCAACTCCAATGCCATCTTCTCCTCCTCAATTCTTTTCAGTTTTTTCTTCAAGTAATCATTTTCTTTTTCAACTAAATTTAACCTCTAACCAAGAGGGTCGATTGAAATTTCTAGTTCATATACCTCCTAGATGAAACATCTATGTCACGTTGGTCGACATAATTGTCATAAACACTAAACGAAACAAACAGTTATAAAAGATAATATATACCACGTCCGAATGATAGGCAGGACAAGGGCTGATGGGGCTGATACCAAAACCACTATATAATAACAAACAATAATAAAAGTAAGAAAATTATGCAAGTATCAATCTAAATCATACAAGTAAGCATTTTTTTTCTTTTAGAAAGAAGATAAGAACAAGAGGCTCACCAGGTGGTGCCGGCGACGAGATCGGCGCAGGCGATCGACGAGTTGAGGACGATGGTGGGACAGGACGGACCGCCAAACCTAGACAAATCTTGAGGAAAATTGAGTTTGGACAAGGAGCTTCAAGAGGAGAAAGCTTAAGTGCGTCTTGGGCATTTCATCGAACACCTCATGTGCATAGGAGGTGAGCTAGAGCACCACAAAGCTCTCCCATGGCCGGCCAAAAAAACAAAGAAGTGCACTGCTCTGCTCGCGGGCAGGGGTATATATAGGCCTCTCTTTAGTCCCGGTTCGTGTCTGAAACCCGGACCAAATGGGTCATACGAACCGGGGCCAATTGCCCCCGAGGCCCCGCCGGCCCCTCACTAGTAGAAAAACACCTAATAGTCCCGGTTCGTAAGGGCCTTTAGTCCCAGTTCATGAACCGGGACTAATGGGTCGTTACTAATACCTCCACCCATTAGTCCCGGTTCAAACACGAACCGGGACCAATGTGCCTCCACGTGGCCTGTGCGCCGAGCCCAGTCAGGGGGCCTTTGGTCCCGGTTGGTGGCACCAACCGGGACCAAAAGTCCCTTTTTTTAGAAAAGTGGCTGCTTTAGGGGTTTTGGGGGTTATTTTTAGGTTGTTATTAGCTAGCTAATAGAGAGAAGTGTCCTCTCTTATATCTTCGTCCTTGGTTTACCAACGCTGCTGCTATATATGTTCATTTCACCCGCTGATATAATAACTCATGCATGCTCGCATCATACATCATCATATATAATAACAAGTCCTACTAATCATGCATCATCATACAACTTCTACTCGTTATTAATAATAAGTCATACGATCATCATCCTCATAGTCATCGAACCCAACCCTACATAATTGTTCTTAGCACATGATCATCAGTATCAGGTAGGACCTAAACACCCTTAAGGTAAAATAGCATAAAACAATATAGACCCTGACTCTCCATTATGAAGAATGGCGATCATCCTGTCTCCAATTCTTGCCCTTCGCTGCTTTTTGCTTCCAAGAAGCTCCTTACGACTGTCCATACATTTTTCCCATTCTTTGATTGTCATGTCTCCACTTCTTTTAGAAACCCGGTATGGACAGTTGAGATTCGTAGGAAGACCTGGTTGTATGTTCAAAACATGAAGGGTACCGTGCGTATACATCAGATGAGGCACACAATCATTCGGGATTATCTGTTGAAAAAAATAGTAATAACTTCATAGTTAGCAATGATGTACTAGTTTTAGAAGTGTGCAAAAAGATGCACGGATGTCGTAATAGTAAAAAATCTTATCAGGGTATCTCCATGGTAGTTAAGGTAGTTCAACACGTGCACTAGTGACACGTATTGACTATAATGTTGAGGAGTTTGATTGTAGATATTGTAATTCTCAAGATCAATACAAAATGCGACCAGATGATTTTTCTCCTGATAAGTTAATTCGGAGCCTTCCGTGTAGTAGGTTTTGTCTACCATCTTCCGCACATTCTTTGAAGAATGAAAATAAGCTGTCAATGGAAATAAGTTGTCAACTATTTTGAAATAAACAATATCAATTACTTAATAATTATGTTAAGCTCACATGGGGGAAGAATTGGAGGTGTATCCACAAGGACACAAATCGAAGGTCTCTCTTGCTCGATTGTAGGATCACCAAGATCCATGGTGACAAGCATACCCTCATAAAAAACCATACATCTTGCAAAGTGCTTCCCAATTTTTGCAACCAAAATGGGTTACACTCTGAACCTTTTCTACTAGTGCCTTGGCCTCACGAACCGGGACTAATATCCCCTTTGGTCCCGGTTCATGAGTAAACTGGGATTAATGCCCTTACCCAGGCCTCAACCAAAGCCATGTTTTCTACTAGTGTACGTAAATCTGTGAAACTTTTTGCACAGGCTACAAAAAAAGTTGTTTTTCTGTGAAACTTTTTGCACACACATAGAATATGGAGATGTCCGCGCGCACCTTTTTTCAGAATTTTTTGACATTTCAAAATGTGTTTTCCAAAGTGGGATCATATGTACCCGGGTTCATCCATGCACTTCTCTGATGTGGCGTCCCTGGTTGCTTTAGAATTTGTGAAAAAGATTCTAATAGCGCTGAGCGCGTTTAGGACGAGATGCTTATCTTACTGAACTTTGGTTAACTAGTTTCCTTCCTCCTTTTTAGCTGTGGTCGTACTTCTTTGCATAAGGGAAGTGGAGGGAATTACTTTGTTGCTTATCTAGTACCTGTTCATGTTACAAGATTTCTAACACCTGCTTCCACTGATCTTGTTGTGATGCATGCAGCGACAGTGAGTTCCATGCAATACACACACTTGATACCAGGGAGCACCCCTTTGCACTATGGTCGAGTGCTGCCTAGCCTGCAGATCTTCTCTGTCAAACTCGCAGAAATACGAGGTGGTCTGGAATGGCCGTTGCCAGTGTACGGCACGGTCGCTGCCCGAGACCGTGTGGATCACAATCGCAACCTTCTGTTTGCCCGCAACAGGAGTGAGTGCCAGATACTCAATGAAGAGGTATCTATCTGTACCATCTTAATCTTATCAATATGCTCTTCGTTTGATTTTGGGGATATTGTGGACATGCCTGCCTGGGCCCTCTTGTTTATCAGTTGCTAATAAGGTGATTGCTGATGCTTGCAGGCTTCCTTTTTGACCTTGACTGGCCCCTCTCGTGCAATTGTCAACGAGCAATCTGTTATCTTTGAAATCCAACTAAAAGTAAGAGGTAGAACAAAGTCTCAAGATAAGACACTGATTAATGGCGTGTACACTTACCACAGCAGAGAAAGCCCCATTTGCTTTAGGAACTGCTTTTGCACCGTAGAATTATGTTTGGAGAGAGTTAAGAGATCCAGGCCACTATTTTGTGAATTTAGTCTTTTTCTGTACCAGTTATGACCAGGACTGCAATTTGTGAATTTGTCTTTTGTTGTATTAGGACTTACTAGCAAATACGCCCATGAGTTGCTATGGGTTTTGCAAACCATAAATCGTACAGATCAAGAAGCCACACTCATGTCCTTTGTGTAAAAAAGCTACTGATGTTTAACGTTTATTATTTCATGGGAGCTGAAAATGTCCTATGAAGCACCAGCTAGCACAGTTGGCTTGAAACATCACGTACAAGACTCAGTTCATGAGTTCGATCCTAGGCAACAGCGTCATTTGTTTTTGCTGATCCGACCATTTTGATCGATCAAGGCCTACCAGAGGAGGCCCAAGAACTGTAGCAACACCAGGCTGAAGCAATTTCATGGCCTGGAAGCAGTGCTACGCTGAAGCAATTTCACGGGCCCAGGCGCAAAATTAGCACCCCTGGGAAGCCCAACCACGTTGAGACTTCTGGCCCAGGTGACCTACGAAACAGGCAGTGGCTAAGGCTCCAAGTGATGTACGAAACAACTTTTAATGGGCTGCGTGGATTTTCCTACAAATAGTACCACCTGGCTTATATGTCTTAAATATAAAATTACTTAGGCGGGACGAAACTAAGAATATCACCTTGCTTTAATAGTAGGTATAGATATAGATATAGATATAGATATAGATATATCTCGTGTGTTTGTTTTGACCGCTGTCTGTTTCACTCATTTAGATATAGATATAGAGTCCATTAAAGATATATTTCTTTAAATTACTTAGGCGGGACGAAACTAAGAATATCACCTTGCTTTAATAGTACCATTTCGCTGTCTGTTTCACTTATAGATATAGACCGTTGTCTGTATTTTATATGTCTTAAAGATACAGACCGCTGTCTGTATTTTATATGTCTTAAATATAAAATTACTTAGGCGGGACGAAAATAAGAATATCACCTTACATTAATAGTACCGTTTCGCTGTCTGTTTCACTTATAGATATAGATATAGATATATTTCGTATAGAAGTCACTAGAAGGAGCCCGAGCAGGGGGCTTGATCCAGTGCGACCCCGCCGCATCTCCCGCGCCTCCGGCGACCGCCGAGCGTCGCCGCGCCGCCAGGTTGATTCGCAGCTGCCCCGTGCCTCTCCTCTTTCTACAGTTCTGCTCACTGCCCTCTCATCCCTCTTCTCCCTCGTTGTGCAGAACGCCGCCGCCGTCTGTCGCCGGGAACGCCGCCTTCGGCAAGCCATCCTCCGGATCCGTCCATCCCCGCCCTGATCTACAAGCCCCACAGCAGGCCGGGGCGGGGTGTCGATGCGGGCCCCACTTGCTGCTCCTCGCCGTCGATGAGCACAAGAGCACTGCGCTCCGGGGTCCGCAACGACCGTCGAGGCGTCGTTGTGGGCAGAGGCCGAGCTACCGTGGCAGGCATCAAGGCCTCATCCCTTCGCGCGCTCCTCGCTGACGCCCGCGTTGTGGGTCGGCGTCGCGCACGGCTTGAAGTGTTGCCGTGGGTGGAGGCCGAGCGCCCGCCTGCTCGCCTGAGCCACCGCGGTCGGCGTCGAGGACACCTCCATATGTGCGCTGCTCGCCGACCATCCTCCTGCCCTGCCCACAGTAAAATGGCCACAGGTCAGATAGCTGAGTTCATCCATGGATTTTCTGTCTTCTTCATGCACCAGACTGTTACAGAAATATATGTACCTTATACTACTTCCTCATGTTTGCACTGATATGTGGTGCTCGAATTTTGAAGCAGCCTGAATGTTACCATCAAATTCTAGTTCACTTTGGCATGTCTCAAATTAATGTCGACATGGCAAGTTATTCCTCGAGAATAGACACAATTACCATCTTGTCAACTACAACTCCGATGTACATTTTTTGCCTCCAAAGTTGCCATGTCTCACTATACAAATTTTCTTAAATTTGCCGTCTCATTGTACAATTTTTCTTAAGCTATCCCAGAAGATGGCAAATATATATCGAATCATAGCCAGCTTAGTTCTCGGATCATGGAAAATTCATTGCTTTCTTGCCATGGCAACTTTTAATTTTTGGGTCATGGCGCATTTTTACTGTTTTCTACCATGGCATTTTTTGGGTAGACTATGACAACTAATCTTATACATTTTGCCATGTAAACATCAAAAATTTAGTTAGTAGATCATAGCAAATTTAGTTTACGCATCGCAACAAATTTGCTTCCAGGAAGATGGCAAATATAGTTATCGAATCATAGCATTAGTTCTCGGATCATGGCAAATTCACTGCTTTCTTTGCCATGGCCACTTTTGAGTTTTTAAATTGCCGCTGTAATTCTTTAAATTGTCAAAAACAACACAAAATGGCAAATATTGCCATGGCAAGTTTTACTAATTATTTCACGTTTATTAACACATCGAATTTACCTAAATCCCCATGGATTTTTTGACATTTATTGCCATGGCATGTTTTACTATTTATTTGCCATGGCAAATTTACCTAATCTCCATGGCAATATTTAACTTTTATTGCCATGGCAAGTTTTACTATTTATTTTACTTTTATTAACATGGCAAATTTACCTAAATTCCCATGGCAATATTGAACTTTTATTGCCATAGCAAGTTTTACTATTTATTTGCCATGGCTAATATACCTTCATTTAACATGGCAAATTTACCTAAATCCCCATGGCAATATTTAACTTTTATTGCCATGGCAAGTTTTAGAAATCTTTGTAATAATCACACTGCAAATTTTAGTCTAAGTTGCCATGGCAATTTCTAGTTTAAGTCGCCATGGCCAATTTATTGGAAAGAGCATGGAAATTTTGTTTTAAAGGCAAATTTACATTTTCAATAACATGGCAAATTTAACTACGTACCAAATATACTTGTATAGCCATGTCACTTTTTAATTTATTTCCATGGTAAAAGTAGTTTTTTGCCATGGCAAAAATTAATCCATTTCTTGCCAGGGAAAAAATTAATCCATTTCTTGCCATGGCAATTTTCACTCCATTTTTGCCATGGCAAATTTGACTCCATTTTTTTTCATGACAAAAATACATTCATTTTCACATGGCAAATTTTAGGTAAAGTTGCCATGGCAATTTTTTAGTTTAAGTCGGCATGGCAATTTTATTGTAAAGAGCATGGCAATTTAATTCAAATATTATGGCAAATTTAAATTTACAGAATGGCAAATTTTACTATGTAGAACCTTAAATATACTTGTGTAGCCATGCCATTTTTTAATTTATTTCCATGGCAAAAGTACTACTTTTTTGCCATGGCAAAATACACAATTTTTGCCATGGCAAATTTTACTCCATTTTCGCCATGCAAACTTCTTTAATTAACATGTTAAAAACATGTAAACTTGCCATGGCAAATTTATAGTTGTTCAAAAACATCGCAAAATTTGCCATGGAATTTTAAAATGTTCAAACACAGGGCAAACTTGCCATGGCAAACTTTTATATGTGCAAAAACATGGTAACTTCTTTTAATTAAGTTTGTTCAAAAACACGACAAACTTCTTTTTAATTAACATGTTCACAAACATGCAAACTTGCCATGGCAACTAAGTTGTTCAAAAATGTGGTAATTTATTAGATGTTCAAAAACACGGTAAATTTGCCATGGCGACAAAAATCAATATTGTTTATATTTGTTTTTTTTTCATGGCAACTAAATGCATTTTTTGCAATGTCCATCCAGAGAATGTTTGTCATGGACATTGCGAATTAGTTTAGAACACGGCAAGTTTGTTATTTCAAATTTGTTTTTTTCATGGGGATTACATGTAGAATATCATTACAATTTAAGATGTTTTCTCCATTTTTTCTGAAAAATTTCTATGTGTCTAGATAGAACTTTTTCACCATACCACTTCATGGCAACTTTTTTGCATTTTTTTGTAAACTTCGTAGTGATGGCAACTTTTCGTACTGCACAGATGCAGATCGCCATGATTTCTTTCTTTTTTGCGCCATTTTTGAAAACATAAACTTGAACATGGCAAAAAAAATCATAGAATGCAAAAAAGTTGCCATGCAACTTTTGGCATGCAGGGTTTTCATTATTTTAGCTGACCATTGCGAAAAAGTTGTACTTTTTTACTATGCACATGTTTTGCTCTGTACAATTTTTTTATGTAATACACGTGGCAATATCCTGTTTGTTTTTTCAGATTTACTTATTCTTGCATACTTTTGCTATTTTATGTATTTTTTTACCAGGAAGGCCCAGTTTAGAAGGCACAAGCATACCGAGCCCAGCAGGCTGGCCGTTCGGGCGGAACCCGCGATACAGAGAACGACCCTAAGCACGGTATTTTGTTCGATCCCATCTGGTTGGGGTCCAAACGATTCGTTCGGGATGACACGTCCCCATACCGAACGTCATTTCGTTATCGGGGTCCTTTTTTTTCAATTAGCGCCATACTGCTGTCTCTACATAAGACTAGCCATACTACTTAGCTTTTTCTAAAATAAAAAAAGAATATATATTTATATCAAGTAGATATCCATTACATCCAGCCTCTGCACCCAAAAGATGCTTAAAAACATTCAAGATGCACATGGCCAAAAAAAACAATGGTGATCGCCGCAGCACACTGATGTCATTGTGAGACCCGGGAAAGCGTGCCAAAACCGAAGATACTGTGATGCAACTGCTTCAAGAATGATGGTGGGCTTCTTAACATGACCCTGATATTGCCCTTGTAAGGCTTTCAGGCAGTTCTTCCATTTTCAATGCATGCAGTCAAGTGATCCGAGAAAACCTAGCCACTCTCTTGCTTTCGAGATTGTCAAGAGCCTCTCGGTGTCTTCCACAGTTGGTTCTCTCGGATACTGAGGTCCAAACACCTCGACCGCGGTAGTTACAAACCTGACCGTGGCATCTCCGCATGTGCTCTTGGACATCCGTAGTTACTCGCCCCACGAATTAGCGGCCGTGCCATATGCAAGCATCCGCAGTGCGGCCGTGCACTTCTGGTAACCAGAGAAACCAATTCTTCCCACAACATCCTTCTTCAAGATGAAGTAGTCCTCAAAGGACAAGACACCATGGCAGAGACAATCGAAAACATATTTGCGCATCCGAAAGTGCCGGCAAAAATTGTCAGTGAAGAGGGTATTGGGGGCAAAGTAATCGTCTGCTACTCGTTGTAGAGTTGTTGGGCTCCCCTAAAGACGAAGGGTGAAGTAGTATAGTAGCAGATTGTATTTCTCTCAATTAAGAACCAAGGTTTATCGAACCAGAGGGAGACGGCACACAGATAACGTGAATGGTACCTACACACACAAAGTAAATGCTTGCACCCAACAAAAGGAAAAGGGGTCGTCACTCCCCTTGTTTCTTGCCAGTTGCAAGTATCAAATCTGGTAGTGATAAATAGATAAATAAAATAAAACAAAGTGAATAAAATTTGCGAGCAAGTTGTAGAATTCTTAGTAATATTGGAGAATGGACTCGGAGCCATTGTTTCACTAGAGGCATCTCTCTCATAAGCAAATTCTTGCACCCAACGAAGGTAAGAGGGTTGTCAATCCTCTTGTTCTCGCCAGTTGCAAGTATCAAATCTGTTTGTGATAGGTGAACAAATAAAATAAAATAATTCAATTAAAAATAGCGAGTAATTTTAGGATTTTAGTAATAATGGAAAATAGACCCGGAGGCCATAGGTTCACTAGAGGTATCTCTCGCATAAGCATACCAACGGTTGGTTGATAAATTGTTGTTGGGCAATTGACAGAATAGCGCATAGTTGTGATTATGATTCTTCATGGCATGATTCATATATGGGCATTACGTCCGTGACAAGTAGACTGTTAATCCAACTGCATCCACTACTATTACTCCACCCCAAGACCACTATCTAGCAGGCATCTCAAAGTATTAAGTTCATATAAACAGAGTAACACATTAAGAAAGATGACATAATGTACGCAAAGTAAGATCCAGCAATATGTTCAAACCCCGTCGTTTTATCCTTATTAGCAACAATACAACATGTGCCTTGCAAATTCTCCTGTCATAGAGCAAGGACACCACAAGATTTAACCCACTACTATGCACCACTCCCTCTGGAGATCTACTCATCTAATTGTCCAAAGAAAACTCATAGATCGGAAAGCATACATAACTATAAAATCATACATGTATAAATCTCATAAAAGACTCAAATAATCTCAATGAATTATCTGATCATAAACTCACAACTCATCATATCCCAACAAATGCACCACGAGAATTACATCGAATAGATCTCAGAGATCATTGTTTTGAAGATCAAGAGAGAGGGGGGGCAGAGAGAGCCGTCTACCTAGTTTTTCCGCCGCCGCAAGCTTCTGTTATCGAGAGATCCCATCTGCAGGCCTTTTTCGGTACTCTGCCAGAGGGGGAATCGATCACGGAGGGGCTCTACATCATCCTTGCTGCCCTTCCGATGATGCGTGAGTAGTCTATCACAGACCTTCGGGTCCATAGTTAGTAACTAGATGGCTTCTTCTCTCTCTCTCTTTGATCTTCAATACAATGTGCTCCATGATGTTGGGTTCTATCTGATGTAATCTCTTTTTGTGGTGTGCTTGTTGGAATACGATGAATTGCGAGTTTATGATCTACTTATCTATGAATATTATTTGAGTCTTTGCTGATCTCTTATATGCATGATTGCGATAGCCTTGTATTTCTTCTCCGATCCATTAGTTTAATTCGGCCGACTAGATTGATTTATCTTGTAAAGGGAAGATGTGCTCGGTAATGGGTTCAATCTTGTGGTGCTCAATCCCACTGACAGAAAGGGACATGACACACATGTATTGTTGCTATTAAGGATAAAAATATGGGGTTTATTCATGCGTGAGTTTATCTTGTCTACATCATGTCATCTTGCTTAAGGCATTACTCCATTCTTTATGGGCTTAATACACTAGATGCATACTGGATAGCGGTCGATGTGTGGAGTAATAGTAGTAGATGCAGGCAGGAGTCGGTCTACTAATCTTGGACGTGATGCCTATATACATGATCATTGCCTTGGATATCATCATAATTATTTGCTCTTATGTCAATTGCCCAACAGTAATTTGTCTACCCATCGTATGTTATGTTCATCAGAGAAGCCTCTAGTGAAACCTATGGCCCCCGGGGTCTACTTTACCATATTTGCTAAAACCCTAAATCACTTTGCTACGATCTACTTTGTTATATTTCCAATCTATCACATACAATTTAATCTTGCAATTGACCGCCGAGGGATTGACAACCCCTCGTTCGCGTTGGGTGCAAGGGTTTGTTGTTTGTGTGTAGGTATTGTTGACGTTGTTTTGCGTGATTCTCCTACTGGTTCGATAACCTTGGTTTCATAATCAAGGGAAATACTTATCCTACTGTGCTGCATCATCCCTTCCTTTTCGGGGAAATACCAACGCAAGCTACAAGTAGCAATGTGCGGGGTGGCGCCTGGGCCTAGTCCCGGGGCTTCTTGGCCTCACCCTTCCTTGACTATAGGCAAAGTAGCACAGTTTGAGGCGTGTCTTGTATGGTTGAACCTGTATAACTACTCATACTGCTTTTAGCTTTGTTGAGTACTCCTGCTGATATCAGTTAAGGTTGTTAATACTCCTGCTGCTTGTGGAGTCTGTCGTGTTTCTTCATTCTCTTCTTTCTCCAGACGCCAAAACGAAACCAGCGCCGGCGGGGCCGCCTACTCCCGTCTCCCACAGCTGGCTCGACCTCCGCGCACGCATCGCCGTCCCACTATATCCTAAATAGTTAATAGCGATGTCAGCCCCGCTTAGCACTGAACCAGTCAACCCTCGCACCCCCTTTACCCGCGACTTTGTTGCAGCATCTTCCCCGTCTCTTGTTCATTCCTGTCCGACGCCTCGCCGTCATACTCCTCCTTGGTTCGCTCGCCGCGCGCCGCCATCTCGCGTTGTCATCATAGTCAACAACCGAGAGGAATTAGGAGATGATTGTACGTGGAGAGGATGATAGTACAGACCCACCAAGGTCATGGCAGTACAAGAAAAAAAATGCTTCCTCATAATGGTTCCTTGACATCTGGGTCCCACGCCATTGTCAACATAGTCAATAAATGAGAGAATTTCAGAACGAGCGACTGCCACCAGGGACCCAGCAGCTCGTGTTGTTTTTTTGTTTTTTAGACGAAGCAGGGTATCAATTGGGCTGTGCGGGGGCTGTGGCCCGTCTAGCCCAGGCTTTAATTTTATGTTTACCACATGACTAGCCCAGTTGTTTTTTTCATTCTGAAATGGCTAGCCCAGTTCTTCTTTTTTTTTTGCAGAATACCCAACCGAGGCCTACTTGCTTTTCTCAGCCCTCTCGGGCTGCAAATCTTTCAAGATGACGAGGGATGCATTCGTTTGCCCAGCAAGTGGGCTAGTAATAATAAATGGGCTGTATAAATTTTAAAAACATCGCAAACTGGTAATTAGTTAATTTTTTTGTTATATCCAAATTTTTAGATTTTAAATTTCATTGGATTTTTTGAGGTGAAAAATTCCTTCACTAGTGCAGGATGGTCCTAACGTGACACATCAGCGTCGGTCTTCTTCTTAAAGATCCATTTATTTTCAATAGCTCGCCGATCATCGGGCAAGTCTATGAAAGTCCACACTTTGTTCTCATACATGGATCCTATCTCAAATTTCATGGCCTCAAACCATTCGTCGGAATCCGGGCTCGTCATTGCTTCTTCATAGTTCGTAGGTTCGCCGTTGTCTAACAACATCACTTCCAAGATAGGATTGTCGTACCAATATGGTGCGGAACGTGTCCTGGTCATCCTACGAGGTTCGGTAGTAACTTGATCTGAAGCTTAATGATCATCATCATTAACTTCCTCTCCGGTCGATGTAGGTGTCACAGAAACTTCTTTCTGTGATGTTCTACTCTCCATTTCGAGAGAAGGTACAACTACCTCATCAAGTTTTACTCTCCTCCCACTCACTTCTTTCGAGAGAAACTCCTTCTCTAGAAAGGATCCATTCTTTGCAACGAATATTTTGCCTTTGGATCTGTGGTAGAAGGTATACCCAACGGTCTCTTTAGGGTATCCTATGAAGACGCACTTATCCGCTTTGGGTTCGAGCTTATCAGGCTGAGGCCTCTTGACATAAGTGTTGCATCCCCAAACTTTAAGAAACAACAACTTAGGTTTCTTGCCAAACCATAATTCATACAGTGTCGTCTCAACGGATTTTGACGGTGCCCTATTTAAAGTGAATGCAGTTGTCTCTAATGCATAACCCCAAAATGTTAGTGGCAAATCGGAAGAGACATCATAGAATGCACCATATCCAATAGAGTATGATTACGACGTTTGGACACACCATTACGTTGTGGTGTTCTAGGTGGTGTGAGATGTGAAACAATTCCACATTGTCTTAAGTGAGTGCCAAAGTCATAACTCAAATATTCTCGTCCACGATCAGATCGCAAGAACTTTATTTTCTTGTTACGATGATTCTCTACTTCACTCTGAAATTCTTTGAACTTTTCAAATGTTTCAGACTTATGTTTCATTAAGTAGACATACCCATATCTACTCAAATCATCCGTGAAGGTGAGAACATAAAGATATCCACCACGCACCTCAACACTCATCGGACGACATACATCGGTGTGTATTGTTTCCAAAAAGTCGGTTGCGCGCTCCATTGTTCCGGAGAACGGAGTTTTAGTCATCTTGCCCATGAGGCATGGCTCGCATGTCTCAAATGATTCATAATCAAGTGATTCCAAAAGTCCATCGGCATGGAGTTTCTTCATGCGTTTAACACCAATATGACCTAAGCGGCAGTGCCACAAATATGTGGTACTATCATTACTAATTTTTCATCTTTTGGCATCAATATTATGAATACGTGTATTACTACGATTGAGATTCAACAAGAATAAACCATTCACAAGAGGTGCATAACCATAAAAGATATTGCTCATCAAAATAGAACAACCATTATTCTCTGATTTAAATGAATAACCGTCTCGCAATAAACAAGATCCAGATATAATGTTCATGCTCAACGCAGGCACCAAATAACAATTATTCAGGTTCATAACTAATCCCGAGGGTAGATGTAGAGGTAGCATGCCGACGACGATCACATCAACCTTGGAACCATTTCCGACGCGCATCGTCACCTCGTCCTTAACCAATCTTCATTTATTCCGCAGCTCCAGTTTTGAGTTACAAATATGAGCAACCGAACCAGTATCAAATACCCAGGCGCTACTACGAGCATTAGTAAGGTACACATATCAATAACATGTATATCAAATATACCTTTGTTGACATTGCTAGCCTTCTTATCTGCCAAGTACTTGGGGCAGTTTCGCTTCTAGTGACCATTCCCCTTGCAGTAGAAACACTCAGCCTCAGGTTTGGGTCCAGCGTTGGGTTTCTTCATGGGAGCGGCAACTGCTTTACCGTTCTTCTTGAAGTTCTATTTCTTTCCCTTGCCTTTCTTGAAACTAGTGGTCTTTTTCACCATCAACACTTGATGCTCCTTCTTGACTTCTACCTCTATAGCCTTAAGCATTGCTAAGAGCTCAGAAATAGACTTCTCCATTCCTTGCATATTATAGTTCATCACGAAGCCCTTATAGCTTGGTGGTAGTGATTGAAGAATTCTATCAATAACCAAATCATCTGGAAGATGAACTCCCAACCGAGTCAAGCGGTTATGCAACCCAGACATTTTGAGTATATGCTCACTGACAGAACTCTTCTCCTCCATCTTACAGCCGAAGAACTTATCGGAGACATCATATCTCTCGACCCGGGCATGAGCTTGAAATACATGTTTCAGCTCTTGGAACATCTCATATGCTCTGTGGTGCTCAAAACGTCTTTGGAGCCCCGGTTCTAAGCCGTAAAGCATGGCACAATGAACTATCGAGTAGTCATCAACATGTGTTTTCCAAGCATTCATAACGTCGACAGTCGAGGGAGCGAGCGCGACAACTAGCGGTGCATCAAGGACATAAGCCTTCTATGCAGCAATGAGGATAATCCTCAGATTTCAGACCCAATCTGAATAGTTGCTTCCATCATCTTTCAACTTAGCTATCTCTAGTAACGCATTAAAATTTAGTGGAACTACAGCGCGGGCCATTGATCTATAGCATACAATTGCAAAGACAGTTAAGACTATATTCTTGATAATTTTAGTTCAATTAATCAAATTACTAATGAACTCCCACTTAAATCACCATACCTCAAGTTGTCTAAGTGACACATGATCCAAATCAACTAACCCATGTCCGATTATCACGTGAAATGGATTAGTCATCAATTGTGAACATCTCCATGTTGATCATATCTACTATATGACTCTGATACGTCTCCAACGTATCTACTTTTCCATGCCCTTTTGCCCTTGTTTTACCCTCTAATTTGCATGATTTGAATGAAACTAACCCCGGACTGACGCTGTTTTCAGCAGAACTACCATGGTGTTGTTTTTGTGCAGAAATAAAAGTTCTCTGAATGCCACGAAACTTCTGGAGGATTTTTTATTGAATAAATAAAAAATACTGAAGCCAGGACCCACCTGAGGCCCCCCCTGGTAGAGCACCACCCACCAGGGCACGCCACCCCCTCCATGCGTGGCCTGGTGGGTGGTCCCCACCTAGAGACCCCGTTGACCCTGATTCCAATGCTACTTAATCCCCGTCGAGGAGAAAAAAATATGGGAGAAAGAATTATCGCGTTTCATGAGACGGAGCCGCTGCCACCTCCTGTTCTTCCTCGGGAGGCCAGATCTGGAGTCCGTTTGGGGCTCCGGAGAGGGGGATCTTCGTCTTTCGTCATCGCCAACCTATCTCCATCGCCAATTCCATGATGCTCTCCATCAGGAGTGAGTAATTCTCTCGTAGACTTGCTGGACGGTGTTAGGGTTGGATGAGATTCATCACTTTGTTTTGAGTCCACTCAAAAATTTAAGTGTGCTGCACTAAGAGCATTAAGGTTTCTTGTCGGGTGCGACGCCGCCAGCAGGCTGCTAAAGTCCCGCACCTAGCGCTCACGGCAAGGGTGCGCGCCCCAGCAAGTTCCCAGTCACTACCGGAATCGCACCCTATGCCGACGGCCAGGGCCGTCGGCATAGCCCTGACTAGCCGTCGGGACAGGCCTATGCCGACGGCCCCCGTCGGCATAGGGCCATCGGCAACATATCCGTCGGCGTAGCCAGGATGACCGTCGGCATAGAAAGGCCGTCGGCATAGACCCTATCCCGACGGGTAACGCCATCGCCTAACGGCGGCTACCGTCAACTGCTGACCAATGGCGACTCGCCACGTGGCACCTCTATGCCGACGGCCTGGCCGTCGGCATAGTTCTAAACTACGCCGACGGCCAGGCCGTCGGCATAGAGGTGCCACGTGGCGAGTTACTGTCTCTCCTGGGGGCTTGCCTATGCCGACGGCCTAGCCGTCGGCTTAGTTTAGAAATATGCCGACGGCTAGGCCGTCGGCATAGACGTGCCACGTGTCGGCAACTGGGCACTCCTGGGGCAGAACTAAGCCGACGGCCAGGCCGTCGGCATAGACGGCCACGTGTCAGCCACTGGGAGCTCACGCCAGGCCTATGCCGACGGCTAGGCCGTCGGCATAGTTTTTGTCTAGTTTTTTTTCTTTTTTCTGTTTCTTTTCAGCTCAATTCATTTGAATATACACAGCATATATAAGAAGCAGCATATATAAGAAGCAACATCACGTAACAGTAAGGAGCAGCATCACACATCATAAAAAACATCGCAAAGCATAAACATATAAGTATCATCATCACTAAGCATATAAGAATCTCACAAACAACAATAAGATAAGAAACATCACAAGCATATAAGTATCACAACATCGAGAACCGCCACAATGTGACCCAAAGGCTTAAGCGCCAGGACGTCGAGCACCGCGGAGGTCATCACCGCCAAGAGCGCCAAAGCCCAGGTCGTCAGTGCTTCCGCCAGCGCTACCGCCAAGACCGCCTCCACCTCCGCCTCCGCCTTCGTGGATCGGAGTGGCCGGGCTCCGTGTCTCCGGAGTGCTGCGAAGACCACCGCCAACGGTAGATCCACCTGTTCCCTTGATGTTGAAAAGACATATTAATGGGATATATGACTGTGTTGAAAGGCATGACATGCTTTGGGTCAATAGATTGGGGATGAACTAACCGGCGAGGGGCCAACGTTCTGTGCCACAAACTCCTCAAAGGCCAACAGCACTGGTTGTGCTGGAGGGCATTGTGCTGGCTGCAATTGAGGAAACCTGCCGGCTGCCATTTCCTGAAAAGCTTGCTCCAGCTGGCGATCCCTCTGCACTTGGTGTTCATGAAGCCTCTGATGCCACGCCATGGCCTCCTGGCGTGTGTACTCCAGGTAGGCCTACGGTATGACATGATGGAACTCATAAAACTACTAGATGCGGAAAATAAGTGAGCAATGAAGATAAGAGGGAAAATACTTACAGATTGTTGCTCCTGAAAGAGGGACTGTGAAGTGGACACTGGCTGGCTCGTGCGCTGGCTCAGGCTCGGGTCGATCCGACGGAGCTGTGTGTAGGAGATAGTCGGAGTGACCACAGCTTCGAGAACCGCCTCCCGACCGTGCTCCTTGGGCCCCATGCTCACCACCGCCCTGTCGTCCAAATCCGCCGCAATGGGGTCAGGTGTGTCAGGATGTAACTTCAGATACGCTGCGGAGTAGGCATCCTTCCTCCATGCGGTCTTCTTGCCGTAGTACGCCAGGCTTGGGGTCCTTCCGCGTATGGGCGATCTCCCATGCCTGCATGTGTGAGAGCGGCCGCTTCAGTTTCTCCTCCTGCACCACCAAACAGATGTTAGTCATACATAAGAAAGTGATGGTAAATAGAAGAAGAAGAATGTTTAATGGGGTTAGTCATACATTAACTGCCTTGTGGAGATAGTGGTTTTGGTTTCCCTGAGCATGTACTCCCTCCTTCCCTCGGTTAGCCTTATTTTTGATTCTCATAGCCGCCCAGGCTCCAGCCTCATCACACCAAAGATCCACCAATGCTTCCCAGGACTCGTCTTTTCCATAACACCAATTTGGACACACCTACATAATAAAAGCATAATGGCATGTCAACATGAGACGGTGAAATGTACCACATGGTAATGAAAGCATAATGAAAAATCTTTTATACTTACCGCCAAGTACTCGGGCCTCTCCAAGGTAATGCCCATCCTCCGCGCTTCTTCCTTGGTCATCTTCACACCAAGAACGTCGTGGTAGTATGTCGAGATGGCCACATAGCGCACCTCGTACTGCATCTGGCGGGCCTTCTTCTTGCATTGGCGCATCACGATCTGGTCCGCTCTAGCCCTGTGCTCCGGAAGAACTCGATAGAATTTCTACAATCATGCATGAAACAAGAATGGAAGAAGCCATGAGTTAAATCATTCATGAAACTAGAATGGACTTGTGCTTCTGAAGAGAACTCACCCAGAAAGTAGTGATCACGGCCTTGGCATGGGTCTCATGGTCCGCGTGGAGGGCCGCTTCCCAGTGGTCCCAGCTCGTGGCCAAAACCCGACGGTCTGGCTGCCTGACTGGATCCGGACAGTACAACCCCGGCCAGTATAACTTCAGCAAGACGGTGATGAGGCCGTTGGGAATACGGACCCCTTTAGAATATATCCAGTTGTTGCAAAAGAATGAACTATTGGCATGTGACAAGCAAAATAAATAACAACCGGAATATGCATCTGACAAGCAAAATAATGAACCACTTACTCTTTTTCCGTGGGCTCAATGAGCCACTTCTGCTCCTCAGTAGCAGGAACCTGCTTTGGTAGCTTTGCGTTGCCACGCAGCCATCCCTTGTTGTCAACCCCCTTCCCGTCACCACCATCATCCCCGCCACCACCCCCCTCCTCGCCTACCTCCCCCTCCCCAACCTCCTCCTCCTCCTCCTCGCGTGCCTCCTCCTCCACCTCCTCCTCCTCCACCTCCTCCTATTCCTCCTCCTCCTCCTCATCCTCCTCCCTAGAGTGTACCTCACTAGAGGAGGGTACCTCACTAGAGGAGGGCCTCGAAGACAACACCCCTAAGTCGGTGAGGGTGCGCTCTTTCTGGCCGCGACCCCCTGTAGTGGCTCTCCCCCCAGCACCTCGTCCTCTAGAGGCTCTCCCCCCGGCACCTCTCCCTCGACCTCCCTGTGAGGAGTCATCGTCAAGTAGCCGAGGGGGAGGATTACGTGCTCGACCACCCCGACTAGGCAGGCCGACGACCTTGCGTAGGAAACCCACGCCATCGGCCTTCCCCTTGCCCATGTTCCACGAACCTGCATTGAAAAGAGAAAAATCAATTAGTAAATTAATGAAATGAAGAAAAAGGCATGATAATAAACACATTAATAAAAATGCATAAAAAGGCATATTCCTAAACTATAGAAAAAAAGACTTGAAACGTACATCTGCTAGAACCCATATGAATCATCACTGTTGTAACCTCTTTCTTGGTCCGTCTCATCATCACTATCAATCATATCATCTTCGTTGTCCGATGGAGGTGGAGGCTCTTCCTCGTCGTCAGCGTCTTCGTTTAACTTTTCTAGCATAAGTATGTCATTTTCATTGACAATGGTCTCACCATCATTCCGTGCATCGTCGACGTTTGGGTCGACATCATCATCACCCAATGGTCTAGCGTCATCGTTTCTAACCACATCATCATCATCATCATCAGGTTGCTCTTGATAGAACACCCCCTCGTATGTCATGGGGTTAATGTTGTAGTAATCGTCTTCATTCGGGTCTGGTAGCTTACCATGTGGCGACACCTTGAACACAACTTCCCAACCCTTTAGATACACTTTCTGGCATGGGTAAGGTAGATAATATACTTGTGTAGCTTGGGTAGCCGCAATGAAGAGATCGGCTCCGGCATAGACGGTTGATGGTTTAACTTCGACCAAACCAATGGAAGGCGTATGTTTTACCCCCTCCCATGGATCGAACCATCGGCATTTGAACACAGGCAGACTTAGGGTCTCACGCCCCTAGCGGACTAAGTGAACATGAAACATGATGATGTGGAAGACATAAAGGAATGGTGTAGTGGTATTACCTCATCCACACTTCCTTAACTTCCTTGATGTTGTGCAAGATATAGAACATGAGGTCCTCCCACTCTTGTCGTGGCATGTTATAAGATTTCGAGGCCCCAGCCCTCCCACCTTGCGTGTTGAATAGATCGAGCCTGGGTTGATACTTGGGCTCTTCTATATTGTATCGAGGCACCTTGTTATGAAGATGGGGAACATGGTCTGGATAGTATGATGTCCTGAGGTCTGACACCTCCTCTAGGATAACTGCCTCGGCTATGGAAGCTTCAATCTTAGCTTTGTTTCCGCATTTTCATCGGAGATGCTTGTTCTGCCTCTCAGGGCCGTACTGCCACCGATTTTGCACAGGGCCCCCCACAATACCTCGTTCGCGAGGTGCAGAATGAGATGTGTCATCAGAGTAAAGAAGCCTGGCAGAAAGATCTTCTCTAGCTTGACTATCAACTCTGGTGCCTTCTTATGCAATTTTTCAATCACCTCTTTACTTAATTCTTTAGCACAGAGCGTGTGGAAGAAATGGCTAAGCTCGGCAAGCACTCGCCAGACATGCTCGGGGACATAGCCTCGAACCATCACCGGCATTATCCGCTCAATCCATACATGGTAGTCATGACTCTTCAGGCCGGTCACTTTGCCCGTTGAAAGATTGACTCCCTTACTTATATTCGATGCATAACCATCGGTGAACTTCAAAATTTGTTTCAGCCAGATAAGTCTTTTTTTCTGGCGGTTTAAGGACAAAGTCAGCATCTGGCTTGAACCAGTTTTTTCGACCGCCTGTGGGAGGCTTCATGTTCAGGCGTCGTCTATCACAAATTCTCTGTTGATCGGCTCTAGCTTTTACGTTATCCTTCGTCTTATCAGGAATGTTGAGGATCGTGCGGAAAAGGGACTTTGCCACATTCTTTTCGGTGTGCATCACATCAATATTGTAAGGAAGTTTGAGGTCCTTGAAATAGGGAAGCTGCGAGAAGGGGGTAATGTGAGTCCAGTTGTGCGTCTCGCCATATCCCTCGAAGCCTTTGGCTTTGGCTTTGCCTTTGCCTTTGACTTTAGGCTTGAGAGCTTTTAGCTGAGCAAGAACATCTGCCCCCGAAAATGTTGGAATCTCGGTTACTTCATGAACTACCCGGCCTTTCGTGAAGTTCTTCTTGTCTTCCATGTCTGGATGGTCTGGAGGGAGGAACTGTCGATGCAGGTCAAAGGCTACATACTTACCACCCTTACTCGGCCAAATCATTCGCAGAGCCTGCATGCACACTGGGCATGGCATCTTACCACTTGTACACCATCCGGAGAATAGAGCATAGCCGGGAAAGTCATGCATGCAATAGTGCAACCAAACTTTCATCAAGAAATTTCTCTGCAGATCCCGGTCGTATGTCAACCTCGGAAAGTACCAAGAATGGTGCAAGGCATCCACAAGCGGCTGCATAAACACACCCAATTGCTTCCCCGAGTAGTCAGGCCCCGGAATGATGAGCGACAAGAACATGGTCTTCCGTTGCATTAGGGCACCGGGAGGAAGATTGAGCAGAATTACAAACACAGGCCAGCAGTTGTATGGATTGGACGACATACCATATGGATTCAACCCATCACTTGATATGGCTATTCTGACATTCCCAGCCTCGGCTGCTTCCTCGAGGTATTCTTCATCGAATGACTTCCATGCTTCCCCTCCCGATGGATGTACGATTTTTTTTGGATTGTACCTTATACCTTCCTTGTGCCACTTCATCATTTTGGTAGACTCCTTCGTGATGAAAAGGCGCTGAAGTCTTTTTATAAAATCAAGATACCGAAGAACCTTAACGGGGGTGGTTAGCTGCTTTTTCTCACCATCCTCACCGACCACCTCAATGTACCGAGACGAACCGCACTTCCTACAGTACTTGTCATCCTCATACTCGTGCCTAAACAAAAGGCAATTCTTCGGGCAAACATCTATTTTCTCATAATCCATAGAGAGTGCCTTCATGATTTTCTTTGTATCGTACATGCTTTTCAGCAGTTCATGACCCTCAGGGAGGCTGTTAGCCCATACTCCCAGGAATGCTTCGAAGCATTTCTGGCTACAGCCGTACTCAGCCTTGACTGCAATCAGTTGCGAGATGGCATCCAGCTGAGATATTTTCGCACCCGCATAAAGAGGTTTCTTCGACGAGGCCAAGACCTCCAAGAAGGCCTTTGCGGTTGCCTCCGGCTCCTCCGGTTCATTCTCTAAAGGTGTCGCATTTGCCATTTCTGCAACAATGACATCATCTAGCATGTCCCTGACCCTGTCCTCCTCATATCCATCGATGCGTTGTCGCGTCACCTCCTCTCTACCACGGTCCTGCTCGGCTATGTTTATCGGCGGCATGTCAAAGTTTGGCATATATCCGTGCGTGCGAAGGTGCTCACTCATGTCCGTCTGATTTCTACGGTGACGTCTGGCACATCTCGCACAGGGGCATGGTGGGATAATTCTCATTGGACGACGGAATATCTCCTTCAAATACACATTGGTTTTCGCGATCCACTCTGATGTTACTCGATTTCGACGGATAAAACCACTGTACATCCACTGATTATCTGCCATCCTCTGCTTTTTTGCAACCCACACAACATAATTAAGGATTCACTTAAATTAATCACATCAAATTTTCAGTTTCTACCGCGTTTAATCCACCAACATCTCTAATAGGTAAAGATGGGTCCTAATCCCACCCGAGGATGTGTAGATTGAGTACGTTCTCCATTCTACCCCATTCCGAGACAAAATTTTGGCAGCACCTCCCCGCTGTTCTCCAGATACACGTCTCGGCAAATAGCCGAGAGAATGTGCTCCGGAGAACAATGGGGAGGCGCCGCCGAAATCCTGTCTCGGAACGGGGTAGAACATGGAGAACATACCCAATCTACACATCCTCGGGCTGTCCATGGAAAACGCTGGACAATCCGAAAGAGCTGCGGTGATAAATATGCAATTGAATGCATATTTATCGATGCAACCCTTTCGGACAGGAGACGCCTAGGTTACATCAGTTGACTTGAGAATGAAATCTAGTGACATCAAAAAATGGAGGAGATGGACTTGTAGCTCACCCTCAGCTGTAGGGGAAGGAGTCGAACAACAGAGGGATGCTCAGGGAACAACGTGTCGGACAACGGTCACTTTGATGAAATGCAACACCACAAAGCCTACAAAATCCATCGTGACAAAAAATTTAGAGCATATTTAAAACATTTAAACATGCATTCATTTATTTTTGCATCATGTAGGCAAAAAAACTAAAAACATTAACAATATATTCATCATCGTCATCACATATTCATCATCATCATTATCACCTATTCGTCATAATCATTGATTCATCTCATCGAACCAATTTTTTTTGCAAGATATGCAACATATAGCATCTCATCTAACCAAATTTTTTTACTACCTATCTCACTATCTATCTAACTAACTATCTCACTATCTATCTAACTATCTAACTATCTACCTATCTAACTATCTATATAACTATGTATCTACCTATCTAAATACCTATCTAACTAGCTACAAAATAACTAAAAAACACTAAAAATACATAAAATTTTCACCTTCGAGATGGCCGGCCGGAGTTGGGGCCGGGAGGCGCGGAGTCGAGGCGCGGAGTCGGGGCGGGGAGGCCGGCGGGGGGTCGGGGCGGGGCGGCC
>LT934114.1:748271198-748289524 GCA_900231445.1 Triticum turgidum subsp. durum
TAGATCAGCCCATACGAACACTTTAGAGCAACATCCGAGCCAAACCCACAGTAAGATCCCTTCCGTGTAGACCCGACGCGTCCGTTTCCCCCTTCAGGTGCCGGCGGCGGCGCCGTCCGTGTTAGGGGGCACACCCCGGAGACGCGTGCCGCCTCTAATTTGGACATGGCACCACACCACCCCGCATGTATGAGGGGCCGGTGCGACGCTCCGCTGGTATTGCTATCCCCCACGGCCCCCGTCCCGCCTCTTCAGACATGGCACCACACCGCCCCGCATGTATGAGGGCCCGGTTAGACGGGAGGGTGTAGCTGGGGGGTAGCAATGCCGCTAGGTGTTGCTTTGGGCCCTCCTACGGTTGTGGAAGCATGGTGGCTACCGCAGGCACCCGACACGCAGCTCCGGGGTGTGCCCCCCATCTCCGGCATCGCTGTGGGGCACAGAGCGGCGGCAGCAACGTCCGTGAGGGGGGCAATCGATATACCATCTGGGTATGTTTTTTTTTGTTAGATAAGGCACATTTATGTTGTGAAAAAAACAGGGAAAAGTAAATAAAAAAATAAAAAAATAAGAAAAAAATAGAGATATGCCGACGGCAAGGCCGTCGGCATACCTGCGCACACGGCCATGGATCGATGACGTGCCCAAGGGCGCGGATCAATGACGTGGCAACATCCATGGGCCAGACCTATGCCGACGGCCAGGCTGTCGGCATAGATTTGCCACCCCACGGACAGGTGATCGGCGCGGATCGATGACGTGGCGGGCGACGCGGATCGATGACATGTCGTCTATGCCGACGGCCGCTGTTAGCCCGTCGGCGTAGGTTGACGCCGTCAAAAGGCCATCTCCGTCCGGGTAGCCGGGCCCACGTGCTATGCCGACGGCCTCCTCCATGCCGACGGCCGCCGTAGGCATATTTCTATCGACGCCGACGGCTAAGCTTTGCCGACGGGGGCCGTCGGCATAGATTGATATACGCCGACGGCTTTTATATGCCGACTGCCTGGGCTGGGCCTTCGGGATAGGCCTATCTATGCCGACGGGGGCCGTCGGCATAGGTTCGGCCGTCGGCATCGCCAGTTATTCTGGTAGTGAGTAAGCGTAGGGTAAATAACCATACAAGGAGAAATTAAGCAAGGGAATAACATGCATCTACTCAAAGTTGGATAAGTTATATTACATCCAAAGTTGCCGCAACACTAACTTAAACTGTTTTTCATGAATGGCGGCGACAAAGAGAAAGATAAGCAGGGTGCCTAGTCCCTGCGCTCGCCCTCAACTCTCTTAATCTGGCTCACCTTCTCGATGATGGGCTCAACAAGTGCCTCGTATGGCTTTGTATCCAAATCCGTTGGCAGTTTTCTGAGCACATTGGTGAGGTTGAGGCCAGGGTTCTTGTGCACCACCTTGACGAGTACATCGCGAAGAACAGCTTGGCAGAGCTGGCGAGACTCATTGGCCAGTTGGGTCTTGTAGTCCTCCTGGATCTGCTTGAGTGCGTCAACAACTCCTTCGAGGAACAGAGTCAACTTGACGTTGTGCGATGTCCTTTCATTGGCGGGGTACACATAGTTCCCCCACACCCCCATGGTGGTCAGCTCAGCTTCAAGTCTTCCTGCAACCTCGACAAGTTTTTTAGTCCAGATTTCTACATTATGCTTGAGCTCGTTGAAGGAGAAGGCGGCATTCTCGACAGATTCCTTTGTGTCTCGGAGCTCTGTGGCCAAAGTCCTCTCACGAGTTCTGAGGCCTTCAAGGGTCTCTGTCAGCATGTTCAGCTTCTGCGTCAGATCTTCAATGGAATTGTTGGCGGCAGTAATCTGTTTGGTTTTCTCGGATATGGTGACCTGCATATCCGACAAGGTGTAGAGAGTTTTCTCTCTCTTGCTTTCGATCGTCGAGAGCTTCTCACTATTATCCTTGAGATCAGCCTCTAGTTTTGCCGTCTTCTCCTCCAACTCCTTCTTGGTGATCTCGGCGGCCCTGGCAGCGTCGGTGGCCTCCCTGAGCTTGCCGACTAGAGCTTTGATCTCATCTTTATGTTTCTGAGCCTAGTCCTGAGTTCGCTGCGCGACAAGCTGCTCAACTTCCTCGTCCTTGTGACGGAGCTTGTCGGCAAGCGCCTGTTCACGCTCAGCCAGCTCTACATCGTGGGCGTCTTGGCTGACCTTCAACTGCGCCAGATGTCCCTCTTTAGCAGAAACTTTCTATGCATGCTCTTCCTCCTTCTTGACGATGTCAGATTCCTTCAAGAGGGCTTTGTTCCATTACTCAGTCAGTTGCTCCTGCTGCATTTTCAAATTATGGAGGGCCTCGGCATGCCAGCCCTTCATCTCTTCCACGCGTCTTTGAAAGTTTGCCTCTGCCTCCCCGACAATTGCTTCATGGGAGTCCAGTTTCTCCTTTCGGGCGCGGTAGAGTGACAAGAGCTTCTGAAGGAGCTGCTCTTCTTGAGACTGGCTGCTGCTGGCGCTCGGTTGATCAACAACTTTGAGCCCAACAGTGGCAAGGATATCTTCATCAAAAACCTCGCCTTCAATGGGTGTCCTGGAGCTTGCCGTTCCCGGGATGCTGACAAAAAGATCTTCGCCAACTCTGAGATACTTGCTTGGCAGGGGCGCGACAGAAGTTGATGCTCGGTCTCCGGCAGCCTTTTCTTCGGCAGCTGGGGGCTCTGTGGCCGATGTAGCGCCTGGCGCTCCTGCGGCATCAGTGCCGTCAGTACGACCACCGTCCTCCTTGCCGGCCTCCTCAGCTGTGTCCTTGGCAGGCCCCTCTTCCACAGTTTTGGCAGCCTCATCGGCGACAATCTTGTCAGCCTCGGCGGCAGCTTCTTTGGCAGTCTCCTCTATGACATTGTCGATGTCCATTGGCTCTGTCAAGAGAGGGTCTGAAAGCCAAAAAGAGGAAATCAAATGAGATTGAACTGAAGTTCAAAAAGAAAAAAAAAAGATAGAAGAAGAAAAAAAGGAAGTAAGTAAAATGAGTTTTCCTAAAGCAGGGAGTTTACCTGTGCTGAGCTCTGGAGGGATGATCTCTCTCTCTCCGGCAACACTGGTTGTCGGGGTAGAGCCGCCGGTGCCCGCGCTTGTCGCACCAGCACTTGCTGGCACCTCTCCCGTACCAGTTGACTCGCTAGCAGAAGCCCTTGCCGGAGAACCACCACGCGGTGGTGTTGTCGAGGGAGGCGGCACTTCGGGGGTAACCTCTGGTGTTGCTTCGTGTTGCTGCTCCTCTCCTGCATGCCCGACGATGTCAGTAGCAAAGATATGCTCCCCAACACCCGCTAACAGAAAATGAGTAGAAGACTCACGCTGGGGGCTGCGACGAGGGCTGGTCTCCGGGCTGATGACCTCTGGCTCAGATGTGCTCTCGGTCCCTGCCGGAGTCTCATCTTTGATGACTATGGGCTCATCGCTCGTCGAGGTACCCTCTTCGCCATCCTTTGTTCCAAGGTCTCCTCTTCCTCTCTATGGAGACATGCCAAAGTGAGATAAATGGAAATAAGAGAAATCAAAAGTTTCAAAGTACAAGACACGACAAAGTTTCTTACTCCTCTTCTTCTTCTCTGGAGTCGAGGGCAGAAAGGTCAAAGCCGATCTATACTCTAGTCTCTGTGCGAGGGGGGGGAGGAGCCCTGGGTCGCTTGGCGGAGGCAAAAGCGGTGGATTTCGACGATCCCGCTCCAGCTGCCGGTGGCATTTGAGATGCTCCCGCCGCTCCTGTCTTGGCCGCGATTGAGCGTCCCGAACGACGCAGGGGCGGCTGTTGGGTCTCTTGCCGATGCACAGGTTCGCCGCCCTTGTGAAGGGCGCGCTTCTTCTTTTGTTGGACTGGAGGCTCTTCCAGCGGTGGCTCTTTGGCAGATTCTTCAGTGGAGGGGCCCCCGGCAGCCGAGCTGCTTGGTTCCCCGACGAGCACGCCCTGTCCGGCTAGTTCGCCCTGCCCGGCAAGCTCGCCCTGCCTGGCAAGTTCACCTTGCCCGGCAAGGACTTCCCCTTGCGCCTCTTCGGCCTCTTCCACGATGCAGCCAAATTCGCCGGCCTCCATGGCAAGTCTTGCTTCCTCGACTCTGGTGGCGATGTATGCTAATTTCGATTCGGTGGTGTCGCGGATGAGATTCTTCTCTTCCCGGACAGCTTTCTCCACCAAAGTTTCAAAGAACCGCCGTACGTCCACCTCTTCTGGATCTTTCCAAGTTGGGTCAAGGCCATGGGCGTTGAAGACTGGCATCATGGCAATGATAGAACCCAAGGCAGAATTGTTGCACAAGGGGATGACGTCCGGCGGCAACTTGAATACCTTCAGCTTCTTGGGATCATATTTGAACAACTCACGGAGCATAGATTCGTGCTGCAAGATCGTGAAGTTATTGTTCAGCCCTGGGAGCAACCGCATGATATCCGCCGCGTTCTTGAAGTCCCACGCTAGCCTCTTTCTGTTCTGCAGAGGGGCGATGCGGCGGCGCAGGAAATCTGCTCCAATCATTTGAACTGTGAGCCCGGCAGCCCTGAGTCGGTGGATTCGAGTGGTTGCGATCTCCAATCTTTTGTCTTCGGGGTCTAAGTCACTCCAGTCCTTGCCGCGGACCACAGGGGTTTCTCGGAGAGCACAGAATGATTGCGGATCTTCAATAACCCAGCACCATCTGGACCTCCATTCATCCCATCTCTCGCGATACTCTCCTTCTGGATAAGTGTCCTTGTATGCAGGCCTTGGGATCCAGGAGACGCCGCCGGAGAGGGGTTCATTATTTTCAACCCAGGGGATAAAGTAGTGGCGGAAAAGAGCAGTGTTGGGGGCGACTCCAGCAAAATTTTCGCAAAGCTGAGCGAAAACTGCCATGGTCGTTACTGCATTTGGAGTGAAATCAAGAAGGTGGAAGCCAAATGTGTACATCACATCGTTGAAAAACTCGGAGAAAGGGGGACAGAGCCCACACCAAAAGTAATCGGCGAAGAAATGGTACTTGTTTGGACCACCCTCGGCATCACCTGTATGTACGCGGGTGGCCGGATGTGCCGTCGTCTTCGCCGCCCACATCACCTGGTACCTCTCTTTCAAGGCAACCGCCGTGAGCATTGGGGCGAAGACGGCGTGCTCCCTCCGCAGCCGTGCGAATCTCCCCGCCTCCGTGGACACCGCCTTGGCATTCCCTCCTTTGGGCGGCATGGCGGCTGTAAGCGTAGAGGTCAGGGGGAGATGAGGTCGCAAATGTGGAAAGTGGATCGAGGAGATGCTCTGTTTCGAGGCGGAGGAAGAAGATGGCGGTTTCGCAGATTGGAAAGGCGATAGGATAAATGGGATGTGCCTCTGTGGATTCCTTTTTATGAGGAAGACGTGGAACGGCTCCTTCAGTTAATCAGTGAGACCGCGCACGTCACCCATGTCCCGCATTCAGTGCGGGTCGTGCGTAAGTAGGCGCGGTAATATCGGATAAGTTACCGTTTCCCCTCAGCCACACGTGACCATGCACTGTTTGGGCCTGGCCCAACAACGCTCGGCACCGTGTGTGGCCCAGGCCCGGGGGCTCCTGTCGGTGTACTAAAATAGGGGTCCTTTAGTATCCCGTACTTATGCACGGACAGTTGCAGCCGCACCCGCGGCAAGGCTTGCCGGGGGACAACTGTACCCAAATGCAAAGTTACCAAGGTGGTATTTGAGCCAGATGACAAAGCACTGAAGATCGAAGACAAGGCCCCGACAAGGTTCTTGCTGGGATGACTAGCTAAAGGCCCGTCAAGGTTCTTGCCCGGCAAGAATCCTTGCCGCGGCAAGGCTATACTGCTGTACTACCGCTCCAGTGTGGCTGCCAGCATGGCACTCTAGACCTTTCTCCAGGCATGCGTGGCAGTGCACTGTGCCTAGCGGTACAGATGGGATGGGTCCTTTTTCCATCCCCAAGATGATATGGACACCTAACGGGACACCAAGGCAGTGCATTTAATGCCCTTGTCCTAAGCTGTCAGAAGTAGGTATGGTGATTCACCATAGTAATGATGGTATCTACTGTAGATACTTTCCACCTACCCACCTCACTGTTTTGCCACTGTTGGAGACCCCTTTGCATATAAAAGGAGGCCCAATGGCAACGGTAAAGGGGGTTAGACACTTTACACTCTGGCCCAGTCTTACATGTAGTTGTTGTGTACTATAGCGCTCCTGAGCCAGAGTTCAAGAACACTCATCATACACAAAAGCAGGAGTAAGGTTTTACGCATCCGTGCGGCCCAAACCTGGGTAAATCTCTCGTGTGCTCTTCGCTAGATCTGCTCTTTGTGCAATCCTCTACCCTGCCGAACGTAAAGGGATCTTCTCTGGTCCCATAGGTGATCGAGGATTCGTTCCCCGACAATGTCAAAAACACGGGTAACCGAGAGGGGCATCAAAGGGAGCAAGCGGTACGACTTGAAGTGACCTTATGGCAATGGAACAGACCGGTGAAGATGGCGGCGGCTCGAGCTCGCGGGCGAGCTGCGTTTTGCCCAGCAGGAGCGTGCGGACGAGGACAACGGGGAAAAGGCTGCAGTAGGGTTCCCCTGAAGATTTGGCTCGCGTGCGGCATCTCTGGGCTGCACGACGTCCACTAGGGCACGAGATCGGTCTGGCTCGGTCTCGGGTGTGCGTGCAGTGCGGCATGGCTGTGTCCGGCTCGGGGAAGGAGATGAGAAGCAATGCGGGACCCGCTGTCAGCGCTGAGAGCGAGGGGCGAGAGGAGCCGCGAGAGCTATTTCTCGCTTTAAGCGAGACGAAAAAAAGTAGTCGCTGAAGCCAAATAGTAACAAGCCGGCCAGTTCGCTCCCACTTAAAACAAAAGGAAGAGTAAAAAAGAACCTGAATGTGCGCCCGCATGAATTTGATCTCGGTTCTCTAGTTAATGCAAAGCGATGTTCGCCACCAGGCTAAGTTCAAGCTCGTGATTTTGTAGAAGGCCGCGGTGCACTTGTTATGGAATAATATACCACTGGTTTTTTTCAGGATTTTTGTTTTCGGTTTTTGATTTGTTTTACATCGGTTTTTCTCTATTTATACTTTTTCATTTCTTTTTCGTTGTTTTTCTTTGGCGTTTTCTTGTTTCTATTATTATTTTCTTCTCCGTTTTTATTCTTTGGTCTTTTATTATTTCCTATTTTCTTCTCCATTTTTTTTGTTTTTATGTACATGTCAAAAACATTTTTTGTAACAATTGATCAACATTTTTGGTATACACGTTCAACATTGTCCCAACGCTATTTCAACATTTTTCAAATACTTGTTCAATAGTTTAATAGTTATTCAGTGTTTTTACAAATACTTGTTCAATATTTTTAATATTTATTTAACATTTTTAAGTACTTGTTCAACATTTTTCATATATTGGTTCAACATTTTTAATACCTATTTCAACATATTTTAAATACTTGTTCAATATTTTTTAAATACTTGTTCAATATTTTTAATACTTATTCAACTTTTTCACTTATTCAACAGTTTCACCTATTCAACATTTTTAAATACTTGTTCAATATTTTTCATCTACTCGTTCAACATTTTTCATATACTCGTTCAACATTGTTTAATACCTATTCAACATTTTTCATATACATGTTCAACATTTTTAATACTTATTTACATTTTCAAATACTTGTTCAACATTTTTCAAATTCTTGTTCAATATTTTTTAATACTTATTCAACTTCTTTTCAAATGTATTTTTGAAGAGTGTTTTTGTAATATATATATTTTTTGTAATATATATATATATATATATATATATATATATGAAGAACATTTTAAATTATAATATAAAGTTAAAGAAAGGAGGAGGGAGCTTCGCGCGAGGCTAGGTCGCGGCCGATGTAGCGCTCCCCGACGCGAGAGGGTGCCCTCGCCACGCGTCAAGGGAGGAATAGTTGTGCCCGACAGGAGCTGCGTACCGCTTCGGTTAGCCAGCTAGGCCGTGGGCCGAAAGCGAAGGAAAAAACAGCGGCTGGGCTGGAGTGTTGTGCTCCTCGCACATGTGCGTGAGAAATAGCAGTTGGGCTGCTGCTGCCAGGCCCATATGAACAGTAAAGATAAAATCCCAAAAATACTATAAGCAACACAGTAAAAATAATAACACTAGTATAGAATATAGGAAAACTAGTTCCACCCCTAATGCAACTTTTGAAAAAAAATGCAATAGGCCACACAAACAACAATAGAACACTCAAATAAAATAATTTGAGTTTATAAAATCAGGTGAACCCCAAATAATATTCTGGGCATGATGAACTTTTTATTTCACATGGGAGAAGTCATGTTATCTCCACTCCAATAATTTGACTTCAGTTGCATAATGACTTGAATATTTAGAAAAAACAAATAGTGCATAGAAAAATATGATATGAATATGAATGATCTATTAACATCCTAATTAGGAAATTTGAGATGTTACAAATCAACACTCTCCAAAATAGTGGGATCATAATTACATAAACTTGACACTCTTCCAAACCCACTTTCATCATTGTAATCATCAAAAATAGGAGACATGCAATCATCATAATAAATTTTCCCATCAAAAGTAGGGGGACTAAAAAGATCATCTTCATCAAACATAGCACCGCCAAGCTTATGGCTTTGCATATCATTAGCATCATGGATATTCAAAGAATTCATACTAGCAACATTGCAATTATTCTTATCATTGAAGGAACTCACTCCAAACATCGTGTTAAATTCTTCCTTTACCATCTCATCACAATTATTGGAATCCATATTTTCAAGAAATTCATCATAAAGATGAAGAATTTGATGCAAGTTCACTTCCACTTTTTATAGTTTTCTTTTATAAAACCAAACTAGTGAAAAACAGAAACTAAAAGATTCAATTGCAAGATCTAAAGATATAACTTCAAGCACTCACCTCCCCGACAACAATGCCAGAAATAGCTTGATGTCTGCTATGCAACTTTATTCTTGTAGACTCTGTTGGGCCTCTAAGCGCAGAGTTTTGTAGGCAGCAACAAACTTGCTCAAGTGGATGTCCTAAGTTTTATCAATTCATGGGAGGTGTATGATGAATATGGTCTCTCTCAAACTACCCTGCAATCAAAATACAAAGAGTCTGATGTCTCCAACACACCCAATAGGCCAATACAATGGTAAATCATATAAGTTCACTAGTTTGGCGAAGAGATGGTGATACAAGTGTAGTATGGATAATAGATATGGGTTTTGTAATCTGGAATAATAAAAACAAGAAGGTAACAAGTCATAAAAGTGAGCACAAACGATATTGCAATGCTTGAAAACAAGCCTAGGGTTCATACTTTCACTAGTGCAATCTCTCAACAGTACTAACATAATTGAATGACATAACAATCCCTCAACATGCAACAAAGAATCACTCCAAAGTTCCTGAGAAAGTAGGATAAAATGTGTATCAACCTCTATGCCTAGATGGGAATCCACAAGTTGATTACCAAAACGTATGTCAAGTGATCTCAAATCCAAAGTATTCAATCCAACATACGAAACTTTGAAGTGCAAGACTCAATTCAACACACCAAAGATAGAGAGGGAAGAAAACCGTATGATCCAACTATATTAACAAAGCTCATGCTACATCAAGATCATGCCAAATCAAGAACACGAGAGGGAGAGAGAGAGAGAGAGATCAAACACATAGCTACTGGTACATACCCTCAGCCCCGAGGGTGAACTACTCCCTCCTCGTCATGGAGGCAGCGGGGATGATGAAGATGGCCTCCGGTGATGACTCCCCCCTCCAGTAGGGTGCCGGAAAGGAGCTCCGGATGACATCGCTTCGGAACAGAGGCTTGTGGTGGCGAAAAAACTCATCTAGTTTAACTTTCGGGGGTGTCTGGATTTATAGGAATTGTCAACGCTAGAATCACGCCAAAAGGAGTTACGAGGGCCCCACAAGCTCATATGGCACTCTCGGCCCCACAGGGCGGCGCCATGTGAGCTTGTGGCGTCCTCGTGGGTCTTCTGGTCCTTCGCCGAAGCTTCGGGGGTCTCTTATGTTCCAAAACAATCATCATAAATCCTTATCACGTTTGGACTTCGTTTGGTACGTTTTTTTTGCAAAACAAGGAAATAGGCAAAAAAAAACAAGAACTGGCATTGGGCACTAGATTAATATGTTAGTCCATAAAAATAATATAAAATTGCACCAAAATCATATAGAACTCATGAAATATAGCGTGAATACTTCATAAATTATAGATAGTTGGAGACGTATCAGGCATCGTCAAGGAACCAGACTGGGTGTTAGTGATTGAATCGGGCTGTCTAGTAGTCTCCGACATACACGTTGGGCTCTGAAGCTGCAGAACAAACACAATTTGCTGGGGGTGCTTATAAGATCGGGAATGATTCACATTCTGATTTTAAGTATTGGCAGGCCACATGATCCTGGTGAATAAAAGGTTGTCGAGGATATAGTACAAAAGGAAATCAAGCATATGCTTTTGTTATGAAGATTATAGTGGGTTCTGTTACAGAATCTGACAGGAAAGTAGATGTGTGGAAGAGACTTTCTTCAATATTTTTTGAAAACAAGAGGCAACTATCTTTTATTGCCGAGGATGGATCTAGAGCAAAAAGAAAAAGAACAGTAGCATGTCAGAGAGTGTGGAGCAACTGAACATTAAGAAGGTAAATGAGAATGAAAGTATAGAGAAGGGGGCCATGGTTGGACCTAATGAAACGGGGCTGGTGAACTAGTCCTCCGAGGCCAAATGGGGATCATCGCATGGAATTGTCGGGGGTTGGTGAACGGCCTGGGAATTAGTGGACTTCTTGATGTCCAGAAGAGAGAGGACCCCGATGTACTTTTTTTGTCAGAGACGAAGATGTTGCAGGGGAGAATTAATTGGATGAGATGGAAGTTGGGGATGCTGCATATGATTGTTGAGGATTGCGATGGGAGAGGAGGTGGGCTTGTAATGTTTTGGAAGAGGGATGTGGATGTGAAACTGATAGGTTTTGTTTTGAAGTATCATCTCGATACTGAAACTACGGAGAAGGATGGGTTTGTGTGGTGGTTCACTGGGATATATGGGGAGCCAAAATTGATGAGAAGACGTGGAAATTATTATGTACCTCAAGGCACCAAAGCGACAAACCTTGGCTTTGTGCGGGTGATTTTAATGAGATTTTGTTCTCGTGGGAGAAGGAAGGAGGGGCCCCAAAAGCACAGGCGTACATGGATAGGTTCAACTCTGTTTTGGTGAACTGTGGGTTGAAGGATTTGGGGTTCATGGGAGATGTTTTCACATGGAGGAACCACAGTCACTCAGCAGAGCACTATATCAAGTAAATGCTGGACAGAGCTTGGTGTTCTCGGTTCCAGGTTTCAAGGTGACAAATGCAGATCCCATTCAGATCATAGACCAGTGATTGTCGACACACACGGGGTGGAGAGAGCCCAACGGCACAGTTTGGCTTGATAGTACCTTTTGCCTTATCTTCTATTCTTAAATAGTTGCAACCCACTACCAAGTTTTCTCCTCATGCAACAATGCCACATCATCAAGTCATGCATGTGGCCATAAGTTACAATTGTGCATAAATCTACCCATTATTTTCACTAATTTTTGTATGGGCATAAATGGTATATACATTGAACGCTTAGAGTATATGTAGATCATGTTACACACATTTATCCATCCATGATAATTTCATGCTTGTACAAAGTGAGGCGACTTCATGCACTCCGGGAGGCCACGGTTATGCTCAAGCTCGACATCACCAAAGCATTCGACACCGTCCAGTGGCCGTTTCTCATTGAGGTGATTAGCAAGATGGGATTCGGCGAGAGGTGGCTGTCATGGATATGTGGCTTGTTGGGAACCGCCTCCACGAGGATTTTGGTGAATGGCCACCCTGGAAGGCCTATCTACAATTGTCGTGAGATGAGGCAGGGGGCTCCGCCTTCCCCAATGCTATTTATCTTAGCCATGGAGCCCCTTCACAAGATGGTGGAGCTAACGGCTACTAGGAGGGTCCTCTCTCCGCTTGCGGGCACAGGGCTGAGGCAGAGAATCTCGATGTACGCCTACGATGTCATGCTTTTCATCAAGTCCACCAGCACAGACCTCCAGGCATGTGACATGATCTTGCAGCTCTTTGGGGAGGCATCGGGCCTTAGAGTGAACATGGCGAAAAGCGCCGCCCTGTCCATCCGATGCGATACGGCCATGATGCAGCAGGTGGAGGGATTGTTAGCTGTCCGATGGGCTCTTATCCTTGCAAATACCTAGGCTTACCCATCACCCTTAGGAAGCAAACCGCAGCCCAGCTAATGGGGCTGGTTGATGGGCTGGCCCAAAAGTTGCCAAAGTGGAGGGCGGCTTCTATGCCCAAATGTGGATGGTTGTTGTTGGTTAAGACGGTTCTATGTGCGGTCCCGATCCATGCCATGATGGCGCTTGACATACCGCAAAAAGTTCTCACGGCCATGGCGAAGATTTGTAGGCTTCCTCTGGAGTGCTAGTGACAAGGCGAACGGCGACCAGTGTGCCGTGGCTTGGGATGCGATGTGCACCCCCAAGTGGGCGGGCGGCTTGGACCTGCCTAACCTAAGATGGATGAACATCACCATGCAAGCTAGATGGTCGTGGCTCCAACGCACGGAACCCTCCTGCCCCTGGGCAGAGTTTGAGATCCCGGTACCTAAGGAATCGATGCAGCTGTTTCGTGCGGCGACGCAGTGGGCGGTGGACAACAACCTCACCACTAGATTTTTGGAGCCCCAAATTGGAAAACCGTTGGCTCGACGAATCGAGGATCCGGGAGCTCGCGCCAACAATCTATGATCTCGTGAGGCCTTCCATCAAGGCATCACGGATGGTTTCAGAGGCCATCTCCACCTCCCTCCGGGCTCGGGACGTTGGGCCAGAGCTCTCGGTGCAGGCCATCCAGGAATTCTTGGCCCTTTGGGAGCGCCTCACTCAGACGCACCTAAACCATGCGGAGGCAGACACAGTTTCATGGGCTTGGGAGACGAATGGGGAGTCCTCGACCAAATCGGCTTACCATGCGAGATTTATGGGCAGAGAGGTCACCCCCACGACGGAATTCACCTGCAAGTACAAAGCACCACTACGTTATCATTTCTTCGCTTGGCTCGCATTGCGGAATAGATGCTAGACTTCGGATAGACTTGCGAGGCGTGGGCTTGATCATCAGGAGGCATGTCCTTTCTGTGACCACCATGAGGAAACCATAGAGCATATCCTCCTTCATTGCGTTCTTGCACGACAGATTTGGTCCGTTGTTTGCTCCACCTTGGGTAGACCGGATTGGACGCCCAGTGCTGATCTCTCTCTTGCGGATTGTTGTTCCATCACCCAGGGCTGCAGCACTTCCGTGAAGAGCATCAAAGCCGTCTTCATCCTCACCATGTGGAAGCTTTGGAAGCATCGGAATGCGGTGGTGTTTGAGAACGCCACCCCTTCCGCTAGAGAGGTTGTGCGGCGCATCGAGGAGGAAGGCCACACTTGGAGCAGTGCCAAGATCATTAGGGGTAATGTAGAGGCACTCTTGGGAGCGCTTGTACGGTGGGCAGTCGAGAGTAGTTAGACTAGAGTAGTTTGTTTCTCTTCGTGGAGTTGGTCCGCATGTAACATGTAAGATGTACTAGCCAACATGGAGGGGCTCTTTCTCCCCACTCCTTTAATATATAGTACGCACGCTCGTGCGCATTCGAGAAAAAAAATGTTACACACTTTTGATTAAAATGGCATCCCATTTACTTCAATCCAATAGTCTCTATTTTTATACATCATTTTCTGAGATGCTTCATATGATTTTTGTTTTTAAAATATATACCGAGAGCAATCGTAAATTTCTTTATGCAATAGGTTTAGTTTTTTAACACCTATTTATGCATTTGTTTATTATTTTCCTACAGCAACGCGTGGGGCATCATCTAGTTAACTCAAAATAGAAGCAAAAGAAACTAGTAAACAAAAGTTTACGCTTCTGCTTCACTCTTCAAGAGTACCATCATTTGCTTTAATAGGCATCCCATATTTTTTAACATTATCAGAACATTTTTAGGGGTCATAACTCTTTGTGAAACCAAATCCTCAGGGACCATCTGTGTATACTAACATATTAGCCCCTTAATTGTTTTGTTCATGGAATCATCCATAACCTTAATGGGGCACTAAATGCACTTGCCGTTTCCAACGCTAATAGATAGTTGAAGCAACTCGTTAGGCTATATACAATGCAGGTGCTAACATGGGTCTTTGAGAAAAAAACATTTTTCCTTGAGATTAGTTTCCACAAGTGCTTGGGGAAGGCCACGGAAGCAAAGTTTTGCTTCCGGTGCTAGAAGGTGCTTGGGAGAAACTTATTCTACTCCAGTGAAGCACTTTGGATTGGAAGTCAACTTAAGCATCTATAGCAAACCAACTATGGTTTGATGGTTAGGAGGACAGTGGTACTCCCAGCCCATCAGGGTTCAAGTCCTGGTACTCGCATTTATTCCTGGATTTATTTCAGAATTTCCGGCGACGCGCGTTCAGTAGGAGGAGATGTTCCAATCGATTACGAGGCGCCTTTGGTGACTTCGTCAATCTCAAGACGATATACCGGCAGTGTCTCGGAGATGCTCATAAGGGTAGGGTGTGCGTATGAGATAAGTGTATGCGCGTATATATGAGCTCCTGCATCTGTACTATGTTCAAGAAAAACTTAAGCATCTATATGAAGCACCACGTGCTAGGAGAAAAAAAGGTGCTGCCACTGACAACTTTGCTTCAAGGTGGGAATCACTCGTAAGAGCATCTACAGTCGGACCTCTCAAAGTCGCCTCATACGCCCGGGCACTCTATTTAAATTTGTATCGCCTGTATCGCACTCTGTTTAATTATGTAATAAGTGTGACACTCTGTTTAAAATTGTATTAAGTGTGAAACTATGTTTAAAATTGTATTAAGTGTGGCACTTTGTTTAAATTTGTATGGTGCGTGCAACTATGTTTTCATAAGTGCAGGAATGGAGGAAACACAATTGATTGATTCTCTCATTGATAGTGGGCATCGTGCTACGATGTTAAATGCGGGCCCTCTATTACCCCTAGTCACTCGCACTCCTAGGCATGACTGGAGGATACACCCGGATTGGATTGAGAGGTACGGGTTTTATTAATTTTGTTCTTAGTTAGGTGTTTTTTCCAATAACAACTCATTGAACCTTTGTGCTTTGTTATATGCAGGTTGAAATGGGCTGGGCTTTTACCTTTTGCGCGTCTTGTTGAGGCCACAGATACCTCTACACACGTCGCCATTGACCACTCTTTGCTCACGTGCTTAGTAGATCGATGGAGGCCAGAGACCCACACGTTTCACTTCCATTGAGGAGAGATGGCTCCTACTCTGGAGGATGTGTCACTTTTGCTGGGACTACCCTTGTCGGGTCATATGCCATAGGACCGTTGGAGACACCGGCTGCTTGGGAGCAGCAACTTCGTGAACGTTTCCAGAATCTCTACCCCGGTGCTCCGGCATTAGCCGCGGAGAAGCACGGACCTAAGTTTGATTGGTTGGGGAATTTTGAGGTTTGTTCATTAATCACAGATCAATCATAGAGATGAGTGTATGCGCGTATATATGAGCTCCTGCATCTGAACTGTGTTAAAAAAAAACATAAGCATCTATATGAAGCACCCTGCCTTTCAAGGTACTACCTCCTTCCATTTATATAGGGTCTAATGCGTTTTTCAAGACCATTGACTATTGCTAAGATTAATTTATATGAGATGTATAATGTGAAAATTATATCTTTGGAAGCTACTTTCACGTATGGATTTGATGGTATGCTTTGTGTAACTTGCATGTCATCTATTATTAGTCTAATATTTGGTCAAAGTTAGCCTCGAAAAATGCACTAGAACCTATATAAATGGAAGGAGGGAGTAATTTTTTTCATGAGGCACAATGCTACATTCTCTCCCTAAACAGTGGTGCATAAGCACCCTGCGCTATACGAGGCCTTAGACATTGTTAAATCAAGATATTCTAACCTGACAAACCAGGCCCACCATCGACCCCATGGATGTCCCACAAAAAACCTCATCGACCTCGTCGGTTCCAAACCCTAGCTCACTCACTCTCCTCTCTCGCTCCATCCTCTCCTCTCCCCTCACCAATTCCGATCGAGTCCGGCGCAATGTCGAGCTCCGGCAGCCGCTCCGACGACAGGGTGGATCCGGAGTATGAGCTTGCCCTCCGCATCGCCTTAGAGCGGTCCAAGGTGGAGACCGGGGACATCTCCGGATCTGCAGCCTCGCCGCAGCCGTAGCTTCCCCGTTGGCGCATCTCGGACGCCGACGCAGGCCCCTCCCTGCCCATGGGTAGCTCCGACAGGCGGCCCGCGCAATCGGCGCCTCCCCTACGTCGTCCCCTTGTTTCGTCGGCTGCTGCTTCCCCACACCGTCCGCTCACCCCGCCGTTTGCTGCTCCCCCTCGTGGGCAGCAGTTGGTGCTTGTGCCCGCCCCGTCGGCCCGGACACGCACGCCGGAGTCTGAGGTGCGTGCCACCCACTGCGAGTGGCAGCGGGCAAGGGAGAGGGAGGCTGTGGATAGCTCTGTCCTCCGCCAGCGTGGGTTACCGGCGGAGCCCGACGAGGACCAGCGGCTCCTCGCGTGGGTCTTCCGCCGGTCGCTTACGATGGCGGAGACAGACGCTCAGCGGCTCCGCTGAAAGAATGACAAGGCTCTTCGGCTCCTCCTCCTACGACGACCACGGCTCCTTTGATGAATCGGACGATCCTCCACCAGCCGTCGATGGGTACAGCTACGCCGGCGACCGGGAAAGGGCCGGCCCTGAAGTGGTGAAGTTGATTTCAATTTCAAGTTGATTTCAATTTCAAGGTCCGGCATTTATGTGAACTTTGGTGGATCTTTTGGTAAATTATTGTGCTATTTCTATGTCTGGAGCTGATCTACGTAGTTTCATCGATGTTGCATGCTATAGTATGGGTATAGGGGTTCGGATATGAGAGACACGGATGTGGACGACGCGATTTGAGGAGTGCCCGATCACTGTCCGCGGGAGCGTCCGCGGGCGTTTGAGTGCCCGAATTTGCCAAATCCGGCTGTAGATGCTCTAACTTCTGGGAAATCGGCACCCGCATTGTAGAGGGCCTTAGAGCATCTCCAGCCACGCCCCCAACAGCCCCCCTGCTAATTCTTAAGCTTGCGTTGGTTTTTCCTTTGAAGAGGAAAGGGTGATGCAGCAAAGTAGAGATAAGTATTTCCCTCAGTTAAGAACCAAGGTTATCAATCCAGTAGGAGTACCAAGATAAAGCACCAAGGCACCTGCACAAAATACAAACAACTTGCACCCAACGCGATAAGGGGTTGTCAATCCCTTCTCGGAAAAGAGCAAATGTAAGATGTGATAGATAAATAATAATATAAAGTAAATACGCAGCAAGGTATTTTTGGTATTTTTGTGTTTAAGATAGAAAATATATGATGGTGAATAGACCCACGGGCCATAGTGTTCACTAGAGGCTTCTCTCATGATAGCAAGTATTATGGTGGGTGAACGAATTACTGTCCAGCAATTGATAGAATTGCGCAGAGTCATAACGATATCTAAGGCAATGATCATACATATAGGCATCACGTCCGAGACAAGTAGACCGACTCCTGCCTGCATCTACTACTATTACTCCACACATCGACCGCTATCCAGCATGCATCTAGTGTATTAAGTTCATAACAAACGAAGTAACGCCTTAAGCAAGATGACATGATGTAGAGGGATAGAATCAATCTTTAGATAAAACCCCATCTTTTTACCCTTGATGGCAACAACACGATACGTGCCTCGCTACCCCTTCTGTCACTGGGTGAGGACACCGCACGGTATGAACCCAAAACCAAGCACTTCCCCCATTGCAAGAATTATAGATCTAGTTGGCCAAACGAAACCCGTAACTCGAAGAGACTTGCAAGGATATGAAATCATGCATAAAAGAGTTCAGAGTAGACTCAAATAATATTCATAGATAATCTGATCATAAATCCGCAATTGATCGGATCTCGACAAACACACCGCAAAAGAAGATTACATCAAATAGATCTCCATGAAGATCATGGAGAACTTTGTATTGAAGATCCAAGAGAGAGAAGAAGCCATCTAGCTAATAACTATGGACCCGAAGGTCTGTGGTAAACTACTCACAACTCATCGGAGAGGCAATGGTGTTGATGAAGAACCCCTCCGTGATCGATGCCCCCTCCGGCGAGACGCCGGAAAAGGCCCAAAGATGGGATCTCGCGGAAACAGAAGCTTGCGGCGGCGGAAAAGTA
>LT934114.1:748289800-748331456 GCA_900231445.1 Triticum turgidum subsp. durum
CACAAGCCTGCCAGGCGCCCCCTCCCCCTAGGGCACGCCTGGGGGGCTTGTGAGCTCCTCCGTGGGCCCTGCCTTGGTTCTCATGTTTTCTGGAGATCTTCTGTTAAGGAAAAAATCACCCCGCGGGTTTTATTCTGTTTGGACTCCATTTAATATCCTTATCTGAAAAAGGTTAAAAACATGGAAAAAAACAGAAACTGGCACTGGGCACTGAGTTAATAGGTTAGTCCAAAAATGATATAAAATAGTATATTACTATATATAAAACATCCCAAGTTGATAATATAATAGCATGGCATCATCAAAAATTATAGATACGTTGGAGACGTATCAAGCATCCCCAAGCTTAACTCCTGCTCGTCCTCGAGTAGGGAAGTGATAGAAACAAATTTTTGATGTGGAATGCTACCTAGCATATTTTATTCTTGTAACTTCTTTATTGTGGCATGAATGTTCAGATCCATATGATTCAAAACAAAAGTTTAATATTGACATAGAAACAATAATACTTCAAGCATACTAGCAAGCAATCATGAACTTTCGAAATAACATGGCCAAAGAAAGCTATCCCTACAAAATCATATAGTCTGGCTATACTCTATCTTCATCACACAATGAATTTAAATCATGCACAACCCCGGTATTGGCCAAGTAATTGTTTTCACACTTCACTTTTTCAAACTTTTTCAACTCTCACGCAATACATGAGCGTGAGCCATGGATATAGCACTATAGGTGGAATAGAAGTGGTGGTGGTTGTGAGGCAAAAAGGAAGAAGATAGTCACATCAACTCGGCGTATCAACGGGCTATGGAGATGCCCATTAATAGATATCAATGTGAATGAGTAGGGGTTGTCATGCAACGGATGCACTAGAGCTATAAGTGTATGAAAGCTCAAAAAAGACAACTAGTGGGTGTGCACCCAACTTGCTTGCTCACGAAGACCTAGGGCAATTTGAGGAAGCCCATCATTGGAATATACAAGCCGAGTTATATAATAAAAAATTCCCACTAGCATATGAAAGTGATATAACAAGAGACTCTCTATCATGAAGAACATGGTGCTACTTTGAAGCACAAGTGTGGAAAAAGATAGTAACATTGTCCCTTCTCTCTTTTTCTCTCATTTCTTAATTTCATTTTTGTTCTTTTTTTTCATTTTGGTGGGCTTCTTTGGCCTCTTATTTTTTGGGGGGGCATTGCTGACCTCTTTTATTTATTTCCTCACATGGGACAATGTCCTAATAATGATGATCATCACACTTTTATTTACGTACAACTCGATACTAGAACAAGTATGACTATATGAAAAATGCCTCCGGCGGTGTACCGGTATGTGCTACGATCTAGCGTAGCGTATGACGTCAAGGAAAATGGACAAGCCATAAAAACATCACGCTAGCTATCTTATGATCATGCAATGGCAATATGAAAGTGGTGGATCATGTCATGGAAAACGGAATGGTGATAGTTGCATGGCAATATATCTCGGAATGGCTATGGAAATGCCATAGTAGGTAGGTATGGTGGCTGTTTTGAGGAAGGTATATGGTGGGTGTTTTTTGCACCGGCGAAAGTTGTGCGGTACTAGAGAGGCTAACAATGGTGGAAGGGTGAGAGTGCATATATTCCATGGACTCACATTAGTCATAAAGAACTCATATACTTGTTGCAAAAATTTTATTAGTTTTCGAAGCTAGGTGTTAGACGCATACTCCTAGGGGAAGGGTTGGTAGGAGTTAACCATCGCACGATCCCGACCGCCACACAAAGGATGACAATCAATAAACCATTAATGCTCCGACTTCATCACAAAGCGGTTCACTATACGTGCATGCTACGGGAATTACTAACTTCAACACAAGTATCCCTACAATTCACAACCATCTACTAACATGACTCTAGTATCATCATAACCATATCTCAAAACTAATTGCAAGGAATCAAATTTCTCTTACAAATCAATGCACTCGAATATGCAAGTTTTTATTATATCCTCTTCGGATGCCTATCATATTAAGACTAATTTCATAGCTCATGCCAATTACCAAGTTTATTCAGAGAGTACTCTCAAAATAGTATAAGTGAAGATCGAGAGTATTATTTCTATAAAATTCATCACTGCCGTGCTCTACAAAGATATAAGTGAAGTACTAGAGCAAAATTAACACGCTCAAAAGATATAAGTGAAGCACATGTGAGCAACATTGCCTATCTCAAAAGATATAAGTGAAGCACATAGAGTATTCTAATAAATTCACGATGAGTGTGTCCTTCTCATAATAGATGTGCAGCAAGGATGATTGTGGTAAAACAAAAACAAAAGACTCTTATAATACATGACGCTCCAAGCAAAACACATATCATGTGGTGAATAAAAATATAGCCCCAAGTAAAATTACCGATGGATTGAAGACGAAAGAGGGGATGCCTTCCCGAGGCATCCCCAAGCTTAGGCTTGATCGTATCCTTGAATTTGGCTTGGGATGCATAAGCATCCCCAAGCTTGGGCTCTTGCCACTCTTCATTCCGTTGTCCATAAGAACTTCACCCAAAACTTGAAAACTTCACAACACAAAACTTCAACAGAAACTTGTGATATCATTAGCATAAGAAAACAAACCCCTTCTACTCATAAGGTACTGTAGTAAACTTGGGTTCCATTTATTTTAATGTTATATTACTGTATTCTCACTTCACCATGGCTCCCACCCCCCGATACTAACCATAGATTCATCAAAATAAGCAAACAACACAATGAAAACAGAATCTGTCAAAAACAGAACAGTCTGTAGTAATCTGGGTATTTCGAATACTTCTGCTATCCTAAAAATTCTGAAAAACTTATGACAATTATGTCAATTTGTATATCAATCAGCAGCGAAAAGAATCAACTCATTCTCACGTTCTATATAGGATAATTAAATAATTTGGTGAGCGCAAAGTTTCTGTCTTTTTCAGCATGATCAAACAACTATCACCACAACCAATCATAAAGGTTCTACTTGGCACAAACACTAATTAAAACATAAAAAACACAATCATAGCAGAAGCATGAAGGTGTTGAAACATAAAAACAGGAAATATAAATATTGGGTTGTCTCCCAACAAGCGCTTTTCTTTAAAGCCTTTTAGCTAGGCATTGATAATTCAATGATGCTCACATAAAAGATAGCAATCAAACACGAAGAGAGCATCATGAAACATGTGACAAACATATTTAAGTCTAACATACTTCCTATGCATAGGCATTTTATAAGCAAAGAAATTATCAAGGCAAGCAAAAACTAGCATATGCAAGGAATAAGCAAGACGCAATATCAATCTCAACATAACGAGAGGTAGTTTAGTAACATGAAAGTTTCTACCACAATATTTTCCTCTCTCGTAATAATCACATGTGGGATCATATTAAAATTCAACAATATAACTATCACATAAAATATTCTTTTCAAGATCTACATGTATGCAAAGTTGACACTTTTCAATATCATATTCATCATGGGGCTTAAACAAATTTTCAAGATCATAAGAAAAATCATCACCCCAATCATGATCATTGCAACAAGTAGTGGACATAGCAAAACTAGCATCCCCAAGCTTAGGGTTTTGCATATTTTTATCATGATTGACATTAATTGAATTTATGGTAAGATCATTGCAATCATGCTTTTCATTCAAAGGGCCCTCGTGAATCAATTCATAACTTTCTTCATCACAATTTTCAGATTCACGAATCTCAAGCAAAACTTCATAAAGATAATCTAGTGCACAAAACTCACTAGCAATTGGTTCAACATAATTGGATCTCTTAAAAATATTAGCAAGTGGATGAGGATCCATAAGTTTGTGCCTTCTGTTATAGGTGAGCCAACACCTTCATTCCAAGCAAACGGGCAAACAAACTAGCACACAAGCAAGCAAAGACAAGCGAAAGAAAGGCGAACGAAAAAGGCAAATAAAGAAAGGCAAATATTTTTTGTAAATTTTGTTTTAGAAATGGGGGAGAGGAAAACGAGAGGCAAATGGCAAATAAAGTAAATGCAAGAGATGAGTTTGCGATAGGTACTTGGTAGATAAGCTTCACTTGAATACTCCCCGGCAACGGCGCCAGAAATTCTTCCTGCTACTTCTTGAGCTTGCGTTGGTTTTTCCCTTGAAGAGGAAAGGGTGATGCAGCAAAGTAGAGATAAGTATTTCCCTCAGTTAAGAACCAAGGTTATCAATCCAGTAGGAGTACCAAGATAAAGCGCCAAGGCACCTGCACAAAACACAAACAACTTGCACCCAACGCGATAAGGGGTTGTCAATCCCTTCTCGGAAAAGAGCAAATGTAAGATGTGATAGATAAATAATAATATAAAGTAAATAAAGTAAATATGCACCAAGGTATTTTTGGTATTTTTGTGTTTAAGATAGCAAATATATGATGGTGAATAGACCCGGGGGCCATAGTGTTCACTAGAGGCTTCTCTCATGATAGCAAGTATTACGGTGGGTGAACGAATTACTATAGAGCAATTGATAGAATTGCGCAAAGTCATGACGATATCTAAGGCAATGATCATACATATAGGCATCACGTCCGAGACAAGTAGACCGACTCTTGCCTGCATCTACTACTATTACTCCACACATCGACCGCTATACAGCATGCATCTAGTGTATTAAGTTCATAACAAACGGAGTAACGCCTTAAGCAAGATGACATGATGTAGAGGGATAGAATCAATCTTTAGATAAAACCCCATCTTTTTACCCTTGATGGCAACAACACGATACGTGCCTCGCTACCCCTTCTGTCACTGGGTGAGGACACCGCACGGTATGAACCCAAAACCAAGCACTTCCCCCATTGCAAGAATTATAGATCTAGTTGGCCAAACGAAACCCATAACTCGAAGAGACTTGCAAGGATATGAAATCATGCATAAAAGAGTTCAGAGGAGACTCAAATAATATTCATAGATAATCTGATCATAAATCCACAATTCATCGGATCTCGACAAACACACCGCAAAAGAAGATTACATCGAATAGATCTCCATGAAGATCATGGAGAACTTTGTATTGAAGATCCAAGAGAGAGAAGAAGCCATCTAGCTAATAACTATGGATCCGAAGGTCTGTGGTAAACTACTCACAACTCATCGGAGAGGCAATGGTGTTGATGAAGAACCCCTCTGTGATCGATGCCCCTCCGGCGGGACGCCAGAAAAGGCCCCAAGATGGGATCTCGCGGAAACAGAAGCTTGCGGCGGCGGAAAAGTATTTTCGTGGCTCCCTCTGATGTTTCTGGGATTTATGGGAATTTATAGGCGGAAGAGGTAGGGCAGAGGAGGCACGGGGGGGGGCACAAGCCTGCCAGCCCCTCGCCCCTAGGGCGCACCTGGGGGGCTTGTGAGCTCCTCCGTGGGCCCCTGCCTTGGTTCTCAAGTTTTTTAGAGATCTTCTGTTATGGAAAAAATCATCCCACGGGTTTTATTCCGTTTGGACTCCGTTTAATATCCTTATCTAAAAAAGGTCAAAAATACGAAAAAACAGAAACTGGCACTGGGGACTGAGTTAATAGGTTAGTCCCAAAAATGGTATAAAATAGTATATTATTGTATATAAAACATCCCAAGTTGATAATATAATAGCATGGCATCATCAAAAATTATAGATACGTTGGAGACGTATCACCCCCAAGGCCGTTTTTTAGCGCCGGCGCCAAAAATTCGGCCTAGTCGCGCCCCTAGGAGACCGTTTTTCGCCGATTTGGCCCAAAACTGGTGCCGGCGGACCCAGGCCGAACCCGGCGCGCTGGGGGCGCCTGGGGCCGCCGGGGAAGCCGAATTTGGCGCGAACGGAATGGGCCCGCCGAGTCAGGGACACGCCGTTTCGTCGTCCTCATCGCCTCGGTTCCCGTGGGAATCAATGCCAAGGCTGCCGCGACGCCGCGCCGGTCAGCCTACCATTGATGCCTCACGGGCGGCACAGTGAAGGCGCCGCGACGCACGTACGCCAGTTCCCGCCACGCGGCACCCGGCGAGCAGGTTCCCACCGCCCCGCTTCGGCTATAAAAGCCGACCTCCCCGCCGGTGAACACCACAACTCGTCACCTCTCTCTCTCGCCACAGAAGCCACTCGCCCTCTTCCCCCAACGACAAACAATGGCCGAGAGGTACCCAGGCGACGCCGCGGCGGCGAACGGCTTCGGCCGCCGCCATCTGCACGAAGACGATGCGCGCCTCCTCTACGAGGCTGACTACCCGGCGCCCCCAGACATGCGGGTGCCGGGCACGTGGAGGCTGAGCGCCGGCAGCGTCCCGGTGACTCCGGTGCCCACCGGGGCTGAGCGGCGCGCCAAGATCGCGCGCAACCGCTCGTCACTGATGGAGGCGTAGCGGAACGAGCTGAGGTACGCCGCCGACAGCCACATGCTATGGACGGCGTACTTCGACCGCCGCCACGCCGACCAGATCACCTCCACAAACGGCGCCATCCCCCGTGGTCGTCACAACACCGACGGGCGGCGCGAGTGGTGGGGCGTGCCCCGCTGCACCCTCGAAGCCGTCCTCGACCACATCGAGACCGGCAACACACCGCGCCTCGAGTACCCGCCCCTGTCCTTCTCTCGCTGCCACGGTAGTTCCTGGACGCCGCGGCGAATGGAGACGGCGACCTCCTCGTCGTCGGGATCGGGGTCGCTCTCCTCCGGGTCGCCGGCGCTCCGCCCAGTCAAGCCGGAGCCGCGGGAGACGCCACTCGGGCGCCGCACCCGCAGCAGTGCTCTCGTCAAACGAGGGCGCCCGCCCCTCCCCTCGTTCCATCCGCCTCGTCCGGCCGAAGACCGAGCCGGGGTTACTCCCCGTCAAGAAGGACCACGCGGAGATGGCCGCCGCCGACGAGACCGCCCTCATGTGGGTGAAGGAGGACTACGTCCGCAAGCAGCTGGAGCGCCAGCGCCGGGCCTACGAGGAGATCGCCGCTCGGCGCCGCGGACGCGACAAGGGTGGCATCGTCGTCCTCGGCAACGACGACGAGGACGCGCCCGGGTCGTCCAACCCTCCGCGCGTCGACGACCCTGGTCAGGGGTGCAGCAGGGACGGCACCGGCGGGTCGCAGCAGGGCGACGGCGGCAGCGACGACGACGACGAGGCGGCGACTACACCCGTTTCTATAGGCTCCTCGGAATGTAGGGCGGCGACAGCGGCGTAGTAGGGCTCCGGCGGGTGGCGGCGGTGGCGTAGTAGGGCTAGGCTAGGCGTAGTTTTTCTTTTAAAAAAATGAATGAAATCACCAAGTTTGTGCAAATTCGTATCATATCGCCGAGTTTGTGCCGTGTTTGTACAAATTCGTATCAAAGCGCCAAGTTTGTGCCGACTTGGGGGGCGACCTGGGGGCGGCGACTGGGAACACAATCGCCCCCACGCCGAAAGGAACGCCGGTTTGACCCCATACGGCTCTTTTTCGGCATCCTGGGGGGCCGAACGGCTGAAGATGCTCTCAGTATAGACGAGTAAAGCATGTAGGTACCTTTTTTACGGATATGTCCGTTCCAAATTAACTGAAGGCGACGTCAATTAATTTAGATAGGAGAGAGTATTAGTTTACATGGCTCCCAATCGGAGGCTAATATGTCATTTACCATGAAGCTAGGCCATTCTAAAACTGGATTCTTTTTCTGTAGCAATTCATTTTTTCTAGTTGTGGGAAAGATGATCACTTAATTTCATGCATGGCACAGTAAATAAAAATGAAAGCAACAATAATGAGCAAAGAGTAGCTTTATTTAAGCCTTATATATACAGTGTAGGCAATATTACAGAGCAAATACATCAACTAAAACAATCGCCAGTTCCAATATTAATTTAAGGAAACAAGATCCAGCTACAACTTCATAACCAAATATAATTAGCATACTAATACTTGACATCATTGTTCAACATCAGATCGACTGTGCAAGACTCCAGAAACTCAGGATAGCAGACTTGCCCTTGATTTATTTTTCAACTGCAGAGTGCTCTATGCATGTTCATTATTTGAAGCATTTGGCATTAACATGTCCCTGTGACGTCGTTGCACTTCAAGACTGGGGCATGTTAGCTCAGCCAGGCCCTGACAATATGACATGCTAGCTCAACAAGACTCTTATTCCTTGGGGACACAGCGCCCTTGAAAACTAGCACATGCTGCATGAGTTCATTGGATACCTAGAGATGAAAAGACAGCCTTCATTCAGTTAACGATTACACACCATAACTAAGTACCAACAATTTGCAGGACAGTGAGCAACTTACATGTGAGATGAAAGTCTCCAACGAAAGAGAAGCCAGAGGAAAAAAATCAAAGCCCCAACCAAAGGGCAATCCTTGAAGATAGATACTCAGAGAATTCAGGTCAGCAAGTTTGCTAGGTACCATTGGTGAGACCAACTACACAAATGATGTCAGGTCAATTGCATTCCAGTATTAACTTATGTAATCCCATTAATTAAAACAGTTTTAGAGCATACCTCCCTGCTTGGCGTGCTCGACACCAGCTCTGCTTGAGTGTAACAGATCGATGTGGTGATGTTCACTAGTAAGCTCTTCACTTGCAATGCTTCTCCAAGTGAGACTCGAACCTTGAGGTTACCTGCAAAGTGAAAACTGGAGAGATTTGGAGCTTTGCTCTCTATCAATCCCAGCTTGCTGCAATGTAACACCTTCAAGTGGCTTAACCGCTCAAGATGGCAAGGTATCCTCAAGCAGTTTACCTCACTGCAATCCCTAAGTAAAACCTGCTCTAAAGCTTGGGAACTGGAAACAAGGCAGCTTAGCTCGTCCCCCGTAATTTCCACCATTAACAGCTCTAACTTTGTCAGGCTTGTCAAGCCACAGAGCCCAGCCATAGGATGAAAGGAACAGCTGGAAAGGTAAAGACACCGAAGCGAGTTTCCCAGCCCATTTAATATAAGTGTGCACGGGAACTTGTATCTGCGTTTGTTGCTCATAGACATAGGCATAGTAAGGGTGAGTTCTTCAATTCCTGGTTTAACAGCCTTATGAAGCCATTTGTCGATATAATCACGGTCCTTCGCTTTGCCATTTGGAACAAACCGAAGTTTCAGTATTCTCACGCCAGTGCCCGAGTGGTTTCCCAGAATGTGGTCAATTTTGTCTCTAAAAGCTCTAGCTGTTTCCGTGTAATCCGCACATACGTCCAACCCAAATGCTTCCCTGTTCAAAATGAGGATCGAATGGCACCTCCAGGAAGACAAAAAGGACCGGGACAGGCAGGCGGCTCTGGCAGCATCTTTCAATGGCATTAAGGAATGTATATGATGCCAGATGTCCTGCAAGCACAAGCATGAGAGGGAGTTAAACATCAGACATGTAAGATACATGCACATGATTGCACAAAGTGCACCAATGCCGCAGAGATACACCATGCATTGGAACGAAGGTTAGGTATATTGAGCATCTTTCCCAGAGTGTCTGCGATGGTTTTTTGCTAAGAAAGGTAGACGCCATTGTTACCTGGTATGATCCTACTTTATTTAGGCATGGAGCAAAGCACTGAACAAATATTCGTCTATGCATCTCGTTAAACAAGATGCACAGGCAGAATATACACTAGCATGATACAAATTAAGACAAAGTATCAGAAGTAAACGTGTATGCATGCTGCACAAAGAACACATTTAAATACTTCCTCTGAAAAGTAATACGAAGATGTTTTGGATCACTACTTTATTGACCTAAAACGTCTTCTATTTGTTTATAGAGGGAGAACAACTCAACAGCGTTGGCAGCTAGGTCACAATATACAGCAAACAAACCTGAGCCGCTAAGATGAGGAGATGATAGGTTTAAAAATTGCCAGATAAAGGATGGATATGCACTTCAAAAGTTACAATGTATTGCTTGCAATGGGGATCTACCTGCCTGCCTAGTTCTATTCATGAGCAAAGAAAGCAGCCTAGTTATTACTACAATTGTAAGTTCCGAGAAGCTAGAGATACAAATACTTGTGACGGGCTGCCATTGAAGCAAACTGGTAGTAGTAAGTATTACCTCCGTCCCGAAAAGCTTGTCTTAGATTTGTCTAGATACGGATGTATCCAGACACGTTTTAGTATTTAGACAAATCTAAGACAAGCTTTTTGGGACGGAGGGAGTAATACTGTTTGACAGGAAGTTCTTTGCGAAAGGAAACTGCATTTATCAACTAGTACATCATACAGCGTACCTCAGGAAGATTTGGCACTGAACACTCCTCTGTTTGACTGGTATCACCTTGTTGGCAGGGTGAGGCCTCTGTTTTTGCCTGGCCATTTGTACAAGTTGATTCACCTGGAGGACGATCTTGTTGGCAGGGCAAGGCCTCTGTTTTTGCCTGGCCATTTGCATAACCTGATCCACCTGGAACAAAATGTTGTTGGCAGGGCGGGGCCTCTGTGTTTGCCTGGCCATTTGCATAAGCTGATCCACCTGGAACACAATCTTGTTGGCAGGACGAGGCCATTATTCTTTTACCCCTTGAAGAACCAGCAATTAATCCATCTGTGACACATCAGCATAATTAGCTGTGGACAAAATGGAAAGTAATACCAAATCGTTGACATTAGATTCGTTATGAAACATATTTCTATATTTTAGTTATTTAGTATTCTAGCGCTGATATATTTTGCTATAAACTTGGTCAAAATAGAAACATTTGACTTCCATGAGGAAATAGGGAGGCTGGTTCTCAAAGATGAACCCATTACTCTGAAGCCATATGGTCCAGCTTCCAACCGAAAGAACTTCCATGAAATGCTTAGGCCCAAATCTGGTTTTAGCACCCCTAAATCATCTGAAATGCTTGCAGGTCAGCATTCAATTCCAGTGCTCCACCAGAAATCCTGGCTGAAAGAGCACTCAAAGAATTGGTGGTGCATCTCTTCAACAGGGAAATCTTCACATACTACTCCCTCCGTCCCATAATATAAGACGTCTTTGCAGTTCAATTATATAAAACGGCAAAAATGTCTTATATTATAGGACAGAGGTGGTAGATCACAGTGACTGCTATTAAGCAGCAGCCAACAGAAAAACTTATGTCCAGAAACCCAAGAAAAGGAACAAACATTCATTGGGATATTAAAAAAAAAAAACTGGCCATCCACCAAAGATGATTTGGCATGACAGATCTTCGTTCGATCAAATGAACATTTGCTATCCATGGTAACTAAATTGATCGATTTGGCACCACAAGGTGGGGTGGGGAATCAATCAATTATTATTATTTTTTGTGTGAAAATAACTACGTGCTTCATTAGCAACAAAAACAGGAGTACAAGACCCACACGTAGAAATATATACACATAACGCGAGAGAGGACAGTTGACAGAAACAGGACTTTGGAAAGGAAAAAAAAAACAGGACAAAGCAAGGATTTTTATTCTCAGCCAACTATCTAAGGAGAAATTAAACTATCAACGGAGAGGAGATGTAGGTAAATCGATCAATTTGGCATCACAGAGCGGGGATTTTGGGTATTTAGTAACAGAACGGGGACCTTGACTGTTCTCTTTTTTCGTAACTGACAAAGCTAGGATTTTTATTCTCAAAAATCAACCATCTAATCTAGGAGGAGAAGTGAAGAGAAGAGAAGAGATGGCTCTTACCAGGGGGGTAACGGGTTTGGCGCCGGCGGCGACCCCGCTGCTTGGACATGGCCTGATTTAGCTTGGACGATAACCCCGTGACTCGAGAAATTGCCAACCCTTGTGCTCTCCCTCCTCCAACGCTAGCTTGGACTAGCTATTTATTTGGGCCAACTGACCAAACAAATCAATCTTTAATCCGGATCCAGCAAGGTTGCCGTCGGGCGAGGACGAGAGGAATCAGGATCTGGACTTCCCTTTGGAAATCGAATCTTATTTCGGATCGGATGACGTGAGGAATCAGGATCTGGTCCTCTCTCTCTCTCTTTTTGTAATCTAGTACTACTGATAAAGATAAAGAGAAGAGGAAGGAGGAGGAGGGAAATCTGGATCTCACCCGCTCCGCTCCCGCTCTTCAATTCCTAAATGAATCTCGAAGCTACCCACGCGCGAGGGCGGCGCCGAACCCTATCTATCTCTATCCAGACCACAGCACTGGCAGGGGCGGAGCCAGAGGGGACGAGCGCCCCCACTAGTGAACAGGTTTTCCTTGTCAAGATCGAACGTGGAGGAGACTTCCAGTGATCGTGGCTGCGCCGTCGCTGCGCCTGGGGCAGCTCGGGAGGGAGGGGAAAGATCGCCTTCGGCGCTAAGGTTAAAACGTACTCCCTCCGTTTCAAAATAGATGAAGTGACGGGGCTATCAAGCTGCACCCTGTGATCACGGGGGCAAGGACCAAATGGGATTGTGTGGTTAGTATCTCCGTTAGCTGTGTATATACCGTATGATGTTCATCTACATATTATAAAATTTCTTCATTTAGATGAAACAAGCACATCTGCAAGCTATTTGTTTGATCATGGCTTCGTCAAAAGCCCCGGGCGTCGACGGGTTCACGGCTGGCTTTTTTCAAAGGCACTGGGATCTTATCAAAGATGATCTGGTGCCGGCGATTCTTGGTTTCGTTAATGGCGGAGATCTACCCTTGGGATTCAATGATACGTCGATTACACTTATACCAAAGGTACGACACCCCCAGTCTATATCGGAATATCGACCTATATCTTTGTGTTCTGTGCCCTACAAAATTGCGTCAAAGATGATTACTAACCGATTCAAAGAGTTGATGGATATAGTTGTGGGAGAAGAACAGAGCGCTTTCGTCCCCGGGCGCCTCATCACGGATAATATTTTGGTGGCCTTTGAGAGTATTCACTCGATGAGAAGGAGAAAGAAGGGGAGGAATTTTTCGTGTGCAGTAAAATTAGACATGATGAAAGCTTATGATCGGGTTGAGTGGCATTATTTGGAGGCTATCATGTTGAAGTTTGGCTTCAGTCCATCCTTTGTGAGTTTGATAATGAAGTGTGTTTCTTCCGTCAGGTTCACTGTCAGAGTTAATGGGGAGCTCCTACCATATTTTACACCCTCTAGGGGGTTTCGTCAAGGAGATCCCGTGTCCCCTTTTTATTCCTCATTTGTGCAGAAGGCCTCACGTCCTTGCTGAATCACTATGGAAGTCCACATATTGACAAGGGTATTCGAGTGTCCTTTCGAGCACCATGGGTGAATCATCTTCTTTTTGCCGATGATAGTCTCATATTCATCAGTGCAACAGTTGAAAGTGCGCAAAGATTGAATAGAATTTTGCATATATATGGCGCATGTTCAGGACAAGCAGTGAATCGTGAAAAAAGTGCAGTTTTTTTCTCCCCTAATACCCCGGATGATAGGAGGCAGGAGGTAAAATTAGTGCTGGGAATTATGGTGGAGGCTTTTTCCAATAGATATCTGGGGCTCCCAACAGCAGTGGGGAAGATAACCAGCGGCACTTTCGATCATATTGGAGAAAGATCGAGAAGTAAGATGGGTGGTTGGGCGGAACGCCTGCTGGCATGTGCAGGCAGAGAGACTCTAATAAAATCTGTCATTCAAGCAATCCCAACATTCAGCATGAGTTGTTTTCTTTTGACGAAGAAAGTTTGCAAAAGCTTGACTTCTGCTATGGCAAAATTTTGGTGGAGTGGATCCCTTGACAGAAGGTCCTTGCATTGGTTATCATGGGATAAGCTTGCATCTCCTAAGGCTCGAGGTGGCATGGGCTTTCGTGACCTCGAGCTCTTTAACTTGGCTCTATTAGGCAAACATGGTTGGCGGTTCATAACTACGCCTAATTCCTTATGTGCAAGGGTCATGAAAGGTCGATACTTCCCTAATTGTGAATTCATGGAGGCCACCGTACCACGCTCCTCTTCAGCTATTTGGCGGGCGATAGTGGCCGGGAGAGAAGCTTTACAGTCGGGTTTGATCAAGAGAGTTGGCGATGGTAGTACTATATCCATCTGGCAAGACCGGTGGATTCCGAGTACACCTACGTTATGCCCACAGATTATGCCGGGGGGAACCACCCTGGACCGGGTTAGTGAGTTAATTGACACAGAAAACTGGACATGGCGGGTTGATTTGGTCCGGTCTGTGTTTATTCGACCTGATGCGGATGCAATATTGAACATTCCTCTACGTAACGGTGGGGGCGAGGATTTTCTTGCGTGGGCTCATGAAGGCAATGGAATCTACTCTGTAAAATCTGCGTACCGTGCTCTAGTGAATCGTAACGAGCGTGTCGCTCTAGATGAAGGGACGGTTACGGATACTTCAAAGACTAACGAACAGATGTGGAAACTGTTGTGGAAGCTCAAAGTGTTACCAAAGGTACGCGTCTTCTGGTGGAGGGTCGTCCGAGGCATTCTTCCTGATGAATGTACGCTTAAGGTCCGTCATATACGTCAGATTAGCAGATGTAATGTCTGTTTTGCGATGGATGAGGACTTGATGCACGCGCTAGTGCATTGCTCTCATGCGAAATTGTTTTGGGAACAAGCATATGAGTTACTTGGTGTTCGTAGACCTCACTTGCACCCAGATACATGGTCCAGAGATATAATTTGTGACACCCAGTTCACAGATATTGAGAGAGCTCAAATGATCTCCATTATGTGGGCAATATGGCACTCCAGAAACAGAATTACTCATGAGGGAGAACAACTTGACCCTCTTATAACAGTGAGACGCATCAGAGAAGACTTGGCGGTGCTTGATATTCCTTCTACACATGCTTCGGTCCTCCCTGGACATGGTTGGCGGCCGCCAGATGTGGGCTTTGTGAAAATTAACACTGATGCCGCTCTCAGCATGGATTCAGACAAGGTAGGAGCTGGTGGTGTGGCACGCTCTGACTCTGCCTTGTTGGGAGCTTGGAGTAAACCCCACGTTGGGGTAACGGATCCATTCATCGGTGAGACTTTGGCAATTCGTGATGGTGTTATCTTTGCTACTCTACGGGGTTTTTCACATGTGATAATGGAGACAGACTGCCTGGAGGTCGTCCACCTCTGGAACACTCGCCACGATAGTCTTTCTATAGTGGCACCGTTATTGTTAGAAATTGAAGAGCTAGCTTCCTCTTTTTCTTCTTTTGTTATTCAACATGTAAACAGATCAGCCAATGTGCCGGCCCATCTTTGCGCGAAGCATGCTTGCTCGTTGATGGTCACCGAAAGTTGGACTGGTTCTAGACCTACCTTCCTACTCACCAGCCTGTTGGCTGATGATGCTAGGAGCTCTTTTGTTGAATAAAGGCTCTCAGTTGATCGCAAAAAAAAAAAAAAAAGCTATTTGTTTGATCCTCACTAATTGGCATTAGGGATGCTGCATTGGTACTATAATTTCGATTTGATTTGTCATCAATTGCCCATGTGTAACTGTGAAGAGGAAAACGTCCATTATTAGTTGAAAATTTTGTTAAGCTCACTACCCAGAATTTGTGGTATGACTAAGTTTCCAGAGTAATCGAAAAACAGCTAGTGCAAAAAATAGTACTAATTCTAATCCAGAAAAATGAACGCTCTTGAACTGCATTGTGAAGGTTACATCTTTTTTTTCTTAGTTATTGTCTTCGGCCCCCCTATGTTTAAATCCTGGTTCCGCCCCTGAGCACTGCCACTCCAGACCGGACACCCGGCGGCCTCTCAGGGGGAGATAAATTATCAAAGTGGTAATAGTAAAGTGGGGCAAAAGATTCAAAGAATGCACACCGGGGTACACACGGATTTACTGTGGCGTGACCAGTCGTGGTGCTGGTGCGTCGCGTCTTTGAAGCTGACTCAGCGTCACCGTAGCCGCCCAGGAATACCCGACGTTCCCGCGTTACAGATTTTTTTTCGGAATCAATAAGTACCGAACGTCCTATGTTTTCCCATCTCGCTCCAAACACGCTCATTGCCATTGGATCGAAATGCACGCATCTTGACACTCTTATCTATCCACGTCATCCCAGCACTCGTTCGGGACAAGGGCAAAGTCGCCCGAACGCTCTTCTCCGAACCCCACCACTATTCTGCCTCACTCATTCCTTCCCCAAGTCACTAGAAGGAGCCCTAGCAGGGGGCTCGATCCAATGCGACCCCGCCGCATCTCCTGCGCCTCCGGCGACCGCCGAGCGTCGCCGCGCCGTCAGGTTGATTCGCAGCTGCCCCGTGCCTCTCCTCTTTCTACAGTTCTGCTCACTGCCCTCTCGTCCCTCTTCTTCCTCGTTGTGCAGAACGCCGCCGCCGTCTGTCGCCGGGAACGCCGCCTTCGGCAAGCCATCCTCCGGATCCGTCCATCCCCGCCCTGATCTACAAGCCCCACAGCAGGCCGGGGCGGGGTGTTGATGCGGGCCCCACTTGCGCGCTCCTCGTCGTCGATGAGCACAAGAGCACTGCGCTCCGGGGTCCGCAACGACCGTCGAGGAGTCGTTGTGGGCGGAGGCCGAGCTACCATGGCAGGCATCAAGGCCTCATCCCTTCGCGCGCTCCTCGCTGACGCCCGCGTTGTGGGTCGGCGTCGCGCACGGCTTGAAGTGTTGTCGTGGGTGGAGGCCGAGCGCCCGCCTGCTCGCCTGAGCCACCGCGGTCGGCGTCGAGGACACCTCCATATGTGCGCTGCTCGCCGGCCATCCTCCTGCCCTGCCCATAGTAAAATGGCCACAGGATTTTCTGTCTTCTTCATGCACCAGACTGTTACAGAAATATATGTACCTTATACTACTTCCTCATGTTTGCACTGATATGTGGTGCTCGAGTTTTGAAGCAACCTGAATGTTACCATCAAATTCTAGTTCACTTTGGCATGTCTCAAATTAATGTTTACATGGCAAGTTATTCCTCGAGAATAGACACAATTACCATCTTGTCAACTACAACTCCGATGTACATTGTTTGCCTCCAAAGTTGCCATATCTCATTATACAAATTTTCTTAAATTTGCCGTCTCATTGTACAATTTTTCTTAAGCTATCCCAGAAGATGGCAAATATATATCGAATCATAGCCAGCTTAGTTCTCGGATCATGGAAAATTCATTGCTTTCTTGCCATGGCAACTTTTAATTTTTGGGTCATGGCACATTTTTACTGTTTTCTACCATGGCGTTTTTTTGGGTAGACTATGACAACTAATCTTATACATTTTGCCATGTAAACATCAAAAATTTAGTTAGCTGATCATGGCAAATTTAGTTTACGCATCGCAACAAATTTGCTTCTAGGAAGATGGCAAACATAGTTATCGAATCATAGCAAATTTAGTTCTCGGATCATGGCAAATTCACTGCTTTCTTTGCCATGGCCACTTTTGAGTTTTTAAATTGCCGCGGTAATTCTTTAAATTGTCAAAAACAACACAAAATGGCAAATATTGCCATGGCAAGTTTTACTAATTATTTCACGTTTATTAACACATCGAATTTACCTAAATCCCCATGGATTTTTTAACATTTATTGCCATGGCATGTTTTACTATTTATTTGCCATGGCAAATTTACCTAATCTCCATGGCAATATTTAACTTTTATTGCCATGGCAAGTTTTACTATTTATTTTACTTTTATTAACATGGCAAATTTACCTAAATTCCCATGGCAATATTGAACTTTTATTACCATAGCAAGTTTTACTATTTATTTGCCATGGCTAATATACCTTCATTTAACATGGCAAATTTACCTAAATCCCCATGGCAATATTTAACTTTTATTGCCATGGCAAGTTTTAGAAATCTTTGTAATAATCACACTGCAAATTTTAGTCTAAGTTGCCATAGCAATTTCTAGTTTAAGTCTCCATGGCCAATTTATTGGAAAGAGCATGGAAATTTTGGGCAAATTTACATTTTCAATAACATGGCAAATTTAACTACGTACCAAATATACTTGTATAGCCATGTCACTTTTTAATTTATTTCCATGGTAAAAGTAGTTTTTTGCCATGGCAAAAATTAATCCATTTCTTGCCAGGGAAAAAATTAATCCATTTCTTGCCATGGCAAAAATTAATCCATTTCTTGCCATGGCAATTTTCACTCCATTTTTTCCATGGCAAATTTGATTCCATTTTTTTCATGACAAAAATACATTCATTTTCACATGGCAAATTTTAGGTAAAGTTGCCATGGCAATTTTTTAGTTTAAGTCGGCATGGCAATTTTATTGTAAAGAGCATGGCAATTTAATTCAAATATTATGGCAAATTTAAATTTATAGAACATGGCAAATTTTACTATGTAGAACCTTAAATATACTTGTGTAGCCATGCCATTTTTAATTTATTTCCATGGCAAAAGTACTACTTTTTTGCCATGGCAAAATACACCATTTTTGCCATGGCAAATTTTACTCCTTTTTCGCCATGCAAACTTCTTTAATTAACATGTTAAAAAACATGTAAACTTGCCATGGCAAATTTATAGTTGTTCAAAAACATCGCAAACTTTGCCATGTCAACTTACGAAGTTCAAAAACATGGCAACCTTTTGTAGATGTTCAAAAATATCACAAATTTGCCATGGAATTTTAAAATGTTCAAACACAGGGCAAACTTGCCATGGCAAACTTTTATATGTGCAAATACATGGTAACTTCTTTTAATTAAGTTGGTTCAAAAACACGACAAACTTCTTTTTAATTAACATGTTCACAAACATGCAAACTTGCCATGGCAACTAAAGTTGTTCAAAAATGTGGTAATTTATTAGATGTTCAAAAACACGATAAATTTGCCATGGCGATACCCGCAATACAGCGAACGACCCTAAGCACGGTATTTTGTTCGATCCCAGCTGGTTGGGGTCTCTTCTCAAAAAAAAAAAAGAAGCTGGTTGGGGTCCGAACGATTCGTTCGGGATGACATGTCCCCATACCGAACGCCATTTCGTTATCGGGGTCCTTTTTTTTTTAGATTAGCGCCATACTGCTGTCTCTACCTAAGACTAGCCATACTACTTAGCTTTTTCTAAAATAAAAAAAGAATCTCTACCTAATATTAAAGGGAGGATTGTTTCTCCATTTTTTGGTTAAAGTATTTTTTTACGTCCTTTGGTACGTCGAACTCACCATCGAACGACCGTTCTATCTAGCAGAGATGCGATCGAGCCAGTTTTTTCTAGAGCACACGCAAACGGGCCGGCCCAAACACACGCAAACGAGCCAGCCCAATTCGCAGGCTTGGAACGAAATACAAAAAGTAAAATATAGCAACTGCAGGAATCGAAGTCCCAACCTCACGCTGCAAAGTACCTAGGCTAACCAGCCGAGCTAGCTATACAGGATTACTAAAAAGCAGCACTAAGTTTAAAGTCTAATGACAACGGCAGATCTGTTATTCAATATTTCTTTGAAGAAAATGTGAACAAAATTTATTCAGAAATTCGAACAAATATTTAAAGTCGTGATTTTTTTCGAAATGATAATAATACCATGAATAGTTTTTAAAAAGTGAACAAAATTTTAAAAACGTAAAAAGTTTCTAAAATGTGAACTTTTTGTGAAATTGAAATAAAGTAAAATTCTAAACAATTGTTTGGAACTGTGAACAATTAAAAAAATTAAAATACACACTGAAAATTTTCTTAGTATACGATGAACAATATTCAAATGCACATTGAATGTTTTTGTAATATATGATCTACTTTTTTCAAATGCAAGCTGAACAAAATTTCTATACAAGATGAACATTTTTTAATACAAAATGGACATTTTTTGCAATACAATTAACTTTTTGAAATGTGAACAATTTTTGAAAGGATGAACAAAATTTGTTATTTCGAACACCTTTTGGAATTTTGAACTTATTTTGAACGTGAGTTTTTAAAATGTGAACAAATTTTGAAATCATGAACCAAAGATTGAATATCAAACAATTTTTCAAAATGTATTCCTTTTTATAATTATGAACATTTTTTGAAAATTACGAATTTATAAAAATATATTTCTTATTTTCTTCCTTGCCCGTTTTTGGGGTCACATACAATGTATCCCCGTTGCAACGCAAGGGCATGTTTGCTAGTATATATTTATATCAAGTAGATATCTATTACATTCAGCCTCTGCACCCAAAAGATGCTTAAAAACATTCAAGATGCACACGGCCAAAAAAAAACAATGGTGATCGCCGCAGCACACTGATGTCATTGTGAGACCCGGGAAAGCGTGCCAAAACCGAAGATACTGTGATGCAACTGCTTCAAGAATGATGGTGGGCTTCTTAACATGACCCTGATATTGCCCTTGTAAGGCTTTCAGGCAGTTCTTCCATTTTCAATGCATGCAGTCAAGTGATCCGAGAAAACCTAGCCACTCTCTTGCTTTCGAGATTGTCAAGAGCCTCTCGGTGTCTTCCACCGTTGGTTCTCTCGGGTAATGAGGTCCAAACACCTCGACCGCGGTAGTTACAAACCTGACCGTGGCATCTCCGCATGTGCTCTTGGACATCCGCAGTTACTCGCCCCACGAATTAGCGGCCGTGCCATATGCAAGCATCCGCAGTGCGGCCGTGCACTTCTGATAACCAGAGAAACCAATTCTTCCCACAACATCCTTCTTCAAGATGAAGTAGTCATCAAAGGACAAGACACCATGGCAGAGACAATCGAAGACATATTTGCGCATCCGAAAGTGCCGGCAAAAAATGTCAGTGAAGAGGGTATTGGGGGCAAAGTAATCGTCGGCTACTCGTTGTAGAGTTGTTGGGCTCCCCTAAAGAGGAAGGGTGAAGTAGTATAGTAGCAGATTGTATTTCTCTCAATTAAGAACCAAGGTTTATCGAACCAGAAGGAGACGGCACAGAGATAACGTGAATGGTACCTACACACATAAAGTAAATGCTTACACCCAACAAATGGAAAAGGGGTCGTCACTCCCCTTGTTTCTTGCCAGTTGCAAGTATCAAATCTGGTAGTGATAAATAGATAATAAAATAAAACAAAGTGAATAAAAATTGCGAGCAAGTTGTAGAATTCTAAGTAATATTGGAGAATGGACTCGGAGCCATTGTTTCACTAGAGGCATCTCTCTCATAAGCAAATTCTTGCACCCAACGAAGGTAAGAGGGTTGTCAATCCTCTTGTTCTCGCCAGTTGGAAGTATCAAATCTGTTTGTGATAGATGAACAAATAAAATAAAATAAAGCAATTAAAAATAGCGAGTAATTTTAGGATTTTAGTAATAATGGAAAATAGACCCGGAGGCCATAGGTTCACTAGAGGTATCTCTCGCATAAGCATACCAACGGTTAGTAGATAAATTATTGTTGGGCAATTGACAGAATAGCGCATAGTTGTGATTATGATTCTTCATGGCATGATTCATATATGGGCATTACGTCCGTGATAAGTAGACCGTTAATCCAACTGCATCTACTACTATTACTCCACCCCAAGACCGCTATCTAGCAGGCATCTCAAAGTATGAAGTTCATATAAACAGAGTAACACATTAAGAAAGATGACATAATGTAGGCAAAGTATGATCCAGCAATATGTTCAAACCCCGTCGTTTTATCCTTATTAGCAACAATACAACATGTGCCTTGCAAATTCTCCTGTCACAGAGCAAGGACACCACAAGATTTAACCCACTACTATGCACCACTCCCTCTGGAGATCTACTCATCTAATTGGCCAAAGAAAACTCATAGATCGGAAAGCATACATAGCTATAAAATCATACATGTATAAATCTCATAAAAGACTCAAATAATCTCAATGAATTATCTGATCATAAACTCACAACTCATCATATCCCAACAAATGCACCACGAGAATTACATCGAATAGATCTCAGAGATCATTGGTTTGAAGATCAAGAGAGAGAGAGGGGGGGGGGCAGAGAGAGCCATCTACCTAGTTTTTCCGCCGTCGCAAGCTTCTGTTATCGAGAGATCCCATCTGCAGGCCTTTTCCGGTATTCTGCCAGAGGGGGAATCGATCATGGAGGGGCTCTACATCATCCTTGCTGCCCTTCCGATGATGCGTGAGTAGTCTATCACAAACCTTCAGGTCCATAGTTAGTAACTAGATGGCTTCTTCTCTCTCTCTTTGATCTTCAATACAATGTGCTCCATGATGTTGGGTTCTATCTGATGTAATCTCTTTTTGTGGTGTGCTTGTTGGAATATGATGAATTGCGAGTTTATGATCTGCTTATCTATGAATATTATTTGAGTCTTTGCTGATCTCTTATATGCATGATTGTGATAGCCTTGTATTTGTTCTCCGATCCATTAGTTTAATTCGGCCGACTAGATTGATTTATCTTGTAAAGGGAAGATGTGCTCGGTAATGGATTCAATCTTGTGGTGCTCAATCCCACTGACAGAAAGGGACATGACACACATGTATTATTGCTATTAAGGATAAAAATATGGGGTTTATTCATGCGTGAGTTTATCTTGTCTACATCATGTCATCTTGCTTAAGGCATTACTTCATTCTTTATGGGCTTAATACACTAGATGCATACTGGATAGCGGTCGATGTGTGGAGTAATAGTAGTAGATGCAGGCAGGAGTCGGTCTACTAATCTTGGACGTGATGCCTATATACATGATCATTGCCTTGGATATCATCATAATTATTTGCTCTTATGTCAATTGCCCAACAGTAATTTGTCTACCCATCGTATGTTATGCTTGGAGCGTCATTTTCTTTTGTTAGTTTTTGCTTGCTGTTAGTTAGAATAATGTTTTGCATCTTTAGTTTCAATGAAAAAAGTCAAGGATAGCCTTTGCCATGCTTATTTTGCTAGTTTGCATGTTGCTGTCTGAAAACAGAAAGTTTACCGCTGTTGCAAAAATTCCCTAGAAAAGTCAGAGAGTGGTATAACGTTGAATCTTTTTGCATCTTAAGATCTGATAAATTTATTACAGTGGGAATTTTAGTTCATAATTTTTGGAGTCAGGGAAGTATTGATACTCTTGCATTCTTTACAGACTATACTGTTTTGAGAGATTGCTGTTATGGTTGCATTGTTTGCGTATATTTGCTTGTTTAATGATTCTATTTGAGGATAGGAGTATTAAATATGCAGAGGCATTTAGTATGCAATATTAAATAATAATTTTAGTGATTTGTTCCAGTAGAGAGTGATAAGGTTTTGCATTGGTTTATACTAACCGATCTCACGAGTTCTTGTTGAGTTTGTTGTGAATGAAGCTTTTGATAAGAAGAAGAGAAACCATGATATGAGAGGAATTAAGGAGACACAAAAGTTTAAGCTTGGGATGCCCAAGGCACCCCAAGATAATATTTCAAGAAGTCTCAAGCATCTACGCTTTGGGATGCCCCGGTAGGATCCCACCTTTCTTCTTCAACAACTATCGGTTAGTATCGGTTGAACCTAAGTTTTTGCTTCTTCACATGAGTTGTGATATGTCATTTTTTTTGCTTGCTCCTTGAATAAGATACCAAGATCTGAAATTCTTTAATGAGAGAGAGTCTTCGCATAGTTGCATAATCATTTAGCTACTCATTGATCTTCACTTATATCTTTTTGGAGTAGTTTTTCATTTACTCGTGTGCTTCACTTATATCCTATGAGTAAATTGTTGAATGAATTGATTGTCATAAATCTGAATTATATATGCCTCATTTGCTTATTCCATGGGGAGTAATGACTTCACATCTAAGAAGTAGAGGTTGTAAATTTATTGACGGTTAGCAAGCATTGTATTAGTCATTTGAACAATTCATGAAAGAATATTGAAGGAAGAGAGATTTCACATATAAATATACTATCATAGACATCTTTTATAATTGTGAGCACTCATTAAGTATGACATGCTAAAGAGTTGATGTTGGACAAGGAAGACAACGTAATGGGTTGTGTTTTCTCGCATCTCAGTTAAAGTATATTGTCATGGATCATTCAAACATGTTGAGCTTGCCTTTCTCCCCTTGCTAGCCTAAATTTCTGTACTAAGCGGGAATACTGCTTGTGCATCCAATATCCTTAAACCCAGTTTTTGCCATGAGTGTCCACCATACCTACCTATATGCGGTATTTACCTGCCGTTCCAAGTAAATTTGCATGTGCCAAACTCTAAACCTTCAAATTATAATCTGTTTTGTATGACCGAATTGCTCATGTACGTAGCAACTAGGGGTTGTCAGTGTCTTCCATGCTAGGTGGGTTATTCTCAAGAGGAGTCAACTCCGCTCCTCATTCATGAGAAAGTGGCGGTAACTGGGATGCCCAGTCCCATGATCAAAAAGATCAAAATCAAATCAAAATAATTAAACAAAACTCCCCCAGGATTGTTGTTAGTTGGAGGCACTCGTTGTTTCGAGCAAGCCATGGATTGATGCTTGTTGGTGGTTGGGGGAGTATAAACTTTTACCATTCTATTTAGGAACCACCTATAATGTATGTAGTATGGAAGATATTGGGAACTCTTGGTTGTTATGTTGACAATGAGATCATACCTCTCAAAATTATTTATCTCTATTTCAAAATCGAGCTCTGGCACCTCTGCAAATCCCTGCTTCCCTCTGCGAAGGGCCTATCTTTTACTTTATGCAAGAGTCAAGGTGATCTTCACCTTTCCTTTTTTTTCATTTTAACCTTTGGCAAGCACTTCGTGGTGAGGTGATCCTGATATATATATCCAATTGGATGTACGTTAGCATGAACTACTATTGTTGACATCACCCAAAGGTGAATACGTTTAGAGGCAACATTATAAGCCCCAATCTTTCTCTGTGTCTGATTTAAACTTCATAACCACAAGTATTGCGTGAGTGTTAGCAATTGTAGAAGACTATATGATAGTTGAGTATGTGGAGTTTGCTATTCCTGAGAATAAGATGAATTGCAATTGTTTTGATGACTAAGAATAAAGTTTGCTAGTTTTCAAGAATGTTTATGGTCTATGCTTTGACATGTGAATTGCTTGCTACTTTATCGTGAAAAGTTTTATGAGATGAACTACTGTTATGACATATTATCATGCTAGAAAAGGTGATTGAAATTATCATTGATCAAACTTGTGCACTTTCTAGAATTCACACTTCATAAATTCTTTCTTTTATCATGAATTAAGCTTGGGGATGCTGATACGTCTCCAACGTATCTATAATTTATGAAGCATTCATGCTATTTTATTATCTGTTTTGAATTATTATGGGCTTTATTATACACTTTTATATTACTTTTGGGACTAACCTATTAACCGGAGGCCCGGCCCATATTGCTGTTTTATTGCCTGTTTCAGTATTTCAAAGAAAAGGAATATCAAACGGAGTCCAAACGGAATGAAACCTTCGTCAACCTGATTTTTTGGAAGAATATCACCCAGGAGACTTGGAGTTCACGTCAGAAGACCCTCGAGGAGGCCACGAGATAGGAGGTGTTGGAGAACGTAGTAATTTCAAAATTTTCCTACGCACACACAAGATCATGGTGATGCATAGCAATGAGAGGAGGAGTGTATCTTCATACCCTTGAAGATCGCTAAGCGGAAGCGTTTATCAACGCGGTTGATGTAGTCGTACGTCTTCACGATCCGACCGATCCAAGTACCGAACGCACGGCACCTCCGAGTTCTGCACACGTTCAACTCGATGACGTCCTCGCTTCTCGATCCAGCAAGACAGGCGAAGTAGTAGATGAGTTCCGGCAGCACAACGGCGTGGTGACGGTGTTGGTGAAGAACAATCTCCGCAGGGCTTCGCCTAATCACTACGGAAACTATGATGGAGGATAAACTAGAGGGGACGGGGTTGCCGGCACACGGCTTGGTGTTTCTTTATGTGTCTTTGGTGCTAGCCCTGCCCCTCTATTTATATGTTGAGCCTTGGGGTCGAAACTTGGAGTAAAAGCCTCCACAAAGTCGGTTTCACCCGAAAGGCAAGAGTCCTTCTCGGACTCCAGGGCCAGACGCCAGGGTTCCCAGCGTCTGGACCCAGACGCCAGGGACCCTGGCGTCTGGCCCCTGGACTCCGCAAAACTTCCTTTTGCGCTTTCCAAAAACCTTGTGGGCTTTCCCCTTTGGCCCAAATAACGTGTTCTCGTACCCAAACATTTCGGGAAACATCCAGAACCCCTTCCGATGAATTCCGGAACTCTTCCGGAGATCAAACACTATTATCCCATATATCAAACTTTATCTCCGGACCATTCCGGAGTTCCTCGTCATGTCCATGATCTCATTCGCGACTCCGAACAACATTCGGTTACCAACATACATAACTCATATAATACTATATCGTCAATGAAACGTTAAGCGTGCGGACCCTACGGGTTCGAGAACTATGTAGACTTGACCTAGAACTTGTTTCCGGTCAATAACCAATAGCGGGACCTGGATGCCCATATTGGCTCCCACATATTCTACGAAGATCTTTATCGGTCAAACCGCATAACAACATACGTTGTTCCCTTTGTCATCGGTATGTTACTTGCCCGAGATTTGATCGTCGGTATCCAATACCTAGTTCAATCTCGTTACCGGCAAGTCTCTTTACTCGTTACGTAATACATCATTCCGTAACTAACTCATTAGCTACATTGCTTGCAAGGCTTATAGTGATGTGCATTACCGAGAGGGCCCAGAGATACCTCTCCGACAATCGGAGTGACAAAACCTAATCTCGAAATACGCCAACCCAACATGTACCTTTGGAGACACCTGTAATACTCCTTTATAATCACCCAGTTACGTTGTGATGTTTGGTAGCACCCAAAGTGTTCCTCCGGTAAACGGGAGTTGCATAATCTCATAGTTACAGGAACATGTATAAGTCATGAAGAAAGCAATAGCAACATACTAAACGATCAAGTGCTAAGCTAACGGAATGGGTCAAGTCAATCACATCATTCTCCTAATGATGTGATCTCGTTAATCAAATGACAACTCTTTTGTCCATGGTTAGGAAACATAACCATCTTTGATAAACGAGCTAGTCAAGTAGAGGCATACTAGTGACACTATGTTTGTCTATGTATTCACACATGTATTATGTTTCCGGTTAATACAATTCTAGCATGAATAATAAAAATTTATCATGATATAAGGAAATAAATAATAACTTTATTATTGCCTCTAGGGCATATTTCCTTCAGTCTCCCACTTGCACTAGAGTCAATAATCTAGTTCACATCATCATGTGATTTAACACCAATATTCACATCTGTATGTGATTAATACCCATAGTTCACATCGTCATGTGATCAACATCCAAAGGGTTTACTAGAGTCAAGAATCTAGTTCACATCGCTATGTGATTAACACCCAAAGAATACTAAGGTATGATCATGTTTTGCTCGTGAGAGAAGTTTAGTCAACGGGTCTGTCATATTACAGTCGTATGTATTTTGCAAATATTCTATGTCTACAATGCTTTGCACGGAGCTACTCTAGCTAATTGCTCCCACTTTCAATATGTATCCAGATTGAGACTCAGAGTCATCTGGATCGGTGTAAAAGCTTGCATCGATGTAACTCTTTACGACGAACTCTCTTATCACCTCCATAATCGAGAAACATATCCTTATTCTACTAAGGATAATTTTGACCAATGTCCAGTGATCTACTCCTAGATCACTATTGTACTCCCTTGCCAAACCAGGGCAGAGTATACAATAGGTCTGGTCCATAGCATGGCATACTTTTATAGAACCTATGACTGATGCATAGGGAATGACTTTCATTCTCTTTCTATTTTCTGCCGTGGTCGGGTCTTGAGTCTTACTTAATTTCACACCTTTGCAACACAGGCAAGAACTCTTTCTTTGACTGTTCCATTTTAAACTATTTCAAAATCTTGACAAGGTATGTACTTATTGAAAAACTTATCAAGCGTCTTGATCTATCTCAATAGATCTTGATGCTCAATATGTAAGCAGCTTCACCGAGGTCTTTCATTGAAAAACTTTTTATTCAAGTATCCTTTTATGCTATCCAGAAATTCTATATCATTTCCAATCAACAATATGTCTTGCACATATAATATCAGAAATGCTACAGAGCTCCCACTCACTTTCTTGTAAATACAGGCCTTTCCAAAAGTCTGTATAAAACCATATGCTTTGATCAACTCATCAAAGCGTATATTCCAACTCCGAGATGCTTGCACCAGTCCATTGATGGATCATTGGAGCTTGCACATTTTGTTAGTACCTTTAGGATTGACAAAAACTTTCTGGTTGCATCATATACAACTCTTCTTTAATAAATCCATTAAGGAATGCAGTTTTGACATCCATTTGCCAGATTTCATAAAATGTGGCAATTGCTAACATGATTCAGACAGGCTTAAGCTTCGATACGAGTGAGAAAATCTCATCGTATTCAATACCTTGAACTTGTTGAAAACTTTTTGCAACCAGTCGAGCTTAGTAGATAGTAACACTACTATCAGTGTCCGTCTTCCTCTTGAAGATCCATTTATTTAACATGGCTTGCTGATCATCGAGCAAGTCAATCAAAGTCCATACTTTGTTATCATACATGGATCCTATCTCAGATTTCATGGCCTCAAGCCATTTCGCGGAATCTAGGCTCATCATCGCTTCCTCATAGTTCGTAGGTTCATCATGGTCTAGTAACATGACTTCTAGAGCGGGATTACCGTACCACTTTGGTGGGGATCTTATTCTGGAAGACCTACGAGGTTCGGTAGTAACTTGATCTGAAGCTTCATGATCATCATCATTAACTTCCTCACTAATCGGTGTAGGCATCACTGGAACTGATTTCTGTGATGAACTACTTTCCAATTTGGGAGAAGGTACAATTACCTTATCAAGTTCTACTTTCCTCCCACTCACTTCTTTCGAGAGAAACTCCTTCTCTAGAAAGGATCCATCTTAGCAACGAATCTTACTTTCGGATCTGTGATAGAAGGTGTACCCAATAGTTACCTTTGGGTATTCTATGAAGACGCACTTCTCCGATTTAGGTTTGAGCTTATCAGGTGCAAACTTTTTCACATAAGCATCGCAGCCCCAAACTTTAAGAAACGACAACTTTGGTTTCTCGCCAAACCATAGTTCATAAGGCGTCGTCTCAACGGATTTCTATGGTGCCCTATTTAAAGTGAATGCAACTGCCTCTAATGCATAATCCCAAAACGATAGTGGTAAACTGATAAGAGATATCATAGATTGCACTATATCCAATAAAGTATGGTTATGACGTTCGGACACACCATTAAGCTGTGGTGTTCCGGGTGGCATGAGTTTGTGAAACTATTCCACATTGTTTTAATTGAAGACCAAACTCGTAACTCAAATATTCTCCTCCACGATCAGATCGTAGAAACTTTATTTTCTTGTTACGATGATTCTTCACTTCACTCTGAAATTCTTTGAACTTTTCAAATGTTTCAGACTTGTGTTTCATTAAGTAGATATACTCATATCTGCTCAAATCATCTTGTGAAGGTCAGAAAATAACAATACTTGCCACGAGCATCAACACTCATTGGATCGCATACATCGGTATGTATTATTTCCAACAAGTCAGTAGCTCGTTCCATTGTTCCGGAGAATGGAGTTTTAGTCATCTTGCCCAAAAGGCACAGTTCTCAAACATCAAATGATTCATAACCAAGTGTCCAATAATCCATCTTTATGGAGTTTCTTCATGCGTTTTACACCGATATGACCCAAACGGCAGTGCCACAAATAAGTTGCACTATCATTATTAACTTTGCATCTTTTGGCATCAATATTATGAATTATGTGTATCACTACGATTGAGATCCAACAAACTATTTTCATTGGGTGTATGACCATCGAAGGCTTTATTCATGTAAACAGAATAACAACTATTCTCTGACTTTAAATGAATAATCATATTGCAATAAACATGATCAAATCATATTCATGCTCAACGCAAACGCCAAATAACATTTATTTAGGTTCAACACTAATCCCGAAAGTATAGGAAGTGTGCGATGATGATTATATCAATCTTGGAACCACTTCCAACACTCATCGTCACTTCCCCTTCAACTAGTCTCTTGTTTATTCTGTAACTCCTGTTTCGAGTTACTAATATTTAGCAACCGAACAAGTATCAAATATTCAGGGGCTACTATAAACACTAGCAAAGTACACATCAATAACATGTATATCAAATATAACCTTGTTCACTTTGCCATCCTTCTTATCCACCAAATATTCAGGGCATTTCCGCTTCTAGTGACCATTTCCTTTGCAGTATAATCACTCAGTTTCAGGCTTTGGTCCAGCTTTGGGCTTCTTCGCGAGACTGACAACTTGCTTGTCATTCTACTTGAAGTTCCCTTTCTTTCCCTTTGCCCTTTTCTTGAAACTAGTGATCTTGTCAACCATCAACACTTGATGCTCTTCCTTGATTTCTACCTTCGTCGATTTCAACATCACGAAGAGCTCGAGAATCGTTTTCGTCATCCCTTGCATACTGTAGTTCATCACAAAGTTCTACTAACTTGGTGATGGTGACTAGAGAACTCTATCAATCACTATCTTATCTGGATGATCAACTCCCACTTGATTCAAGCATTGTAGTACCCAGACAATCTGAGCACATGCTCACTAGTTGAGCGATTCTCCTCCATCTTTTAGCCATAGAACTTGTTGGAGACTTCATATCTCTCAACTCGGGTATTTGCTGGAAATATTAACTTCAATTCCTGGAACATCTCATATGGTCCATGATGTTCAAAACGTCTTTGAAGTCCCGATTCTAAGCCGTTAAGCATGGTGCACTAAACTATCAAGTATCATATTGAGCTAGCCAAACGTTCATAACGTCTGCATCTGCTCCTGCAATAGGTCTGTCACCTAGCGGTGCATCAAGGACATAATTCTTCTGTGCAGCAATGAGGATAAACCTCAGATCACAGACCAAGTCCGCATCATTGCTACTAACATCTTTTCAACTTAGTTTTTCTCTAGGAACACATATAAAAACATAGGGAAGCAAAAAACATAGGGAAGCAACAACGCGAGCTATTGATCTACAACATAATTTGCAAAATACTACCAGGACTAAGTTCATGATAAATTAAAGTTCAATTAATCATATTACTTAAGAACTCCCACTTAGAAAGACATCCCTCTAATCCTCTAAGTGATTACGTGATCCATATCAACTACACCATGTCCGATCATCACGTGAGATGGAGTAGTTTCAACGATGAACATCAATATGTTGATCATATCTACTATATGATTCACGCTCGACCTTTCGGTCTCCGTGTTCCGAGGCCATATCTGTTATATGCTAGGCTCATCAAGTTTAACCTGAGTATTCCGCGTGTGCAACTGTTTTGCACCCGTTGTATTTGAACGTAGAGCCTATCACACCCGATCATCACGTGGTGTCTCAGCACGAAGAACTTTTGCAATGGTGCATACTCAGGGAGAACACTTCTTGATAATTTAGTGAGAGATCATCTTAAAATGCTACCGTCAATCAAAGCAAGATAAGATGCATAAATGATAAACATCACATGCAATCAATATAAGTGATATGATATGGCCATCATCATCTTGTGCTTGTGATCTCCATCTTCGAAGCACCGTCGTGATCACCATCGTCACCGGCGCGACACCTTGATCTCCATCGTAGCATCGTTGTCGTTACGCCATCTATTGCTTCTACGACTATTGCTACCACTTAGTGATAAAGTAAAGCAATTACAGGGCGTTTACATTTCATACAATAAAGCGACAACCATATGGCTCCTGCCAGTTGCCGATAACTTCGGTTACAAAACATGATCATCTCATACAATAAAATATAGCATCACGTCTTGACCATATCACATCACAACATGCCCTGCAAAAACAAGTTAGACGTCCTCTACTTTGTTGTTGCAAATATTACGTGGCTGCTACGGGCTTAGCAAGAACCGTTCTTACTTACGCATCAAAACCACAACGATAGTTCATCAAGTTAATGATGTTTTAACCTTCGCAAGGACCGGGTGTAGCCACACTCGGTTCAGCTAAAGTGAGAGAGACATACACCCGCCAGTCACCTTTAAGCACGAGTGCTCGTAACGGTGAAACCAGTCTCGCGTAAGCGTACGCGTAATGTCGGTCCGGGCCGCTTCATCTCACAATACCGCTGAGCCAAAGTATGACATGCTGGTAAGCAGTATGACTTGTATCGCCCACAACTCACTTGTGTTCTACTCGTGCATATGACATCTACGCATAAAACCTGGCTCTGATACCACTATTGGAGAACGTAGTAATTTCAAAATTTTCCTACGCACACACAAGATCATGGTGATGCATAGCAACGAGAGGAGGAGTGTATCTTCATACCCTTGAAGATCGCTAAGCGGAAGCATTTATCAACGCGGTTGATGTAGTCGTACGTCTTCATGATCCGACCGATCCAAGTACCGAACGCACGGCACCTCCGAGTTCTGCACACGTTCAGCTTGATGACGTCCTCGCCTTCTCGATCCAGCAAGACGGGCGAAGTAGTAGATGAGTTCCGGCAGCACGATGATGTGGTGATGGTGTTGGTGAAGAACAATCTTCGCAGGGCTTCGCCTAAGCACTACGGAAACTATGATGGAGGATAAACTAGAGGCGACGGGGTTGCCGGCACACAGCTTGGTGTTTCTTGATGTGTCTTTGGTGCTAGCCCTGCCCCTCTATTTATATGTTGAGCCCTGGGGTCGAAACTTGGAGTAAAAGCCTCCACAAAGGCGGTTTCACCCGAAAGGCAAGAGTCCTTCTCGGACTCCAGGGCTAGACGCCAGGGTTCCCGGCGTCTGGACCTAGACGCCAGGGACCCTGGCGTCTGGCCCCTGGACTCCGCAAAACTTCCTTTTGCGCTTTCCAAAAACCTTGTGGGCTTTCCCCTTTGGCCCAAATAACGTGTTCTCGTACCCAAACATTTCGGGAAACATCCAGAACCCCTTGCGGTGAATTCCGGAACTCTTCCGGAGATCAAACACTATTATCCCATATATCAAACTTTATCTCCGGATCATTCCGGAGTTCCTCGTCATGTCCATGATCTCATTCGCGACTCCGAACAACATTCGGTTACCAACATACATAACTCATATAATACTATATCGTCAACGAAACGTTAAGCGTGCGGACCCTACGGGTTCGAGAACTATGTAGACTTGACCTAGAACTTGTTTCCGGTCAATAACCAATAGCGGGACCTGGATGCCCATATTGGCTCCCACATATTCTACGAAGATCTTTATCGGTCAAACCGCATAACAACATACGTTGTTCCCTTTGTCATCGGTATGTTACTTGCCCGAGATTTGATCGTCGATATCCAATACCTAGTTCAATCTCGTTACCGGCAAGTCTCTTTACTCGTTACGTAATACATCATTCCGTAACTAACTCATTAGCTACATTGCTTGCAAGGCTTATAGTGATGTGCATTACCGAGAGGGCCCAGAGATACCTCTCCGACAATCGGAGTGACAAAACCTAATCTCGAAATACGCCAACCCAACATGTACCTTTGGAGACACCTGTAATACTCCTTTATAATCACCCAGTTACGTTGTGACGTTTGGTAGCACCCAAAGTGTTCCTCCGGTAAACGGGAGTTGCATAATCTCATAGTTACAGGAACATGTATAAGTCATGAAGAAAGCAATAGCAACATACTAAACGATCAAGTGCTAAGCTAACGGAATGGGTCAAGTCAATCACATCATTCTCCTAATGATGTGATCTCGTTAATCAAATGACAACTCTTTTGTCCATGGTTAGGAAACATAACCATCTTTGATAAACGAGCTAGTCAAGTAGAGGCATACTAGTGACACTATGTTTGTCTATGTATTCACACATGTATTATGTTTCCGGTTAATACAATTCTAGCATGAATAATAAAAATTTATCATGATATAAGGAAATAAATAATAACTTTATTATTGCCTCTAGGGCATATTTCCTTCAGGAGGGCGCCCCCCCTACTGGGCATGCCCCCTGTCTCGTGGGCCTGTCGAGCACCTCCCGACCGACTTCTTTCGCCTATATATTCCCCCGTACCCTAAAAACATCGAATATCAAGATAGATCAGGAGTTCCGCCGCCGCAAGCCTCTGTAGCCACCAAAAACCTCTCGGGAGCCCTTCCTGGCACCCTGCCAGAGAGGGGATCCATCACCGGTGGCCATCTTCATCAACCCGGCGCTCTCCATGACAAGGAGGGAGTAGTTCACCCTCGGGGCTGAGGGTATGTACCAGTAGCTATGTGTTTGATCTCTCTCTCTCTCTCTCTCTCTCTCTCTCTCTCTCTCGTGTTCTCTCTCGTGTTCCCTCTATGGCACGATCTTGATGTATCCCGAGCTTTGCTATTGTAGTTGGATCTTATGATGTTTCTCCCCCTCTACTCTCTTGTGATGAATTGAGTTTCGCCTTTGAAGTTATCTTATCGGATTGGGTCTTTTATGAGAACACTTGATGTATGTCTTGCCGTGCTTATCTGTGGTGACAATGGGATATCATGTGCCTCTTGATGTATGTTTTGGTGACCAACTTGCAGGTTCCACCCATGAACCTATGCATAGGGGTTGGCACACGTTCTTGACTCTCCGGTAGATACTTTGGGGCACTCTTTGAAGTACTTTGTGTTGGTTGAATAGATGAATCTGAGATTGTGTGATGCATATCGTATAATCATGCCCACGGATACTTGAGGTGACAATGGAGTATCTAGGTGACATTAGGGTTTTGGTTGATTTGTGTCTTAAGGTGTTATTATAGTACAAACTCTTTTATAGATCGATCCGAAAGAATAACTTTGAGGTGGTTTCGTACCCTGCCATAATCTCTTCGTTCATTCTGCGCTATTAGTGTCTTTGGAGTGACTCTTTGTTGCATGTTGAGGGATTGTTATATGATCTATCTATGTTATTATTGTTGAGAGAACTTGCACTAGTGAAAGTATGAACCCTAGGCCTTGTTTCCTATCATTGCAATACCGTTTACGGTCACTTTTACCACTCGTTACCTTGCTGTTTTTATTATTTCAGACTACTAAAACCCATATCTACTATCTATTTTGCACTTGTATCACCATCTCTTCGCCGAACTAGTGCACCTATACAATTTTCCATTGTATTGGGTGTGTTGGGGACACAAGAGACTCTTTGTTATTTGGTTGCAGGGTTGCTTGAGAGAGACCATCTTCATCCTACGCCTCCTATGGATTGATAAACCTTAGGTCATTCACTTGAGGGAAATTTGCTACTGTCCTACAAACCTGTGCACTTACAGGCCCAACAACGTCTACAAGAAGAAGGTTGTGTAGTAGACATCAGACGCCTCAACTACGGGATCATCTCTCTCATCCCAAAGGTTCCTGGGGCGTCCGACATGCATCAATTTCGACCGATCACGGTCATTAACGTGATCTTCCGGATTCTGGCTAAAGGGTACGCCAATAGGGTGACCCTGTTGGCCGACCGTGTGACGCATCCCAACCAGTCGGCTTTCATTAAGGGCCGTTACATCCTGGATGGGGTCCTAGTCCTTCATGAAATCCTTCATGAGGTCCGCTCCAAAAACCTCATGGCGGTTTTTTTGAATATTGACTTCCATAAGGCTTATGACACGGTTAGCTGGCCCTTCCTTCGGGAGGTCCTTCTTCGGAAGGGTTTTGACGACCGGTGGATCACACGTGTCATGCAAATGGTCACATGCGGTCGCACGACCGTGAACATAAACGGTGAGATTGGCCCTTTCTTCCCCACCCTATGTGGGGTTAGACAAGGAGACCCATTTTCCCCGTTCTTGTTCAATATGGTCGTGGACGCGCTGGCATCCATCCTTGATAAGGCGAAAACCGCTGGCCATATTCGTGGGATTACTCCCCACCTCGCCGGCGGCTCCGGGATTTCCATTCTCCAGTATGCTGACGACACTATCATCATGGTTGAAGGCTCGGAGACGGATATCTCCAACCTCAAGTTCCTCCTTCTCTGCTTCCAACAGATGTCGGGCCTCAAGATCAACTTTGACAAGAGTGATGTGATGGTGATGGGATACTCCCCCGCCGAGTCTTTGGCCATTGCCAACAGGCTTAATTGCTGCATGTGCTCCTTCCCCACAACCTACTTGAGGACGCCCATTAGTGACTCCCGGCTAACCGTCGCGGACTTGCGCCCCTCCGTGGCCAAGCTCCAAACGTGCGTCGAGCCCTGACAGGGGAGGTGGCTGTCCAAAGCGGCCCGGACTATCCTCATCAACTCTTCCCTCTCCAGCCTCCTCTTGTTTCTCATGAGCCTCTACAGCCTCCACGAGACCCTTCACAAGTAGATTGCCAAGATCCAGTCCCGCTTTTACTGGGCGGGCGACAATGATAAGCAGAAGTATCATATGGTCAGTTGGCCTGACATTTGCAAGCCCCGGGAGCAAGGTGGCCTTGGCATCATGTGCTCTAAACGGATGAATATTGCCCTCCTCTCCCGCTGGCCTTGGCGAATCTCGCAAGGGCGCGGACGGCCACTCGCCTTTTGCCAAAAGTCTGGAGGCTCTCAGTTCTGGCAGTCGATCGTCCAGCTTCTTCTAGTTCTCCGTATCGGGACCTCCATCTCGGTGGGCTCTGGAGCATCGACGATGTTCTGGTTTGATCGTTGGGACGGAGACACCCCCTTCGCGGCTCGCTTCCCTGGCCTCTTCTCCATCTCCGTCGACCCCGTGATTTCTGTTGATAGGGCCCTTCTTGACTTAGGGCGCCTTGCTTTCCGGCGGGCCTTTGGCCCCATGGAGTCCGCCGCCTAGCGTGAGTTGCTTGACTGTGTTGCTCTCCACAAACCGTTGGTGGATGGTGGCCCTGACCTGGTGCGATGGCACCTTGAGCCTTCGGGCCAATTCTCCACCAAGTCGCTATACCTGGCCATCGCCCCATCTGCCGCCCCCCTCCCTCTTTTGATGGTTTGGTCCATCCGCCTTCCTCTGAAGATCCGCATCTTCATGTGGCAATGGATTCGCGGTCGGATCCCGTCCGGGGTGGTGGTGTGCAAGCGCAACGGCCCGGGTACTGGCATATGCCCGCTCTGTGGGATTCCCGAAGACTCGAACCACATTTTCTTCTCCTGCGTTTCCGCCCAGTTCCTCTGGAGCTGTTTTCGCGAAGCGGTCGGTGGAGATTGGTGCCACACCAATTTCCCGGACTTATTTGCTGAACTCCAGATGTCCCCCGCGACTTCTCGCCACATTAGGTGGCTTGAGATTGGGGTCCTCGCCTGGACCCTCTGGACTGTCCGCAATAAGCTAGTGATTCAGCGCTCTCCTCTTCGTCGGTCTACCGACGCTCTGTTCAAACTCTCGGGTTTCTTGCAGCTTTGGCGGCCGCTTAGCCGCCCCCTGGACCGCGACGCCATCTCAACCTTCATCGCCGACCTCCGATCGATGGCCGTTCGCCTGTCGCCGCCGCCCCCGCCGCCTCCGCCGGAGCTAGACTAGGCGACATCTTCGTCCGGCGTGTTCTGTCCTTTTTTATTTCTGGGCTTGTTGAGTTGTGCTCTTAGCAGAACCTTTGTACTTGATCGTGAGACTTGGGTGTGTGCGTGTGTGTGGACTTGATTCTGTATGTGTGCTCTCTGGCGGTTTGCTTTATCTATAAAGTGGGGCGAAAGCCTTTTTTGGTAATAGTCTGAATGTTGTGTTCAGTGGTTGGCATGGTGGACTAACCACTTTGTGGGCGTCGGAAGATGTACTTTATGAGGCTGACTAGGCCCAGTTTCCACAGTGAGGGACTAATCCATGGTTAGGCATCATCAAACTTTGTGTGTGGTTGATTCTGATGAATATTGTTCACTGTCATTTTGTGATGGATAAGCATCAGATATATTTGGACCCCGGGCATCACCTCACACCTTGCCTAATGGACAAGCATAAAAAATTTAGGGTCCAAAGCTTCTAAAAGGGGCATTCTAGACGAATTTCCACTTAACAGGGTAATTAGTGTTACAAATGCATATCTAAGGGGTAAAATGTGGAATTCACTTGAATAATAACCTGAACATCCATTTAAGTGACGACACGAAAATTATTGATTGTTTTCCATTGATAACAGGTAACTCAAGCAAGTATGGAGACATGGAAACCTTAAACACGACAAGCAATCATTTCTGACATTTTATTTCATCTTTGTTTGCCTCACTAATTTGCTTCTAAAGAAAGATCGATCTTCAGTGATGGTCAACGCCGATCTACGAGGAGATGTCACCCTGGTCATCCATGCCATCGTCGTCGTCGGGGTTGATGGAGACCATCTCGAGGGCGGTGCCCCCTTTGGTGAACTCGAGATCGGCGCCGCCGTTGGCAAAGGCCTCCTTGCGCACGATGATGTACTCCGGCCAGGTGAGGGCGCGGTAGGCGGGCCTGCCACCGCCCACGACTTCCTTAAGCGGCCCTACTTTGGCGTTGGCGGCCGGGCCGAGGAAGTAGGCCAGCGAAATGCGCTCCCTGTCACGGTTGACGACGGCGCGGTGGTAAACGCTCCGGAAGCGGCCGTTGGTGAGGATCTGGAAGAGGTCGCCGATGTTGACGATGAGCGCTCCGGGCACGGCCGGCATCTCCACCCACCTGTCAGCCGGCGGCCCGTGCCGGAACAGGTGCAGCCCCGGGACCTGGCTCTGCATCAGGAGAGCGAAGAACCCCGAGTCCGTGTGGGCTTTCATGCCCAGCGCTCGCTTCGGATCAGGGCATTTAGGGTACCTGCATGCATGCAATAGAGTACACGTCAAACACGTGGAGACACGAGTAGCCGCTGGGAGTGTTGCCATTTGTACTACGTACCAGTTGAGGTGTATTGTCTCGCTCATGGTCTCGGTGAGTTTGTGCTCCGCCTCGACGCCGGCGATCTGCGGGCCGGTGAGCCCGAGCGCTACCAGGAACAGCTCCATCAGCTTGTCTGCCAGCGCGCCCATCTCCTTGTGGAACTCCTCCATCACGCCGCTGCACATCACGCGATTAACAGACGATGCAATTACCCCTAGCAAGTTAGATCTCTCGGGAATTAATTCATGGACACATACCAGAATTGGCTGTAGTCGTGGCCGGCGTCGGGCCAGATCTTGCGGAGTTCGGGGCGGAGGTTGGTCGGGCTCAAGGAGTAGCCCTCGGACCACATGGTCTTGGAGAAGTAGAGCGCGATGTGCGGCAGCCCGTAGCCGTAGGGGTCACCGCCCTGGCGCGCGGCGCGCATCTTGTCCGTCTTCGGCAGCGCAAACATGCCGGCGATCCCGGCCTCGACGCGCGCCAGCAGCTCTCTCGGCACGCCGTGGCCCTGGAGCAGGAACGCTCCCCATTGCTCCGATGCACGCGCCACCGCCTCTGCCGCGTGCGGATCCTGCATGTCCACCACCGGCACGGCGTCCTCCCCAGCCCCAACGCCGCCGTCCACCACCGGGTGCTCGTGCAGCCCCTCCCACGCGTGCGTCTCCGGCACCTGCCGCGCCGCCCCCAAGTCGAAGTAGTGGTTGTGCGGGTCCTTGTTCAGCTTCGACGGAGTCGGCATGGCGATCGATGCTGAACCACAATAGTCACGTTTGCTTGTAGAGCGAGTAGTAACGGGAGGAGAGAAGCACGAGGTTGTCTTGCAGTGTAGCGGTAGAACCGTCTACAAAGACAGACACAAATTCACATGTAAAGATTAATACGTCCAGAAAGACCTCTGGCAAAAAGGAAGTCCAAAGGTAGAAGCAAAAGATTTTTAAGGAAAAAAAGGTATCTTTCCACATAAGGTCCACATGTAAAGGTAGAAGCAGAAGTATTGTATATTACGTATAGATCAACGAGTGATTGTGTATAAACCAGGTGCTGGCTACCAAGATAGAAGCAAAAATACACGTCTAAATGGTTGGATTGCTGTGGACTGATCAACAGCTCTATACTGGTTCCCTAAAAAAAAGCTATATACTGGTACTCTCTTCAAATACGTGCATGCATCCTATCACTACAGAAAAAACATATTTTTGCCTTTTACAGGTCCACGACGAACAGAACATCGGCACATGTGGCGAACAAGTCATGGCGCATGCCCTAAGGAAGGAGGTGAACAGTGCACACAATAAAGTTTGTTCGGCTCTAGTGGCAGAGCTAGTGGAGCATTTCATGGGGCAAAAGAGAAAATATACATGTGCGGAAGACAATTTCATGCACTTTCCTTAATCTGAGTGTCATCTCCTCAATGACGGATTCTGGAGAGGAAGACAATTCCATGCCGAATTTGGGGTGAATTACAGAGTTCTTGGCATGAATGAGAGGAGGGTCCGGCAGGAAAGAAGAAAAACAACAATAGAATGGTCCGCTGATGAACGGGATGCATCCATTACTCGCTTGTTGCGAGCAGTAACAGCGCATAGATCTCACACAAACTTCACCCTCTTACGATTACATCATTTTCCGTTGGCCCTTGCCGACTTGTGTACGAACACATATCAATCATTTTCCAAAAAAAAAGAGAGAGTATAAATCAGCCTTTAGCATTCAAGTGTGTGTACGAGCGAACAAAGAGAAAGTAACCACAACCAGCGAACATTCTATATGCTGCTAGATCAATTGGAGAAAAATATATTTATTTTACAAGTATTGTATCCTCAATTTTAAATAGTAGACACAACAAATGATCACATATTGCAAAATAATGTCACATATATATGAAAAATACTCTTGAAATTTTTAAAAAATATTCCATGTTTCGAAACACTGGTGGAAAAACAGGCTTCCGTCCAGCCCCATAAGTCGCGAAGCTGTAGGAACCGCGACTAATGGGACCTTTAGTCGCAGTTCTGGAGGTGAACCGCGACCAAAGGCCTGGGCCCAGGGCGCTCGGTGGCCAGCTGGCGCACGTGAGGGTCTTTAGTCGCGGTTGGCCAGGACAACCGCGACTAAAGGCCTTCGGGCACCTTTAGTCACGGTTTGCCAGGCCAACCGCAACTAAAGCCCCTCCCCTATATATACTCATCCAGCAGCCAACACTTAGCCATTTGGAGCCATTCTCTTCACAAGTGGGTGTAGGTTTGCTGAAATTCCGCCCTTCAAAGTGAACACCGACCCAAGCATTAAGTTAAATGATGAGGATGCTCCATGGATACGGCACAATCGTAAGCAAGCAGGGACACAAGGGAAGAAATGATGTGTAATAATTTATTGTACCAAACTTTGTTGAATGGATCATGTGAATTATATTACCCGTGATGTGTTTGGTGTCCATTTTCGAATGATACATGAAATTTGGAGTGCTGTAGTCCATGACGCTCTGCAGAGTCCGGCCGTACCACCATAGCTGACGACCGGCCTCTGGTATATTATTTTGAATTGAATTAGTTTTATTTTTCTTAATTTTTTGATATATTATTTGTATTTTTAGAATTTTGAATTGAATTAGTTTTATTTTTCTGAATTTTTTGATATATTATTTGTATTTTTAGAATTTTGAATTGAATTAGTTTTATTTTTCTGAATTTTTTGATATATTATTTGTATTTTTAACATTTTGAATTGAATTAGTTTTATTTTTCTTAATTTTTTGATATATTATTTGTATTTTTAGAATTTTGAATTGAATTAGTTTTATTTTTCTGAATTTTTTGATATATTATTTGTATTTTTAGAATTTTGAATTGAATTAGTTTTATTTTTCTGAATTTTTTGATATATTATTTGTATTTTTAACATTTTGAATTGAATTAGTTTTATTTTTCTTAATTTTTTGATATATTATTT
>LT934114.1:748332007-748345559 GCA_900231445.1 Triticum turgidum subsp. durum
GAGAGAGAGCAGAGAGAGAGAGAGCAGAGAGCAGAGAGAGAGAGAGAGAGAGAGCAGAGAGAGAGAGAGAGAATTTTTTAACTAGTTAATTAACAAAAAAAACGGTAAAATTTGATAATTAACAAAAACGGTAAATAACTTAGTTTAACAAAAACGGTAAATAACTTAAAACTTGATAATTAACAAAAAAACCGTAAAATTTGATAATTAACAAAAAAAACGTATATACGAAGAGGGGGCGGCGATGCGCGCGGTGTTTGGATCCAAAGCTTTGGGGCGGCATGAGAAGAATGCTGCAGAAGTAATTATTTTCATTCATTTGCGCTCTATATCGATCGGCCTATTTCGTTCATTTCCTAATATCAAGTAACTAATAACTCTCTTGTTCATTTAATTTTCTTTGCCTCGTAGGGTTTGGAGACGGTTCGTAGATACAAAGGTCGGTGAATTCAAAAAAGAGCTAGAATTCAAAATGTTAAAGGCTAAGAATGCTGGGGATATTCAGCCACCGGAGACCAATCTATGTGGATACTATGTCTGTGAGATGATCCGGAGATACACCTCTGAGCGGGTTCCGAGTGATACCAATGCTCAGAGGAATAACCTCCGGTGGATGCTTAGTCCAGAAGCTCGCTTCCGACCACTTCAAGAGGAACTAGCTGGATGGTTCAGCAGGGAAGTCCTCCATCCTAAAGGAGAACACTATTATGAGGACGTAGAACTTTATATGCATTAAATCATGTATGGAAACTTGTTCAAAATTGTATATGGTCATCCGATGATATTGAATATATATTGTATATTCCTCTTGAATTCTTTTTGGTTCTAATTTCAAATTTATTTGAAATTGTACATTCATATGCATGTATGTAGTACCGTAGAATATATGAAACTCCTTCAAAATTAAAATAAAGCACAAAAGAAATAAAACAATACAAATTAAACAGAAAACAGGTTTAGGGGGGGGGCTAAAACCCTAAACCTGTGGCGGCCTTTAGTCGCGGTTGGCCAGAAGAACCGCGACTAAAGGTCCTCCGCCCCGACGGCCGCCTGGCGCCCACGTGGACGGGCCGTTAGTCGCGGTTCTTAAGCAGCCGCGACTAAAGGTGGGGGGCTTTAGTCGCGCTTATTTGGTCGCGGTTGCGCAACCGCGACTAATGGCAGTTGCGAACCGCGACCAAAGGCCTTTTTTCCACCAGTGAAATATTCCTATTATATATTTTTTGAATAATATATTATTTTACTATCTTATAGAATCATTCTCAGCATATGACAATATATTCATCGGGTGTAGATCCATCAGTGATTCACTGTTGGCACTGGGTAAAAATAGAGTTTACTGACTCTGTGTTCTTCGCCGGGTCTTATTCTCGGCAACAACATATCATTGCCATGTCCTTGTCTTTGCTAAGTGGTCCTCTCGGTGTACATGCGTTTGTCGAGTGCTTGTGATTTGACGCTTGGCGAAGAGCCAGACACCCGGTGTATCTTAAAATTCCAGTAGTGAATATGGGATAAAAAAACTTGTAGATATTTCGATGCCCGGCTTATTCATTTCCTGGATTCGATAAATCCTACTGCCGCTAGGATAGAAGTCCATATCTACATCCAACGGATCAAAAGTAATCAAGGAGCTGAAAGATTGCAGAGGGAAGCGTTGGCATGCTCCAGCGGTGTGTGATCTCCATTATTGTTTTGTAAATTTGCCCAATAATTCATAAATGAACATGCATAACAGGCAATCTCAGTAGGATATCTAATTAGTATTATTCTTCTCAAAACAAGCTCTGTCGTGATGCTTCCAAATAGTCAACATAATGCCACAGACCCCACCATCTGAGTATTGTGGCTCCCAGGAATAAACCTTGGAATCCACCAAAACTATTGGAAAAACACCCTGGCTTGCCTTCAGCGCCACCTCGCATGTCATACTCCAAACAACTGAGCTGTTAAACAGCTGCAGAATAAATGATAAATGCTTTCAGATTCAGGACAGAAGCGACGCTGAAGGCCGTAACAAGAATTAAGATTTTGACCTTATTCATGTTATCCATAGTAACTATGGCATGTTTATGCTAGATGAGCTACATTTAGATTTTTGATATTAACAGAAAATTTTCACCTTCCACGGATGTCTAAATGATCTATAGTCCACATGGGATATATGATCACATAGAGATTCAACACATAAATTACCATTTTTAGTACAATTCCATGAATTTGTATTCGTCGATCGGTCTCTGGTGATGGCTTGCACCGACCTATAATGGGATTTCACTTCTGTAGTCAGCACCATCACCCTCATCGTCGTGGTCATCGAGGCTGAGGGAGACCATCTCGAGCGCGGAGCCCCCGGTGGCGAAGGCCTCCTCGCGTACGACGATGTACTCTCCCCACGTGACGGTGCGGTAGGCGGGCTTGCCAGCGCCCACGGCTTCCCTGAGCGGCGCTACCTTGACGTCGGCGGGCGGGCCGAGATGGTAGGCCACCGACACCCGAGGGCTGTCGCGGTTCACCACAGCGCGGTGGTATGCGCTGCGGAAGCGGCCGTTGGTGAGGATCTGGAAGAGGTCACCGATGTTGACGACGAGTGCCCCGGGTGGCACCCCAACCCACCTGTCTGGCCCGCGCCGGAACAGCTGCATCCCGGGGACGTGGCTCTGCATCACGAACGTGAAGAACCCCGAGTCCGTGTGCGTCGTCATGCCCAGCGCTCGCTTCGGGTCAGGGCACTTTGGGTACCTGCATGCGTTGCAAAGTGTATTTTAGACTACAGTACACGCCTACACGGCACGTAGTACTAGGTCGATTGCTCGTTGTGACTGCTGCACGGCACGTAAGGGTGTTGCCACTTGTACTACGGACCAGTTGAGGTGCATGGTCACGGTCTCGGACATGGTCTCCACGATCTTGCGCTCCGCCTCGACGGCGGCGAGCCCGAGCGCCGCGAGGAACAGCACCGTCAGCTTGTCAGCCACCGCGCGCATCTGCCTGTGGAACTCCTCCATCACGTCACTGCGCAGCGTACAATTAACACAACAGTATAAGTACAGTACAAGTGACAACTGACAAGTTTTCTCGAGCGTACGATCTATGAACACATACCAGAAGTGGCGGTAGTCCTCGCCGGCGTCTGGCCAGACCCTGCGTAGCTCGGCACGGAGGCTGGCCGGGGACAAGGTGTAGCCCTCGGACCACGTGGCCTTGGAGGAGTAGGACGCGATGTGCGGCAACCCATAGCCATAGGGCTCGCCGTCCTGCCGCTCGGCACGCATCTTCTCCGGCGTCGGCAACGCGAACATGCCAGCGATTCCGGCCTCGACGCGCGCGAGCAGCTCGCTCGGAATGCCGTGGCCCTCGAGCAGGAACACGCCCCACTGCTCCGACGCACGCGCCACTGCCTCGGCCGCGCGCGGGTCCTGCATGTCCACCACCGGCACGGCGTCCTCCCCGGCCCCGACGCCGCCGTCCACCACCGGGTGCTCGTACAGCCCCTCCCACATGTGCGTTTCGGGCACCTGCCGCGCCGCCCCAAAGTCGAAGTGATTGTTGCGCGGGTCCTTGCTCAGTTGCGATGGCGCTGACATGGCGAGCGATGCGGAACCACAACAATAATCACTAGAGTAGCGAGTAGTAAGCGTGGAAATGGACGGAAAGGAAAGTGTGAGGAGGGAAGCACAAGGGTTGTGGGTATTATATAGGGGGAATGAGAGATCTTGCAGCGTAGGAGTAAAGATACTTTTCACGTAGATAGACGCAAATCCACGTGTAAAGAGTCTTTTCACGTAGGAGTAATCTGTACTATACTACAAAGATAGACACAAATATGGACCGATCAACAGCTGTGTCCAATTAATGTTTATAGAGATACTCCTTAAAGGCTTAAAACACGTCTAAGATAGAAAACAATATTAAGATTTTTTTTATCCCTAGCAAATATGCCCGTGCGTTGCAACGGGAGAAAAGCTATTAGATTATGCACGTGCGATAGATATAAACAAATTATGAACCAAATGCCAGGATGAGATAAGGACTTTTAGAATGTAATTTCATAAAGTATGTTTGGGTGATGTCATGACGAGATAAAGGACTTTTAAAAAGTCATTTTAAAAATAAAAAATGTGATGGTCTCATCACGACTTGATTTTCTAACGCGTCATAACGAAAAAAATGTCGGTGATAAAACTGCATTGATGGACACTGCATGAGCTAGACCGATGAGTGAGTGCCTCGCCTTGACCTAGCGTAGCGGTGTTTATAATAATTAGTAATGTGGTAAAAAAATATAGTTGTGTATGAAGGCAAAATAGAAATTTAGTCATTTTTATTTAACTTACAAAAATTAACCCTTAGAAAGTTGTGTCAATTTTTGAGGGCTCAGCGGTGTACAAGACATGGAAAACTTTTTTTTATCCAAATCGAGGGACTGAATACAATCATGAAGCGACCCCTACAAATCTCCTGCGACGGTTCATTATGTTCATTATTTATGGATCTGTTTTAATTTTTGTGAACATATTCCAAACTTTAATAGACATTTTTTAAATTCCCTAATATGTTTTGAATACTGGATATTTTTAAATAATCATGAACATTTTTTATTTCCTGAAAATTTATTTGAAACCGTGATAGTTTTTTATAATATGTGAACAATTTTTTGAAACCTTGATCATTTTATGATTTTTCGTATGTCTTTTAATTCACAAACAGTTTATGATTTTTCAAGAATTTTTTTGAAATATTGTTTTTCTGGAAATCACGAATAAATTTAAAGAAGAAAAAACTAAAACAGAAATAAGAACGTGAAAGGCAAAAAATGAAATAAAAACAGGGGCGTTGCAATCTGCAAATGGGCCGCCCATTACTGTGTGCGGGAGGAGTAGGCGCGCTTGCGGGAGGAAAAAGGAGAGATAAAAGGTGGGCAGGCTGGGGATCAAACCCTGGTCTTTGTAGTGGAAGCGTGCGGCGCTGGCCACTGCGCTCAGCGTATCTTCGTGTTATATTAGGTATCTCGGCTTATATAAACCAGAACCAACAGTGCGATGCCTGAACCTTTTTTGCCACTTACGGGTGGCATTGGTGGGTAAATTTTGCCAACTTCGAGGGTATTTTTTATGACGTACGGAAGAAACCCAATTCTCTTTATTATTACTAGCAAAAGAGCCAGTGCGTTGCAACGGGAGAGAAAACATAAAACACACTCTTAACTCAACAACCATCACTCAAGACCACAAATAGGTCCATCTCTTTTATTTTTGCGAGGCATCATATTTGTGTTGCCGCTTATCCTCCTTCTCACCCTCGCCGGCGATGGCCTCGGTGTTCACACAAAACAACAAAAAACGTGTGTTGAATATGGTTAATCCTAAAGCGTCTCTCTCTCCCTCTCCCCCCCCCCTCTCTCTCTCTCGCTCGCTTTCTCTCACTCTCGCGATGAGAAATCTGTTGTTTTCCCTTGCGACATTTTTCAGAGGTATGCACGTGTAGTTATCGATGTTTTCTTTACTGTATATGGTCCTAGTGGGGTACTTCTCTGCAATCTGGATCGCCGCCGGTATGAAAAAAACGGATGTTGCGCTATAAATTAGAAGTTTGCTTCCATAACAATATTTTAAAAATATTTAACAGGTAAAATTAACATCATATTTAGATTCCACACATTTTTCTAATAAAATTTCATATATAATATGTTAAAATCGAAGTTACGGTTTAAAAGATACAGATAATTTAGAAAATCATTTGGTTTGACTCAAATATACTCCAAAATAATATTTAAAACTACTTAACAGGTAAAAATAATCTCATATTCATATTCTACATATTTTTCTAATCAAATTTCATATATAACATGTTCAAATCGGAGTTACGGTTTAAAAGATATGGATGATTTTAAAAGCATTTGTTTGACTTAAATATGATCCGCGGATGAATTACCTAAAACATCAGGGGGGTTTCGAAAAATGTAAAATAATGGTTCGGGTGTGACTTAAATCCGGGCGGCGGGTTAATTTCAAGAAAAGACATGGACTTTTGTGTAAAATACGAAAATAGCGCTTCGTTTTAACTTAAACGGGACTGCGGGTTGAATTCTCTGAAATAGAGGGACTTTTCTGAAAAAATGCCATGACGGACGAAAGAAATCCAATTTGCTTTGTTATTAGATAAAGATTAGGTATTAGGTATAGGTATTAGGTGTAGGTATAGGTAAAGATTGGAGATAAATAAATGCTATAAAAGGTGGATCAAAAAGATCTTATTTTAGTAAACACTCTTTGGATAAATATCAATATTTTTCTGTGAAATATAAACATAAATATTAATTACGACATTTCCACATTAACTTGCACGACTAGAAAATAGAGCACGCTATACCAGATGGGCCATTTGAAAGGGGCCAGGAAAAATCCATCTCGGATGGTCATATCTGTGGTGGATCATTTTTTTTGTTACCCGGGATAGGTTTTTTTCTAAACCTGCCTAAACGGGTTCTTTTTTACAACCCTCTCAAAACATATACGCCCCGCAAAGCCCGTATGCTAGCAGTATATTGTTTCTTTAAAGTTCAGTTGCATATTTTTCTGTTATACAATCGGTGCTCGATAGGGTCTTTGTTTCGCAGGAGTAGGAAGCGTGTTTACCACATTGTTGGCTCGAGGCAGAATTGCGTCTTGATTCCAACCACTGTCCTTTAGTGTTAAATTCCACGGAATCTCATCACCACAGGCCATGGAATTTTTATTTTGACATGCAATGGCTTGCCGCGGCGTTTTTATTTTGAGATGCAATGGCTTCTCGAGGCCGGGGTTCTAGAGACAGGGATCAAAATATGATGCAGGGTGCGTGTGCACCCACTCCATAGATATGGCCCATTATGTGATATTCTTTTTAAATACAGTACAATCGAAGTTGTTCACATACACGAGCATACAATATAGTCAAAGTTGTTCACATACATGAGCATACACTCATTACTATAAGCACACACACACCCAACCCCTACAGCACCTCTGAAAGACTGAGCGGCATAGCATCTTGAGATTTTATGAAGTCATCACAGGCGCCTCACAATTGGCGGAAACATCTCCTCCCACTGAACGAACATCGCCGTATGCCTTAAATAATTTCAGAAAAATGTGAGCACCGATATCAAGTCTAGGATTTGAACCCTGGTGGGTTGAGATACCACTGTCTTCCTAACCATCCAATCATAGATTGGTTCGCCATTATATGATGTTTTGTATGTGTGGCTACACCGCATCCATCGGCTGCGTCGCGCACAACGATTTGATCGCATGCGAGCCAGCTCTGAGAACAGAAGTCGAGATTTTAGGTCTAAGGACAAACCTTTCGGGGTTATGAACTCTCGAGGCCTTAAACCCACATTCATAGCCGCCAGATTCATAAAAATGCATATCATATCCTTTAGTACGGATGTGGATGTGGATTTAGAAAGAAAATTATCCATACCGTTTACATCCCTATTAGTTGTGCAGCCGCATGATCTAGTTGTAGTGAGCGCAAGGACTACCCGAGAAAGGAAGCACAAGTTGCTAACAAAATGAACGCTCCATCCCTTCACTATCTCTCTTTGGAAAAAAATAACGCCAAATCCCGATCCCCAGTTTTCAAGGAGCACATAGGCGTCAGCACCTGGGACTTTGTGGTGGAGGCAGCAGAGCTAGAGTAGTGCGGCGAGCAGGTGGAGCCAGAGCAGCAGCTCCTCTAGTCTCCTCCTCCCCTTTTCTAGCTACATGATTAAAGTGGCACTGTGAAGGTGATTTGTGTTCAAGAGCTCGCCTCCCTCCACATATGTAGCTTTGGGATGTTAGAAGTGGAGGAGAAGGGCACGGCTGCCGGATCCGTCGTGGCTGACAGTGGATGACGGGGCGATGACACACAGGCGTAACTGTGTGCAGAGAGAAGGGATGTGGCGCAATAAACGACACCCGCAAGTCCCGTTCAGTTAGTTTTAATTAGCTCGGTCGTTCATTTTTCCAAAAAAAAATCTTTATTAAACTGTTAGGCCGATAAGTGGACTTAAACCGGATTAAAGGGACCCGGTCTACATCCCTAAGAGAGAGAAGGGAGCATGTGGCAGATGGAGGAGCAGGCAGAAGGGCGGACCGGATTGGTCATGCCGGGGTTGGAGAACGGGAAGGAGGCATGCAAGCACCGCTGCGGTAGCGACTTCGTTGTGGAGGAGCCGGTTCGATGGAGAAAAGGAGAGGAGGCCGGAGCTGGCTGATGGTGGTTGAAACCATAGCTAGTGGAGAGACAGGCCTCCTGGAGCAGGTTGGCCCTGTAAACACGCCCCGGTTGCAATCAAATCGTGTGTACCCTGTTCGTCTATGTGGTGTTCCCGTTTGTTGCAGCCAGCGTATGAAATCAATCCAGTCGCTTGCCTTGGTTGCTAGCTTCTTGTGTGTGTCTCTGTGTGTGTGTTGTTCATCCATGACCATGATTGTGTAGTTGCACATCAATGTTCTTGAAATTGTGTGTCAGGCTGTGCAAAGTTGCAAGGGGTTCGTTAAACGTCAAAAAAAAAGTTGCAAGGGGTTGCGAACTTCAAAACCTGTTCGTGTTTTGAGAAAATGTTTGGAAATTAAAAAATGTTAGCATTTCAAAAATTATCTCCGTTTACAAATTTTGTGCACAAATTTATAATAAAAAATATTTGGGATTTCTAAAAAAAGCGCATGCTTTCAATAATGGTTCGGATTTTAAAAAAATGTTCCCGTTTTATAAAAAATGTTCCAAATTCAAATAATGTTTTTGTTTCACAAAAAATCTTGAATTTTAAAAAATTTAGTGCTTCAAAAAATGTTCCATTTTCAAAATTTTCTTCGATAATTTTCACAAAATGGTAACTTTTCAAAAAAGGCTTTCAATCTCAAAGAACATTCACAAATTTTATAAGATGTTTATGTTTCAAAGTTATTCAAAATAAATCCGTGTTTACAAAATATTCTCAAATTTTATAAAGCTAAATCTATTGTAACACGGTTCGCTACAATGTCCTTGTGGCTTCAGTAGCGTCTAGCTCCCATTTGTTCATGGGTAAGCCCACACGACGACCCCAGTGAGGCAGCCTCCTATTTGACTCAAAGGGCATCAAACAGGAGGTCCCAATGGTCTAGTGGTTGGCACGGTGCACTCGCCCCTTCGTGGACCTGGCAGAGTTAACTTGTGATGGACTAGGCCCATTTTCCAGAATGAGGAATGATGCTCCATTGGTCCAGTATCAGGGAGCTAACTTTATTTTTAGAACGAAGACTCGAAAAGAGTCCGACTTTCAATTATCAAAGCCATCAACCGACCAGAATTACAACAAGCAACATTGAAACCAAAGAAAAAAGAAACAGCGAGAAGATACATAGTGTTGCGTAAATAGCTACAGGCTTCGATGAAACTACTAGCAAAGATTTGGAAACTAAGGCACTATTGCAACTAGAGGTCGGGAAAGGCCTCCAAAGAGAGTAAACCACCACATAGGACACCATCAAGAACCTGGGGAAGAAACATCCAGTAGCTGGAGGAGCGCCTTTGTCAGCTCCATGATCTGTGGACGTCAATGCGAACCACCTCCATCTCAGAAGGTAGGTTGGCACGAAGGTCGCGGGTCTGTCGAAAGGTGGAGATGCCCACCTGACGGCTAAAGTGAGACCGACGCCATTGCTATCCGAAAGACCATACCAGTACACCACCACCAAACTATAACGAGCTCGGTCAAGGTAAGCTTCATAATTGCTTGGCACATACACACGAGAAGAAGCAACTACACGGCAAGGCTGCTGATGACTAAGCTGGAAAGGAGGGAAGACATCCGAGATGGAGCTAAGAGACAACACCAAGTTCATAGTGATTAGAACCAAGCTCACACAATCACTGGCAAGCAATGGTAATGGAACTAAAAAGTTTATTCAAAAGAATGTTAGAGGGACTAATCCGTGGTCAGGCCCCGTCAAACTCTATGATTGATTCTGATCAATATTATTCATCATCTCGACAATGTCTTTTTAGCTATCAGAATCGGTGCGCCCATCATCTTGCCATTTTTCTCACCTATTATTCGCAGCCAATGATGCTATCATATCCGCAAGTACACCTCGCATGGAAATTGTAGATTGACAGATAGTTTTTAGCCCTAAAACAAATGCCTTTCAGGGATGAAAAATCTTTTGTTTATGGACAAACAAAGTTAAATTATATCCAATGTACATTTACTTGAGTAAGACTACATGCACACATAGCTAATCCGCCCCTCAAACATTCCCGGACGCGTCTGCGGACAGTGACCGGTCATTCCTCAAATGTCCGGTTTCATAACCAGGTACCTCATTGGCAAAACTATTTGTATAATCCTAATCATTAATATTAATGCAAAGGGAGATCTCCTTCCGTTCAACCTAAAAACAATAATCATTCAAGTGATGAAACCAAAATTATTACTCCAGTACACATAACTCATATATGCACGCATGTAGCTCCTAGCAAGCACCATTTCTAACATTTTATTTCATCTTCGTTTGGTTCACTAATTTGCTTTCACAGAAAGATTGATCTCCATTGCTGGCTGACGCCGATCTATGACGAGACGCCATGGTGGCGGTTGGCGCCATTGTGACTGTTGGGGTTGATGAAGACCATCTCGAGGGCTGTGCCGCCTTTGGTGAACTCGAGATCGGCGCCGCCGTTCGTGAAGGCCTCCTTGCGCATGACGATGTACTCCGGCCAAGTGAGGGCGCGGTAGGCGGGTTTGCCACCGCCTATTGACTTCCTTGAGTGGTGCAACCTTGGCATAGGTGGGCGGGCCAAGGAAGTAGGCCAGGGAAATGCGTGCTATATTGCGGTTGACGACGGCGCGATGGTATACGCTGCAGAAGCGGCCATTGGTGAGGATCTGGAAGAGATCGCCGATGTTGATGATAAGCGCTCCCGGCACGGCCGGCACCTCAACCCACCTGTCCGCCGGTGGCCCTTGCCGAAACAGTTGCAGCCCCGGGACCTGGCTCTGCATCACGAGTGCAAAGAACCCCGAGTCCATGTGTGCTTTCATTCCCAGTGCTCGCGTCGGGTCCGGGCACCTGGGGTACCTGGATGCATGCAGTGTAGATTGTTGCGCATACTAGGACTGTTGCCACTTGTATACATCTTATTTTATTATTTTTAAGTTTGAAATTATGTCACTTAAATAAATATATCTAAATGTATTACAGTGCTAGATACATCTATATACACACATCCATTTAAGCGTTAAATAATTCCGAACGAAGGGAGTACTATGTACCAGTGGAGGTGTATGGTTTCGGTCATGGTCTCAGTGATCTTGTGCTCCGTCTCGACGCTGGCGATCTGCTCACCGGTGAGCCCGAGCGCTACGAGGAACAGCTCCATCAGCTTGTTGGCCAGCTCACGCATCTCCTTATGGAACTCCTCCATCACGCCGCTGCACATCACACGATTAACATACGATATAAGCCGTACAGTAATGCTAACATCTCGCAAGTTACATCGCTCGTGAATAGCATGTATTAATTCATGGACACATACCAGAAGTGGCTGTAGTCGTGGTCGCCGTCGGGCCAGATCTTGCGGAGTTCGGCGCGGATGTTGTCCGGGGTCAAGGTGTAGCCCTTGGACCACATTTTTTTTTGAAAGATCCAGCAAATTGCTGGCTTCAATTAGATTAAGCAGAAAGCAGCGGAAGAACAACATGGGGTGGATCCGAAGATCAAAGAGAAAAAAAAAAACGGCGACCCTATTGGCTGCCGAAAAACACTACTTACACGGCGGAACGCCATCCACCCACGACAAGACAACGCAGCTCCGACTCCGGCAGAGAACTACAGAGAGCAAAGCAATGTTGGCGTCATGGAAGAGCACCGAACGGACCACTTGTCGCCCGTCATCGTACACCATCGGTGCCCCCGCACCGCACCTTCAACTTCACAGCAATAAGCAGCCGAGATAGTCTCACGGACACGCCGGAGAAGAGCCGACCACCACGACCAACGCCACGCCTCCGACAATGCTCACTACCGTTATCGTTGCCATAGAAGCCAAACCGCCCCATTGCCGGACGGACACGACCGAGCAGCACAAACAACCTCCCCCACCTATCACTGGTCCCTCTGGCCGGTAAGGAGCTCCTGGAACGATACCCCAAGAGGTGCAACGCACGTCGCCATCATCGTCCGATCCGAGGGGATCAAGGGTTTCCCCCGAGCATCCATGGCTCCATGCGTAGTAGAGCGAGCAGGAACGCCTCAGCGACACCTTCAAGAAGGAAGTGGCGCCCGCAGGCGTCGCCGTCGCCTGCCCCAGCCCAAGAACTGGTAGCAAAGTCTTCACCCGGCGTTGCACCTCCGACCACCAAACCCGAGCCAGACCACTGCCGCAGACACACGGCCGGCGGCCGCCGACCCCACGCGCCCAACGTCCGCCGCAACCACCTTCAGAACTGGATGCCGGGGCCCAGGTCTCCATCGTTGCCGCCGGTCCATGCCGGAAAGAGCCGCCGGCCCCATGCGCCCGACGGTCGTCACGGCCTCTGCGCAGAATAGGACGACGGGGCCCGATCTGCTTCGCACCGCCCCTGGAGCCCAACTAGCTGACGACCGCTGCTGCACAGAGCCGTCTACAGCCCACGCGCCGCCGAGAAGCTGACTCCCGCGTGACCCATCTCCTCTGCCGCAGCACCGAGCAAGAGCCCGTCCGACGGCGACCCTCTTCAGATCCAGCAGGGGCTCGCCCTGCTGCGGCGCGCCCGCGACCCGTTCGGCCACCGCATGGCCCAGGCCGTAGCCATACCGGCCTCGCCGCCCGCGCCTCTCAGCAAAGGAATTCCACCATCGCGCCCAACTCACCAGATCCGCGCCCTCCTCGGAGCCGCCAGATCTGCAGCCTCTCCAACACAGCCAAGCTGCGCCGCCCTACGCGCGCCTCCCCGCGCTTGAACGCAGCCGCCTCAGCCCGTGCGCGCACCGGCGCGGGAGCAACGCCCTGGATCCCGCCGAGATGAGCAGCCCGCGCTGCTGGAGCTCAGACGGGAGGAGGAAGTGCCTAGCTGCCGCTGAGCCGCGCGGGCTTTGCCCGGCAACGTCTGGCCGGTGGATCTGCGCTGGCGGCGGCTAGGTATTCGCCCCCCTGGCCGCCCGCGGGACTGCGGGAGTGACCCGAGGAGCCCGCGCGAGTATTCGGTATTCCTCCAGTAGTATGCTTCAGTACCCTGAAATCCCCTCGGACGTCGGACCACATGGTCTTGAACAAGTAGGTGGCGATGTGCGGCAGCCCGTAGCCAACAGGGTCGCCGTCCTGCCGCGCGGCGCGTATCTTCTCCGGCTTCGGCAGCCCGAACATGCCGGTGATCCCGGCCTCGACACGCGCCATCAGGTCTCTCGGCACGGCGTGGCCCAACACTACTAGGGAAAAGCCTATACACAGAATCTTACCAGCAGCGCTCTTCAAAATACCACGCTACTGCTACTTAGCAGCAGCGCGTGTCTGCCAAACGCGCTACTGACTTGGAAGTAGCAGTAGCGCGTGTGTATCC
>LT934114.1:748345895-748357876 GCA_900231445.1 Triticum turgidum subsp. durum
CGCCCCTCCTCCCTCCTCCGCTGGCAGCCCTCCTCCCACCGCCCTCGACCTCGCCGCCCCTAGCTACCTCTCCGTCGCCCCCCACCCCTGCCACTAGTTAGTACTAGATTTAGTAGTAGTAGATGTTAATTTAGGGTTAGCTAGTACTAGATGTTGCTTAGTTAGCACTAGATTTTTAGTAGTAGTATTGTTAGTTGAACTACTTTAGTTGTAGTTGAACTAGTTTAGTAAGTAAATTAATAAACTAGTTGAATTAACAGAACTAATCTATTTTTAGTAAGATAATTAATATAACTAGTTGAACTACTTTATTTTTAGAAAGAACTAGTTTTTTTCTATTTATAGTAAGTTTATATTTAGTAAGAACTAGTTGAATTAATAAAACTAGTTGAACATGTCATGTTTGTTGTTAGTGATAACTTATATGGTTTCAGGTGACCTCCGTCGTCCCCGTCACCGACCCCCTCCGACATCCCCGCCGTCGTCCCAGTCACCGATCCCCTCCGACATCGAGGTGAGACCAGCCAAATATCCTTGTATATCTTGTGTTGTTGCTCAAATTGGATGTGGTTGCCCAAGTGGCCGTTCATGTCCAGTTTACATCTCCGAGTGGCCTATGTTTTGCCGGAGTGTTGATTAATTTCCGTTCCGGCAAATTTCAGGCGCTCGATATGTCCTTTTTTAGCAAAGGTCATGCCGGATTTTGTCATGAATTCTGGCATGACTTGTGCTAGAATATGTACAAGTTTAATCTTTGAATTATGATTGTAGGAAATGTTGTACTTGGACGGCGACGGTCTCCCGGGGGAGTGTAGCTGGTGCCACGACGATCGAGGTATGTGCGACAGGTTCGTTCGGCTGGACGACGATCGGCGCTTCAGCATTAAGCTCGAGGAGACCTTCGATTGTGAAACGGTACGCAACAACGACAAGTGTTTTTTCTCTCCATTAAGCATGACTTCAACTATTTCAACGTCTAATTTTCATATTTTACAATTCGACTAGCTTATTCCATGCCATGCAAGACGCTATGTCTTGGAGAGGATGGGTTTTGAAGACCATGAAAATTTCGAAACAAAGAAAATACACCTAAGGACCCATCATGATATGGATTTTGAAGTAAATCTGTATAATGCTCAGAGCGTAACCCATTTTGGTTGCCAAAACTGGGAAGCACTTTGCAAAATGTATGGTTTTTATGAGGGTATGATTGTCACCATGGATCTTGGTGATCCTGACAGCGAGGAAGACAATATGGACATTTGGGTCCTTGTTGATACGCTTCCGATTGTACCGCTATGTGAGTTTCTCAAACATAGTTATTAACTAATTTATATTGTTTATTTCAAAATAGTTGATAGCTTATTTCCATTGACAGCTTATTTTGATTCTTCAAAGACTGTGCGGAAGATGGTAGATAAAACCCACTACACCGAAGGCACCCAATTAACGTATAAGGAGAAAAATCATCTGGTCGCATTTTGTACTCTTCTTGAGAATTACAATGACTATTATCGAACTCCTCCAAATTATGGTGAATACGTGCCACTTGTGCATGTGTTGAACAACGATAACTTCTCTGGAGATACCATGGTAAGATTTTTTAATATTACGACATCCGTGCATTTTTTGCATACTTCTAAAACTAGCACATCATTGCTAACTACGAAGTTGTTATTATGTTTTTCAACAGAAACTCCCGATGGATTGTGTGCCTCATCTGATGTCTCTGCATGGTCGCCTCTCAGTTCTGAACATACTGCCAGGTAAATCTACGGAGCTCACCTGTGCATATCGAATTTCTAAAACCCGTGAACACATGATCATCAGAGAATGGAAGAAATGTATGGACATTCGCAAGGAGGTTCTTCGAAGTAACATTCAGCGAAAGGCAAGAATGGGGGACAGGCTAATCTCCATTCTCCATAATGGAGAGTCAGGAGCTATCTTGTTTTTTGTTATTTTACCTTAGAAAATGTAGTAGGTCTTAATCGAATGTAATAGGTCCTATGAGGTACAATATGTTTATTATGTGGTAATGTGTTAGAGTTGATAATGATGATCTTGAGGAGGTGTTATGTGATGTCAATGATGAAAACGATGATATTGAGGAGGTGTTATATGACAATGATGTATTATGATGCTAAGTTGTTAATGATATGATGATGATGATGATATTATTATATCATTGAGTGAAAGAACCGCGGATTAGTTTCAAGTGGATGGACATCCACTTGAAACTAGTCCACGGTTCTTTCACCCCATGATATAATAACTCATTATGATGTAAAAACAATCTCTAAATTCCTGTTGTATGAAAACTTGTGTAAAGGTGTATGAATACAACATGAAAAAGAAAAGAAATAAAATACTAAATAATAGTAGTAGCGCGGGTAAGGAGAAGCGATACTACTAATTACCAGTAGCGATGTTCTAAAGAACCGCTGCTACTAAGTCAATTTAGCAGTAGCGTGTGTCAAGACGCGCTATTGCTAAGCATTAGCTGTAGCGCCTTATCAGTAGCGCTCCTGCCCGCGCTACTGATAGGCCCAAAACCCGCGCTGCTGCTAGGCTTTTCCCTAGTAGTGCAAGAGCAGGAACGCTCCCCACTTTGTCGACGCGCGCGCCATTGCCTCCGCCGCACGTTGGTTTCGCATGTCCACCACCGGCACGGCGTCCTCCCCAGCCCTGACGCCGCCGTCCACCACCAGGTGCTCATGCAGCCCCACCCACGCATGTGTTTCTGGCACCTGCCGTGCTGCCCCCAAGTCGAAGTAGTGGTTGTGCGGGTCCTTGCTGAGTTGCGACTGTGCCGGCATGTCGAGCGACGCGGAACCACAATGATCACTGGAGTAGCGAGTAGTAAGTGCGGGGATGGACGGAGAGTGTGACGAGCGAAAGCATAGCGATAGAACCCTACAATGATAGACACAAATCTACATGTAAATATCACCGACATTGTGTATAAACAAGGTGCTGGCTAGTACAAAGATAGACACAAATACTCACGTGTAAAACGTTGGATCGATGACCGATCAACAGCTGTGCCCAATTAATGTGCATAAAGATACTTCATTAAACACGTCTAAAGGCAGTACAAAATGTTTTAACTTTTTGTCATTGCACATATACTACATTACGTACATACTATAAAAGGTGGATAAAAAAGATTCTGTTTCATACTTATTTAGACATAAATGTAAATAGTAATCAAGACATTTTCATGCAAGATATAAACATAAAGATCACCGAGTGATTGTGTATAAATGAGGTGCTGCCTACAAAGATAGACACAAATACACACGTGTAGAGCGTTGGATCATGGACTCATCAACAGCTGTTCCCGATTAATGCGTATAGAGATACTCCTTAAAGCACATCTAAAGATAGAAATAAAATGTTTAAGTGTTCTTTTATCATTGCACATATACTATATTTACGTACATACTATAAAAGGTGGATAAAAAAGATTGTGTTCTATTAAACACCATTTGGATAAACTAAATATTTGTTCTTGCAAAATATAAATATAAATAGTAATTGAAACATTTCCACATTAACATGCACTACTAGAAAATAGGCGCTCTATACTAGATGGGCTATTCGAAATGGGCCAGGGAAATCCATCTCGGATAGTTATATTTGTGTCAGGCGATATATTTTACCTGGGATGGGCCTTTTTCTAAATCTGCCTTGGAGAAATAAGTTAAACTTCCGGAGACGGGCTTCTTTTACAACCCTCTTAAAACATATACCAACAGTTAGGTCCATTTGAGCTAGTCGTATATAGAGACCTCCTATCTGCCGCATTCTGCGGCAGACAGCAGTGGCTTCGCACAGGGTACTATTTGCCTGGGCCGGCCCACGTAGGAGCATCCATTGATGTAAAAAATGGCGAAAAAAAGAGCTGCTTCAACAAGATTCAAACTCACAATTCCTCAGTAGTTGACCCAGGTACGTAACCACTGGAGCTGACCACCACTAGTGTTGAATGTGCAGCGCGAAAACTATTAGAACTAATAATACCGGCAGAAACAAATATTTTCTCATTTTTCGAAAATTTAAAGAAAATTCTGTATATAGGCTTGTAAAACCTCTGAAACATTTTCAAAAATCATGAACAAATATTGGAAAAATCCCAATTTTTTGATTTTAACCAACCTTCAAAACGAAAAATGTATGAATTTTCGAACAACTTTTAAAAAACGGGAACATTTTCTCAATTCAAAAATATGAAACTCCAAACAGTTTTTTGGCTTTTTATGAATATGTGAACAATTTTAAAAACATAAACATTTTTCAAAACTTCTGAATGAAAGTTGAAAACATGAATTTTTTTTTGAAAATGCGAACAATTTTTTGAAAAACACGAACAATATTTCTCAAAAATTTTGTAATCCAATTTTTTGAAAAGTGAACATTTTTGCAAATCCAATTTAAAAAAAGGAAGAAAAAACACAAACATTTTGTGAAGTTACCGATTTTTTTTGAGATTTTGAACAGTTTTATATTTTCGAACAAAAATTTGAAACAAGAACATTTTTAAATTCAGGACAAAAAGTTAAAACATGAACAATTTTATGAAAATGGCGAACAAAATACGTATTGGTATGCTTTTTTGCAATAGAGAAAAGTGTTTTTTTTTTAAAACAAGGGAACATTCTTTGCCATAGAGAAAAAATGCTGAAACTGCATACATTTTTATGAAAAAATATGAACAAAATTTGATAACACGAACATTTTGTGAAATTACGAACATTGTTTCGTCAAATGCATACATTTCCTAAATAGCCCAAACATAATGTGAATTCGTGAACAAGTTTAAAAAACATGAACGAACTTCAAAAACAAGAACAATTATTGAAATTCTAGAAACTTTCTAAATTTGTGAACAAGTTTTAAAAATATGGACATTTTTCTATCTGTGAATAAACTTTTAAAACAGGAACATTTTTTGAAATTGTGAACAAAGTTTAAAATGAAAACATTTTCTCAAATGTTATACAAATTTATCATATTATATAAAATTCGGAAATATTGAACCTTGCTTGAAAATAGGCGAACAAATTTTAAAATTTTAGGTTTTTTTTGAACTTTGAACATTTTTGCTATTTCTGAACAAAAAGTAAAAATATGAACATTTTGTGAATTTTGGAACAGATTTTGTAAAATGTGTTTTTGAATATATTTCGAAAAAAGAAAAATGTGAAAAGTAAAATAAATAGAAAACAAAAATAGAAACAGAACAGAAGCAAAAAAAAAAGCAAAAATGAAAAAGAAAAGAACAGAGAAAACCCGAAAGGAAACAGCACAGGAAAAAACCAGGTTCGGGGAACCTTCTAGAAGGTTCCCAAAACCGTTGGCCGCAGTGCATAAAGCTTTAAGTGGGCCGGCCCATGACTTGTCGTTAGCATACTTGTCCCTGTGCGAAACCCCGGGAATTCGGCGAATAGGATTGCCCTTGTATATATATAGATGATATATTGCAAATTGTACTAGTTCCTCCTGGGAGCGCCTGACAGGCTCAGTCCACTAGCAAAGGACAATATTTTTTCCAAACTTGCCAGCATTTTCTGAAAAATGTGAACATTTTTTAAAATTTACGAACAGTTTTGATAAAACAAATTGTTTTTGAAAATTCAAATATCTTTTAAAATTACTAACATTTTTTTTCAAAATGTGAATATATATTTTTTAACTTAGAAAAATAAGAAGAAAAAGAAACAACAAAGGAGACCATTAAGAAAAAAGTTGATTCAGAAACCTTCTAGAAGGTTTCCAAAACTAGTCAGCAACCTTCAATAAGGTTCCCAAAACCAGGATGCTCGGTCGTCAATAAAAATGCTAACTGGCCGCCCCATGTTCGTTGCTCCCTTTCCAAACAAGCAACCGTTCGACGCAGAATGTGTCGTATAGGAAATTCAGACATGATGACCCGACATGACGCACATGGCCGCGCCTCATACAAGCCCCACACGCCCGGGCTGACCGGCACCGCTGATATCGAGCCCATATCTGGGGTTGATATGGGGAGGCCCAGGCGCGTCCACCATGTCGAGCTGACCACAGGGACACGCAGAAACATGCTAAAACCATGGGTCCGACATGCGTCTACTTAGATTTTGATGAGGGCACGAGGACGTATTCATGACGCCATGTTGCACCACTCCGGCGCGCCACCTGAGGGGCCAAGTCCGGGTATTTAAGCCGGACGGCTACCCTCAACCCTAGCCGCATCATATTTCCCTCCCCTTTGAGGTGCCACCCACCCATCCGCTCACAGCTCGTCGTCCCTAGCTATTGTCCGGTAGCGGATAGACACCTACATTATGCTCACTCCGGAGCACCGGCCGTAGCTCTTAGAGGATATTCGGGCACGGGGCCCCGCCCGGTTTGCAGCCGGCCTACCTCCGGACTCTCGGAAGCATGAGGAGGAGGTGGAGGAGCAGGCGCGAGACGCGACAATGGAGGAGGAGAAGGAGCAGGCACTGGCCACTATGATAGAGGAGGAGAAGGCGCCGGACGCGGCGATGGAGGAGGAGGGCGAGGCGGAGCCGACACTTCCAATTGCTCGAGCCAGATTCGACATGGCCGGTGCGCTCACCCGGTTTGAGGTTGCCAAAGTAGAGGAGGCGGCGGAGCAACAGGCGATCCTGGACTTCATCCACTTGGAGGCGGAGGTGGAGGCCAACCGCTGCTACATCCGCGACTGATGGACAAAGGTGGACGCAATCTTCGCGGAACATGGAGTCCGTCGTGGAGGCGGCCATCCGCCAGGTGCCTGGTCCATCCGACACTACCGGCACGGACGTCGTTTACATCTCTGAAGACGAGTAGGCTATGTTTATCTACTTAGCATGTATTTGCGTACCTTTTGTGTGTTGAGTGATCTAGTATGGATTCGAGGAGTGAAGTTTGAGGTATGTGATTACAAAAATAAAAATGTGTGCTGACTGGACACCGATGTTTGGGGAGTGAATTTTGCTAGGTCCAGTTGTAGATGCTCTTAGAGCCGGTCAAAAGGCGCAATGTGTGGATATCCAATGAAGTGAGGAGGCCTTTTGCCCCGATCCACGATTCAGACGTGAGAGCTTCCCGGTGACGCTGCACTCCGGCAGTCCGGCGGCAGCGGGCATGGAGGGCCACTTTCTGGCCACTGCGAGCTTTGGGCAGTGTGGGTCCGTCCTGTAGAGGAATAGGATGCAACTCTCAATGTATTGATAGGTGCATATGCACAAGTATATATAGTACATAGGGCAAGTCATATCCTCAACTATACACAAGGAGGAGACTTGGAGTACAAGAATACATGTGCTAAATACATATCTCAACACCCCCCGCAGTCGAAGCGACACCGTTGCTGACGCATAGACTGGACCGGAATTCCTCGAAAGACGTCGTGGGCAAGCCTTTGGTCATGATGTCGGCAAATTGTTGGGAGGTGGGAACGTGTAGAACACGGACATGGCCAAGAGCCACCTGATCCCGAACAAAATGGATATCAAGCTCAATGTGCTTGGTGCGACGATGATGAACCGGGTTGGCGGAGAGGTAGACAGCGGAGACGTTATCGCAGTAGACAACCGTGGCCTTCTCAATAGGACACGAGAGCTCGTGAAGAAGCTGACGAAGCCAGGAGCACTCAGCAACAACGTTAGCCACAGCGCGGTACTCAGCCTCGACGCTAGACCGCGAGACGATGGGCTACCGCTTGGACGACCACGACACCAGGGATGGTCCAAGGAAGATGCAGTAACCCGAAGTAGAACGACGAGTGTCTGGGCAACCAACCCAGTCGGCGTCGGAGTAGGCGACCAAATCAGTGGCAGTGGAGGCGCGCAGAGTGAGGCCGAGGTCCATAGCACCGCGGATGTAACGGAGAATCCGCTTAACGGCAGTCCAGTGAACATCTCGAGGAGCATGCATATGCAGGCAGACCTGCTGAACCGCGTACTGAAGCTCCGGCCGAGTGAGAGTGAGGTACTGCAGAGCACCAACAATGGACCGGTAGAAGCCAGCATCTGGAGCAGGAGTACCATCAGTAGCAGAGAGCTTAGCCTTCGTGTCGATAGGAGTAGCGGCCGGTTTGCAGTTAAGCATACCAGCGCAGTCAAGGAGCTCATGAGCGTACTTCCGTTGATGAAGAAAGAAACTATCAGGACGACGCACCACCTCAACACCGAGGAAGTAGTGCAACGGACCCAAGTCCTTGATGGCAAACTCAACACGGAGACGATCAGTAAGCCGGCGAAGAAGCTCATAAGTGAATGCTGTCAGGATGATGTCGTCAACATAAAGCAGCAAGTACGCCGTGTCGGTGCCATGGTGATAAACAAACAGCGAAGCATCGGAGCGTGTAGAGAGGAAGCCGAGTTGGTGAAGAAACGCTGCGATGCGCTGGTATCAGGCACGAGGAGCCTGCTTGAGCCCATACAATGAGCGTGAGAGCAGACACACATGATCAGGACACGCCAGGTCAACAAACCCCGTGGGCTGCTGACAGAAAACCTGCTCCTCAAGATGACCATGCAGAAAAGCATTGGAGACATCCATCTGATGAACTGGCCAGGCACGAGAGACCGCTAACTGTAAAACAGTGCGGATCGTCCCGGGCTTAACAACCGGGGCTAAAGTGTCGGTGAAGTCCACACCGGCGCGTTGCCGGAAACCACGAACAACCCAACGCGCCTTGTAGCGATCCAGAGTGCCGTCGAAACGAAGCTTGTGTTTGAAGACCCACTTCCCGGTGATCACATTAGCGTACCGGGGACGGGGAACAAGCTGCCAAGTCCGGTTCCGCTGCAAAGCGTCAAACTCTTCCTGCATGGCAGCCATCCAGAGAGGGTCGCGGAGAGCGGCCCGGACCGAGGACGGCAGCGGGGAAGGAGCGGTCGTCGAGGCGGTGCAGACGTAGTCGTCCGCATAACGGGAACTCGGGCGAAAAACCCCAGTGCGCGAGCGGGTGACGGGCCCGGCCGTCGGAACAGCCGCGGGTGGCGGTGAGGCCGTGGCATCCACGGCGTCCACTGGAGAGACAGTGGCCTCCGCATCGTCGGTGAGGCCAGCAGACGGGGCTGGCGAGGCAGGCGACCGAGGCGGGGTCGAGGCCGCGGCGTCGGGGAAGCCAGCCGACGAGGCTGGCGAGGCGGGCGATCGAGGCAGGGTCGAGGCCTCGCCCGTAGAGGCCGCACCAGGCGATACTGCGCCAGGAGAGGCCGACCCAGCCGGCGACCCAACATGAGGCCCATCAGCCGGCCTAGCATGCATGGCTGGGGCGCGAGGCGACGTAGGCGGCGTCGACGGGGCTCCAGGCGACGAGGGCGCCGAGCCGGAGGAGGGAGCCGCGAATGGCCCCGAGCCAGAGGAGGGCGCCGCGGGCGGGGGTGCCGGAGCACCCAGGGCCGGCAGCAGGCGGCGGCGCGGAGAAGAGCCAGCCGCGGGAGGGGAAGACGGTACCACCTGTTCCTGAGCAAAGGGAAACACAAACTCATCAAAATACACATGTCGTGACGTGATGACACGGTGAGACACAGGGTCGTAGCAGCGATAACCCTTAGTGTTGGCCGGGTAACCAAGGAAGACACATGGAACGGAACGAGGAGCGAGTTTATGAGCGGTGGTGGCGGTGGTGTTGGGGTAGCAACGGCAACCGAAAATACGGAGACCGTCGTAGGAGGGAGGAGTGCCATAGAGGAGATGATGAGGCGCGTAGTTCCAGCGCGGCCGGCATGGCCGGAGGTTGAGGAGGAGGGTGGCGGTGGCGAGGGCATCGGGCCAAAACCGAGAAGGCATGTAGGCATGGAAAAGAAGGGTGTGCACACACTCATTGAGGGTGCGTAGGATGCGCTCGGCACGGCCATTCTGCTGGGAGGTGTAGGGACACGTGAGACGAAACACGGTGTCGTGGGTGAAAAGGAGATGGCGGATGGTGTGATTGTCGAATTCTTTCCCATTGTCAGTTTGAAGTGCGAGTATGGGTCGCCCGAACTGTGTGGAGACATAAGCATAGAATGCAATGAGAGTGGCGGCAACATCTGATTTCCTACGAAGAGGAAATGTCCACACAAAGTGAGAGTAATCATCCAGTATGACGAGATAATAAAGATAGCCAGAATTACTGGGTACTGGAGATGTCCATACATCTCTATGAATTAACTCAAACGGAAAAGATGCAACTGTGGAAGAGGAACTAAAAGGAAGGCGAACATGTTTGCCTAACCGGCAGGCTTCACATGAGTGAGCGGCTGTTTTATTACATGAAAAAGAAAATCCTCTCATTATTTGACGAAGTGAAGAAGTGCTAGGATGCCCGAGACGAGCATGCCAAAGATCGACGCCGGCGGAAAAAGCTCGAGGACCACCTGGAGATGACGGCGACTGAACTGGGTAGAGGTCGCCGGGACTGTCACAGCGGTGAAGAATCATCCTGGTGCGAGCGTCCTTAACAGAAAAGCCAACTTCGTCAAATTCCACAGTTACGAAATTATCACGAGAAAGATTGCGAACAGAAACTAAGTTCTGAATGAGATGGGGAGAAACAATGACATTATCAAGAGAGAGAGGTCGAGAGTTAGAAGGAAAAGGTGCAGAACCGACATGGGAGATAGGAAGACCAACACCGTTGTCGATGATGATACGGGAAGGAGTGGAAGTGGGATGAACAGAGGAGAGGTTACCCGAATGAGCGGACATATGAGCGGTGGCACCGGAGTCCATGATCCAATCGCCACCACCGCCGGAGTAGGGTGGCGGCTTCTGCAGGGCCGCTAGAAGGGTCGGGTCGTAGTAGGGGGCGCCGTACGCGCCGGGGGCGCCGTATGCGCCGTGGGAGGGCGCGGCAGGACGGGCGCCGAGGGCGCCGCTGGCGCCGAAGGGCGCGGCCAGGAGCGCCTGGTGTGCGCTCGGGCGGGGGCCGAGGATGCCCGGGGCGGGGGGGCGCGGTACAGGCATGCTGTAGGCGTGCACGACCCCCGTCCAGGGGTTGTAGCCACCGGCCCAGGGTGGCGGGGGCTGCTGCTGAGGAGCCTGACCACCACCGCCGCCACCTTTGCCTCCGCCTTGGCGATTACCGCCGCGACCGCGGCGGCGGTTGCCGCTGTTGCCACCGTTGCGAGGTGGCTGGGGTGGCTGCGGCACCGGCGCAGGGTGTGGGACAGCCGGAGGACGAGGCGCTGAGGGTGGTGTAGAGGCGCCGATGGAGAGGCCGGCGGCGAGCGCGGTGTGGCTGGCGCGGGTCCGGAGGTGCTTCATCCGCCGCTCCTCAAGACGGAGATAGGCCACCGCCCGCTCGGAAGTGGGGTTGGCCATGAGGGTGAGGTTGGAGGCGGCGTTGCCGAAGTCCTCGTTGAGGCCGGCGGTGAGCGTCGAGAGGAGAAGCTCGTCGCCCACCTTAAACCCGACGTCATTGAGCTCGTCGGAGAGGGTCTTGAGCCGGAGGCAGTAGGCGTCGATGGTGGAGTCGTTCTGGTGACACCCAAAAAATTCCTGCTGCAAGAAAACAATCCATTGAAGCTTGTTGTCGGTGAAGAGGCCATTGATCTTGGTCCACACTGTGTAGGCATCGTCCCCATCGCGAACGACGGTGTGGAAGATGTCCGGAGAGACGGTGAGGAAGAACCACCGGATGAGGGTGGCGTCGATGGCGAGCCAGTTGGCGTCGTGGGCGCCGGCGAAGAAGTTGGCGAGACCGTCCACACGATCACGAAGGTTGTACTCACGGAAGAGGAGGTTGAAGTAGGTTTTCCAGGCATAGTAGTTGGCGGAGGAGTGGGAGAGGATGATGGGAACGTGATCGGAGAGGTGGATGTTGCGGATGTCGGCGGCTTGGGGCTCATCGACCTCGGACCTGTAGGAGGAGGCGAACGTGTTGCTGGGAGGGGCGCTGGAGGAGGAGGAGGTGCCGAGGGCCGACATGGCAGAGGGAGAGGGTGGCGGCGCGAGATGGGATCGGGGAGGGGTTAGGGTTTTTGGGAGGGAGGCGG
>LT934114.1:748371673-748414670 GCA_900231445.1 Triticum turgidum subsp. durum
GACTCCGAACAAACTTCGGTACATCAAAACTTATAAACTCATAATAAAACTGTCATCGAAACGTTAAGCGTGCGGACCCTACGGGTTCGAGAACTATGTAGACATGACCTAAAACCATTCTCGGTCAATAACCAATAGTGGGACCTGGATGCCCATATTGGTTCCTACATATTCTACGAAGATCTTTATCGGTCAAACCGCATAACAACATACTTTGTTCCCTTTGTCATCGGTATGTTACTTGCCCGAGATTTGATTGTCGGTATCCAATACCTAGTTCAATCTCGTTACCGGCAAGTCTCTTTACTCGTTCCGTAATACGTCATCTCATAACTAACTCATTAGTTACATGCTTGCAAGGCTTAGGTGATGAGTATTACCGAGGGGGCCCAGAGATACCTCTCCGACAATCGGAGTGACAAATCCTATTCTCGAATTATGTCAACCCAACATGTACCTTCGGAAACACCTGTAGAGCACCTTTATAATCACCCAGTTACGTTGTGACGTTTGGTAGCACACAAAGTGTTCTTCCGGTAAACGGGAGTTGCACAATCTCATAGTTGTAGGAACTTTGTATAAGTCATGAAGAAAGCAATAGCAGCATACTAAACGATCAAGTGCTAGGCTAACGGAATGGGTCATGTCAATAACATCATTCTCCTAATGATGTGATCCCATTAATCAAATGAAAACAAATGTCTATGGTTAGGAAACACAACCATCTTTTGATCAACAAGCTAGTCAATGTTGGGGAACGTAGCAGAAATTCAAAAAATTTCCTACGTAACACCAAGATCTATCTATGGAGAGACCAGCAACGAGTAGAAAGGGGAGTGCATCTACATACCCTTGTAGATCGCTAAGCGGAAGCGTTCAAGTGAACGGGGTTGATGGAGTCGTAATCGTCGTGATTCAGATCACCGATGACCAAGTGCCGAACGGACGGCACCTCCGCGTTCAACACACGTACAGCCCGGTGACGTCTCCCACGCCTTGATCCAGCAAGGAGAGAGGGAGAGGTTGAGGAAGACTCCATCCAACAGCAGCACAACGGCGTGGTGGTGATGGAGGAGCGTGGCAACCCTGCAGGGCTTCGCCGAGCACCTACGGGAGAGGAGATGTGTCACGGGAGGGAGAGGGAGGCAACCAAAGGCCTTAGGTATGATTGCTCCTCCTTTTCCCCACTATATATAGGGCCAAGGGAGAGGGGGAGGGCGCAGCCTTGCCCCCTCCTCCAAGGAAGGGGTGCGGCTAAGGATGGGGAGGAGTCCATCCTCCCCAAGGCACCTCGGAGGTGCCTTCCCCCTTTAGGACTCTCCCCTTTTTCCTTTATCTTGGCGCATGGGCCTCTAGGGGCTGGTGCCCTTGGCCCATGTAGGCCAAGGCGCACTCCCTACAGCCCATGTGGCCCCCCGGGGCAGGTGGCCCCACCCGGTGGGCCCCCGGGACCCTTCCGGTGGTCCCGGTAGAATACCGATGACCCCGAAACTTGTCCCGATGGCCGAAACAGGACTTCCTATATATAAATCTTTACCTCCGGACCATTCCGGAACTCCTCGTGACGTCCGGGATCTCATCCGGGACTCCGAACAACATTCGGTTACCACATACAAGCTTCCTTTATAACCCTAGCGTCATCGAACCTTAAGTGTGTAGACCCTACGGGTTCGGGAGACATGCAGAGATGACCGAGACATTCTCCGGTCAATAACCAACAGCGGGATCTGGATACCCATGTTGGCTCCCATATGTTCCACGATGATCTCATCGGATGAACCACGATGTCAAGGACTCAATCGATCCCGTATTCAATTCCCTTTGTCTATCGGTATGTTACTTGCCCGAGATTCGATCGTCGGTATACCGATACCTTGTTCAATCTCGTTACCGGCAAGTCTCTTTACTCGTTCCGTAACACATCATCCCGTGATCAACTCCTTGGTCACATTTGCGCAAATGATGATGTCCTACCGAGTGGGCCCAGAGATACCTCTCCGTTTACACGGAGTGACAAATTCCAGTCTCGATCCGCATAAAACAATAGATACTTTCGGAGATACCTGTAGTGCACCTTTATAGTCACCCAGTTACGTTGTGACGTTTGATACACCCAAAGCACTCCTACGGTATCCAGGAGTTACACGCTCTCATGGTCGAAGGAAGAGATACTTGACATTGGCAAAGCTCTAGCAAACGAACTACACGATCTTTGTGCTAGTCTTAGGATTGGGTCTTGTCCATCACATCATTCTCCTAATGATGTGATCCCGTTATCAACGACATCCAATGTCCATAGCCAGGAAACCGTGACCATCTATTGATCAACGAGCTAGTCAACTAGAGGCTTACTAGGGACATATTGTGGTCTATGTATTCACACGTGTATTACGATTTCCGGATAATACAGTTATAGCATGAATAAAAGACAATTATCATGAACAAGGAAATATAATAATAATACTTTTATTATTGCCTCTAGGGCATATTTCCAACAGTCTCCCACTTGCACTAGAGTCAATAATCTAGTTCACATTGTCATGTGATTAACACTCACAGGTCACATCGCCATGTGACTAATACCCAAGAGTTTACTAGAGTCAGTAGTCTAGTTCACATCACTATGTGATTAACACTCAATGAGTTTTATGTTTGATCATGTTGCTTGTGAGAGAGGTTTTAGTCAACGGGTCTAAACCTTTCAGATCCGTGTGTGCTTTACAAATCTTTATGTCATCTCCTAGATGTAGCTACCACGCTCTATTTGGAGCTATTCCAAATAACTGTTCTACTTACAACTATTCTAAATTGTTGCCCCATTGTACGTATCCGGTATCTCTACTTAGAGCTATCCGGATAGGTGTTAAGCTTGCATCGTCGTAACCTTTACGACGAACTCTTTTACCACCTCCATAATCAAGAAAAATTCCTTAGTCCACTAGTTACTAAGGATAACTTTGACCGCTGTCCTATGATCCATTGATGGATCACTCTTGTACCCCTTGACTGACTCATGGCAAGGCACACTTTCGGTGCGGTACACAGCACGGCATACTGTAGAGCCTACGTCTAAAGCATAGGGGACGACCTTCGTCCTTTCTCTCTATTCTGCCGTGGTCGAGCTTTAAGTCTTAACTTCGTACCTTACAACTCAGGCAAGAACTCCTTCTTTGACAGGTCCATCTTGAACACCTTCAAGATCATGTCAAGGTATGTGCTCATTTGATAGTATTATTAAGCATTTTGATCTATCCTTATAGATCTTGATGCTCAATGTTCAAGTAGCTTAATCCAGGCTTTCCATTGAAAAACACTTTCAAAATAACCCTATATGCTTTCCAGAAATTCTACATCATCTCTGATCATCAATATGTCAACAACATATACTCATCAGAAATTCTATAGTGCTCCCACTCACTTCTTTGGAAATACAAGTTTCTCATAAACTTTGTACAAACCCAAAATCTTTGATCATCATCAAAGCATACATTCCAACTCCGAGATGCTTACTCCAGTCCTTAGAAGGATTGCTGGAGCTTTGCATACTTATTAGCATCTTTTGGGATTGACAAAACCTTCTGGTTGTATCACATACAACCTTTCCTCAAGTATAATGTCGAGGAAACAATGTTTTGACATCCTATCTGCAAGATTTCATCAATCATGCAGTAACTGCTAATCCAATTCCAACAGACTCTTAGCATCGCTACGAGTGAGAAAACCTCACCGTAATCAACTCCTTGAACTTGTCGGAAAATATCTTAGCGACAAGTCGAGCTTTCTTAATGGTAATTCTTACCATCATTGTCTGTCTTCCTTTTAAAATCCATCCGTACCCAATGGCCTTACGACCATCAAGTATTTCTTCCAAAGTCATGGATCCGTTCTCGGATTTTATGGCCTCGAGCCATTTATCGGAATCCGGGCCCACCATCGCTTCTCCATAGCTCGTAGGTTCATTGTTGTCTAGCAACATGACCTTCAAGACAGGATCACCTTACCACTCCGAAGTAGTATGTGTCCTTGTCGTCCTACGAGGTTTGGTAGTGACTTGATCCGAAGTTTCATGATCACTATCATAAGCTTCCACTTCAATTGGTGTAGGTGCCACAGGAACAACTTCCTGTGCCCTGCCACACACTAGTTGAAGAGACGGTTCAATAACCTCATCAAGTTTCCACCATCCTCCCACTCAATTCTTTCGAGAGAAACCTTTCCTCGAGAAAGGACCCGATTCAAGAAACAATCCATATTGCTTTCGGATCTGAATTAGGAGGTATACCCAACTGTTTTGGGTGTCCTATGAAGATGCATTTTATCCGCTTTGGGTTCGAGCTTAATCCTGAAACTTTTTCACATAAGCGTCGCAGCCCCAAACCTTTCAAGAAACGACAACTTAGGTTTCTCTAAACGGTGTCGTCTCAACGGAATTACGTGGTGCCCTATTTAAAGTGAATGTGGTTGTCTCTAATGCCTAACCCATGAACGATAGTGGTAATTCGATAAGAGACATCATGGTACGCACCATATCCAATAAGGTGCAACTATGATGTTCGGATACACCATCACACTATGGTGTTCCAGGCGGTATTAATTGTGAAACAATTTCCACAATGTCTTAATTGTGTGCCAAAACTCGTAACTCAGGTATTCATCTCTATGATCATATCATAGACATTTTATCCTCTTGTCACAATGATCTTCTACTTCACTCTGAAATTACTTGAACCATTCAATAATTCAGACTTGTGTTTCATCAAGTAAATATTCTTAACATCTACTCGAATCATCTGTGAAGTAAGAACATAACGATATTCACTGCATGCCTCAGCACTTATTGGACTGCACACATCAAAATGTGTTACTTCCAACAAGTTGCTATCTTGTTCCATCTTACTGAAACCGAGGCTTTTCAGTCATCTTGCCCATGTGGTATGATTTGCATATCTCAAGTAATTCAAAATCAAGTGAGTTCAAACGGTCCATTTGCATGGAGTTTCTTCATGCATATATACCAATAGACATGGTTCGCATGTCTCAAACTTTTCAAAAACGAGTGAGTCCAAAGATCCATCAACATGGAGCTTCTTCATGTGTTTTATACCAATATGACTTACACAGCAGTGCCACAAGTAGGTGGTACTATCATTACTATCTTTTGGCATGAACATGTGTATCACTACGATCGAGATTCAATAAACCATTCATTTCAGGTGTAAGACCATTGAAGGTATTATTCAAATAAACAGAGTAACCATTATTCTCCTTAAATGAATAACCGTATTTCGATAGACATAATCCAATCATGTCTATGCTCAACGCAAACACCAATCTCGATGGTAGAGGGAGCGTACGATATTTGATCAACCTTGGAAATATTTCCAACACATATCGTCATCTCACCTTTAGCTAGTCTCCGTTTATTCCATAGCTTTTATTTCGAGTTACTAACACTTAGCAACTGAACCGGTATCTAATACCCTGGTGCTACTAGGAGTACTAGTAAAGTACACATTAACATAATGTATATCCAATATACTTCTATCGACCTTGCCAGCCTTCTCATCTACCAAGTATCTAGGGTAATCTTGCTCCAGTGGTTGTTCCCCTTATTACAGAAGCACTTAGTCTCGGGTTTGGGTTCAACCTCGGGTTTCTTCATTGGTGCAGCAGCTGATTTGCCGTTTCATGAAGTATCCCTTCTTTCCCCTTGGCCTTCTTGAAACTAGTGGTTTCATCAACCATCAACAATTGATGCTCCTTCTTGATTTCTACTTTTGCGATGTCAAACAACGCGAATATTTCAAAGATCATCATATCTATCCCTGATATGTTATAGTTCATCACGAAGCTCTAGCAGCTTGGTGGTAATGACTTCGGAGAAACTATCACTATTTCATCTGGAAGATCAACTCCCACTTGATTCAAGTGATTGTTGTACTCAGACAATCTGAGCACAAGCTCAACAATTTAGCTTCTCTCCTTAGTTTGCTGGTTAAGAAGATCGTCGGAGGTCTTATACCTCTTGACGTGGGCACGAGCCTGAAATCTTAATTTCAGCCCTCGAAACATCTCATATGTTCCGCGACATTTCAAAAACGTCTTTGGTGCCTATACTCTAAACCATTTAACTGAACTATCACATAGTTATCAAAACGTGTATGTTCGATGTTCGAAACATCCACAAACGACGTTTGGGGTTCAGCACATTGAGCGGTGCATTAAGGACATGAGCTTTCTACTGATCGCATAATCGCTACTATCAACCTTCAACTATATTTTCTCTAGGAACATATCTAAACAGTAGAACTATAGCGTGAGCTACGACATAATTTGCAAAAGGTCTTTTGACTATGTTCAGGATAATTAAGTTCATCTTATGAACTCCCACTAAGATAGACATCCCTCTAGTCATCTAAGTGATTACATGATCCGAGTCAAACTAGGCCGTGTCCGATCATCACGTGAGACGGACTAGTCATCATCGGTGAACATCTTCATGTTGATCGTATCTACTATACGACTCATGCTCGACCTTTCGGTCTCCGTGTTCCGAGGCCATGTCTGTACATGCTAGGCTCGTCAAGTTAACCCTAAGTGTTTTTGCTGTGTAAAACTGTCTTACACCCGTTGTATGTGAACGTAAGGATCTATCACACCCGATCATCACGTGGTGCTTCGAAACGACGAACTGTAGCAACGGTGCACAGTTAGGGGAGAACACTTCTTGAAATTTTAATGAGGGATCATCTTATTTACTACCGTCGTTCTAAGCAAATAAGATGCATAAACATAATAAACATCACATGCAATTATATAGTTGTGACATGATATGGCCAATATCATATAGCTCCATTGATCTCCATCTTCGGGGCTCCATGATCATCTTGTCACCGGCATGACACCATGATCTCCATCATCATGATCTCCATCATCGTGTCTTCATGAAGTTGTCACGCCAACGACTACTTCTACTTTTATGACTAACGCGTTTAGCAATAAAGTAAAGTAGTTTACATGGCATTCTTCAATGACACGCAGGTCATACAAAAAAATAAAGACAACTCCTATGGCTCCTGCCGGTTGTCATACTCATCGACATGCAAGTCGTGAATCCTATTACAAGAACATGATCAATCTCATACATCACATATATCATTCATCACATCCTTTGGCCATATCACATCACATAGCATACCCTGCAAAAACAAGTTAGACGTCCTCTAATTGTTGTTGCATGTTTTACGTGGCTGCTATGGGTTTCTAGCAAGAACGTTTCTTACCTACGCATGAACCACAACGTGATATGCCAATTGCTATTTACCCTTCATAAGGACCCTTTTCATCGAATCCGATCCGACTAAAGTGGGAGAGACAGACACCCGCCAGCCACCTTATGCAACTAGTGCATGTTTGTCGGTGGAACCGGTCTCACGTAAGCGTACGTGTAAGGTTGGTCCGGGCCGCTTCATCCCACGATGCCGCCGAATCAAGATAAGACTAGTAACGGCAAGCATATTGAACAATATCGACACCCACAACTACTTTGTGTTCTACTCGTGCAAAGAATCTACGCAATAGACCTAGCTCATGATGCCACTGTTGGGGAACGTAGCAGAAATTCAAAAAATTTCCTACGTAACACCAAGATCTATCTATGGAGAGACCAGCAACGAGTAGAAAGGGGAGTGCATCTACATACCCTTGTAGATCGCTAAGCGGAAGCGTTCAAGTGAACGGGGTTGATGGAGTCGTAATCGTCGTGATTCAGATCACCGATGACCAAGTGCCGAACGGACGGCACCTCCGCGTTCAACACACGTACAGCCCGGTGACGTCTCCCACGCCTTGATCCAGCAAGGAGAGAGGGAGAGGTTGAGGAAGACTCCATCCAACAGCAGCACAACGGCGTGGTGGTGATGGAGGAGCATGGCAACCCTGCAGGGCTTCGCCGAGCACCTACGGGAGAGGAGATGTGTCACGGGAGGGAGAGGGAGGCAACCAAAGGCCTTAGGTATGATTGCTCCTCCTTTTCCCCACTATATATAGGGCCAAGGGAGAGGGGGAGGGCGCAGCCTTTCCCCCTCCTCCAAGGAAGGGGTGCGGCTAAGGATGGGGAGGAGTCCATCCTCCCCAAGGCACCTCGGAGGTGCCTTCCCCCTTTAGGACTCTCCCCTTTTTCCTTTATCTTGGCGCATGGGCCTCTAGGGGCTGGTGCCCTTGGCCCATGTAGGCCAAGGCGCACCCCCTACAGCCCATGTGGCCCCCCGGGGCAGGTGGCCCCACCCGGTGGGCCCCCGGGACCCTTCCGGTGGTCCCGGTAGAATACCGATGACCCCGAAACTTGTCCCGATGGCCGAAACAGGACTTCCTATATATAAATCTTTACCTCCGGACCATTCCGGAACTCCTCGTGACGTCCGGGATCTCATCCGGGACTCCGAACAACATTCGGTTACCACATACAAGCTTCCTTTATAACCCTAGCGTCATCGAACCTTAAGTGTGTAGACCCTACGGGTTCGGGAGACATGCAGAGATGACCGAGACGTTCTCCGGTCAATAACCAACAGCGGGATCTGGATACCCATGTTGGCTCCCATATGTTCCACGATGATCTCATCGGATGAACCACGATGTCAAGGACTCAATCGATCCCGTATTCAATTCCCTTTGTCTATCGGTATGTTACTTGCCCGAGATTCGATCGTCGGTATACCGATACCTTGTTCAATCTCGTTACCGGCAAGTCTCTTTACTCGTTCCGTAACACATCATCCCGTGATCAACTCCTTGGTCACATTTGCGCAAATGATGATGTCCTACCGAGTGGGCCCAGAGATACCTCTCCGTTTACACGGAGTGACAAATTCCAGTCTCGATCCGCATAAAACAATAGATACTTTCGGAGATACCTGTAGTGCACCTTTATAGTCACCCAGTTACGTTGTGACATTTGATACACCCAAAGCACTCCTACGGTATCCAGGAGTTACACGATCTCATGGTCAAAGGAAGAGATACTTGACATTGGCAAAGCTCTAGCAAACGAACTACACGATCTTTGTGCTAGTCTTAGGATTGGGTCTTGTCCATCACATCATTCTCCTAATGATGTGATCCCGTTATCAACGACATCCAATGTCCATAGCCAGGAAACCGTGACCATCTATTGATCAACGAGCTAGTCAACTAGAGGCTTACTAGGGACATATTGTGGTCTATGTATTCACACGTGTATTACGATTTCCGGATAATACAGTTATAGCATGAATAAAAGACAATTATCATGAACAAGGAAATATAATAATAATACTTTTATTATTGCCTCTAGGGCATATTTCCAACAGTCAAGTAGAGGCATACTAGTGACACTATGTTTGTCTATGTATTCACACATGTATTATGTTTCTGGTTAATACAATTCTAGCATGAATAATAAACATTTATCATGAAATAAGGAAATAAATAATAACTTTATTATTGCCTCTAGGGCATATTTTCTTCAGTCTCCCACTTGCACTAGAGTCAATAATCTAGTTCACATCGCCAATATTCACATCTGTATGTGATTAATACCCATATTTCACATCATCACGTGGTCAACACCCAAAGGGTTTACTAGAGTCAATAATCTAGTTCACACTGCTATGTGATTAACACCCAAAGAGTACTAAGGTATGGTCATGTTTTGCTTGTGAGAGAAGTTTAGTCAATGGGTCTGTCATATTCAGATCCGTATGTATTTTGCAAATATTCTATGTTCACAATGCTCTGCACGGAGCTACTCTAGCTAATTTCTCCCACTTTCAATATGTATCCAGATTGAGACTTAGAGTCATCTGGATTGGTGTAAAAGTTTGCACCGATGTAACTTTTACAACAAACTCTTTTATCACCTCCATAATCTAGAAACATCTCCTTAGTTCTTACTAAGGATATTCTTGACCAATGTCCAGTGATCTACTCCTAGATCACTATTGTACTCCCTTGCCAAATTCAGAGCAAGGTATACAATAGGTCTGGTACATAACACAGCATACTTTATAGAACCTATGACTGAGGCATAGGGAATGACTTTCATTCTCTTTTCTATTTTCTGCCGTGGTCGTGAGTTTTACTCAATTTCACACCTTTGCAACACAGGCAAGAACTCTTTCTTTGACTATTCCATTTTGAACTATTTCAAAATCTTGCCAAGGTATGTACTCATTGAAAATCTTATCAAGCGTCTTGATCTATCTCAATAGATCTTGATGCTCAATATGTAAGTAGCTTTTACTGAGGTCTTTTATTTTTAAAGAACTCCTTCAAAACACTCCTTTATGCTTTGCAGAAAAATTCTACATCATTTCTGATCGACAATATGTCACTCACATATACTAATCAGAAAGGCTGTAGTGCTCCCACTCACTTTGTTGTAAATACAGGCTTCATCGTAAGTCCATATAAAACTATATGCTTTGATCAACTTATCAAAGCGTATATTCCAACTCCGAGATGCTTGCACCAGTCCATAGATGGATCGCTGGAGTTTGCACATTTTGTTAGCACCTTTAGGATTGACAAAACCTCCTGGTTGCATCATATACAACTCTTCTTTAATAAATCCATTAAGGAATGCAGTTTTGACATCCATTTGCCAGATTTCATGAAATGTGGCAATTGCTAACATGATTCAGACAGACTTAAGCATCGATACGAGTGAGAAAATCTCATCGTATTCAACACTTTGAACTTGTTGAAAACCTTTCGCAACAAGTCGAGCTTAGTAGATAGTAACACTACTATCAGTGTCCGTCTTTCCTCTTGAAGATCCATTCATTTAACATGGCTTTCTGATCATCGAGCAAGTCAATCAAAGTTTGTTCTCATACATGGATCATATCTCAGATTTTATGGCCTCAAGCCATTTTGCGGAATCTGGGCTCATCATCGCTTCCTCATAGTTCGTAGGTTTATCATGGTCTAGTAACATGACTTCCAGAACAGGATTACCGTACCACTCTGGTGCGGATCTTACTCTGGTAGACCTACGAGGTTCAGTAGAAACTTGATCTGAAGTTTTATGATCAATATTATTAGCTTCCTCACTAATTGGTGTAGTTGTCACAGGAACCGATTCTTGTGATGGACTACTTTCCAATAAGGGAACATGTATTGTTACCTCATCAAGTTCTACTTTCCTCCCACTCACTTATTTCGAGAGAAACTCCTTCTCTAGAAAGGATCCATTTTTAGCAACGAATATCATTGCCTTCGGATATGTGATAGAAGGTGTACCCAACAATTTCCTTTGGGTATTCTATGAAGACGCACTTCTCCGATTTGGGTTCGAGCTTATCAGGATGAAACTTTTTCACATAAGCATCGCAGCCTCAAACTTTAAGAAACGACAACTTGGTTTTCTTGCTAAACCACAGTTCATATGTTGTCGTCTCAATGGATTTAGATGGTGCCCTTTTAATGTGAATGCAGCTGTCTCTAATGCATAACCCCAAAACAATATTGGTAAATCTGTAAGAGACATCATAGATCGCACCATATCCAATAAAGTGCGGTTACGACATTCGGACACACCATAATGTTGTGGTGTTCCAGGTGGCGTGAGCTGTGAAACTATTCCACATTGTTTTAATTGAAGACCAAACTCGTAACTCAAATATTCGTCTCCGCGATCAGATCGCAGAAACTTTATTTTCTTGTTACGATGATTTTTCCACTTCACTCTGAAATTCTTTGAACCTTTCAACTATTTCAGACTTATGTTTCATCAAGAAGATATACCCATATCTGCTCAAATCATCTTGTGAAGGTCAGAAAATAACGATACTTGCCACGAGCATCAATACTCATTGGATCGCATACATCGGTATGTATTATTTCCAACAAGTTAGTAGCTCGTTCCATTATTCCGGAGAACGGAGTTTTAGTCATCTTGCCCCAAAGGCACGGTTCGCAAACATCAAATGATTCATAACCAAGTGATTCCAAAAATCCATCTTTATGGAGTTTCTTCATGCGCTTTACACCGATATGACCCAAACGGCAATGCCACAAATAAGTTGCACTATCATTATTAACTTTGCATCTTTTGGCATCAATATTATGAATATGTGTATCACTACGATCGAGATCCAATAAACTATGTTCATTGGGTGTATGACCATCGGAGGTCTTATTCATGTAAACAGAAAACAATTTATTCTCTAACTTTAAATGAATAACCGTATCGCAATAAACATGATCAAATCATATTCATTCTCAACGCAAATGCCGAATAACATTTATTTAGGTTTAACACTAATCCCGAAAGTATAGGGAGTGTGCGATGATGATCATATCAATCTTGGAACTACTTCCAACACTCATCGTCACTTCACCCTCAACTAGTCTTTGTTTATTCTGTAACTCCTGTTTCGAGTTACTAATATTAGCAACCGAACAAGTATCAAATACTCAGGGGCTACTATAAACACTAGTAAGGCTCATATCAATAATCTATATATCAAATATACTCTTGTTCACTTTGCCATCCTTCTTATCCACCAAATATTTAGGGCATTTCCGCTTCCAGTGACCATTCCCTTTGCAGTGTAAACACTCAGTTTCAGGCTATGGTCCAGCTTTGGGCTTCTTCGCAGGAGTGACAACTTGCTTGTCTTTCCACTTGAAGTTCCCTTTCTTTCCCTTTGCCCTTCTCTTGAAACTAGTGGTCTTGTCAATCAACACTTGATGCTCTTTCTTGATTTCTACCTTCGTCGATTTCAACATCACGAAGAGCTCGGGAATTGTTTTCGTTATCCCTTGCATACTATAGTTCATCACGAAGTTCTAGTAACTTAGTGATGGTGACTAGAGAATTATGTCAATCACTATCTTATCTGGAAGATTAACTCCCACTTGATTCAAGCGATTGAAGTACCCAGACAGTCTGAGCACATGCTCACTAGTTGAGCGATTCTCCTCCATCTTTTGGCTATAGAACTTGTTGGAGATTTCATATCTCTCAACTCGGGTATTTGCTGGAAATATTAACTTCAACTCCTGGAACATCTCATATGGTCCATGACGTTCAGAACGTCTTTGAAGTCCCGATTCTAAGCCGTTAAGCATGGTGCACTAAACTATCAAGTACTCATCATTTTGAGCTAGCCAGACGTTCATAACTTCTACATCTGCTCCTGCAATAGGTCTGTCACCTAGCGGTGCATTAAGGACATAATTCTTCTGTGCAGCAATGAGGATAAACCTCAGATCACGGATCGAATCCGCATTATTGCTACTAATCATTTTTCAACAAAATTTTCTCTAGGAACATATCAAAATAAACATATAAAAGCAACAACGCAAGCTATTGATCTACAACATAATTTGCAAAATACTACCAGGACTAAGTTCATGATAAATTTAAGTTCAATTAATCATATTACTTAAGAACTCCCACTTAGACAGACATCTCTCTAGTCATCTAAGTGATCACGTGATCCAAATCAACTAAACCATAACCGAGCATCACGTGAGATGGAGTAGTTTTCAATGGTGAACATCACTATGTTGATCATATCTACTATATGATTCACGCTCGACCTTTCGGTCTCCGTGTTCCGAGGCCATATCTGCATATGCTAGGCTCGTCAAGTTTAACCTGAGTATTCCGCGTGTGCAAAACTGGCTTGCACCCGTTGTAGATGGACGTAGATCTTATCACACTCGATCATCACGTGGTGTCTCGGCACGACGAACTTTGGCAACGGTGCATACTCAGGGAGAACACTTCTTGATAATTTTAGTGAGAGATCATCTTAAAATGCTACCGTCAATCAAAGCAAGATAAGATGCATAAAGGATAAACATCACATGCAATCAATATAAGTGATATGATATGGCCATCATCATCTTGTGCTTGTGATCTCCATCTTCGAAGCATCGTCATGATCACCATCGTCACCGGCGCGACACCTTGATCTCCATCGTAGCATCGTTGTCGTTACGCCATCTATTGCTTCTACGACTATTGCTACCGCTTAGTGATAAAGTAAAGCAATTACAGGGCGTTTGCATTTCATACAATAAAGCGACAACCATATGGCTCCTGCCAGTTGCCGATAACTTTGGTTACAAAACATGATCATCTCATACAATAAAATATAGCATCACGTCTTGACCATATCACATCACAACATGCCCTGCAAAAATAAGTTAGACGTTCTCTACTTTGTTGTTGCAAATTTTACGTGGCTGCTACGGGCTGAGCAAGAACCGTTCTCACCTACGCATCAAAACCACAACGATAGTTTGTCAAATAGACTCCGTTTTAACCTTCGCAAGGACCAGGCCTAGCCACACTCGGTTCAACTAAAGTTGGAGAAACTGACACCCGCCGGCCACCTGTGTGCAAAGCACGTCGGTAGAACCAGTCTCGCGTAAGCGTACACGTAATGTCGGTCCGGGCCGCTTCATCCAACAATACCGCCGAACCAAAGTATGACATGCTGGTAGGCAGTATGACTTATATCGTCCACAACTCACTTGTGTTCTACTCGTGCATATAACATCAACGCATAAAACCTAGGCTCTGATACCACTGTTGGGGAACGTAGTAATTTCAAAAAATTTCCTACGCACACGCAAGATCATGGTGATGATATAGCAATGAGAGGGGAGAGTGTTCGTCCACGTACCCTCGTAGACCATAAGCGAAAGCGTTCGCACAACGCGGTTGATGTAGTCGTACGTCTTCACGATCCGACCGATCCAAGCACCAAACGTACGGAGCCTCCGAGTTCAGCACACGTACAGCTCGTGACGATCTCCGGCCCTCCGATCCAGCAAAGGCTCCGGAGATGAGTTCCGTCAGCACGACGGCGTGGTGACGATGATGATGTTCTACCGGCGCAGGGCTTCGTCTAAACTCCGCAACGATGTGATCGAGGTGGAATATGGTGGAAGGGGGCACCGCACACGGCTAAGGAACGATCCGTAGATCAACTTGTGTGTCTATGGGGTGCCCCCTGCCCCCGTATATAAAGGAGGGAGGGGGGAGGCCGGCCGGCCCCTTGGGGCGCGCCAAGGGAGGAGGAATCCTCCTCCTAGTAGGAGTAGGATTCCTCCTTTCCTACTCCTACTAGGAGGGGGAAGGAAGGGGGAGAGGGGGGAAGGAAAGGGGGGCGCCGCCCCCCTCCTAGTCCAATTCGGACCAGAGGGAGAGGGGGCGCGCAGCCCACCCTGGCCGCCCCTCTCTCTTCCCACCTAGGCCCATGTGGCCCATTAACTCTCCCGGGGGGTTCCAGTAACCCCCCCCCCCGGCACTCCGGTTTTCTCCGAAAACTCCCGGAACCTTTCCGGTGTCCGAATATAGTCGTCCAATATATCAATCTTTATGTCTCGACCATTCCGAGACTCCTCGTCATGTCCGTGATCACATCCGAAACTCTGAACAAACTTCGGTACATCAAAACTTATAAACTCATAATAAAACTGTCATCGAAACATTAAGCGTGCGGACCCTACGGGTTCGAGAACTATGTAGACATGACCTAAAACCATTCTCGGTCAATAACCAATAGCGGGACCTGGATGCCCATATTGGTTCCTACATATTCTACGAAGATCTTTATCGGTCAAACCGCATAACAACATACTTTGTTCCCTTTGTCATCGGTATGTTACTTGCCCGAGATTTGATCGTCGGTATCCAATACCTAGTTCAATCTCGTTAACGGCAAGTCTCTTTACTCGTTCCGTAATACGTCATCTCATAACTAAATCATTAGTTACATGCTTGCAAGGCTTAGGTGATGAGTATTACCGAGGGGGCCCAGAGATACCTCTCCGACAATCGGAGTGACAAATCCTATTCTCGAATTATGTCAACCCAACATGTACCTTCGGAAACACCTGTAGAGCACCTTTATAATCACCCAGTTACGTTGTGACGTTTGGTAGCACACAAAGTGTTCTTCCGGTAAACGGGAGTTGCACAATCTCATAGTTGTAGGAACTTTGTATAAGTCATGAAGAAAGCAATAGCAGCATACTAAACGATCAAGTGCTAGGCTAACGGAATGGGTCATGTCAATCACATCATTCTCCTAATGATGTGATCCCATTAATCAAATGACAACACATGTCTATGGTTAGGAAACATAACCATCTTTTGATCAACAAGCTAGTCAAGTAGAGGCATACTAGTGACACTATGTTTGTCTATGTATTCACACATGTATTATGTTTCCGGTTAATACAATTCTAGCATGAATAATAAACATTTATCATGAAATAAGGAAATAAATAATAACTTTATTATTGCCTCTAGGGCATATTTCCTTCAGGAATCTGGGCCCGCCATTGCTTCTTCATAGTTCGAAGGTTCACCGTTGTCTAACAACATTATTTCCAGGACAGGGTTGCCGTACCACTGTGGTGCGGAACGTGTCCTTGTGGACCTACGAAGTTCAGTAGCAACTTGACCCGAAGTACCTTGATCATCATCATTGTTTTCCTCTTCAGTTGGTGTGGGCATCACAGGAACATTTTCCTGAGCTGCACCACTTTCCCGTTCGAGAGGTAGTACTTTATCGAGTTCTACTTTCCTCCCACTTACTTCTTTCGAGAGAAACTCTTTTTCCAGAAAGCATCCGTTCTTGGCAACAAAGATCTTGCCCTCGGATCTTAAGTAGAAGGTATACCCGACAGTTTCCTTAGGGTATCCTATGATCTCAAAAAAAAAAGTATCCCCAAAATGATAGCGGTAAATCGGTAAGAGACATCATAGACCGCACCATATCTAATAGAGTGCGATTACGACGTTCGGACACACCGTTTCGCTGAGGTGTTCCAGGCGGCGTGAGTTGTGAAACGATTCCACATTTCCTTAAGTGTGTGCCAAATTCGTGACTTAAATATTCTCCTCCACGATCTGATCGTAGGAACTTTATTTTTCGGTCACGTTGATTCTCTACTTCATTCTGAAATTCCTTGAACTTTTCAAAGGTCTCAGACTTGTATTTCATTAAGTAGACATACCCATATCTACTTAAGTCATCAGTGAGAGTGAGAACATAACGATATCCTCCGCGAGCCTCAACGCTCATTGTGTTGGGAACGTAGTAATTTCAAAAAAATTCCTACGCACACGCAAGATCATGGTGATGGCATAGCAACGAGAGGGGAGAGTGTATGTCCACGTACCCTCGTAGACCGTAAGCGGAAGCGTTATGACAACGCGGTTGATGTAGTCGTACGTCTTCACGATCCGACCGATCCAAGTACCGAACGTACGGCACCTCCGAGTTCAGCACACGTTCAGCTCGATGACGATCTTCGGCCCTCCGATCCAGCAAAGGCTCCGGAGATGAGTTCCGTCAGCACGACGGCGTGGTGACGATGATGATGTTCTACCGGCGCAGGGCTTCGCCTAAGCTCCGCGACGATATGACCGAGGTGGAATATGGTGGAAGGGGGCACCGCACACGGCTAAGGAACAATCCGTAGATCAACTTGTGTCTCATGGGGTGCCCCCTGCCCCCGTATATAAAGGAGCAAGGGGGAGGAGGCGGCCGGCCTAGGAGGGGGCGCGCCACCGGGAGTAGGACTCCCTCCTTCCTTGTTGGAGTAGGAGAAGGGGGAAAGAGGAGGAGAGGAGGAAGGAAAAGGGGGCCGCATCCCCTTGTCCAATTCGGACCAGAGGGGGGCTGCGCGCCTCCTTCCTTTCGGCCTCTCTCCTCTAATCCCGTATGGCCCAATAAGGCCCATATACTCTCCGGCGAATTCCCGTAACTCTCCGGTACTCCGAAAAATACTCGGATCACTCGGAACCTTTCCGAACTCCGAATATAGTCGTCCAATATATCGATCTTTACGTCTCGACCATTTCGAGACTCCTCGTCATGTCCCCGGTCTCATCCGGGACTCCGAACTCCTTCGGTACATCAAAACTCATAACTCATAATATAACTGTTATCGAAACCTTAAGCGTGCGGACCCTACGGGTTCGAGACTATGTAGACATGACCTAGAACTATTCTTGGTCAATAACCAATAGCGGGACCTGGATGTCCATATTGGCTCCTACATATTCTACGAAGATCTTTATCGATCAAACCGCATAACAACATACGTTGTTCCCTTTGTCATCGGTATGTTACTTGCCCGAGATTCGATCGTCGGTATCCAATACCTAGTTCAATCTCGTTACCGGCAAGTCTCTTTACTCGTTCTGTAATGCATCATCCCGTAACCAACTCATTGGTCACATTGCTTGCAAGGCTTATAATGATGTGCATTACCGAGAGGGCCCGGAGATACCTCTCCGACAATCGGAGTGACAAAACCTAATCTCGAAATACGCCAACTCAACATGTACCTTCGGAGACACCTGTAGTACTCCTTTATAATCACCTAGTTACGTTGTGACGTTTGGTAGTACCCAAAGTGTCCCTCCGGTAAACGGGAGTTGCATAATCTCATAGTTACAGGAACATGTATAAGTCATGATGAAAGCAATAGCAACATACTAAACGATCAAGTGCTAAGCGAACGGAATGGGTCAAGTCAATCACATCATTCTCCTAATGATGTGATCCCGTTAATCAAATGACAACTCTTTTGTCCATGGCTAGGAAACATAACCATCTTTGATAAACGAGCTAGTCAAGTAGAGGCATACTAGTGACACTATGTTTGTCTATGTATTCACACATGTATTATGTTTCCGGTTAATACAATTCTAGCATGAATAATAAACATTTATCATGATATAAGGAAATAAATAATAACTTTATCATTGCCTCTAGGGCATATTTCCTTCAGTCTCCCACTTGCGCTAGAGTCAATAATCTAGTTCACATCACCATGTGATTTAACACCAATATTCACATCTGTATGTGATTAATACCCAAAGAGTACTAAGGTATGATCATGTTTTGCTCGTGAGAGAATCTTAGTCAACGGGTCTGTCACATTCAGAGCCGTATGTATTCTGCAAATATTCTATGTCTACAATGCTCTGCACGGAGCTACTCTAGCTAATCGCTCCCACTTTCAATATGTATCCAGATTGAGACTTAGAGTCATCTGGATCGGTGTAAAAGCTTGCACCTATGTAACTCTTTACGACGGGCTCTTTTATCACCTCCATAATCGAGAAATATTTCCTTAGTCCTTACTAAGGATATTTTTGACCAATGTCCAGTGATCTACTCCTAGATCACTATTGTACTCCCTTGCCAAATTCAGAGCAAGGTATACAATAGGTCTGGTACATAGCATAGCATACTTTATAGAACCTATAACTGAGGCATAGGGAATGACTTTCATTCTCTTTTCTATTTTCTGCCGTGGTCGAGATTTGAGTCTTACTCAATTTCACACCTTTGCAACACAGGCAAGAACTCTTTCTTTGAGTGTTCCATTTTGAACTACTTTAAAATCTTGACAAGGTATGTACTTTTGAAAAACTTATCAAGCATCTTAATCTATCTAAATAGATCTTGATGCTCAATATGTAAGTAGTTTTTACTGAGGTATTTCTTTTAAAGAACTCCTTTAAAACATTCCTTTATGCTTTGCGGAATAATTCTACATTATTTCCGATCAACAATATGTCATTCACATATACTTATCAGAAATGCTGTAGTGCTCCCACTCACTTTCTTGTAAATACAGGCCTTTCCAAAAGTCTGTATTAAACCATATGCTTTGATCAACTCATCAAAGCATATATTCCAACTCCGAGATGCTTGCACCGGTCCATTGATGGATTGCTGGAGCTTGCACACTTTGTTAGCATCTTTAGGATTGACAAAAACTTTCTGGTTGTATCATATACAACTCTTCTTTAATAAATCTATTAAGGAATGTAGTTTTGACATCCATTTGCCAAATTTCATAAAATGTGGCAATTGCTAACATGATTCGGACAGACTTTTAAGCATCGATACGAGTGAGAAAATCTCATTGTATTCAACATCTTGAACTTGACAAAAAACCTTTTGTGACAAGTCGAGCTTTGTAGATAGTAACACTACTATCAGTGTCCGTCTTCCTCTTGAAGATCCATTTATTTAATATGGCTTGCTGATCATCGAGCAAGTCAATCAAAGTCCATACTTTGTTCTTATGCATGGATCATATCTCAGATTTTATGGCCTCAAGCCATTTCGCAGAATCTGGGCTCATCATCGCTTCCTCATAGTTCGTAGGTTCATCATGGTCTAGTAACATGATTTCCAGAATAGGATTACCGTACCACTCTGGTGCGGATCTTAATCTGGAAGATCTACAAAGTTCGGTAGTAACTTGATCTGAAGCTTCATGATCATTATCATTAGCTTCCTCGCTAATCGGTGTAGCAATCACTGGAACTGATTTCTGTGATGAACAACTTTCCAATTTGGGAGAAGGTACAATTACCTCATCAAGTTCTACTTTCCTCCCACTCACTTCTTTCGAGAGAAACTCCTTCTCTAGAAAGGATCCATTCTTAGCAACGAATGTTTTGCCTTCGGATCTGTGATAGAAGGTGTACCCAACAGTTTCCTTTGGGTATTCTATGAAGACGCACTTCTCCGATTTGGGTTCGAGCTTATCAAGATGAAACTTTTTCACATAAGAATCGCAACTCCAAATTTTTAGAAACGACAGCTTAGGTTTATTGCTAAACCATAGTTCATACGGTGTCGTCTCAACGGATTTAGATGGTGCCCTATTTAATGTGAATGCAGCTGTCTCTAATGCATAACCCCAAAATGATATTGGTAAATCAGTAAGAGGCATCATAGATCGCACCATATCCAATAAAGTGCGGCTACGACGTTTGGACACACCATAACATTGTGGTGTTCCAGGTGGCGTGAGCTGTGAAACTATTTCACATTGTTTTAATTGAAGACCAAACTCGTAACTCAAATATTCATCTCCACGATCAGATCGCAGAAACTTTATTTTCTTGTTACGATGATTTTCCACTTCACTCTAAAATTCTTTGAACCTTTCAACTATTTCAAACTTATGTTTCATCAAGTAGATATACCCATATCTGCTCAAATCATCTTGTGAAGATCAGAAAATAACGATACTTGCCACGAGCCTTCATACTCATTGGTCTGCATACATCAGTATGTATTATTTTCAATAAGTCAGTAGCTCGTTCCATTGTTCCGAAGAACGGAGTTTTAGTCATCTTGCCCAAAAGGCACGGTTCGCAAGCATCAAATGATTCATAACCAAGTGATTCCGAAAATCCATCTTTATGGAGTTTCTTCATGTGCTTTATACCGATATGACCCAAACGGCAGTGCCACAAATAAGTTGCACTATCATTATTAACTTTGCATCTTTTGGCTTCAATATTATGAATGTGTGTATCACACGATCGAGATCCAACAAACTATTTTCATTGGGTGTATGACCATAGAAGGTTTTATTCATGAAAACAGAACAACAATTATTCTCTAACTTACATGAATAACCGTATTGCAATAAACATGATCAAATCATATTCATGCTCAACGCAAACACCTAATAACACTTATTTAGGTTTAACACTAATCCCGAAAGTATAGGGAGTGTGCGATGATGATCATATCAATCTTGGAACTATTTCCAACACACATCGTCACTTCACCCTTAGCTAGTCTCTGTTTATTCTGCAACTCCCGTTTCGAGTTACTACTCTTAGCAACTGAACCAGTACCAAATACCGAGGGGTTGCTATAAACACTAGTAAAGCACACATCAAACACCTGTATATCAAATATACCCTTTTTCACTTTGCCATCCTTCTTATCCACCAATCACTTGGGGTAGTACCTCTTCCAGTGACCAGTCTCTTTGCAGTAGAAGCACTTAGTCTCAGGCTTAGGACCAGACTTGGGTTTCTTCACTTGAGTAGCAACTTGCTTGCCGTTCTTCTTGAAGTTCCCCTTCTTTTCCCTTTGCCTTTTTTTTCTTGAAACTAGTGATCTTGTTAACCATCAACACTTGATGCTCTTTTCTTGATTTATACCTTCGCCGATCTCAACATCGCGAAGAGATCAGGAATAACTTTCGTCATCCTTGCATATTATAGTTCATCACGAAGTTCTAGTAACTTAGTGATGGTGACTAGAGAATTCTGTCAATCACTATCTTATCTGGAAGATTAACTCCCACTTGATTCAAGCGATTGAAGTACCCAGACAATCTGAGCACATGCTCACTAGTTGAGCGATTCTCCTCCATCTTTTAGCTATAGAATTTGTTGGAGACTTCATATCTCTCAACTCGGGTATTTGCTGGAAATATTAACTTCAACTCCTGGAACATCTCATATGGTCCATGATGTTCAAAACGTCTTTGAAGTCCCGATTCTAAGCCGTTAAGCATGGTGCACTAAACTATCAAGTAGTCATCATTTTGAGCTAGCCAGACGTTCTTAACTTCTGCATCTGCTCCTGCAATAGGTCTGTCACCTAGCGGTGCATTAAGGACATAATTCTTCTGTGCAGCAATGAGGATAAACCTCAGATCACGGATCGAATCCGCATCATTGCTACTAACATTTTTCAACACAGTTTTCTCTAGGAACATATCAAAATAAACATATGAAAGCAACAACGTGAGCTATTGATCTACAACATAATTTGCAAAATACTACTAGAACTAAGTTCATGATAAATTAAAGTTCAATTAATCATATTACTTAAGAACTCCCACTTAGATAGACATCCCTCTAATCCTCTAAGTGATCACGTGATCCAAATCAACTAAACCATGTCCGATCATCACGTGAGATGGAGTAGTTTTCAATGGTGAACATCACTATGTTGATCATATCTACTATATGATTCGCGCTCGACCTTTCGGTCTCCGTGTTCCGAGGCCATATCTATATATGCTAGGCTCGTCAAGTTTAACCTGAGTACTCCGCGTGTGCAACTGTTTTGCACCCGTTGTATTTGAACGTAGAACCTATCACACCCGATCATCACGTGGTGTCTCAGCACGAAGAACTTTCGCAACGGTGCATACTCAGGGAGAACACTTCTTGATAATTAGTGAGAGATCATCTTAAAATTCTACCGTCAAACAAAACATAATAAGATGTATAACAGATAAACATCATATGCAATCAAAATATGTGACATGATATGGCCATGATCATCTTGCGCCTTTGATCTCCATCTCCAAAGTACTGTCATGATCTCTATCGTCACCGGCACGACACCATGATCTTCATCATCTTGATCTATATCAATGTGTCATCACATGGTCGTCTCACCAACTATTGCTCTTGCAACTATTGCTATCGCATAGCGATAAAGTAAAGCAATTATTTGGCACTTGCATCTTATGCAACAAAGAGACAACCATAGAGCTTCTTCCAGTTGCCGATAACTTCGGTTACAAAACCTGATCATCTCATACAATAAAATATAGCATCACGTCTTGACCATATCACATCACAACATGCCCTGCAAAAACAAGTTAGACGTCCTTTATTTTGTTGTTGCAAATTTTACGTGGCTGCTACGGGCTTAGCAAGAACCGTTCTTACCTACGCATCAAAACCACAACGATAGTTTGTCAAATAGACTCCGTTTTAACCTTCACAAGGACCAGGTGTAGCCACACTCGGTTCAACTAAAGTTGGAGAAACTGACACCCGCCAGCCCCTGTGTGCAAAGCACGTCGGTAGAACCAGTCTCGCGTAAGCGTACGCGTAATGTTGGTCCGGGCCGCTTCATCCAACAATACCACTGAACCAAAATATGACATGCTGGTAGGCAGTATGACTTATGTCGTCCACAACTCACTTGTGTTCTACTCGTGCATATAACATCAACGCATAAAACCTAGGCTCGGATGCCACTGTTGGGGAACGTAGTAATTTCAAAAAATTTCCTACGCACACGCAAGATCATGGTGATGGCATAGCAACGAGAGGGGAGAGTGTATGTCCACGTACCCTCGTAGACCGTAAGCGGAAGCGTTATGACAACACGGTTGATATAGTCGTACGTCTTCACGATCCGACCGATCCAAGTACCGAACGTACGGCACCTCCGAGTTCAGCACACGTTCAGCTCGATGACGATCTCCGGCCCTCCGATCCAGCAAAGGCTCCGGAGATGAGTTCCGTCAGCACGACAGCGTTGTGACGATGATGATGTTCTACCGGCGCAGGGCTTCGCCTAAGCTCCGCGACGATATGACCGAGGTGGAATATGGTGGAAGGGGGCACCGCACACGGCTAAGGAACAATCCGTAGATCAACTTGTGTCTCATGGGGTGCCCCCCTGCCCCCGTATATAAAGGAGCAAGGGGGAGGAGGCGGCCGGCCTAGGAGGGGGCGCGCCACCGGGAGTAGGACTCCCTCCTTCCTTGTTGGAGTAGGAGAAGGGGGAAAGAGGAGGAGAGGAGGAAGGAAAAGGGGGCCGCACCCCTTGTCCAATTCGGACCAGAGGGGGGCTGCGCGCCTCCTTCCTTTCGGCCTCTCTCCTCTAATCCCGTATGGCCCAATAAGGCCCATATACTCTCCGGCGAATTCCCGTAACTCTCCGGTACTCCGAAAAATACTCGGATCACTCGGAACCTTTCCGAACTCCGAATATAGTCGTCCAATATATCGATCTTTACGTCTCGACCATTTCGAGACTCCTCGTCATGTCCCCGGTCTCATCCGGGACTCCGAACTCCTTCGGTACATCAAAACTCATAACTCATAATATAACTGTTATCGAAACCTTAAGCGTGCGGACCCTACGGGTTCGAGACTATGTAGACATGACCTAGAACTATTCTTGGTCAATAACCAATAGCGGGACCTGGATGTCCATATTGGCTCCTACATATTCTACGAAGATCTTTATCGGTCAAACCGCATAACAACATACGTTGTTCCCTTTGTCATCGGTATGTTACTTGCCCGAGATTCGATCGTCGGTATCCAATACCTAGTTCAATCTCGTTACCGGCAAGTCTCTTTACTCGTTCTGTAATGCATCATCCCGTAACCAACTCATTGGTCACATTGCTTGCAAGGCTTATAATGATGTGCATTACCGAGAGGGCCCGGAGATACCTCTCCGATAATCGGAGTGACAAAACCTAATCTCGAAATACGCCAGCTCAACATGTACCTTCGGAGACACCTGTAGTACTCCTTTATAATCACCCAGTTACGTTGTGACGTTTGGTAGTACCCAAAGTGTCCCTCCGGTAAACGGGAGTTGCATAATCTCATAGTTACAGGAACATGTATAAGTCATGAAGAAAGCAATAGCCACATACTAAACGATCAAGTGCTAAGCTAACGGAATGGGTCAAGTCAATCACATCATTCTCCTAATGATGTGATCCCGTTAATCAAATGACAACTCTTTTGTCCATGGCTAGGAAACATAACCATCTTTGATAAACGAGCTAGTCAAGTAGAGGCATACTAGTGACACTATGTTTGTCTATGTATTCACACATGTATTATGTTTCCAGTTAATATAATTCTAGCATGAATAATAAACATTTATCATGATATAAGGAAATAAATAATAACTTTATTATTGCCTCTAGGGCATATTTCCTTCACATTGGACCGCACACATCAGTATGTATGATTTCCAATAAGTTGGTTGCTCGCTTCATTGTTCCGGAGAACGGAGTCTTGGTCATTTTGCCCATGAGGCATGGTTCGCATGTGTCAAACGATTCATAATCAAGAGACTCTAAAAGTCCATCAGCATGGAGCTTATTCATGCGCTTGACACCAATGTGACCAAGGCGGCAGTGCCACAAGTATGTGGGACTATCGTTATCAACTTTACATCTTTTGGTATCCACACTATGAACATGTGTAATATTACGCTCGAGATTCATTAAGAATAAACCATTGACCATCGGAGCATGACCATAAAACATATCTCTCATATAAATAGAACAACCATTATTCTCGGATTTAAATGAGTAGCCATCTCGTATTAAACGAGATCCTAATACAATGTTCATGCTCAAACTTGGCACTAAATAACAATTATTAAGGTTCAAAACTAATCCCGTAGGTAAATGTAGAGGCAGCGTGCCGACGGCGATCACATCGACTCTGGAACCATTCCCGACGCGCATTGTCACCTCATCCTTCGCCAGTCTCCGTTTATTCCGCAGCTCCTGCTGTGAGTTACAAATATGAGCAACGGCACCGTTATCAAATACCCAGGAGTTACTACGAGTACTGGTAAGGTACACATCAATTACATGTATATCAAATATACCTTTGGTGTTGCCGGCCTTCTTATCCGCTAAGTATTTGGGGCAGTTCCGCTTCCAGTGACCCTTCCCCTTGCAATAAAAGCACTCAGTCTCAGGCTTGGGTCCATTCTTTGACTTCTTCCCGGTAACTGGCTTACCGGGCGCGGCAACATCCTTGCCGTCCTTCTTGAAGTTCTTCTTGCCCTTGCCCTTCTTGAACTTAGTGGTCTTATTGACCATCAACACTTGATGTTCTTTCTTGATTTCAGCCTCTGCTGACTTCAGCATTGAGAACACTTCAGGAATGGTCTTCACCATCCCCTGCATGTTGTAGTTCATCACAAAGCTCTTGTAGCTTGGTGGGAGCGACTGGAGGATTCTGTCAATGACCGCCTCATCTGGGAGGTTAATGTTCAGCTGGGTCATACGGTTGTGCAACCCAGACATCTTTAGGATGTGCTCACTGACAGAACTGTTTTCCTCCATCTTACAACTGTAGAACTTGTCGGAGACATCATATCTCTCGACCCGGGCATGAGCTTGAAAAACTAGTTTCAGCTCTTCGAACATCTCATATGCTCCGTGATGCTCAAAACGCTTTTGGAGCCTCGGTTCTAAGCTGTATAGCATGCCGCACTGAACGAGGGAGTAATCATCAGCACGAGTTTGCCAAGCATTCATAATGTTTTGGTTCTCTGGGATGGGAGCATCACCTAGTGGTCCATCTAGGACATATTGCTTCCTGGCAGCTATGAGGATGATCCTCAGGTTCCGGACCCAGTCCGTATAGTTGCTACCATCATCTTTCAGCTTGGTTTTCTCTAGGAACGCGTTGAAGTTCATGTTGACATGAGCGTTGGCCATTTGATCTACAAAACATATTTGCAAAGGTTTTTAGACTAAGTTCATGATAATTAAGTTCTAATCAAATTATGAACTCCCACTCAGATTAGACATCCCTCTAGTTATCTAAGTGTTTACACGATCCGAGTCGACTAGCTCGTGTCCGATCATCACGTGAGACGGACTAGTCATCGTCGGTGAACATCTTCATGTTGATCGTATCTTCCATACGACTCGTGTTCGACCTTTCGGTCTCCGTGTTCCGAGGCCATGTCTGTACATGCTAGGCTCGTCAAGTTAACCCTAAGTGTTTTTGCTGTGTAAAACTGTCTTACACCCGTTGTATGTGAATGTAAGAATCCATCACACCCGATCATCACGTGGTGCTTAGAAGCGACGAACTGTAGCAACGATGCATAGTTAGGGGAGAACACTTCTTAAAATTTTTGTAAGGGATCATCTTATTTACTACCGTCGTCCTAAGTAAACAAGATGCATAAACATAATAAACATCACATGCAATTATATAGTTGTGACATGATATGGCCAATATCATATAGCTCCATCGATCTCCATCTTCGGGGCTCCATGATCATCTTGTCACCGGCTTGACACCATGATCTCCATCATCATGATCTCCATCATCGTGTCTTCATGAAGTTGTCACGCCAACGACTACTTCTACTTCTATGGCTAACGCGTTTAGCAATAAAGTAAAGTAGTTTACATGGCGTTCTTCAATGACACGCATGTCATACAAAAAATAAAGACAACTCCTATGGCTCCTGCCGGTTGTCATACTCATCGACATGCAAGTCGTGAATCCTATTACAAGAACATGATCTCATACATCACAATTCATCATTCATCACAACTTCTGGCCATATCACATCACATGATCAATCGCTGCAAAAACAAGTTAGACGTCCTCTAATTGTTGTTGCATCTTTTACGTGGCTGCAATTAGGTTCTAGCAAGAACGTTTTCTTACCTACGAATAACCATAACGTGATTTTGTCAACTTCTATTTACCCTTCATAAGGACCCTTTTCATCGATTCCGCTCCAACTAAAGTGGGAGAGACAGACACCCGCCAGCCACCTTATGCAACTAGTACATGTCAATCGGTGGAACCGGTCTCACGTAAGCGTACGTGTAAGGTTGGTCCGGGCCGCTTCATCCCATAATACCGCTGAAGCAAGAAAAGACTAGTAGTGGCAAGCAAGTTGACAAGATCCACGCTCACAACAAAATTGTGTTCTACTCGTGCATTAGAGAACTACGCATAGACCTAGCTCATGATGCCACTGTTGGGGAACGTTGCAGAAAATCAAAATTTTTTCTACGGTTTCACCAAGATCCATCTATGAGTTCATCTAAGCAACGAGTCAAGGGAGTGAGTTTGCATCTACATACCACTTGTAGATCGCGTGCGGAAGCTTGCAAGGGGATGGTGATGATGGAGTCGTACTCGTCGTGATTCAGATCACCGATGTCCAAGTGCTGAACGAACAGCACCTCCGCGTTCAACACACGTACGGGACAGGAGACGTCTCCTCCTTCTTGATCCAGCAAGGGGGAAGGAGAGGTTGATGATGATTCAGCAGCACGACGGCGTGGTGGAGGATGCAGCAGAACTCCAGCAGGGCTTCGCCAAGCAACTACGGGAGGAGGACGAGGTGTAGCAGGGGGAGGGAGGCGCCAAGCACAAGGGTGCGGCTGCCCTCCCCCCTGCCCTCCTTTATATAGGCCCCCAGGGGGAGCGCCGGCCCTGGGAGATTGGATCTCCCAAGGGGGCGGCGGCCAAGGGGGGAGGAGTGCCCCCCAAGGCATGTGGTGCGCCCCCCCCCCCACCCTAGGGTTTCAACCCTAGGCGCAGGGGGTGGGCCTAGGGGGCGCACCAGCCCACTATGGGCTGGCTCCCCTCCCACGTCAGCCCATGGGGCCCTCCGGGATGGGTGGCCCCACCCGGTGGACCCCCGGGACCCTTCCGGTGGTCCCGGTACATTACCGGGTGACCCTGAAACTTTCCCGATGGCCGAAATACCACTTCCTATATATTATTCTTTACCTCCGGACCATTCCGAAACTCCCCGTGACGTCCGGGATCTCATCCGGGACTCCGAACAACATTCGGTATGCTGCATACTCATATTCATACAACCCTAGCGTCACCGAACCTTAAGTGTGTAGACCCTACGGGTTCGGGAGACATGCAGACATGACCGAGACGACTCTCGGGCAATAACCAACAGCAGGATCTGGATACCCATGTTGGCTCCCACATGCTCCTCGATGATTTCATCGGTTGAACCACGATGTCGAGGATTCGATCAAACCCCATATACAATTCCCTTTGTCAATCGGTACGTTACTTGCCCGAGACTCGATCGTCGGTATCCCAATACCTTGTTCAGTCTCGTTACCGGCAAGTCACTTTACTCGTACCGTAATGCATGATCCTGTGGCCAACACCTTGGTCACCTTGAGCTCAATATGATGATGCATTACCGAGTGGGCCCAGAGATACCTCTCCGTCATACGGAGTGACAAATCCCAGTCTCGATCCGTGTCAACCCAACAGACACTTTCGGAGATACCTATAGTGCACCTTTATAGTCACCCAGTTACGTTGTGACGTTTGATACACCCAAAGCACTCCTACGGTATCCGGGAGTTACACGATCTCATGGTCGAAGGAAGAGATACTTGACATTGGAAAAGCTCTAGCAAACGAACTACACGATCTTTATGCTATGCTTAGGATTGGGTCTTGTCCATCACATCATTCTCCTAATGATGTGATCCCGTTATCAACGACATCCAATGTCCATAGCCAGGAAACCACGACTATCTGTTGATCACAACGAGCTAGTCAACTAGAGGCTCACTAGGGACATATTGTGGTCTATGTATTCACACGTGTATTACGATTTCCGGATAATACAGTTATAGCATGAATAAAAGACAATTATCATGAACAATAAAATATAATAATACTTTTATTATTGCCTCTAGGGCATATTTCCAACAGGTGTACCAAAGCATTGCTCCAAAAACAAAGATAGATAAGAGTCTTAGTATAGATATAAATAGGTGCAGTTGAAGCCGATAGGTGATAATCTTAGAGGCATGGCGACATCATATATACATAACACGGTGCATCCCTCTCAATTCCTTCCTTTCTCATGTATTATTTTTAGGTCCACTACACCAAAGAAAACCTCGAGGACTACATTCACTCGCATGATGATGCGTTGAAGATCAAGCATGCAACAGCAAGGTGCATGGCCATTGTCACATAATGTTAGGAATGGACAAGAGAGCCACCATCACCGCGAACTGGTCAAAGCTTCACGACTATGCAAACATCCGCCAAGGAGACATATGCTAGTTGTTCAAAAGCAGGGCATTGCAGCGTCCAAAAGGACAGGCTTCTGTTGTTGTTGATGGTGCGTCTAGAGGCGATACAGGGTGAGAGCAAGGCAGCGATTTTTGAAGTTATATGCAAGAAAGGATGTATTTCTGGAGTTACCATCCTCGGACCTTGCCTGGGAAATGTTTTGTTGTTGGTGCATACATAGTACTTGATGTCTGGCTTATTGCGCCAAAACATGGCAAACAGGGCGTCGAAATGATGCTCGTACAGTTTAACCTCACTGCCACAGTAACCATGCTCTTCAAGCTGTCGAAAGTACTGGATCCCAAGAGGTGTTCCTGCGTTGCGTTTGATTTAGGTGAGAATGAAATGAAGTTGCATATGGAACATATGGAACATGCCTAAATATCATTTATTCTTTGGAGATAAATCTTTAAGTTGGAGAAAAGTTGAGCTAAGGTCGATATCTCCACTACTATTAAACAATTCAACAAGAATTTTCTTAAATGCACCCCACAATTACCCCCAGTGCACCTCACAAAATGTACCTGGACCCATTACCACCGCATGATTAGACCCACTAACTTAATCTAACAGTTAGCGTTAATCTAATACATACTCTGTGTGCACTTAGCAAATTGCATTGACTGACCTACTCCACCTCTAAAAAAAATTACCCACCATGCCACCCGTAAGTGGAAAGTAACGATTCGACAGTAAGGCTTTTTTTCATACATGCATCGGGCCTCCGCCTATGCCGCGTCGCTGTGCTGTTAGGCCTGCTCCGTCCCTCACAACCTTCCCAATTCCATAGCCCCCCAACCCTAGCTGGTTGCGCCTCCACAGAAAAGGAATCGGTGGTGGAGAGGATAGGTCGAACCCCGGAGGTCCAAGACCTGCGACTGATTTTGCGGCACATCAGCACCAGGCGATGGCGGGTATCCTGTATGTGCCAGTGGATCTACATAATGTGTCAGCACATGGCTGGCACTGCGGCCAGGTGACATCGCTACCGCCGCCGAGCACCATGTAGAGCTGCCGCGCGAACCGGCCCACTCCGACGCACGAGAAGTACTCGCCGCTGCCCTGCCCGACGCCGGACACCACGGCCCCTGTGTCTTTGTTGCCACGCCTCAAAGACCGGCGTGGTGTTGGCCGGCTTCAGGTCGGCGGCCCGGGGAGTCGCGGTGTAGCCGGGCGAGCACGTGGGACCTGTAGCTCTGGTGCCGGCCCTGCTCCTCCGGGAGGAAGTCCCTGGAGTCGAGCCGCAGGGTGAGCCCACTCTGGTGAAGGAGTGGATCGAGGAGAACCACCTGCGCTATTTTTGGTTCTGAGAGACGTGATTCAGGACCATGGTTCAGCCGAACCTATGGTCTATGCCGTACGATTTAACATCCTACTACATGTGGATCCGTGACATGCATATCAACTACATTTTTTAATCAACCATGCATGGATCCTCATGAATAGACATGCATGTCAGCTGCATTTTTTAATCAACCATGCATGGATCCTCATGAATAGTGTCTGGAAATCAACGATGTCGAGCGTAGGTTCGGCTGAACCATGGTTCTATACAACATTTTTGGTTCTTCAATCACGTTCTGGTGAAGGAGTCTATCGCCAGTGAACAACGTGCTCAATCTTGTACGTAATTCTGAAGTTTGCTTTTCTCCTGCTATCTTCCCCATGAATCATTAACTGGAATTGATGGAATTAGGAACATCAGATTGCTTTCAACTTGATCAACATCTGCCATTTTATTCGTGGAAGAAGCAGCCCGCGAGGACGACCTGCTATCCTTTTCAATCTGGTGAAGTTTCCCTTTCTCATGCCATGTTCCCATGAATAGCTCCCTAGAACTGACAGAATTTTGATCAGAAGACTGCTTTCAACTTGATCAAGCTTTCCCTTTTATAAGAAGAAGAAGAATCAGCCGGGCTTGTATTTTGTCTATTGAGATGGAAGAAGAGGCCAACACATCGTACCATGGTACCATGGCAACATGAGGTACCAAACTTTCCCTTTCACGTTTACTTTTCTCTCATCCTGAAATATGACACTTGCATAAGTTTTTTTTTGCTCATGATTACTTTACAGTTGCATAGCTATATTGTCCGTTTTGGTACCTCATGTTGGCATGGAATTTAAAAATTCGGATGAAGTTTGGGCATTTTGGTTTAGCTGTGGTGGTCAAAAGGGCTTTGAGGTCCGAAAAAGGTATACGAACAAACGCCGATGGCAAGGTAACGTCATGTCGATTTGTTTGTGCAAGGAAATGGAATGCTTAATCTCCTTTCCCAAAGTTAATTCAGTTAGCAGGTCTGAACATGTATAAGTAGCAAGGGCTACATGGGCTAATTCAGTTAACAAGTCTGAAAACTAAATTCAGTTATCAACTAATCGGCCCGGTGCGGCAACGATGGTCTGCGCAGCCGACCTGAAGCCATGGAGATGGGTCTGCAGGTCGTCGACGTGGGGTTGCTGCGCGCGTATGCCTAGGTGTTCATCACGTGCGACGACTCGAGGAGGCCGACGAACAGGACGCCCTTGGACCGACATGGCGGGGGAGGCCATGTAGCACGTGTTGCTCTGCTTGCCCTGTATCCTGGACGCCGCCGACCACAGGGGCTCCGGCTGCACGTGTTTCCCAGCCGCCTCCGACCAGGGGGGCTCTTGCGACGTGTTGCTTTGTATCCCAGCCACTGCGGACAGCGAGGGCTCCCTTTGCAGGTGTTGCTTTGTATCCCGGCCGCCGCTGACCACTCGGGCTCCGGCTTCACGTGTTGCTCTGCGTTCACCGCTTCTTTGGCGAGCTAATGGCGATAGCGAGGACGCGCCGAGAGCTCGTTCTAGCACGACGGAGAACTGGATATTTTTTAGAGGGACAATGGGAATTCTAGGGGAACGAGGAGATTATTGAAATTAGGAGGTCATCCTGGTTTGGATGATTTCATTGTTTTTTTCTGTTTCATACTACTATTGGATTTTGTTTTTTCTCACCAAGAGATATTTGACTTATATAATCCCAATGTTCTGTTTTTTATTTTCCAAACTATTATAAACTGGGTATGTGCTTTATTGTGAACATTCACGAGAGAAGCTTACTACTATTTGGAATAACAGGTTGCAAATACCTTCGTTGCTCTGGACCTTGTCATGGAAGGATTAACACTAAATGACCATAAATGAACTACATTGGCTAGGACCTTCAGATTATGAGTAAGCGTGGTTCCACCTTTAGTGATTTGTGCATCTAATATATCCGTTAGAGAGTTCTGTGACTGGTTTCACGTGTTACTGACATTGCTTGGTACAACCGCAGGGGCGAGGATGTCTTATTGATGCAACTTGATGGTTTGTTTCTGTATGAACTAGCAATGTTTTGTTTCTTAGATGCGCAAACTTGTATCTCAAAAAAATAAGACTAGCAATGTTTTGTTTCTTAGATGCGCAAACTTGTATCTCAGAACTATGATGAATTATGTCATTTGATGAGCTTCAATATAATGGAAACTACTAAGTTCCGTTGCCTCTACATACACACTTACATATCTTTTTTCCCGGTGCCTATTGCAAGTGGCACATTCTTAGGTACCAACTAAAAGAAAATAAGATTGAAAATGTATTTTTCTTTGGTTGGGAATATTATTCCTCAAATTTGGTTTAGTTTAGATCCAATGATTACTCTAAGCTATGAATAACACATGAATTATGTCAGTTATGCAGTTTAAGAGGTCATGGGTGCAATATATGACAAACAATTATATATGTGTTACAAGATGAGCATCTACATAGTACGATGGTTGCCCGCGAGGTGTTAATGGACTGATTTTGTATCAATTAGTTAACTATATTTGGTACTTGTTATGCAATGAACTTTGGGCATGTATTCACAAAGCATGATATTTTCCAGTCATTTTAAGGACTTAGAAATTATATGCTATCCGCATGAGATTTCAGCTTCATAGAAAGTAGGTTTACGTTATTAATAGATTTATGAAATATATTTTTGTCGAGACGTGCGTTGCACGTGCATACTTACTAGTCCTAGATGAAACACATGAAGGTAAGTAACTAAGGAAACGATCAATCTTCACAAGCAGTTAGGTGGAAGTACAAAATAATAAGAGATCGTAAAAATCTGTGATCGCTCCTTGGAAGTGATAAAGCTGAGAAGATGTAAATGGTTCGACACAAGGTTGATACGAACACTGGCTTTGTAAATTGTACCAGAAAGCCATACTCAAACCTTATGTCTCCGCTGCTGCCACTCGTGCATCTTAGACGACATGGCAGCGTGGCGGCGAGACGAGAGGTTGGGCGGTCCGCCAGGCAGCTTTTGGCATGTACAGCCAGTTTGGAAAGAAATGTTTTGGTAGTACCATAAAACCTGGAACGGGGCTGGGTTTCCTTCGATCGGAGACGGAACAAGTACGTTTTTGGAAAGAAATTGATGGGGTATAGAGACTAGCTAACAAAAGAATTGGAGGCTGGCGACTTAATTCGTTCTATCGACGGGTTACGAACGAGAAGGACCTGCTTCTCGTGCACCGGCGGGATCGATAAAGATTCTTTGGGTCGATGAGTGCCATAGCCAGCCTCGTGTCGCCGTCGCCGTCCCCGTCGCCGCCGGTGAAGTGCGGCCAGTTGAGGATGATCTCCACGGTGCCCCAGTTCGCCAAGTGGCCGCAGACGCCCGCCAGCACTGCGCAACTGCGGCGGTTCCGCAGTCAGGCCGTGGCGGCTGGGTCGTCGTCGTGGCCGGAGCCGGACGGAGCTAGCAATGGCAAGCTGCGACACCTACACGTACGTACGCCCGGCCCTTCCTCTCGCCGTCTGTTTGATGAAAGTAACTGAATATTTTTCTTCTTTTCTATTGATCAAACTGCGGTCTCGATCGGCAGGGAAGTGCTGGCCACCGCTCCGGCTTTTTCCATAGGTACCTCAAACCACAGGCCGTGGCAGTAGCTGGATTGTCATCCATTGTTGGTCTTGGACTTTGGTGTATGAGCAACAACCTCCGCCTGTCCGAGGTTGACTGGGTCAAAACTGGCGTTGTTTCTCCACTTGTGAGGACACAAAACAACTGTCGTGAGTGTCCTCTTGACCTTAATCATTATTCGATCTCCACTGCTGTGATCTTTCTTTCTTTCTTTCTTTCTTTCTTTCTTTCTTAGACTAGCGTATGATTCACAACCACCTTAATTAACTCGATCGTGCCAACCAATGTTGCAGAATGCTGTTGGGCCATGGCTGTTGTAGCCTCGGTCGAAGCCGCACACTACCAGAACACCTTGCGGTTAATCCCATTGTCGGTTCAAGAACTCATCGACTGTGACACAGAGAGCAATGGGTGTGAGGGCGGTCACAAAGAGAACGCCTTCGGGTATATACAAGACAACGGACTCTTGAGCGAATCCTCCTACCCGTACATGGCTCGGAGGAGTAAATCGGGTTGCTACCGGTACAAAACACAAGAAGCGGCGGCAAGGATGTCAGGGTTTCGATTTGTCGACCCAACAGAGGATTCCCTAGAGAAAGCTGTGGCAAAGCAGCCCGTAGTTGTCTCTTTGCAAGGCTCCGATGAATTGGAAAACTATAGTGGAGGCATAATGGATTACGGAGCCGTCGAAGCCGGGACAGGGTGGACGCATGCCGTCCTGATTGTTGGTTACGGCACAGATTCATCCGGCGTCAAGTATTGGCGCTTCAAGAACTCGTGGGGGCCGGGCTGGGGCGAGGGAGGTTTTGGGAGGATCCGCAGGCACATTGACGATGAACGAGGGGCGTTGGGTATTTTCATGAAACCTGGAGTACATCCGGTGCTTGAGGAGTGATGGATCTTGCATGGTTGGAGATTTTCCGCCTAAAATTATATATATCCTCTATGCAGTTTCATACCTTATGATTATTGTACCCTACTGGTGTATAGGTATTACGTAGTTGCATCGTACTGTTTATTTATCTGTGTTGTGGTGCTCCTTGTATATCTAGTCTATGTTGGACATCTTCCTTGTGAAAGTTTATCATCTCTTGATATCTACTAGCAGACAGAAGGCACGGCGGCACGCCACGCCCATGTGTGTACATGTTTTCTTTTTTTATGTAAGAGAAGGAGTGCGAGTGGTATTGGGGCCGAGCTGGCTGCCAAGGAGTGTTTTTGATAAATTCAGGAAATTTTCATTGAACATTGGTAGACCATGGAAATACAATTAGAATCTGGAGTCAGATCACTAGTAGAAAACAAGGCTTTGGTTCGGGTCTGGCCAGCCCATCAGTCCCGGTTCTTCATGAACCGGGACCCATGGGGGGCATTAGGGCATCTCCAGCCGTTCGGCCCCCCAGGGCGCCTAAATATAGCATCCTGGGGGCGTGCCGGCGCTAGTTCGGCCCCTGGGGGCGAGCTAGCTCCCAGTCACGCCCCCACGCGCCGGCCCCAGGATGCGGGAAATTCAAACTTGGTCGTTCCCGCTCTCAAAAGACACCGCAAATCCGGCGATCGGGCGTAGTATGGCGATACAAAAAAACAGAGCGCCGCCGCCTCGGCGGGGTTGGTCCCAGGTGTTGGCGGAGTCGGCGTGCGACGATGAACCCCATGGAGATCCGGCGCCTTGCTGTCCCCAGGGCGCGTACTGGGCGTGGCTGACGACGGGTGGATTCATCCCCGCCTGGTCGACCAATGAGGAAGACGCTGCCGCGCGCGCCGCGTTGTCGCGGGCCTTCTTGGCTATGGCCCTGTTTCGCCTGTCGGCAGTGACTGCTTTGCGCCGCTGAACTTCCACCCTACACTCGGCGTTTGACAGGCCCGGTAGCTTCAATGGCGGCGCCCTCGGCTTCCTCTGCTTCGGCTGGGTCACGGCGCCAGTCACGGTTGCCGCCGCGCGCGGCATGGAGTACTTCTTCGGCGGCATGGCGGCGGAAGGCGAGCGGGAGGGGGTTTGGCGGGAGAAAGGGGGAGAATGGCGGGAGGAAGCCGAGCGAGCGGGAGAGAACCGAGAAAAGCGTCAAGAAAACGGCGGGAAAAGGCCCTCGGGTCGCCTCCAGTGCGGGCCCACGCGCCCTTTTCGCTTGCGCCGGCTCCCCAAGCGCCCCCCAGGGCGCCGGGTTCGGCCTGGGTCCGCCGGCACCAGTTTTGGCCCGAGCCGGCGAAAAACGGTCTTCTAGGGGCGCGACTGGGGCCTTTTTTCGGCGCCGGCGCGGCAAAAGCGCCTGGGGAGGGCCTGTTGGGGGCGCGGCTGGAGATGCCCTTAGTCCCGGTTCATGAACCCAGGGGACCGGCCAAGGCCTCATGGGTATTGGTCCTGGTTCGTCTGGATCCATTTTTCCCGGTTCTAGGCAGGAACCGGGACCAATGGTCCTTGCTCCTGGCCCACAACCATTGGTCCCGGCTCGTGGCTTGAACCGGGACAGAATGAAGGGCTTTAGTCCCGGTTTCTACCATGAACCCGAGCAAATGAGTTGCCTATATATACCCCATCGCCACAGCAGAGCACTCCACAGTGCTCGGTTTTTTCTGGTCGGCAAGGGGAGGGCATTTGGGTGCTCTAGCTCACCTCCTATGCACATGAGGTGCTCGATGAAATATCCAAGCCACACTAGTTAATCTTTCTCCTCTCGAAACTCGACCTCCAAGCTCCATTTTCCTCGAGATTTGTCTAGGTTTAGCGGTCCGTCACGTCACATCCCCGTCTTCATCGCCATCAATCGCCCGTGCCGATCTCGTCGCCGGTACCACCGTGGTGAGCCTCTTGTTCTTATCTTCTTTCTGAAAGAAAAAGAATTCTTACTTCAGATAGATACTTGTCTAATTTTCTTACTTTTATTATTCCTTGTTATTATATAGTGCGATGGTTTTGGTATCCGCCCCCGTCGGCCCTTGTCTTGTCTATGATTCGGATGTGGTATATATTATCTTTTGATAACTATTTGGTTCATTTATTGTTTATGACAATTATGCTGACCAACGTGACATAGATTTTATTTATCTAGGAGGTGGTTGAACCGGAAATTCCAACCGACCCTATTGTCGAGAGGTTAAATTTAGTTGAAGAAGAAAACAATTACTTGAAGGAAAAAATAAGAAAAATTGAGGAGGAGAAGATGATATTGGAGTTGCATGTTGCAGATGTCGTCGATGATCACAAGATCAAGATGGATGCAATGCGGTTGAAGATTAGAAAGATTAGAAAATATGCTATTCATACCGAGGCTTAGTATCATTATGCAGTTGGATCAGTTGTTACCTTGGTTGTGATTATGATCGCATTTGTTCTTGCATTAAAATGTTTTACATAATTTCAATGTATGGTTTAATTAGATGCTCCGGTAGGGTAACGGCAGCGCGCCTCCGGCCTAGATCTGGCCCCTCCCGGTCACATCTGGGTCCTAGCAGGTCGGCCATTGGTGTGGCTTCGACGTCCTCTGCGTGGCGCTGAGGTGGAGCAGCTCGGACTCGTGGTGGTGGCGCCGACGGCGTGCCTTCTGCAGCGTATTGTGAAACCTCGGGGCTCTCACTATAATTGTCTCCAGTATTGACCAAGAACTGGTCACCAATATGGATCTGTATTGGCTCCAAGAATCGGTCAAGAGGTGGATCCGTGCTCTCACCATAATTGTCTCCAGTATCGACCAAGAGCTGGTCACCACTCACCACCGGCAGCGGTGCACAGTTTGTCACGGCGAGCGTGTCAGCAATGCTCGCCTTTGTCGATGCCATCGTCCATGAATATTTGCTTCTGCAATGCATCATGTGCCATGTTGACAGTGCACGTGATCTCTTCGGATGCCCAAAGAATTTTCAACAAGATAGGCTAAATGTTAGAGAAAAGAGGGAACAGGTTAATCGAATCCATATGCAACACGATGGTGCAGGTGATGAAGGACGATAACTCGTGGGCCACCGAGATTCTGGCAGGAGGAGGAGGTGAGCTTCACGTGAAAATCCGGTTGATTGTGCATCACATAAAGTTAATGAAGAAAGCACATGCAGCGACGCAGAGGAACTCCACATAGAGCCACACCACAGAAAAGCTCCGAGAATTGATAGGTTACACGATTGATTATCTGGACAATTTTTTCAGATAAGCCCTATAAAATGGAATATTGTGGTAAACTTTGATAAATATTGTGTATGCTTAACAAATTCCATCACGAAATGATATTCATGCACTTGTGGCAAAAACAAAATTAGGCTCCAAAATGCATTAAAAATATCATTTTTGGAGGATTGATTTTGTTTATTTTTTTCCATGACTTTCACAAATGGCATTTCATGATAAATTCCTACAAGCATGCAAACATTTGTCAAATTTATCACACAAAAATTTGAGAATAATTTGATTTGTTTAATTTTTTTTTGATTTTACTGTTGATTGGATTAATATTTTTGTTTTGATTTTACTACTATTTATCAGGAAGTAATTGAGCTCGGCAGCGGACACTCCGTGTCCATGTGCGGGCGCCTTCAAGCTGTTGGTGTGGCCGCCTACCGTCATCATGCGGCTCCACTACTTGACCTTGACTTGACCCTGTCTTGCATTCGTCGGTCGTCTTCATGGGGTTGATTACTTGATTCTCGTCGCTCAGGCTGCCAGTATATACTGCACTTCACACGGTGGCCCTTTTGTCCCCTGCCAATCTCATCGAACCAAACCGATGGCATCCATCCATCCACAAAGTAGCAGCATGGCGGGGCCGGGGCGGCTCGCTGCCGTGCCGGAGGAGAGTACGAACGGCTCCGCCTCCCCGCCACTGGCCTCTACGGCGACTGGATTCGGACGGTCGCCGTGTTCGGAGCGCAGAGAAGACCGGCTATCTTCGGTCACAGCTGTTGAGTATAATGTTTATTAGGAAAGACGAGATAGACTAGGATTAGTTCTAGCTTGTCTTATATTTCAAGTAGATGATTGTACTTCTATATATATGCCCACGAGGCTGAAGCAATACAACAACTATTCCATCAGATCCCTCTCTTCCTTCTAACATGGTATCTATCGCAAGTCGATCATAAACCCTAGCCGCCACCGCTTCCGCACCCGCGCGCCGCCCCCGGGGCGGTCGGCCTCCATGACCGCCGCCGGGGGCCGCGCCGCCCGTACCTAGGGTTCGTCCGCCGGCCGTGTCGGCCGGCTGCCCTAGAGAGTCTTTTTTCCCCGATTTTTGATCCGGTTTTTCTCTCTCGCCGGTCGCTTTGATCGGCGTCTACTTTTTGGTTTTTTGGTCTATGTGATCCGGTTTGCGTCGCCCACCGCCGTCGTCGACCCCGTGCGCCTCTACTCCAACACCGGCGCGATTGGCCAGCTTCTTCACCGACCCGGCGGCCTCGCGCGTCGTCCACGCGTTTGCCCGTCGGTCGCCCCGACGCGGCGGCCTCGCGCGTCGTCCGTGCATCGGCCTGCTAGTCGCCCCGACCCGGCGGCCTCGCGTCATGCGGCGACCCTTCACCGCCGCCGTTTGCGTGACGGCCCGCCCGTCGATCTACGCCGGCCGTCACCGCCCAGCTCCGACCGGGACTCCTGCATCACCCCGACCCGGCGGCCTCGCGCCATGCGGCGGCCAATCATAGCCGCCTTGCCGCCCGCCGCCGTCGGCTTCATCTCGGACTCCGCCGCCACCACGCCTCCACCGAGCGGCGTCCCCGATCTCGCGCGCGATCGGCTTGATCACCCGCTCGCCGCCGCGATCTGCCTCATCTACACCGCGCGACCGACCTGGCACGTTGGTTGCACGCGCCTCCGCAGGTCCCGTGAAGATCGTCCTCGAGTTCAGCGCGCCTCTCCACCGATCGAGCATCGGGCTGCCGTTGTGTCGCCCCGTCGGGCCGCAGCGCCGCCGCCCCGAGGGCGTCCGCTCTAGGCCGTCCCGTGGCTGCATCGACCCTCGCGCCGCCGCTGCGTCGCCCCGTCGGGCCGTAGCGAGCGTGGCACGCGGTCCACGCCGCCGTCCCGAGGCCGTCCCCGCGATTGCACCGACTCGCGAATCGCCGTTGTGTCGCCCCTTCGGGCCGCAGCGTCGCGGTCCGCGGTCCCCGCTGCCGCCCCGAGGTCTTCCCGTCGTCGCCCCGACCCGCCTACCGCCGTTGCGTCATCCCTTCGGGCCGTAGCGCCGCGGCCCGCGGTCCACTCCGTCGTCACCGCGCGTCGACCTCCCGTGGTATGCGCCGCCCCGTCTCCCTTGGCGCGGGAACGCCACCGTCCGCGCCGGTCCTCGTCACGCCGTCAGGGTTCTTCGCCTACTTCGAGCATCGCCGCCGAGCTCATAACCTAGCCGCCGCCGCCGCCATCAGGCCGCTGCCGCCGCTCTTCTTCGGCTGCCGCCGCCGCTACCCCTGTAGCCGCTGCCGCCGCCCGTCCACCCCGTTCTTCTTCATCCAGCACCAGCCCGTCGCCAGCGTCGTCGTCATCTACCCCGACCGCTTCATCTACTCCGACAACCGCGTGCGACATTGGCCCCGCGCCGATTGGCGCCGCAACCATCGTCGAGTCCTTCTCTGTTGGCCTCTCCGACTTCTCCGACATGGCGTACAGCTCGTGCAGGTCCCTCGTCTACGCATGCCCGGTGCTGGCAACACCGATGCGTGCCTTCATCCACGACGTGTCCCCGGCCTGGCAAGCCTGGTCGGCGCTTCGTCAACTTCGTCTTCGTCCGTCTACGCATGCCCGGTGCTGGCAACACCGGTGTGTGCCTTCGTCCACGATGTGTCCCCGGGCTTGGCAAGCCCGCCGTGACGCGTCGTCAACAACATCTTTTTCCCGGTGCACCACTACTTCGACACCACTGCGCCCATGACTAACTCGGCGCCTCCTTGCGCCCGCGGCTCCACGGCGCCTTCCTCGACACCAGCCACCCCGACTCGACATCGACCACGGCATTCATCGCACGGCTACCTCGACCACGGCTCCACCACCACATGCTCTCAGCTACCTCGACAAACGGCACAAAGGGCTACCGCCTGCTTGAGCAACCTCGTCGGTTTTCACTCCAGCCACGACTCCGCGATGCGTCGACCGTTCCGGCTGTGGGGGGTGTCCGTCGGCTTGCCTTCGGATTCTTCTCCAGTCTCACCGTCTGCGTCGCTACCGTTGTGACTGCGGGGGGATGTTGAGTATAATGTTTATTAGGAAAGACGAGATAGACTAGGATTAGTTCTGGCTTGTCTTGTACTCCAAGTAGATGATTGTACTCCTATATATATGCCCACGAGGCTCAAGCAATACAACAACTATTCCATCAGATCCCTCTCTCCCTTCTAACAACAGCGGATCCAGCTACTCCAGTGCTTCGACTTCTTACCTATCCAACAACTCCAGCTGCTCCTCCGGTTCGGCGTCTGCCGCTGGACGGCTGGAGTGCTTCGGCGGCCAACAAGAGCTCAAGAGGATTGCTCGTGGAATGGTCGGCGACGGGTACACTCAGCGCATGGTCCAAGCATTCCACGACGCTTCATCCGCACCAGCAATGCTCGTCTTTGTCAATGACATCATTCAGGTTAACAGGGAGGAGAAGCTACAAGCCATGCTACAACATGTAATATTTATGAATGGTCAC
>LT934114.1:748414770-748462689 GCA_900231445.1 Triticum turgidum subsp. durum
CATAGACATGAGTTGTCATTTGATTAACGGGATCACATCATTAGAGAATGATTTGATTGACTTGACCCATTCCATTAACTTAGCACTTGATCGTTTAGTATGTTGCTATTGCTTTCTTCATGACTTATACATGTTCCTATGACTATGATATTATGCAACTCCCGAATACCGGAAGAACACTTTGTGTGCTACCAAACGTCACAATGTAACTGGGTGATTATAAAGGTTATCTACAGGTGTCTCCGATGGTACTTGTTGAGTTGGCATAGATCGATATTAGGATTTGTCACTCCGATTGTCGGAGAGGTATCTCTGGGCCCTCTCGGTAATGCACATCACTATAAGCCTTGCAAGCAATGTGACGAATGAGTTAGTTGCGGGATGATGCATTACGGAATGAGTAAAGAGACTTGGCGGTAACGAGATTGAACTAGGTATTGAGATACCGACGATCGAATCTAGGGTAAGTAACATACCGATGACAAAGGGAACAACGTATGTTGTTATGCGGTTTGACCGATAAAGATCTTCGTAGAATATGTGGGAGCCAATATGAACATCCAGGTTCCGCTATTTGTTATTGACTGGAGACGTGTCTCGGTCATGTCTACATAGTTCTCGAACCCGTAGGGTCCGCACGCTTAACGTTCTGTGACGATCGATATTATGAGTTTATGTGTTTTGATGTACTGAAGGTAGTTCGGAGTCCCGGATGTGATCACGGACATGACGAGGAGTCTCGAAATGGTCGAGACATAAAGATTGATATATTGGACGACTATATTCGGAAACCGGATGAGTTCCGGGGATCATCGGATAATTACCGGGGTATCGGGGGGTTACCGGAACCCCCCGGGGAGTCAATGGGCCTTAATGGGCCATAGTGGAAAGGAGGAGGAGGCGGCCAAGGTGCCCCCCCCATGCCCAATCCGAATTGGGAGGGGGGCTGGCCCCCCTTTCCTTCTCTCCTTCTCCCCCTTCCTTCCGTCTCCAACTCCAACTTGGGAAGGGGGAATCCTACTCCCACTGGGAGTAGGACTCCCCCCTTGGGCGCGCCTAGGAGGCCGGCCCTCTCCCCCTCCTCCAGTCATTTATATACGGGGGAGGGGCACCCCATAGACACACAAGTTGATCATTGATCTCTTAGCCGTGTGCGGTGCCCCCCTCCACAATAATCCACCTCAGTCATATCGTTGCAGTGCTTAGCCGAAACCCTGCGCCGGTAGCTTCATCATCACCGTCATCACGCCGTCGTGCTGATGAAGCTCTCCCTCGACACTCAGCTGGATCGAGAGTTTGTAGGATGTCACCGAGCCGAACGTGTGCAGATCGCTGAGGTGTCGTACTTTCGGTACTAGGATCGGTCGATCGTGAAGACGTACGACTACATCAACCGTGTTGTCATAACGCTTCCGCTTACAGTCTAAGAGGGTTCGTAGACAACACTCTCCCCTTTCGTTGCTATGCATCACCATGATCTTGCATGTGCGTAGGAATTTTTTTTAAATTACTACGTTCCCCAACAGTCAGTACCTTTGACAGAAAGTTTTGTGGCTCTTTCACAATTCTCCATGCCGTTGAGAGAATGAGTCCTCTGTTAATTGCTTGGATATTCCTTACTCCTACGCCTCCTTCAGTTTTGGGGGTACAAATGTGCTTCCAGGCTCGCAGACAAAGTGTTTTCTTGGAAGGTTCCTCCTTGACTTCAGACTTGCATGTTACAACAGTTCTTGTTTTTGTTTGTGTTGGGTTTTTCAGTTTTCTTCGTTCCTTTTTCTTTCCCTTTTTATTTTTTATTCTTAATTCATATATTTTAAATCCATAAATATTTTTAAATTCATGAAGATTTTTTGAATCCTTGCTTTTTTTTCATATTCATGAACTTTCTTCATATTCATGATCTATTTTTCATTTTTGTGAAAATTTTCAAACTCATGATTTTTTCTCAAATTTGTGATTTGTTTTCGAAGTTTGTGAACTTTTTTTAAAATGCTTGAGCTTTTTACAATTTTTGTGATTTTTTTGCTCAAATTTTCATGATTTTTTTTAAATTAGTGGAGTTTTTAAATTTAGAATTTGTTTTAAAATTCATGAACTTTCATTAAATCTTTGAACATTTTTTAAAATTTCGAATTTTTTAATTCACTAGTCAATGTGTACGTGCAATGCACGTTAATTTGAAGTCTCTTAAGTACGCGCAGATATTAAGTAGGATATTATTTGCGTGTTATTATGTGATTAGCATTATATTTGGCATGAAATTAACTTCACGCTAGTGTTGAGCGCTCGACATTGAAGCAGTCTAGGTCGTTGGATTGACATGATTTGATGGCCGAGATTAGTTGGATCTGCTCCTTTTGATCTTTTTATATTGGTATATAGATAAAAAGCCTAGGAGTCGGTTTTTACTTTGGTATCTATTGGTTTTTTCTTGAACCAATAGCATGGTCAATGGTTGTGCATCCGATTCCACATGGATGATGAGATATGCACCGATGTCTTCTTGTTGGCATCAAGCATGACGACATTCGCGTGTGTTCACTCCGAGGACGCTAGGCCAACGACCTCGGTAATGTGGTGGATGTTACATCTCTGTTTATGCCGGTGTGGTAGGACAATGGAAAAATCGTTAGCCTCTTGACGGCCATGGGGATGGTCTGATGTGGGAATCCGTCTCACCCATCTACTAGTGAAGCTCCGGCCTAGTGTGGAGAACTGACAGCCGTGACTCAAAAGATACGTTTTCAAGCTTATGTTTGGAACACACTGCATGTCTGAGGTGAAAACCCTTGTTCTGGTGTTTGCTATTCGGGATCAACAGTGATAAACTTGCATCGTTATCTTATTGATGACATTGTCTCCTTGCTGATGCATTGGCCTTATGTTGTTGGTCTATGGAATCAGAATGGAAATCCTTGTCCCGATCCTCACCAGTCAGACATGATAACGACATGGGCGAGACTATCTCTTCTTAAAAACGTTGTGTCGGCCTACTCGTATGTGTTACAGACTTACCTGTAAAGGTTCAACTGTAGTTGCCTATGTTTTGCATTTCACTACTTTAACCTTGTTGCCTTGCATTAACTTTAATAAAAATGATTGTGTACATCACTTGATGAGGGCGAGGGTTTGAACCTCCTTTTAGGAAAAAAAAAACAACAACAACGGTGTAGCACTTTCGTTGTTGCCCGGCACGGACATGCTGTGGCTGTGGTTCCTTTGGTGAGGGCAACTCCAACGCACGACCCCAAACAGACATTTGTTTCGTCCGCTTTTCGTCCGTTTGGGGTGACAACGGGGTGGTGTTCGCCCGAATTTATGGATGCGTCGGCCGTGTGCCCAACGCACGGCCACATCTCGGTCAGGTACATATTTTTTGCAACACATATCTTTATTTTCATCATTGATTTTTGATACATTGAACCATATCACCAAATCTTGAATAGAATAGCAAGACCAAAGAAAATAAGAATCACAAGAAGACATTTTAGAAGATATCCAACTTCCATAACTGCTCCCGTATGTTGAATTAGTGCCTTCTCAATACATTCATTGTTGATCTGCGGAGGCTCGATCTCGCGTGCTTCTTTCTTCTTCGAGTCTAAAGAAGTAGACATTGCTTCTTCACATCTAGTCTCATCTCTAGCCTCTATTCTAGCAACAAGTGCACGAACATCTATTAAATTGCGCTCTATCAATAGATCGATGCATTCTTCTTTCCAATATCAAAAGTTGCATCCATCCTACACAATAAATATTTGAGTGTAAGTAAAACTAGCCGAATCCGAGAGCACAACCAAAGCTAAAGTAGCACATACCCCATCATTTGAGCACTTGGTGAACACTCCGGGATGTTCCGGCGTTGTAGACACGCGGCGCAAGACCTTCCGTGGGTAGTCGTCGCACTTTATAAGTGGCAACGGTGCGCCGACGAGTCTTTGGGCCAGCACCGAGCCCGGACGACGGTCGTTCGTGTTTTTGCCGGCGAACCGCCAACGGGGTAGATCCGAGCGGCTAGAGGTGGAGTCAATACCTGCATGCGGCCTGGCGGCTTTGCCGGGGCTTTTCGGCCGGTGCCCGGCCAGTCCATGGCACAACGCAGCCTCCCGCAGCCGGGTGAGCTCAACTTCGGCCGCATCCGCTCCAAATCCGACCGTCGGTTCCGCTAAAATCAGGTGGTCGGGGTTGGGCTGATCGGGGCGTCGAGGGAACGGGGGCTGCACAGCGGCGAATGGGGGCTAAGACAAGGGTAGGGGCGAGCGCGTGGCCGTGCTGCATAGCGATACGTCTGAGAAAAATGGCGACGACGGCTAGGGACGAGAGGGGAAAGGGTGCGGCTGGAGGGGGAAATAGAAAAAGGAGGGGCGGCGTCTGTATCCCGGACGGGCGGGTCAGAGGAGGACATGGACAGGCGCCACGTGTGGTCCACGCATGTCCGTTCGTCTGTAAACTCGGCCCAAAACTGGGTCGAGAATGGGTCAAAAAAGGACATTGGTCCGTTTGCTTTCGGTCATTTGGCGGTCTATTTTGTTCATTTACCTAGAACGGATGCGGCTGTACCATTTTGGATCGTGCGTTGGGATTGCCCTGAAGGCACGTGCGGGCGCCTTCCTAGAAGCTGTTGGTGTAGCCGCCAACCGCGGCTCCGGTACGCGGTACTTGGTGTTGACTTGATCCACGTCTTGCATCCGTTGGTCGTCGTCACGGGGCACCGGTATATCAGTATTCTTCTCGCGCGGGCTCCCACTCCCAGTAGTGCACTTCACGCGGTGCTTTTCTCTCTCTCCTGCCAATCTCATCGAACCAAACCAATGGCGTCCATCCATCCACAAAGTAGCAGCATGGCGGGGCCGCGGCAGCTTGCTGCCGTGCTGGAGTTGAGCTCCGCGGCCGCCTCCCCGCCGCGTGATGGCCTCTACCGCGACTAGATTCGGACGGTCGCCGTGTCCGGAGCGCAGAGGAAATCAACCATCTTGGGTCATAGCGGATCCAGCTACTCCACTGCTTCGAGTTCCTGCCCGTCCAACAACTCCGGCCACTCCTCCGGTTCAGCGTCCGCCGTTGCGCTGGAGCGCTTGGGCAACCATGAGCTCAGGGGGATTGCTCACCGAATGGTCAGTGACGGGTACGCCCAGCGCATGGTTGAAGCATTCGTCCGCGCATCTCCTGCGCCAGAATTCCAATTCGTTGGTATCCCGGACCATGCTCTCACAAATTGGTTCTTCGAGCTCGACGTCGACTGGGTTCTCCAAATCCAAGATGAGCATGGCTTACGGCGTCTGCTCCGAGACAAGCCGGCAACGACGCAAGACTTGGTCGACAAGTGGATCCGGGCTCTTACGGTAATTGCCGCCAGTATCACTGAGTTGGTATGCGCCTTCTACAGGACGCCGGCGGTCACAGTGTTTGGCAAAGCGAGCATCACCAAAATGCTCGATGTCGTGGATGTCATCATCACCGTTGTCGAAGTGGAGAAGCTACAGGTCGTGCTTGACATGTTTACATGTGTCTGTGGTGCGTCGCAGATGTTAAGCATTTTCAACGAGATAGGCGGCATGTTCGAGAGACAAGCAAAGAGGCTAAGTGAGATCACAGTAAGCACGATGGAGGAGGTGAGGACACTCGTGGAGGAAGATGACTCATGGGCTATCGAGATCTCGCGAGGAGGAGGCGAGGTTCACAAGAACACTCGGCTCATCATGGATTGCGTCGTATCCATGAAGAATGCACGGACTTCAATGCAAAACTCTGCACCAAGACAAAGTACTGAAACCTTCGTGGCGTGATTGATGGCACAATCGATTCTATGAAGGATCTGCTCTTCACAAAATCAGAGTCATGCTCGGATCAAGGCCTCCGGTATCTGTTCCTGCTCAACAATTTTTATTTCGTAGCTCGTGTGGTCTCTGAGTCATCAGCATCTCCTGCATACCTAAATCAATTGCATTATTGTGAGAAGTACATGGATAGTTATCTTGATGTTTCTTGGAGGCATGTACTCTCCTGCATACCAAAATCGAGATTTCCTGGACCGATCCATTGTTGGATAAACACGTCTTCATTGGTGAAATTTGAGTTGGCATTTCACAAGACGTACCAGACTCAGGAGTTGTGGAAGGTTCCGGACCCTCGGCTCAGAGATGCGCTGCGGAGAGCTATCATTGAGAGAGTCATTACAGGTTACCGCAACTACCTGGAGGAGCATCCGGAGCTAGAGAAACACGTTGGCCGCGAAAGCAGTAGTCCTAATGTTTTGAAGGAGATGTTGGAAGAGCTATTTGAAGGGTGAAAACTGCTTGAGTTATGGAACAGGCTCACCCGGCAGACAAGGCCAGAGTAATGTTTCATCATTATAGTTGGAATTTTTTTTCATTTTCATTTGAAGTGAAGTTGTACTCTGAATTTTGGTGGTAGCTTAATAAGCGCCAGATACTATATCAACTGTACACCAGCTGCGGGTGTGTTTTTTATTGTGATTCCGTATCAGATCCTTCCACATTCTGCTCCTGGAATTTCGTAGAGCTAATGTATATCACTGAAATTTAGTATGATGCTCTACGATGCTCTAGCACGGAGGTATATACAACCGGTCAATTAATCATCATTTGCAAGCGACTTCTTGACACGATCATTCTTTATCAGCTTCTGTGGAGCTCTGCACGGAGTCGGGAGAAGGGAGGGTTTCATGCGTTTGACGTATGAAACAAAACATGACTGATCACCTTAAAATTGTGGTAGTTTTCGCCACAAATTTGTAAAGTGGTAGTTTGTGGGCACGGTTTGACGAATTGCGGTAGTTTTTCGTTAAATACTCGTCTTGTGCGGTTGTGAATTCTACTTCTTCATAACACAACTGATCACCTTAGAATTCTGAACAGTGTGAGTAGAGTAACAGTATTTTCCTTTAGCAATGAACTGATGCTATCGTTGCTGATTATTTAAACAGAAACAGTACAGCATGTTGCGCAAACTGAAAAAGCAAACACGACGGACAGCTTTCTATCTCGGCAGTAGTTGCATTGAAATATTCCTCACCTCCAACTCCGTCCCTTTCTGTCTCGGCAGTGTTCCTAGCGAGTATTTAGAAAAAAAAAACTACCACAATTCGTGGAACCGTGCCTACAAACTATCACTTTACAAATTTGTGTCAAAAATTACCATTTCTCACTAATCCTTGACTAAAAACTACCAAGTCTGAAAAGAGCCCGATTTGGCTCTTTTAAGCACGTTTCTGACAGAGTTGGCCCACACATAAGCAGGCTAAAAAAGCAATCGGGTCCCTAGTTTTTTTTTCAAAAAAGCAATCTAGTCCTTGGCGAGGCCCAGCACGCTCGCGGCGACCGCGGCGGCGGCGGCTGCGCACGCACGCAAGCCAGCCGGCCAGCAAGCGGCGAGCGTCGTGGCGGCGGTGCTCGTGCTCCTCTACTTCACCTCGCTGCAGCAGCAGCCCAGCCCCTCTTCTCCTTCTCCACTGTCTCCTCTCCGTCTCCTTCTCCTCTGCCTCCTCTCCTTCTCTTGCAGCAGCAGCACGGGCACGAGCTCCTCCTCTCGCGCAGCCCCGCCGCACTGCACAGCCGCACCTCGTCGCAGCCCCACTGCCACACGCGCACACGCAGCCGTGCGCACAGCCCTTGCGCAGCCGCTCGAGCAGCCGCCCCGCCGGCTCGCCGCAGCAGCGCGTGCAGGATCCTCCCCTTGCCTGACGCAGCCGGGCCCCATGGCACGCGCAGCTCGCAGGGCCGCCACGCCGCCGCCGTCGCGCATCCCAGTGCCTCCTCGCACACGTGCACGCAGCCGCCCACCCCCTCCAGTCGCTGGAGGACTGGATTGCTTTTTTAAAAAAAACCTAGGGAGCCGATTACTTTTTTAGCATGCTTATGTGTGGGCCAACTCTGTCAGAAACGTGCTTAAAAGAGCCAAATCGGGCTCTTTTTAGACTTGGTAGTTTTTTGCCACGGTTTAGGAAAAAGGCGGTAGTTTTTCGCACAAAATCGTAAGGTGATACTTTTTCGTCACGGTTTCGTGAATTATGGTAGTTTTTGGTTAAATACTCGTTCCTAGCTTAGTCTCCGCTAAGACGTGACGACCAAAAATGGTAGAACGTGGTGTGGTGGAGGACGCTCCTCGTGCCGAGCCGTCGCTAGCTCGCCAGTGAGAGCGAAGCAGTCAAGACCAAGAGCAGTGGTCCGATTACAACGATTTATGGATCCGGTTGGCTCCTGGAAACTACTGCGTCGACGCGTCTGACAGCTGCTCGTGTGGCCGTCGTCCATCTCGCGGTCCGGCAGCTGGTCTCGACACGGCAACCGGTGACCTGGGCCCTGCACTCTCGTCTACACGCGGCTCCAGCCTCCGGCTGTCCGGCATACAAGTCTTGATCCCGGTGTGGCGGTCTCCCGGGATCGAGGAAATGGCTGTTCCTGTCCAAGGAAATGGCTGTTGATTTCAGCCTCTCATCGAGCTCGCCGACCAAGGGCGTCCATCCACCAAGCAGAAGCATGGCGGGCCGGCTTGCTGCCGTGCCGGAGGAGGCCACCGACGGCTCCCCGGCTGCCTGCCAGTGCCCGCCGACCAACCTCTACCGCGACTCGATCCGGAGCGTCGCCCTTCCCCGAGGGCAGTACATCAGATCGACTCTGTTCGCCCACTCCGGTCAAAGCGGATCCAGCTTTTCCGGCGCTTCGAGTTATTACCCGTCCAGCGACTCCGGCTGCTCCACGGGCCCTGGATGGGGATCCGCCCCCACCCAGCTGCTCGCGTTGATCTCTAACCGTATGGTCGGCGACGGCTACACCCAGCGCATGGTCCAAGCATTCGAGTACGGTGGCGACCCGGACCGCGTGCTGGGGGCTTGGTTCTTCGAGCTGGACGTGGACTGGCTTGCCCAAACGCACCTCCAGGACATGCCGGCGTCGTCGCTCCAAGACTTGGCCGGGAGATGGATTCGAGCTCTCACCGTGATAGTCTTCAATATCAGAAATCTGATGGTCGCCGTTCACAAGGAGCCGCCGGTCATGGTGGCACGGTTTGGCAAAGCAAGTGTCTCCGCGATGCTCGTCTTCGTCAACGCCATCCTCGCTGCTCCTAGAGCAGAGACGTTTCGGGCCGTGGTAGACATGTTCGTGTGTGTCTCAAGTGTATCATACTACATGTTTACCACACTCGTGATCTCTCCCGAAGCCAAAAGCATTTTCGGCGAAATAGGCGGCTTGTTGGAGAGGGAAGGAAACATGTTGCTTGAGGCCATATGCAGCATGATGGAGGAGGTCAGGACACTCATCGAAAACGATGACTCGTGGGCTGTCGAGATTCTGCGAGGAAGAGGCGAGGTTCACAGGAACACTCGGTTGATGGTGGATTGCATCATGTCCATGAAGATGACACGCACCTCCGTGCACAGACACGACACTGAAAACCTTCGTGGCATGGTAGAAAACTCCGTTGATTATCTGAAGGATGTGCTCCTTCGAAAATCGGAGCTATGCTCGGATCTAAGCCTGAGGTACCTGTTCCTGCTCAACAATTACTATTTCATAGCGCAGGTGTCTGAGCCATCAGGAGACAATTATGGACTTAAACTTACACCTGAATGTGAGAAGTACATGGATAGTTATCTTGATGCTTCTTGGGGGCATGTGCTGCCATGCCCACAGAAATCAAAATTTTCCGAGCTGCTCTGTTTTTGGTGTTATTGGATTGACGACTCTTGGCTGGTTAAATTCGAGTCAGCATTTCATCAAACTTACGAGGCTCAGAAGTTGTGGAAGGTCCCGGATCCTCAGCTCAGAGATGCGCTGCGCAGAGCTATCGCCATGAAAGTCATGTCAGGTTACCGGGCCTACCTGAGGGACCATCCGGTGATAGAGCAACACGTTACCCGCGGAAGAAGCAGCAGTCCCGAGGTTTTAGCGTTTATGTTGGGACATATATTCGAAGGATGAAAACTGCTTGAGGCATCGGGCATAGTCAACCGACAAATAAGAGACTGGACTTGTTGTATTTATAATTATTTCTTCCGTTTTGAAGTGAAGTTGTATTCTGAATTTCATTGGTGACTTGAGCGTCGGGTACTACATCATCTGGTCACATTCTCTGTGTGTGATTTTGTTTGATTTCTTGAGTGTATGCCAATAGTTTCGCGTCAATTTCATTCATATATTTCCTAAAATACGCAATCATAGATAATTGCCATTCTTTTGAGTTCGCACAACATTATACTATGCACACTTACTTTCATCTTGTTCAGCAAAACTTCAGCTTGCTTGACAGGGTCACTCAAACGTACAGGACAACAGGTAGCGTTGTACTGAACAACAAAATGGTAAAACTTCAACACAGAAGATAGTCTTTTCTATGTAATAACTGTACTGTTCATATGTGAAAATGAACTCTCATTTCTTATGAACTTGTTAGATTATTAATACACCTGTAGATTTTTTTGTGTAAGATAGTAGGCTTAACTCTGAATATATTAATATAACGGGTTAGTTGGATAGATGCTAATTTCATTCTCACTCTTTAGCTAAACTGACAATCTCGGCAACATGCATCCTCATCACAGAGCAGCCAACGCCTTTTCAACAGCCAAAGATGAATCAGCAAACATAGAGGCGGCAGTACCACAAAATCTCACCGTTGATTTGAGACTTATCCCTTAACAAGCATCAAAACCACAAGACAGCTGAATTACAACGTTCATGGCCCGCATTGTGAATCTGTGATGCATTTATATAACTATTTCTACTATGCAAGAACAAGATCCACCTGTATGAAAGTCTAGCTAATGTCTACATATAAAGAGGAGAAGAAATGAAGCGAAGAACCATATATCACCATAATTTAGTATGCTATTCTATGATGCTCTAGCACAGAGGTACGTACAACCGGTCAATCTTCATTTGCAAGCGACTTCTTGACACGATCATTATCTTGTGGAACTCTGCACAGAGTGAGGAGAACGGAGAATTTCATGCGTTCGACAGGCATTCATTATCTTGCAATGCTCTGCCTCATCGTATCGTACATTGATGAATGCATCGTACTAATACGTTATCTGCAATGGGATAAGGGAACGACCGAACGAGTGAGCAGTTCATAGTATTGTTAATCTTTATAGAGAACACATTAAAGAGAATAGTTCAACTTTGTTTATAGAGCTATATTATCAGTACAGACAGTTCAAATCCGAATAGCCGAAGCAGGAGACAGTAGCTCAGGTAACAATCTGCTGAAATGAATCATAACTGTACTTTGAGTATAACTTTGAGGACGACTGGATTGAGGCGATGGGCGCAGAGAGGGAGGGGGAGGAAGGAGACTAGAGAGCACCATGTCTGGCTCTTCGAGGAGCTCGAGGCCAAAATAACATTCGTGCAAGTCATGAAAAAAAAAAGGACTCCAAAATGCTTTTGAAAATAGCATTTTTGGAGTGTCGGTTTTGTTTATTTTACCACGACTTGCACGAATATTATTTCGGCATGAAAATGTGCGAGAACTGAGAAAATTTGTCAAAGTATGCACATACTTTTTTTTAGATTTTTTAAACTATTTTTTCGATTTTACTGCTCATTGGAAAGCATATGAGCTCGAGCTGAGAATAGCGACATCCACGCGGCGCGGCCATTCTTGTTCTCTCTCTTGAGCTTTGCCGAGTCGATCTTGTTTCACGCGGTGGTTGGGCTGAAGGAGATGCACCGGGTGGGACGTGGCCCCCTCCACCGACCGGAGCCGTTGCTTCGCTCGCTCGCTGCATCGCGCGCCGCCGAAGACTTGTCGTTACGGACGCTGCTCCATTACAGTGCCTGCTGTTCGCTGTTGGCCCGTGTCCTGCAATCAGTGTCCCGGGCCTGCGCTTCACACGGTTTCAACCTCTCTTTTTTTTTTTGAAACAAAAAGAAGCAACAGTGTAGCATTTTCGTTCGTTGTTGTCCGACAACGGCATGTGGGTGCTTTGGTGCCTCTCGTGACGCGGCCCGGGGTCTTGACTTGACCCGGGACTTGCATCCGTCGGTCGTCGTCGTCACGGGGCCGGTTTACTGACCAGTGCTGATTCTCGTCGCCCCGGCTCCCACAATCCCAGTACTGCACTTCACACGGACACGGTGCTTTTCTCTCTCCCCCTGCCAATCTCATCCAACCAAGCCAATGGCGTCCATCCATCTACAAAGCACTCCCTCCGTTATTAAATATTTGTCTTTTTAGAGATTTCAAATGGACTACCACATACGGACGTATATAGACATATTTTAAAGTGTAGATTCACTCATTTTGCTCCGTATGTAGTCACTTGTTGAAATCTCTAGAAAGACAAATATTTAGGAACGGAGGGAGTAGTAGCATGGCGGAGCCGGGGCGGCTTGCTGCCGTGCCGGAGGGGAGCTCCGCCCCGCCGCCGCGCAGCCTCTACCGCGACTGGATTCGGACGGTCCCCGTGTCCGGAGCGCAGAGGAGATCGACCATGAGACCAACCATCTTGGGTCATAGCGGATCCAGCTTGTCCACCAGTGCTTCCAATTCCTGCCCATCCAACAACTCCGGCCACTCCTCCGGTTCAGCGTCCGCCGTTGCGCTGGAGCGCTTGGGCAACCAAGAGCTCTGGAGGATCGCTCGCCAAATGATCAGCGACGGGTACACCCAGCGGATGGTCCAAGCATTCGACGGCACATCTCCTGCACCCGCACTGCTCGCCAATTGGTTCTCGGTGCTCGACGTCGACTGGGTTCTACAAATCCACGACAAGCATGGCTTACGGCGGCTGCTCCAAGACAAGCCGGCGACGACGCGAGACTTGGTCGACAAGTGGATCCGGGCTCTTACTGTAATTGTCACTAGTATCACTGAGTTGCACTTCAACATCCAGACGCCGGCGGGCGCACTGTTTGGCAAAGCGAGCATAACCGGGTTGCTTGATGTCGTGGATGTTATCATCACTCTTCTCGAAGCGGAGAAGCTAGAGGTCATGCTTGACATGTTTACCGTTGTCTGTCGTGTGTCGGGCATGCTTCCGCCGGTCAACATCTCTCCGGGCGCCCAAAGCATTTTCAATGAGACAGGCGGCCTGTTGGAGAGAGAAAGAAACAGGCTGATTGAGATCATATCAAACACGGTGGAGGAGGTGAGGGCACTCATTGAGGAAGATGACTCGTGGGCTATCCAGATCCCGCGAGGAGGTGCCGAGGTTCACAACAACACTCGCTTCATCGCGGATTGCATAGTATCCATAATGAATGCGCAGACTTCAACGCGAATCTCTGCACCGAGCCACATCTCTGAAAACCTCGGTGGCCTGATCGATGGCACAATCGCTTATCTCAAGGGTCTGCTCTTCACAAAATCGGAGTCATGTGGTGTCTGAGTTATCAGGACCTTTCGTTCCTGATCGGTGGCACCTCACACTTCCGCCTGAATGTAAGAAGTACATGGATAGTTATCTCAATGTTTCTTGGGGACATGTGCTCTCATGCATACCAAAATCGAGATTTCCTCGACCGATCCGTTGTTGGATCAACACCTCTTCACTGGCCAAATTCGAGTCAACATTTCACAAAATATACCAGGCTCGGAAGTTCTGGAAGGTTCCGGACCCACGGCGCTCAGAGGTGTGCTGCGGAAAACTATCACCAAAAGAGTCATTTCAGGTTACCGTGACTACCTAGAGGACCATCCGGAGCTAGAGAAACATGTTGGCCGCCAAAGGAGCAGTCCAGAAGTTTTGAAGGAGATGTTAGGAGAACTATTTGAAGGATGAAAACTGCTCGAGGTATGGAACAGGGTCCCCTGACAAATAAGAGGCCAGAGTAATGTTTCAGCGTTGTGCTTTTTTTAAATCCCCTTCCTTTTTGAAGTGAAGCTGTGTTGTATTCTGAATTTCCTTGGTAGCTTAATAAGCGCTAGATACTGTATCACCTGGGCACCAGCTGCGGGTGTAGTTTTTATTTTGATTTTGTGGTTCCATTTCAAATACTCCCACATTCTGCTTCTTTGCCAATTTGGTACTACCTCTGTACCGAAATATTTGTAATTGGGGGAACTTGTACTGCTAGTTCCCCCAACTAAAGTATTTTGGTACTAGTTTCCCTCAACTACAAGTATTTCACAAGTATTCGGTACGGAGGGAATATATAGATAAAGATAAGCGGCATGTGCTACTTTTTGATTATACGGCATTCTGTATGCACTTATTTTGGTTTGGTTCAGTAAAACTTCAGCTTGCAGATGCCAAGAGCACTGAAACGGAAGGGATGGGGTAATTTCGTCACAAAAACAGCTGTATTTGCTATGCATCTGTACTACTTTATATGTGAGAATCCATTTGCACTTCCTTATACACTTGTAAGAGTACTAATGCTTATCTGACAATTATGCACCATTATATATATTTAGACCAGCAGAAATAAACATTGTTGATACACTACTCTTGACCTTTTTCTTTAATCTGCTACAGTATAATGGATTAATTGGACACACGTTAATACCATGTTCATTCTTGAGCCAGACTCACAATCTCCGCAACATGTATCTTCATCACAGATTTGCGAACGATTTTTCAACAGAGAAAAACAGAAGCTGCGAAGCACGAAGACTTTTCCTTCAACACACATCAAAACACTTCGTGTTAATTACATAACCCAGTAACCCACAATACAGCTGAATTACAACGCGCTCATGACCTGCATTGTGAAGCTACGATGCATTTACTTGTACAACTATTTTTACTCTGCAAGATCCACCAGTACGAAAGTCTGGCTATTATCACCAATCCGAGTTGGAGAAACGGAACCATGTCGTAGAACAACACGGAAGAAGATGTCGAAATCGTCGCACCGGTAGTTTTTCTCCTTAACGGACGCATCAACTACCAAGATCTGACAGAGCTAATATATTTGATGACAAAAACTCTCACAAGACCTTCATCTATGTCGGACCAGACATTATCGAGGTAGGGAGAGTCGGGAACATGTTATTCCAAAACGACACCACCGTCACCACATTATCAATGCTGCGAGAGAATAAAACTAAAGAAAAAAAAATGGACTGAGTCCCCGCTCCTCCTGCCGCTGACGAGGCCGCCGTATGGGGGAGAGGGGGGCCGAGGCAGCTATGTGGAGAAGACCTTTGGTGAACTCGGATCCTCTTGATCTCCTTGATTTCATCCATCTCTCTAATAGTCATTTTCTATTTTGGTGCCTATAGCGCCAGTTATAGCAATAACCGTAGGAGGCACACACCCTGGTTTGCAATGGGCCAGCGCGTTTGAGAAGCTCCAACGGTTTTGTGAAGCTTCTAGAGGCCTCCTACTGGTTTATTTTTATTTTTTATTTTTTGGGTCGGGTTTTACTTGGTTTTTTCTTTTTCATTTATGTTTTTTCCTTTTTTTTAACTAACAATTTTTTTCAAATCCACAAGCTTTTAAGCTCTTAAAGATTTTTTTCAAATTCTTAAAGATTTTTCAAATTCACAAAAAAAATCACGAACTTCCAAAAGGCCAATGGTCACCTGGTCCACCGATCGAATTAGGCGAGCGACCGACCCCGCATTGTTGGGCTGACCAACGCGAGTGGGCGTCGTAAGCTCTGCTTCGCTAGGGGTCGCAACAAGCCCTAAGGAGGAGCTATCTCTCTCATATACTTGATAAACAAGTTGGTCTTTTTAGACAATATTTTTTGAGAAACACCTATAATTTTATTCATACTCATAACAATTACAGGTACGCTAATTTGTAATTAAAATCTAAGTAAATACAAAGTAACTCATATGACTAAGAATTAAAATGAAATATCTTGAAAATACCTTTTTCATGATATCAATCTATGTTGGAAGAAATACTCCAAAGACTTCGGTAAAGAGGCTGCAATTGGATTAGAGCAACATTGTTGTCGATCTTTCACCCGCAAGAACATTACCAATAATGGTATTTTTAAAAGCGTCTTGAGTCGCCCATCCAAAAAGATGGAAAGCCTTGATCAAAGAATGTACTTGGGCCAGGGATGATTCCCTAGAAGTGCAGGCCGTCGGATCACAGTATCTTCATCATGATGTCGATGAAAGATTTCAACTTCACAAAGAATCAAACCAACAAAAAGAAGTTTGACACACCAAGATAAACTCATCAGATCCAATAAACGGATCTGCCGGGACAGAAAGCTCTCTAATCTCATGGCACCGCCATAACGAGAGTAATTTTATTCTCACACAAAACGGTAATCAGTAGACGATAACGAAAAGCGTAGAACTCTTGAAGATGTGAGGTCTACTCACCTCTCAGCGCCAAGATGGCAGCCGGCGGCGAGGGAGCGAAAAATTCCTGGCGGTTGCGGTGGCGGCTGCCTAGACGAAACCCTGGAAACATGGCTTTTTTTTAGACAAATGAACAAGTTGGTTTTTTTTAGGGGAAATGAAGAAGCTGTCAGACGAGACTTTATTATTGGTATACCGATCGGTTCAGCACGGACTGAAATAGGAGCCGGTTCGACAGGAAGCTTTTGAAAACACAGTGCACCCAGGTAAATAAGAAACAAGATGAGGGCTTTGGAAGACGCCCTCGTGGATAGCTTTTCCTCGATGCTGACCACTCGTAGCCCACATTACATTATCGTTTTGTATTCTTCGTGCTTTCCCATTACCATGGTGAGAACCCACGATTGGCCCCCAAATCCGGCACGGAGCTATCTCTCTTCCTCTAAAACCTGGCCAGCTGGGGAGCTCGAAGGAGCTTCGTCCGACTGGGAGGTTGATTTCGCCGCCACGGCAGATTGACTTGGCGGTCTGGAGGTCGCCACGCCACGGCGGCGAGGAGGAGCGAGCTGGGGCAGGCTGAGGGAAATGCACCGGGACGGCGGGACGGGCACCAGGGCGCCGCGTGGTCCCCTCGAGCAGACCGAGCCACCGCTTCGCTTTCGCCGCATCGCCGTCATCACGCGGCTCCGGTCGTGTTGACCCCGCACCTCGACGGTCGTCACACGGTTCCAGCAATCAGGCTGGTTAAAGTGGGAGTAAAATAGGTAGTAACATACATGCCACATAAGCAAAAAAGATGATGTGTCAGGTAATTAATGAAGAGAGAGACAAATAGAGTAACATAATATGTTACCATCACATAGCGGTTCACAATGCAAAATGAGTCTATAAAGTAATAAATGAGGTGATGCATGACACTACACATATGTTACTACCCACTATAGAGGTAGTAACATAGACTAGTAACATATGCATGTTACTAGTCTAAGTTACTCCCCACTATGACCAGCCTCAGAATCTGTGAGTGACCCGGCCCTTGGGTCACCTCTGACTGTTCCTGTCCAAGGCAATCGGCGTTGATTTCAGCCTCTCATCGAGCTCGCCGACCAAGGAAGGGCGTCCATCCACCAAGTAGAAGCATGGTGGGCCGGCTTGCTGCCGTGCCGGAGGAGGCCATCGACGGCTCCCCGGCTGCCTGCCCGCCGAGCAACCTCTATCGCGACTCGATCCGGAGCGTCGCCCTTCCCCGCGGGCAGTACATCAGATCCACTCTGTTCGCCCACTCCGGTCAAAGCGGATCCAGCTTCTCCGGTGCTTCTAGTTATTACCCGTTGAGGGAGTCCTGGACTAGGGGGTGTCCGGACAGCCGGACTATGATCGTCAGCCGGACTCCAAGACTATGAAGATACAAGATTGAAGACTTCGTCCCGTGTCCGGATGGGACTTTCCTTGGCGTGGAAGGCAAGCTTGGCAATACGGATATGTAGATCTCCTACCATTGTAACCGACTCTGTGTAACCCTAGCCCTCCCCGGTGTCTATATAAACCGGAGGGTTTTAGCCCGTAGGACAACAACCATTACAACAATCATACCATAGGCTAGCTTCTAGGGTTTAGCCTCCTTGATCTCGTGGTAGATCTACTCTTGTACTACCCATATCATCAATATCAATCAAGCAGGAGTAGGGTTTTACCTCCATCGAGAGGGCCCGAACCTGGGTAAAAACATCGTGTCCCTTGTCTCCTGTTACCATCCGCCCAGACGCACAGTTCGGGACCCCCTACCCGAGATCCGCCGGTTTTGACACCGACATTGGTGCTTTCATTGAGAGTTCCTTTGTGTCGTCACCGATAGGCTTGATGGCTTCTTCAATCAACAACAACGCAGTCCAGGGTGAGACTTTTCTCCCTGGACAGATCTTCGTATTCGGCGGCTTCGCGCTGTGGGCCAATTCACTTGGCTATCTGGAGCAGATCGAAAGCTACGCTCCTGGCCACCAGGTCAGGTTTGGAACCCTAAACTTCACGACCGACATCCGTGGAGACTTGATCTTCGACGGATTCGAGCCACAGCCGAGCATGCCGCGGTTGTCACGATGGGCATGATTTAGCTCTGCCGCCGGACAGTGCCCTGGTGGCCGCACCCGAGTCCGCTCCAACCCATAGTTCGGAGCAGACCGCGCAGATCGAGGACAGGTGGTTGGACACCGCCTCGGGGGCTGCGACTTCTACGGCGATGGAGCCGAATACCGACCTTGTCCCTTATAAAGCTCGTGACTCCGAGGCGTCGGACTCCTTGCCGAACTCCGAACCTCCAGCGCCCCTGCCAATCGAATCCGATTGGGCGCCGATCATGGAGTTCACTGCCGCGGACATCTTTCAACACTCACCCTTTGGCGACATCCTAAATTCGCTAAAGCATCTCTTGCTATCAGGAGAGACCTGGCCGGATTACGGCCAGGATGGTTGGGATGCGGAGGACAAAGAAATTCAAAACCCACCCACCACCCACTTTGTAGCCACTGTCGATGATCTAACCGACATGCTAGACTACGACTCCGAAGACATCGACGGTATGGACGACGATGCCGGAGACGATCAAGAACCAGCGCTTACCGAGCACTGGACGGCCACTCCAACCCATGACGTATATATGATGGACACCGCAAAAGGAAGCAATAACGAGGAACAACGGGACGCGGCAAAGGATAATCCCGTCGACAAACAACCAAAACGGCGACGCAGACGCCGCCCCAAGTCCCGCCTCGACAAAAATAGCACTCCTAATGACCCAGCAATAGGGCAGGGCAAACCAGTGGACGACGAACATGCAACCAAGCAACCGTCCGAACAGGACGAATCGGATAATCAGTCCATGCCCGGCGAAACCAACAGTCCAGACGACCTCACGCCGGATACACCACCGGAGCATAAGAACCTTCACAAAAGACTCGTCGCCACAGCAAGAAGTCTGAAGAAGGAAAAACGGAAGCTCAAAACCGCGGAAGACATACTCAGAATGAGGTGGAGCAAAGTACTCAAGACCGCGGACAAATATGGCAATGGCCACCAAGCAAAGAGCTACCCGAAGCGCAAGCTGCTGCCTGAATTCGACGAGGAGGTCATAGAGTCCCCACAGTCACAAAGCAAAGAGGCCGCCTGGCCGGATAGACGACCAGATGACAGGCCAAAAGCAAGCGGCGCCGCACACAAGACGACACATGACCCTCATAAAACAGATGGCCTGGTCAGGTCCATTTATGGGCCAAAAAAGAGGGCCCCAGGAAGCAACATGACACTCCGCATGTTCGAAGATAACGGCACGCCCAAATACAGGGGAGCCGCACACCCACTATGTTTCACCGATGAGGTGCTGGATCATGAATTTCCAGCGGGATTCAAACCCGTAAACATAGAGGCATACGACGGAACAACAGACCCTGGAGTCTGGATTGAGGATTACATACTACACATACACATGGCTAGAGGAGACGATCTCCACGCCATAAAATATCTACCCCTCAAGCTCAAAGGGCCAGCTCGGCATTGGCTCAAAAGCCTCCCAGAAAACACTGTTGGAAGCTGGGAAGAGCTCGAGGACGCGTTCAGAGCAAATTTTCAAGGGACTTATGTCCGCCCTCCGGATGTAGACGATCTAAGTCATATAACTCAATAGCCCGGAGAGTCAGCGCGCAAATTCTGGAACAGGTTCCTTACCAAAAAGAACCAAATAGTTGACTGTCCGGACGCCGAAGCCTTAGCAGCTTTAAAACATAATGTCCGAGACGAATGGCTCGCCAGACACCTCGGCCAAGAGAAGCCGAGAACAATGGCCGCGCTAACAAGCCTCATGACCCGCTTTTGCGCGGGGGAAGACAGCTGGCTAGCAAGATGCAGCACCAGCGACCCGAGTACATCCGAGATCAGAGATGGAAACGGAAAATCACGGCGCAGGAAGGATCAGCGCCGAAATAAAGAGAAAAGCCCACGGAACACGGCGGTCAACGCCGGTTTCAAAAGCTCGCGGCCAAACAATAAAACACTGCCCCTTAAGGACAACAGTGATGAGCTATCCAACTTAAACAAAATTTTGAATTGGATATGTCAAATCCACAGTACCTCCGGAAGGCCTGCAAACCACACCCACCGAGATTGTTGGGTTTTAAAACAGTCCGGCCGACTCAATGCCGAACACAAGGGGCTCGACGCGCCAAGCGAGGATGATGATGAACCCCACCAGCAGAGCACCGGAAAACAAAAGACTTTCCCACAAGAAGTCAAAACAGTAAATTCACTTCATGTGATAGTACGGAAAAACAATGCGGCACCCGCTAAAATAAGTGCCGCACGGTCCACCCCAGCGGAACCTCGAGGTTGGATGTCAAAACCAATCACTTTCGGCCACTTGGATTATTCCAGAAGCATTCGAAACGTAGGATGGACTGCTCTGATATTGGATCCTATAATCGACGGACTACAATTTACACATGTCCTGATGGACGGCGGCAGCGATTTAAACCTGCTATATCCGAACACAATCCGCAAGTTGGGGATAGACCTTACTACAATTCGACATAGCCGCACTTCCTTTAAAGGAGTGACGCCAGGCCCTTACGCCAAGTGCACAGGCTCCTTATTACTAGAAGTTGTGTTCGGGTCACCTGACAACTTCCGACGCGAAAAGCTAATCTTTCATGTTGCCCCATTCAAAAGTAGCTATCAAACACTATTGGGACGTGAAGCTTTTGTCCGCTTTAACGCAATACCACATTACGCGTCTATTACACTTAAAATGCCCGGTCCACGCGGCATCATTTTATTAAAAGGTCGCTCAAAGACCCCGGACACGGCTAGACGAGTCCGGCATAAATAAGCTAGGGTCTCCCTAGCCGCACACCCCTCCACAAGGGGCTGTGCATATAAGCAATAACGAGCTAATATAGGCTCAGCTTTATTTATTTACTAATATTTCAATTTTTTATGCACTTTTCGCACGATTTCCTTTCAAACTAAGTTCCTCTCTTTCTACAGATGAACAACGTGCACACCCGTCCAGGATAACGGCACAACGGAGACACAGGCGCAGACATGCAGTAGGGACCCGTTGCAAGGATTCTTTTCAGATTAAGACCTTGTGTAAACCTTTTTTACTGTCTCTTGTTGCTATAATCCCCTGGTTTCTCATTATAACCAGACAGGAGACTGACGTTTTGGCATCGGCCGCGTCAGAGGACCTTGCCTGTACCTGGACACTAGGGGCTTAGGGCATTGTTCTGCCCGTTATTATAAAGACCGAACACCTTAGGGAGTGTTCGGCGTCTCGAGTAGGCCTTATATGCATCAGCTCCGAATCATGTCTTTGGTAAAATGTTGGGTTTGCCCGGCTCCTGTGTTTTGTTGCCTTACATTCCGTATCATCGGCTAACGCGGCACCAGGAGAACTACTGCGATTGTGCCCTAGTTCGGCTGGGCGAGCACCTCAGTAGAGAAAGCCGAAAACTGACTGTCATGATACAACGAGAGACTGGTCAACCACTCGATTGACCACCGGAATGTTTAGAATTCCTCCGCTTTGACGAAGGACCGTTTCCCGGTCAGGCACATACGCGCCCCGAATTCGGAGAGCGCGGTGCCCCCAGGGGCTATATCGTAGCCCCACCCTCGAACTCCCATGGCTAAGTGAAAGTGATAAAGCATTATAGTCCGGTTGCCTCGTTTGCTACGCTACCACCTCCTTCACAGGACCGAGACGTCGGATTAAGTGTGAAAATGCGCTATTTTTGCGAACAACCCCGCACCTTGTGCGTGGGGGCTGAAGCCGACGACTGCCATCTTTCAGGTTATACACACGTATACATAAACGGCCGCACAGGAGATATTTCAATACTTGAACGCACAAAAGCGCCTACATCATAAACATCGTTTTACAAAATAAAACGTTCATTTGAACATGACATTTTTTGAGCACTGCGACTCTATTACACGAGCACCACGCAGAACTTCCCCAAAATAGTGCTCGGCGGGTAACCGGCTCTCGTCCGAAACCTGGGTCGCAACAGTGGTGGCATCCATCTCTGTCCAATGTGTCTTCACATGGGCGAGGGCCATCCGTGCACCCTCTATGCAGGCCGACCGCTTCATCGCCTTGATATGCGGCACCGCCCCAAGAAATTGCTGCAATAAGCCAAAATAGCTGTTCGGCTTGGGCCTATCCGGCCAGACATGAGTCATGATATCAGTCATGGCAAGCCCGGACAACCTATTCAGCTCAGCCCACTCGGCCAGCCGGTCGGTCAGCGGAAGTGAGCGCTCCGGACTATGAAATTGAGACCAAAACAGCACTTCCGTCTTGTGATCCTTATGGCTTCGGAAGTGCACAACAGCATCCGCCGCACTCGCTGCTAAGTCCATATAAGGATCCTCCGGACCCCACAGCTGGCCAAGCTGAGCATACTTGGGATCCGTAAACTTTCGGCACAGCAGAAAGGGCTTGCCAGCCACAATATCTCCGGCCTAGCGTAGCTCCTCCTTTATAGCCTGCATTGCAGAACATGCATCCTTGGCTTCGGCGGTGGCCTTTCCCAGGTATTCTCGCTCCGCTAGGCGCTCCTTTTCAAGAACTTCCTTGCGGTCGGTAGCATCTTTTAACTTCACGGCCATTTCGGCCATCTCCTCCCTGCTTCGGCAGTGTGCAGCCCTTTCGGCTTCTAACTCCTCGGCCGCCCTCGAGGCAGCCGCATTACTCCTTCTGGCTTGCTCCTTGGCTTGAGCAAGTTCTGCCCGAAGGCTCTCCACAGCAGCGGCACCATCTGCGTCAAGCACACATATTGTAAGAGGCGGGCTTCGGCTCCCTTACTAGGTGACCACGGAGAAAAAACTTACCTTGCGACTCGTCAAGTCGCTTGTTGACTAGCGCGATGTCCGCATCCGCAACATCGAGTTGCCGCTTTAGTTCAGCAACTCTATCAGTCCGGCTGGCACCCGGACCATCCGCCACCTGCATATGAAAGGCGAAAGTTAATACCTGCGATTTTGATCCTCGGCACGCTGTCGCTTTCGACAACCTACCGAGTCTCAGGGGCTACTATCTATACAGGGCGCACTTTATGTGCAAAACTGTCAAAAAGGTGTGTCATTTTTACGTACCTCAAACCCCGCCAGCAAACTCCTGACGGCATTACGCAATCCGCTTTCGGCGGACGAAATCCTTCCAATCACCATACTCATCAATGCATGTTGATCTTCTGAGGTGGACGCCCTCTCAAGCAGATCCTTCAGCTCCCCCGGCCAAACACTAGTCGGCGCCGAACTCTTCGGCTCTGCCGGGCTCGGGGATACCCTCCGTGATGACACTTCAGGCTCGTCCGCCCTATCTGACGGCGCAGCGGACGGAGGCGTCTCGCTCTCCACCAGCTCCGGACGGAGGTCCCCCGAAGACGAGCTCATCTGAGAAGGTCAGAGATCCAAACTACAAGGTAAAAACTTCAGTTATCCTCAGAAGCACAAATAGTGATGTCTCTTATTACCATAACTCCCTTTTTTCTACTTACGGCTCGCTGGAGGGCTGATTCTTTAGGGGAGACTGTGCGGCCGGGGCCTCCCCGGACGCAGGACCCTCTGGTGAAGATTTCTTCCCCCGCTTAGGGGCTTTGGCCTCCGGGTCTTCGGAGGCGGTCCTCTTCTCCCCTTGGAGGGAGGGAGTCTCGATCCCCCCTTTTTCAAGAGCCTCCTTGGGCGAGGCGGTAGCTCCTCTATTTTCCCCTTTGCCTTCTTCTGAAGGCGCAACCTCCAGCATCCTGACCAGCACGGGATCCGGCGCGGTCTCTGGGAGGGGGGCCGGACACCGTATCAGCTTTGCTTGTGCTATCCACTCCTGTTAAAGGACAATGGGTTAAAAGGCGAGTTGTAGAAAGGCAAACAAACGGTATGTCCAAACACAGAGCTACTTACTTGAGTATCCGGGCGATTGCAGCTTAGGCCGGCGTCCTCGGTCAATTCTGGACACACCTCCCGTGATCCGAAGAACAATTTGTACATCTCCACGGGTGTCGTACCCATGAAGTGTTGGAGAATCCGTGGTCCCTCTGGATTAAACTCCCATAGCCGGAGAGGGCGGCGTTTGCAGGGCAGGAGACGCCTAATCAGCATGACCTGCATCACCACGACCAGATCGATCTCCCTCGCTTGGAGGTCTCGAATCCGGCCCTGCAATAGGGGCACGTCCTTTGACGGCCCCCAGTTGAGCCTTTGGTTGACCCACGACATCAATCGTCGTGGAGGTCCCGAGCGAAATACGGGCGGCGGCTTCTGCCTGCTGCCCCTGGGAGCGGTAATATAGAACCACTCCTGTTGCCACAAGCCGAGCTCCTCTTGGAAGGAGCCCTCGGGCCACGGGGCATCGGCCCTCCTTCTTACGGTCGCCCCGCCGCACTCTGCTTGACGCCCCTCGATCATCTTTGGCTCCACATTAAAGGTCTTCAGCCACAGGCCGAAGTGAGGGGTGATGCGGAGGAAGGCTTCGCAGACGACGATGAATGAAGAGATATGGAGGATGGAGCCCGGAGCCAAGTCGTGGAATTCCAACCCACAGTAAAACATGAGCCCTCTCACAAAAGGATCCATCGGGAAGCCTAAACCCCGACGAAGGTGGGATACAAAAATGACATACTCGTCGGGCTCGGGTGTGGGGATGGCCTGCCCTTCGACGGGCAACCTGTGCGAAATCTCGTAAGACAGGTACTTGGCCTCTCGCAGCTTTAGCACGTCCTCCTCCGTGATGGAGGAGGGCATCCACCGGCCCTGAAGGTCGGAGCCGGACATTGTTGAAGGTCCGAAGTGCTTGAATCTGGGGCTCTGGGTGTTGGAACTTGGGGCAAGGAGAATATTCGATGGAGGATTGAAGAAAAGAAACAAGCCTTGGTCCCGTTATAAAAAGGGAGAATACCAAGGGTCGTCCCCGTGACCGTTCGGGACTCGCCTCCGATAGAGGAGGCGTGGCGACGGGCGCGGTTGGGTTACCCACGTCCGTATTGATGGGAATCCCGGAATAAGGGGAACACGATCTCTGCTTCGACAAGACGTGCCAAGGAAACCGCTTCGCTAAACGCGCTGAGATGGTATAATAAAAAACGATTCAAATAAAGGCTTGGTAGTGGCTTGACGTCATGCCACGAAATACGTCAGAAGATTGATCTTGTGTACATATTATTCTCTCTACGGTGGAATGTGGAATTTATTTTGCAGAGCCGGACACTATCGTGGTGTTCACAATCTTCTATGAATTATTCGGAGGAGGAACCCGCCTTGCAATGCCGAACATTATGCGCGCTGGACTCATCGTCATTGAAGCCTGGTTCAGGGGCTACTGAGGGAGTCCTGGACTAGGGGGTGTCCGGACAGCCGGACTATCATCGTCAGCCGGACTCCAAGACTATGAAGATACAAGATTGAATACTTCGTCCCGTGTCCGGATGGGAATTTCCTTGGCGTGGAAGGCAGGCTTGGCAATACAGATATGTAGATCTCCTACCATTGTAACCGACTCTGTGTAACCCTAACCCTCCCCGGTGTCTATATAAACCGGAGGGTTTTAGTCCGTAGGACAACAACCATTACAACAATCATACCATAGGCTAGCTTCTAGGGTTTAGCCTCCTTGATCTCGTGGTAGATCTACTCTTGTACTACCCATATCATCAATATCAATCAAGCAGGAGTAGGGTTTTACCTTCATCGAGAGGGCCCGAACCTGGGTAAAAACATCGTGTCCCTTGTCTCCTGTTACCATCCGCCTAGACGCACAGTTCGGGACCCCCTACCCGAGATCCGCCGGTTTTGACACCGACACCCGTCCAGCGACTTCGGCTGCTCCACGGGCCCTGGATCGGGATCCGCCCCCACCCAGGTGCTCGCCTTGATCTCTAACTGTATGGTCGGCGACGGCTACACCCAGCGCATGGTCCAAGCATTCGAGTACGGTGGCGACCCGGACCGCGTGCTGGGGGCTTGGTTCTTCGAGCTAGACGTGGACTGGCTTGCCCAAACGCACCTCCAGGACATGCCGGCGTCGTCGCTCCCAGACTTGGTCGGGAGATGGATTCGAGCTCTCACCGTGATAGTCTTCAATATCAGAAATCTGATGGTCGCCGCTCACAAGGTGCCGCCGGTCACGGCGGCGCAGTTTGGCAAAGCAAGTGTCTCGGCCATGCTCATCTTCGTCAGCGCCATCCTCGCTGCTCCCAGAGCAGAGATGCTTCGGGCCGTGGTAGACATGTTCGTCTGTGTCTCAAGCGTATCATACATTCATACTACATGTTTAACACACTCGTGATCTCTCCCGAAGCGAAAAGCATCTTCGGCGAAATAGGCGACTTGTTGGAGAGGGAAGGAAACACATTGCTTAAGGTCATATGCAGCATGATGGAGGAGGTGCTTGCACACGAACACGTCACAATGTACCTCCAACGCCGAGGATGATGCACCGCAGCTCACGTCGAAGGAGACCTGTCCGGAAGCGCGGTACGCAGGCAATCCAGCGGGTGCTTTTGAAGACCCGAAACCCCACACGCCCGGGAAGGACCCCGTCAGGGCGCGCGGCGGCTATGGGCTGCCCTAGGTCGACCTGATCGCCCCTAGAGCCTCGAGGTTCGCCGCCCTGCAACAAGAAGAACAGACGAAGAATGAGGAGAAGAAGAATTAGGGTTAAGGAGAAAAGATAAAAGATAAAAAGTGGTAGATGATTTGTTCGATTGTGTGTTCTTCAATCGGCCGTCACCTCTCATCTATTTATGAGGCGGCTGGACTTTCCGTACAAGAAAAAGACCAAAAAGTCCATCCAAAACGTCAAAAACCCTAACCTAACCCGGACTAGAATCTTTGGCAATTGTTTGGATCAACTCGGTCTCACCGATTGGTTTGCTTCGGTCCCACCGAGTGAACGTGGCCAACTCTCTGTAAATTTCTATAATTTCCCGGATCAACTCGATCTCACCGATTAGTTTGCTTCGGTGCCACCGAGTGAGCGTTGCCAACTTTCTGTAATTTTCTGTAATTTCCCGGATCAACTTGGTCTCACCGAGTCAATCAACTCGGTCCGTCCGAAATGACTCTGCAGCTTCTGTTTCTGTCCTTGTTTTGCCTCCACAGGTTGCATCAGACCTCGGATTAAGACGATTTTTATATCAAAATCAACCGATTCAATGATACGCAGAACTTTCATGTTGAAACGTTTTCCATTAGAGGCCATCTTAATTGAGTTTATGGCCATTTTATAATCTGATGTCAATATGCACATCTCCGAACTTGTCATAACTTTTTCATCCGAACTCCGCTTTAGACCATCTTCAAATCCATCTTGATCTTCTCTAATAGAGCTATTCCATGGTGACTTCCAATCATAACTTTGAATTAATCTTGACATAGTTTTAAGCAACTTTTATGAATTGCCACTTTTGAGCATCAACATATATGCCCCCCTGTTTTTTGGCAAAGCTAGCGTGCCGAAAAATAATTTGTACCGTTTTTGTTCTAAGGACGATGTCAACACTCCATCGTCCATTTACTTTCTTAGGGCGAGAATTATGTATCGGACATGTTTGTGCTAAGGGCGATAATCGTATATCGGCCATTGCTTATTTAGGCTTCTTGCCACACACTCGGGTGGTATTTCTTCAAGTATTTGCCATTGAGAGCTCTAGGTAACATCGTCTTGTACGGACTCTACCAAATATGAGTTTCCGGGAACCACTCTGGTAATCTTAAAAGGACCTTCCCAACTTGGAGACCACTTCCCGAACTTTCTATCTTTTGAACCAATTGGTAGAAACACCTTCCACACGAGATCGCCAACTTGAAAATTCTTCAACTTGACCTTCTTAATGTAAGCTCTTGCCACCCTCAACTTATCTCTCTCTATGGCCTTTAAAGCAGCCAAACGTTTATCGGCAACTTCATCAACATTGTCCATCATCAAGTTATAGAAGTCCACAACCGATAAATCAATTTGTTTGACTATTCTCAAAGCATTCAAATTCACTTCCACTGGTAAAACGGCCTCCTGACCATATACGAGCACATATGGAGTCACCTTTGTAGCACCATGCCTTGAGATCCTATGTGCTCACAAAGCTTCGGACAATAGCTCATGCCATCTCCTTGGATTATCCTCAATCTTCTTCTTGATGAGCTTGATTAATATTTTATTACTAGACTCAGCTTGTCCATTGTCTTGGGCATAATATGGAGAGGAATTTAGCAACTTTATCTTATATGACTTGATGTGACATAAAGGATGAACCTTGGTCCGTAGTTAATGTTTGAGGAATGCCGAATCTATGAATAATATGCTCAGTTATGAATTGAATTACCTCTGTATGCGTCATATTTTTGAGTGGTATTGCTTCAGACCATTTAGTGAAATAATCAGTTGCCACCAACACTAACCGATGCCCCTTTGAAGAATAAGGATGAATCTCTCCAATAAAGTATAATCCCCAACCTCTAAAAGGCCACGTCTTGATAATAGGATGTAACATAGCAGCGGGAGCTAACTGAATATCACCAAACTTTTGACAAGCTTCACATCCTTTATATTGTCGGAAGCAATCACTAACCATTGTCGGCCAATAAAATCCAGCACGTCGTAGTAACCATTTCATCTTGGGAGCCGGCTGATGAATGCCACAAATACCTTCATGGACCTCTCCCATAGAAACTCTCGCTTGGTCCTCGTCCAAGCACTTTAAAAGAACATCAACAACCGTTCGGCGATAGAGACCATCATCTCTCATTGTGTATTTGAAAGCCATACGCCAAATAGCCCTGTCCACCCTTCTACTAGGATCACACAAATAATCAATGATGGGTTTCCTCCAGTCTTGATTTTCTCCTGCATTGAATATTTCATTAGTGGCCGAAACGGTGGGCTCCGGTTCGGCCTCCCCTATGTTGGCAAGACTAGACATCGGCTTTTCATAAATATGAAACATGCCATGATCAACATATGATAGCCGGATGCTTGTTGTGCCAACTCATTTGCTTTCCAATTGTCATGTCTAGATATATGAGCAATGCTAAAATAATCCAAAGTAGAAATTATATCTAGACATTTATCAAGATAAACATTAAGTGATTCGTCAAAACATTGAAAGACTTTGGATATTTGTTGCACTACCAATAACGAATCACCATAAGCCTCAATATGTTTAGCACATATGTCAAAAGTTCCAAACCGAATAACATTGCATATTCGGCTTTGATTATTATGCAATAAATATTTTAAGAGGCATGAGGCTTCAAAAATAGTACCATAAGGAGATATATAAACAACACCAACACTTTGGCCATTGCTATGAATTGAACCATCAAAATATAATCTCCATAGTACTAGAGAGAGAAGGCTAATATCACTTAACATGTACCTTGTCTCGGTCTCCAATTGAACTAAGGACGATGTTAGAATTCCATACCGGCCATGATCAGATAGTTTCTTAGGACGATAGTTAAGTATCGGCCATTACCATGAGGTCCATGTAGAATTCATCCACTAAAGCATGTATAGCCGAAAAAAACAAATAAAATAGCAATAAAATATTTCGGCCCCTTTGTATTAGCAACAAAAATGAAACTAACCAAATGTATAGTGATTTGGTAATACCCTCTCATGACATAGAAAATTATGTTGCATCCATGGACCAAAACGAATCCATGGAGGGTAATTGATCATACCTAGGGATTAATTCCATGGCAAAGGCATCAACGACATGGTTGAAGAAAATGGATGATGTGCTAACCGAAGATTTTGATGTTGTGATGCGCACCTTTGGCTTAATTGTTTGTTGCTTTCATTCTTTTCCTTCTTCACTTTTATTGTACTTGTTGCAATAGAAGCATGCACATCATTTTTGTTTTGATTGATCTTCTTGGGAACCCATGCCATGTTCTTCTTTCTCAGCTCTTGTGCACTAAGATTTTGTAATTCCTTCTTTTGCCAATATGATAAGCTGAGTGAGCACCTTGACTGTGATTTTGTTTCAACCAATGGCAACTCTTTTTGGGCCTTGTGCACCCTCAACTTTTTTTCTTCAGATTTGGCACTTTGATTTTTATCAATTGATTGTTTCACTTCTTTGCCTTTTGTAGCCAATGTCAACACTTTAATTGGATCTTTGTTATTTGAGATCAAATCTGAAGTAGCACACTTACGACCATCTCTTTTCACGCGGTAAACTTGCTTTACCACCTCTTTCTTCTTCCTTGAGCTCTGGACCGATTCCTTATGATTGAAACGGTCTTTGATGCGTGATTGTTCAAATGTTGATCTTCTTGGAGTTGCATAATATTGGTGAGATGTTCTAAAATAAGATGGAGAATGTGCCCTTGTATCATACCTGTCCCATGATGGATATGGATCTATATGAGCATAGGGAGGCATCCACGGCATTGGCATTGGCGGCCCAAAATAAGGATATGAATATGTTGCATTAAAATTCTCACTTTGCCAATACCGATCCTCATATTTGTGCCTTGGGGGTGATCTTGGTTTCTTTGCATGATTTGGCCGATAATCATTCTTCTCTTCACTCTTCTTTTGATATTTATTCAATAGTTCAACGAAGGTGATTTTCGATCTCTTACACTTGCGCTTATTTCGGCCTTTGTTTTCGTTTGGTTTGCTTTCATCGATCATTGGATTTGCTTGCTGCCCCCCAGTCCTTGGCGTCTCCATTGTAGCTTCGATGGAATTCTAGCCCTCAAGATTATATTCGTTATGCTCTTCAACAACTTCTTTACTTGAAAGCTTGATCCCATCACCTGCAGCTTTTACATTCTCTTTAAATGGATCGGCTTGAAGCAGCCGATACAAAAACTTTTTGCCATCGGGACCAATCAGAATAGACTAGTCATCTCTTGGTGTTTCAACAAACTTTAATCATCCTTTATCAATGGCCGATTTAACTATTCGACTAAACATATTGCAATCCTCAAAATTACGTTTGAACGAATGATGCAACCTACAATACATTCTTCCTTGAATTGATGGCTTGACATGGTGATCAAGAATTCTTATGTAATTATTTTTCAGCAACAAATCAAATATTTGATCACACATGCTTGAATTGAAGGTATACTTCTTGTTTTCTAGCCAATCTTGCTGTTTGAATGGCTTTGGAGATAAGCAAATGAATGGTTCGGATTTGGAATCTCCCCATTCGGCTATGCGTTGTATTTTCCACTCTATCTCCAATGTCTTTGGATAAGATATTATATTAGCATTGGTTTTCTCAATAGAATTTAACCTTGGCTTTAAATTTCTAAAACGAAGATATTTAGAACATACATGTATCACTTGAGACCAAGTGCAAGCCAAGTACAAAATAAGGAAAGCTACCCAACTAGATATGAACTTTAGATAAAGAAACGCGGAAAGCTTTGGCTGTAACTATAAGTCATTATCGGTCTTTATAAATGGTGCAATGGGTTGACTGATATGTTCCATAACAAGTTTATTGCTAACAAGTAAATTACCCTTCTTCATTGGTCTTTCAAAATTACTTATGAGAATATTTCTTATAGATGCATCAATAATGAAGTTGCAACCAAATCTGAAAATAGGTAAATTACTCTCTATGCATACCTCTTCAGATATGTTGGGAGAGCATGATGGTGGTGCCACTTGAAGAACATGTTGCTCTGTCTTTGGATGGCTCCCCAACAACTTGTCATCATCTTTTTCTTGATTTCGTGCATCATTGCTTTGAAGATCCATGTCAGCCGAACTTTGTTCGTGAAGGAAATATGCCCTAGAGGCAATAATAAAGTTATTATTTATTTCCTTATAATCATGATAAATGTTTATTATTCATGCTAGAATTGTATTAACCGGAAACATAATACATGTGTGAATACATAGACAAACAAAGTGTCACTAGTATGCCTCTACTTGACTAGCTCGTTAATCAGAGATGGTTATGTTTCCTAACCATGGACAAAGAGTTGTTATTTGATTAACGAGGTCACATCATTAGTTGAATGATCTGATTGACATGACCCATTCCATTAGCTTAGCACCCGATCGTTTAGTATGTTGCTATTGCTTTCTTCATGACTTATACATGTTCCTATGACTATGAGATTATACAACTCCCGTTTACCGGAGGAACACTTTGGGTGCTACCAAACGTCACAACGTAACTGGGTGATTATAAAAGAGCATTACAGGTGTCTCCAAAGGTAGATGTTGGGTTGGCGTATTTCGAGATTAGGATTTGTCACTCCGATTGTCGGAGAGGTATCTCTGGGCCCTCTCAGTAATACACATCACATAAGCCTTGCAAGCATTACAACTAATATGTTAGTTGTGAGATGATGTATTACGGAACGAGTAAAGAGACTTGCCGGTAATGAGATTGAACTAGGTATTGGATATCGACGATCGAATCTCGGGCAAGTAACATACCGATGACAAAGGGAACAACGTATGTCGTTATGCGGTCTGACCGATAAAGATCTTCGTAGAATATGTAGGAGCCAATATGGGCATCCAGGTCCCGCTATTGGTTATTGACCGGAGACGTGTCTCGGTCATGTCTACATTGTTCTTGAACCCGTAGGGTCCGCACGCTTAAGGTTACGATGACAGTTACATTATGAGTTTATGCATTTTGATGTACTGAAGGTTGTTCGGAGTCCCGGATGTGATCACGGACATGACGAGGAGTCTCGAAATGGTCGAGACGTAAAGATTGATATATTGGAAGCCTATGTTTGGACATCGGAAGTGTTCCGGGTGAAATCGGGATTTTACCGGGTTACCGGGAGGTTACCGGAACCCCCCGGGATCCATATGGGCCTTCATGGGCCTTAGTGGAAAGGAGAAAGGGGCAGCCCAAGGTGGCTGCGCCACTTCCCCCTCCCCTAGTCCTATTAGGACTAGGAGAAGGTGGCCGGCCCCCCTCTCTCCCTTCCCCTCCGAGGAATCCTAGTTGGACTAGGATTGGGGGGAGGAATCCTACTCCCAGAGGGAGTAGGACTCTCCTGCGCCTCCCCCCTTGGCCGGCCAGCCTCCCCTCCTCTCCTCCTTTATATACGGAGGTAGGGGACACCTCTAGACACACAAGTTGATCCATGTGATCTATTCCTTAGCCGTGTGCGGTGCCCCCTGCCACCATATACCTCGATAATACTGTAGCAGAGTTTAGGCGAAGCCCTGCTGCTGTAGTTCATCAAGATCGTCACCACGCCGTCGTGCTGACGGAACTCTTCCCCGACACTTTGTTGGATCGGAGTCCGGGGATCGTCATCGAGCTGAACGTGTGCTCGAACTCGGAGGTGCCGTAGTTTCGGTGCTTGATCGGTTGGATCGTGAAGACGTACGACTACTTCCTCTACGTCGTGTCATCGCTTCCACAGTCGGTCTGTGTTGGGTACGTAGACAACACTCTCCCCTCGTTGCTATGCATCACATGATCTTGCGTGTGCGTAGGAAATTTTTTGAAATTACTACGAAACCCTACAGTGGCATCCGAGCCTAGGTTATTTATGTTGATGTTATATGCACGAGTAGAACACAAGTGAGTTGCGGACGATACAAGTCATACTTCCTACCAGCATGTCATACTTTGGTTCGGCAGTATTGTTGGACGAGACGACCCGGACCAACCTTACGCGTACGCTTACGCGAGACCGGTTCCCTCGACGTGCTTTGCACATAGATGGCTTGCGGGCGACTGTCTCTCCAACTTTAGTTGAACCGAGTATGGCTACGCCCGGTCCTTGAGAAGGTTAAAACGGAGTCTATTTGACAAACTATCGTTGTGGTTTTGATGCGTAGGTGAGATTGGTTCTTACTTAAGCCCGTAGCAGCCACGTAAAACATGCAACAACAAAGTAGAGGACGTCTAACTTGTTTTTGCAGGGCATGTTGTGATGTGATATGGTCAAGGCATGATGCTGAATTTTATTGTATGAGATGATCATGTTTTGTAACCGAGTTATCTGCAACTGGCAGGAGCCATATGGTTGTCGCTTTATTGTATGCAATGCAATCGCGATGTAATGCTTTACTTTATTACTAAACGGTAGTGATAGTCGTGGAAGCATAAGATTGGCGAGACGACAACGATGCTACGATGGAGATCAAGGTGTCGCGCCGGTGACGATGGTGATCATGACGGTGCTTCGGAAATGGAGATCACAAGCACAAGATGATGATGGCCATATCATATCACTTATATTGATTGCATGTGATGTTTATCTTTTTATGCATCTTATCTTGCTTTGATTGACGGTAGCATTATAAGATGATCTCTCACTAAATTATCAAGAAGTGTTCTCCCTGAGTATGCACCGTTACCAAAGTTCGTCGTGCCCAGACACCACGTGATGATCGGGTGTGATAAGCTCTACGTCCATCTACAACGGGTGCAAGCCAGTTTTGTACACGCAGAATACTCAGGTTAAACTTGACGAGCCTAGCATATGCAGATATGGCCTTGGAACACGGAGACCGAAAGGTCGAGCGTGAATCATATAGTAGATATGATCAACATAAACGATGTTCACCATTGAAAGCTACTCCATCTCACGTGATGATCGGTTATGGTTTAGTTGATTTGGATCACGTAATCACTTAGAAGATTAGAGGGATGTCTATCTAAGTGGGAGTTCTTAAGTAATATGATTAATTGAACTTAAATTTATCATGAACTTAGTACCTGATAGTATCTTGCTTGTTTATGTTGATTGTAGATAGATGGCTAGTGCTGTTGTTCCGTTGAATTTTAATGCGTTCCTTGAGAAAGCAAAGTTGAAAGATGATGGTAGCAATTACACGGACTGGGTCCGTAACTTGAGGATTATCCTCATTGCTGCTCAGAAGAATTACGTCCTGGAAGCACCGCTGGGTGCCAGGCCTGCTGCTGGAGCAACACCAGATGTTATGAACGTCTGGCAGAGCAAAGCTGATGACTACTCGATAGTTCAGTGTGCCATGCTTTACTGGTTAGAATCGGGACTTCAACGACGTTTTGAACGTCATGGAGCATATGAGATGTTCCAGGAGTTGAAGTTAATATTTCAAGCAAATGCCCGAATTGAGAGATATGAAGTCTCCAATAAGTTCTATAGCTGCAAGATGGAGGAGAACAGTTCTGTCAGTGAGCATATACTCAAAATGTCTGGGTATAATAATCACTTGATTCAATTGGGAGTTAATCTTCCGGATGATTGCGTCATTGACAGAATTCTCCAATCACTGCCACCAAGCTACAAGAGCTTCGTGATGAACTATAATATGCAAGGGATGAACAAGACTATTCCCGAGCTCTTCGCAATGCTGAAAGCTGCGGAGGTAGAAATCAAGAAGGAGCATCAAGTGTTGATGGTTAACAAGACCACTAGTTTCAAGAAAAAGGGCAAAGGGAAGAAGAAGGGGAACTTCAAAAAGAACGGCAAGCTAGTTGCTACTCAAGAGAAGAAACCCAAGTCTGGACCTAAGCCTGAAACTGAGTGCTTCTACTGCAAGCAGACTGGTCACTGGAAGCGGAACTGCCCCAAGTATTTGGCGGATAAAAAGGATGGCAAGGTGAACAAAGGTATATGTGATATACATGTTATTGATGTGTACCTTACTAGAGCTCGCAGTAGCACCTGGGTATTTGATACTGGTTCTGTTGCTAATATTTGCAACTCGAAACAGGGACTACGGAATAAGTGGGCACTGGCAAAGGACGAGGTGACGATGCGCGTGGGAAATGGTTCCAAAGTTGATGTGATCGCGGTCGGCACGCTACCTCTACATCTACCTTCGGGATTAATATTAGACCTAAATAATTTTTATTTGGTGCCAGCGTTGAGCATGAACATTATATCTGGATCTTGTTTAATGCGAGACGGTTATTCATTTAAATTAGAGAATAATGCTTGTTCTATTTATATGAGTAATATCTTTTGTGGTCATGCACCCTTGAAGAGTGGTCTATTCTTATTGAATCTCGATAGTAGTAATACACATATTCATAATGTTGAAGCCAAAAGATGCAGAGTTGATAATGAAAGTGCAACTTATTTGTGGCACTGTCATTTAGGTCATATCGGAATAAAGCGCATGAAGAAACTCCATACTGATGGACTTTTGGAACCACTTGATTATGAATCACTTGGTACTTGCGAACCGTGCCTCATGGGCAAGATGACTAAAACACCGTTCTCCGGTACTATGGAGAGAGCAACAAATTTGTTGGAAATCATACATACCGATGTATGTGGCCCGATGAATATTGAGGCTCGTGGCGGATATCGTTATTTTCTCACCTTCATAGATGATTTAAGCAGATATGGGTATATCTACTTAATGAAACATAAGTCTGAAACATTTGAAAAGTTCAAAGAATTTCAGAGTGAAATTGAAAATCATCGTAACAAGAAAATAAAGTTTCTATGATCTGATCGTGGAGGAGAATATTTGAGTTACGAGTTTGGTGTACATTTGAAAAACTGTGGAATAGTTTCGCAACTCACGCCACCCGGAACACCACAGCGTAATGGTGTGTCCGAACGTCGTAATCGTACTTTACTAGATATGGTGCGATCTATGATGTCTCTTACTGATTTACCGCTATCATTTTGGGGATATGCTTTAGAGACGGCCGCATTCACGTTAAATAGGGCACCATCAAAATCCGTTGAGACGACGCCTTATGAACTTTGGTTTGGCAAGAAACCAAAGTTGTCGTTTCTTAAAGTTTGGGGCTGCGATGCTTATGTGAAAAAGCTTCAACCTGATAAGCTCGAACCCAAATCGGAGAAATGTGTCTTCATAGGATACCCAAAGGAGACTATTGGGTACACCTTCTATCACAGATCCGAAGGCAATACATTCGTTGCTAAGAATGGATCCTTTCTAGAGAAGGAGTTTCTCTCGAAAGAAGTGAGTGGGAGGAAAGTAGAACTTGACGAGGTAACTGTACCTGCTCCCTTACTGGAAAGTAGTTCATCACAGAAAACTGTTTCAGTGACACCTACACCAGTTAGTGAGGAAGCCAATGATAATGATCATGAAACTTCAGATCAAGATACTGCTGAACCTCGTAGATCAACCAGAGTAAGATCCGCACCAGAATGGTACGGTAATCCTATTCTGGAAGTCATGATGAACCTACGAACTATGAAGAAGCGATGGTGAGCCCAGATTCCGCAAAGTGGCTTGAAGCCATGAAATCTGAGATGGGATCCATGTATGAGAACAAAGTATGGACTTTGGTTGACTTGCCCGATGATCGGCAAGCAATTGAGAATAAATGGATTTTTAAGAAGAAGACTGACGCTGATGGTAATTTTACTGTCTACAAAGCTCGACTTGTCGCAAAAGGTTTTCGGCAAGTTCAAGGGATTGACTACGATGAGACCTTCTCACCCGTAGCGATGCTTAAGTCCGTCCGAATCATGTTAGCAATTGCCGCATTTTATGATTATGAAATTTGGCAGATGGATGTCAAAACTGCATTCCTGAATGGATTTCTGGAAGAAGAGTTGTATATGATGCAACCAGAAGGTTTTGTCGATCCAAAGGGAGCTAACAAAGTGTGCAAGCTCCAGCGATCCATTTATGGACTGGTGCAAGCCTCTCGGAGCTGGAATAAACATTTTGATAGTGTGATCAAAGCATTTGGTTTTATACAGACTTTCGGAGAAGCCTGTATTTACAAGAAAGTGAGTGGGAGCTCTGTAGCATTTCTGATATTATATGTGGATGACATATTGCTGATTGGAAATGATATAGAATTTCTGGATAGCATAAAAGGATACTTGAATAAAAGTTTTTCAATGAAAGACCTCGGTGAAGCTGCTTACATATTAGGCATTAAGATCTATAGAGATAGATCAAGACGCTTAATTGGAATTTCACAAAGCACATACCTTGACAAGATTTTGAAGAAATTCAAAATGGAGCAAGCAAAGAAAGGATTCTTGCCTGTATTACAAGGTGTGAAGTTGAGTAAGACTCAATGCCCGACCACTGCAGAAGATAGAGAGAATATGAAAGATGTTCCCTATGCATCAGCCATAGGCTCTATCATGTATGCAATGCTGTGTACCAGACCTGATGTGTGCCTTGCTATAAGTTTAGCAGGGAGGTACCAAAGTAATCCAGGAGTGGATCACTGGACAGCGGTCAAGAACATCCTGAAATACCTGAAAAGGACTAAGGATATGTTTCTCGTATATGGAGGTGACAAAGAGCTCACCGTAAAAGGTTATGTTGATGCAAGCTTTGACACTGATCCGGACGATTCTAAATCGCAAACCGGATACGTGTTTACATAAACGGTGGAGCTGTCAGTTGGTGCAGTTCTAAACAAAGCGTCGTAGCGGGATCTACATGTGAAGCGGAGTACATAGCTGCTTCGGAAGCAGCGAACGAAGGAGTCTGGATGAAGGAGTTCATATCCGATCTAGGTGTCATACCTAATGCATCGGGTCCAATGAAAATCTTTTGTGACAATACTGGTGCAATTGCCTTGGCAAAGGAATCCAGATTTCACAAAAGGACCAAACACATCAAGAGACGCTTCAACTCCATCTGGGATCTAGTCCAGGTGGGAGACATAGAGATTTGCAAGATACATACGGATCTGAATGTTGCAGACCCGTTGACTAAGCCTCTTCCACGAGCAAAACATGATCAGCACCAAAGCTCCATGGGTGTTAGATTCATTACAGTGTAATCTAGATTATTGACTCTAGTGCAAGTGGGAGACTGAAGGAAATATGCCCTAGAGGCAATAATAAAGTTATTATTTATTTCCTTATAATCATGATAAATGTTTATTATTCATGCTAGAATTGTATTAACCGGAAACATAATACATGTGTGAATACATAGACAAACAAAGTGTCACTAGTATGCCTCTACTTGACTAGCTCGTTAATCAAAGATGGTTATGTTTCCTAACCATGGACAAAGAGTTGTTATTTGATTAACAAGGTCACATCATTAGTTGAATGATCTGATTGACATGACCCATTCCATTAGCTTAGCACCCGATCGTTTAGTATGTTGCTATTGCTTTCTTCATGACTTATACATGTTCCTATGACTATGAGATTATACAACTCCCGTTTACCGGAGGAACACTTTGGGTGCTACCAAACGTCACAACGTAACTGGGTGATTATAAAGGAGCATTACAGGTGTCTCCAAAGGTAGATGTTGGGTTGGCGTATTTTGAGATTAGGATTTGTCACTCCGATTGTCGGAGAGGTATCTCTGGGCCCTCTCGGTAATACACATCACATAAGCCTTGCAAGCATTACAACTAATATGTTAGTTGTGAGATGATGTATTACGGAACGAGTAAAGAGACTTGCCGGTAACGAGATTGAACTAGGTATTGGATATCGACGATCGAATCTCGGGCAAGTAACATACCGATGACAAAGGGAACAACGTATGTCGTTATGCGGTCTGACCGATAAAGATCTTCGTAGAATATGTAGGAGCCAATATGGGCATCCAGGTCCCGCTATTGGTTATTGACCGGAGACGTGTCTCGGTCATGTCTACATTGTTCTTGAACCCGTAGGGTCCGCACGCTTAAGGTTACGATGACAGTTACATTATGAGTTTATGCATTTTGATGTACCGAAGGTTGTTCGGAGTCCCGGATGTGATCACGGACATGACGAGGAGTCTCGAAATGGTCGAGACGTAAAGATTGATATATTGGAAGCCTATGTTTGGATATCGAAAGTGTTCCGGGTGAAATCGGGATTTTACCGGGTTACCGGGAGGTTACCGGAACCCCCCGGGATCCATATGGGCCTTCATGGGCCTTAGTGGAAAGGAGAAAGGGGCAGCCCAAGGTGGCTGCGCCACTTCCCCCTCCCCTAGTCCTATTAGGACTAGGAGAAGGTGGCCGGCCCCCCTCTCTCCCTTCCCCTCCGAGGAATCCTAGTTGGACTAGGATTGGGGGGAGGAATCCTACTCCCAGAGGGAGTAGGACTCTCCTGCGCCTCCCCCCTTGGCCGGCCAGCCTCCCCTCCTCTCCTCCTTTATATACGGAGGTAGGGGACACCTCTAGACACACAAGTTGATCCACGTGATCTATTCCTTAGCCGTGTGCGGTGCCCCCTGCCACCATATACCTTGATAATACTGTAGCGGAGTTTAGGCGAAGCCCTGCTGCTGTAGTTCATCAAGATCGTCACCACGCCGTCGTGCTGACGGAACTCTTCCCCGACACTTTGTTGGATCGGAGTCCGGGGATCGTCATCGAGCTGAACGTGTGCTCGAACTCGGAGGTGCCGTAGTTTCGGTGCTTGATCGGTTGGATCGTGAAGACGTACGACTACTTCCTCTACGTCGTGTCATCGCTTCCACAGTCGGTCTGCGTTGGGTACGTAGACAACACTCTCCCCTCGTTGCTATGCATCACATGATCTTGCGTGTGCGTAGGAAATTTTTTGAAATTACTACGAAACCCTACAGTGGCATCCGAGCCTAGGTTATTTATGTTGATGTTATATGCACGAGTAGAACACAAGTGAGTTGTGGACGATACAAGTCATACTGCCTACCAGCATGTCATACTTTGGTTCGGCGGTATTGTTGGACGAGACGACCCGGACCAGCCTTACGCGTACGCTTACGCGAGACCGGTTCCCTCGACGTGCTTTGCACATAGATGGCTTGCGGGCGACTGTCTCTCCAACTTTATTTGAACCGAGTATGGCTATGCCCGGTCCTTGAGAAGGTTAAAACGGAGTCTATTTGACAAACTATCGTTGTGGTTTTGATGCGTAGGTGAGATTGGTTCTTACTTAAGCCCGTAGCAGCCACGTAAAACATGCAACAACAAAGTAGAGGACGTCTAACTTGTTTTTGCAGGGCATGTTGTGATGTGATATGGTCAAGGCATGATGCTGAATTTTATTGTATGAGATGATCATGTTTTGTAACCGAGTTATCTGCAACTGGCAGGAGCCATATGGTTGTCGCTTTATTGTATGCAATGCAATCGCGATGTAATGCTTTACTTTATTACTAAACGGTAGTGATAGTCGTGGAAGCATAAGATTGGCGAGACGACAACGATGCTACGATGGAGATCAAGGTGTCGCGCCGGTGACGATGGTGATCATGACGGTGCTTCGGAGATGGAGATCACAAGCACAAGATGATGATGGCCATATCATATCACTTATATTGATTGCATGTGATGTTTATCTTTTTATGCATCTTATCTTGCTTTGATTGACGGTAGCATTATAAGATGATCTCTCACTAAATTATCAAGAAGTGTTCTCCCTGAGTATGCACCGTTGCCAAAGTTCGTCGTGCCCAGACACCACGTGATGATCGGGTGTGATAAGCTCTACGTCCATCTACAACGGGTGCAAGCCAGTTTTGTACACGCAGAATACTCAGGTTAAACTTGACGAGCCTAGCATATGCAGATATGGCCTTGGAACACGGAGACCGAAAGGTCGAGCGTGAATCATATAGTAGATATGATCAACATAAACGATGTTCACCATTGAAAGCTACTCCATCTCACGTGATGATCGGTTATGGTTTAGTTGATTTGGATCACGTAATCACTTAGAAGATTAGAGGGTGTCTATCTAAGTGGGAGTTCTTAAGTAATATGATTAATTGAACTTAAATTTATCATGAACTTAGTACCTGATAGTATCTTGCTTGTTTATGTTGATTGTAGATAGATGGCTAGTGCTGTTGTTCCGTTGAATTTTAATGCGTTCCTTGAGAAAGCAAAGTTGAAAGATGATGGTAGCAATTACACGGACTGGGTCCGTAACTTGAGGATTATCCTCATTGCTGCTCAGAAGAATTACGTCCTGGAAGCACCGCTGGGTGCCAGGCCTGCTGCTGGAGCAACACCAGATGTTATGAACGTCTGGCAGAGCAAAGCTGATGACTACTCGATAGTTCAGTGTGCCATGCTTTACGGGTTAGAATCGGAGTCCCGGATGTGATCACGGACATGACGAGGAGTCTCGAAATGGTCGAGACGTAAAGATTGATATATTGGAAGCCTATGTTTGGACATCGGAAGTGTTCCGGGTGAAATCGGGATTTTACCGGGTTACCGGGAGGTTACCGGAACCCCCCGGGAGCCATATGGGCCTTCATGGGCCTTAGTGGAAAGGAGAAAGGGGCAGCCCAAGGTGGCTGCGCCACTTCCCCCTCCCCTAGTCCTATTAGGACTAGGAGAAGGTGGTCGGCCCCCCTCTCTCCCTTCCCCTCCGAGGAATCCTAGTTGGACTAGGATTGGGGGGAGGAATCCTATTCCCAGAGGGAGTAGGACTCTCCTGCGCCTCCCCCCTTGGCCGGCCAGCCTCCCCTCCTCTCCTCCTTTATATACGGAGGTAGGGGACACCTCTAGACACACAAGTTGATCCACGTGATCTATTCCTTAGCCGTGTGCGGTGCCCCCTGCCACCATATACCTCGATAATACTGTAGCGGAGTTTAGGCGAAGCCCTGCTGCTGTAGTTCATCAAGATCGTCACCACACCGTCGTGCTGACGGAACTCTTCCCCGACACTTTGCTGGATCGGAGTCCGGGGATCGTCATCGAGCTGAACGTGTGCTCGAACTCGGAGGTGCCGTAGTTTCGGTGCTTGATCGGTTGGATCGTGAAGACGTACGACTACTTCCTCTACGTCGTGTCATCGCTTCCGCAGTCGGTCTGCGTTGGGTACGTAGACAACACTCTCCCCTCGTTGCTATGCATCACATGATCTTGCATGTGCGTAGGAAAATTTTTGAAATTACTACGAAACCCTACAGTTCGGCTACTTGTTCTTGTCCTTGAGGCTTGTCAATTTCTATGGCACGAAACTTATAGGGCAGGAAGTAGGTTCCATTGACTTCGGAAAAATCAAGTATGGCTGTCTTGCTATAGTTTCAATGCCCTTTCTCAACAATGTTTGTCTCTTTGGATTTAATGGATTCGGAATGTATACTACTTGATTCGGCTTTTTCAACCGAAGCACTTTTAGTTTCGGAATCATCATTCTTTTCATTGGTTATATCAATTGGCAAGGCTTCATTCCTTTTACGTAATTCCCTATCAATTCTCTCTTGGCGAAGTACTTGCACCCTATCATGCAAAGCTTTAACTCCCCTCTCAATTTCAGCCCGCTCTAGATTAGTTTGCCCCCCAATGCTTTTAGGATCTTTCGGCAATGAAGTGGTAGTGTTGCCAAAATTTTGCAATTGTGTAGGGGGTGTATAATATGCTGCGGTACTAGGCGGAGGTGTATGCATTGCTGTATAACCATATGCTCTCTCACCAATACTATCAATTGATGATGTTTCATCTTCCTGTAAAACTTTAGCCTTGATTGCAGCATAATCAGGAAACAACCCCTTTTCATATTGTTCAATGCAAAGAGCATTAATTCTCTTGTTTTGTGTCAAGCTCTTTTTTAATGCAGCCACAACCACTTCTGGAAGGGATTGCTCCGCAATACTTTCAGATTCTTTCGGCAATGATTTGTGAGTGTTGCCGGAATTCTTGAATTGTGTAGAGTATGCATTATATGCTACAGTATTTGATGACGACACATGTGTTCCTGTAAAATTTTCACTTATTCGGCTATGACCATGAAGATGCGGGGCCGAATTATGAACATCTATAGTTGCATACGATGCTGAAAAATTACTAATATGAGGCGTAGCATATGATGGTTGAGAGTAACTGGCCGAATAGCTAGTAGTAGCATGGCCAATTCTCCCATCCATCGGCAAAGTTGGATTCACATATTGCAAATTAGTTGCTGATGAATAAAAAGGTGAAACACTTTCTTGTATGCTATTGGAAATTTTAACATGAGCTGTTTCAAATTGATTGACCAAACCCATCATGTTGTTCATCGGCATATTGATTTGTGGGGTTGCCGATGCATGAGAGTTTGGATACATATGTTGTACGTTGCTAAAATCATAAAGATTTGAAGCAAGAAGATTGTTTTGCATCAGCCCTTACACATAATTAGATACATAATTGATAAAACTAGGGCTAGCCGATATATTATGCTCATTAGGTGATCCAGCAACAACATATGGATTTGCATCTACAAAGGGGAATTGGGTATTCATATTACCTTTGTAGATTGCAGCACCTTGATGAAGATCTCTTCGTAGCAAGAACGGGCTGGAGACCATTCAAAGCTTCGTCCCCAGCGAAGTCGCCAAAAAGTGTATTCGCACACGAACACGTCACCGTGTACCTCCAACGCTGAGGGTGATGCACCGCAGCACACGAACACGTCACCATGTACCTCCAAGGCGGGTGCTTTTGAAGACCCGAAACCCCACACGCCCGGGAGGGACCCCGTCAGGGTGCCCGACGGCTATGGGCTGCCCTAGGTCGACCTGATCGCCCCTAGGGCCTCGAGGTTCGCCGCCCTGAACAAGAAGAACAGACGAAGAACGAGGAGAAGAAGAACTAGGGTTAAGGAGAAAAGATAAAAGATAAAAAGTGGTAGATGATTTGTTCGATTGTGTGTTGTTCAATCGGCCGTCACCTCTCATCTATTTGTGAGGCGGCTGGACTTCCCGTACAAGAAAAAGACTAAAAAGTCCATCCAAAACGTCAAAAACCCAAACTTAACTCGGACAAGAATCTTTGGCAATTTTCCGGATCAACTCGGTCTCACCGATTGGTTTGCTTCGGTCCCACCGAGTGAACGTGGCCAACTCTCTGTAAATTTCTGTAATTTCCCGGATTAACTCGGTCTCACCGACTAGTTTGCTTCGGTGCCACCGAGTGAGCGTTGCCAACTTTCTATAACTTTCTGTAATTTCCCGGATCAACTCGGTCTCACCGAGTCAATCAACTCGGTCCGTCCGAAATGACTCTGCAGCTTCTGTTTCTGTCCTTGTTTTGCCTCCACAGATTGCATACGACCTCGGAATAAGACGATTTTTATATCAAAATCAACTGATTCGACGATATGCAGAACTTTTATGTTGAAACGTTTTCCATCAGAGGCCATCTTAATTGAGTTTATGGCCATTTTATAATCTGATGTCAATATGCACATCTCCGAACTTGTCATAACTTTTGCATCCGAGCTCCGCTTTAGACCATCTTCAAATCCATCTTGATCTTCTCTAATAGAGCTATTCCATGGTGACTTCCAATCATAACTTTGAATTAATCTTGACATAGCTTTAAGCAACTTTTATGAATTGCCACTTTTGAGCGTCAACAGGAGGTCAGGACGCTCATCGAAGACGATGACTCGTGGGCTGTCGAGATTGTGCGAGGAAGAGGCGAGATTCACAGGAACACTCAGTTGATGGTGGATTGCATCATGTCCATGAAAATGACACGCACCTCCGCGCAGATACACGGCACTGGAAACCTTCGTGGCATGGTAGACAACTCCGTTGATTATCTGAAGGATGTGCTCCTGAGAAAATCGGAGCTATGCTCGGATCTATGCCTGAGGTACCTGTTCCTGCTCAACAATTTCTATTTCATAGCCCATGTGTCTGGGCCGTCGGGAGACAACCATGGAATTAAGCTTACACCTGAATGTGAGAAGTACATGGATAGTTATCTTGATGCTTCTTGGGGACATGTGCTGCCATGCCTACAGAAATCGAAATTTTCTGAGCTGCTCTGTTGTTGGCGTTATTGTATCAGCACCTCTTCGCTGGCTAAATTCGACTCAGCATTTCATCAAACTTACGAGGCTCAGAAGTTGTGGAAGGTCCCGGATCCTCAGCTCAGAGATGTGCTACGCCGAGCTATCGCCAAGAGAGTCATTTCAGGTTACCGGGACTACCTGAAGGAGCATCCGGTGATAGAGCTACACGTTAGCCGCGGAAGAAGCAGCAGTCCCGAGGTTTTAGAGAATACTGCTTGAGGAATCGAGCAGAGTCGAACGGACAAATAAGAGGATGGACTTGTTGTATTTACAATTATTTCTTCCGTTTTGAAGTGAAGTTGTATTCTGAATTACATTATATTGCAATGCTCCGCCTCATCGTATCGTACATTGATCAATGCATCGTACTACAAGTTATCTGCAATGGGATAAGGGAACAAGTGAGCAGTTCATAGTATTGTTAATCTTTATAGAGAAAGCATTAAAGAGAAGAGTTCAACTTTTGTTTATAGAGCTATATTATCAGTACAGACAGTCGAAATCCGTATAGCCGAAGCAGGAGACAGTAGCTCAGGTAACAATCTGCTGAAATGAATCATAACTGTACTTTGAGGACGACTGGATTGAGGCGATGGGCGTGGAGAGGGAGGGGGAGGAAGGATACTAGAGAGCGCCCATGTGTGGCTCTTCGAGGAGCTCGAGGCCTCGGACGACGGATTTGACCTAGGAGTCGCCTACGTCACCTTCGACGGAAAGAAGTAGTGCAGAATGTTTAGTTGTTTTTAGGGATATTTTACTACCCAAAAACTAATCTAAAAAATCGATGAAAAATTGGTGTATAGTCTTTTGAGGGACACGGTTGGATGACTGCCACTCGGCCGGATGTCCGCAAAAGCGTTCGGACGTGTCCGCGGATATTTGGTGGCGTCCTTTTGGTGACTTGCATTGAAATGTCCTAAGCACAAGCGATGACCAACAAATTCAATCAAACATTATTTGTAAGTCCAGCTTGGTAATCAGTGTAGGTGAATGTAACATTCTACAAATTGTCCAAATTCGAATCCCAGCTAAAAAAACTGAAACTTGATAGCTGAGGGATGTATTTTTTAATCGTCTTCGTTTCTCAACTTTTTTTGTGTGATTTTTTGCTCGTGGGTAGTACGTGGTAATTAGTTGTTGAGAGCTCCGTAATTTGGCCCCTCAACATGCAGTTCGCTAACTAAAATTAGTCTATCGGTAACAACACAAAATGCACAACAATATACCCGGCGCGGCGCCAAAAGTCACCTTGTCAGTAAATTCCAAAAATGGAAAAAACATTTGATTTTTTTTGCATGCAAACTTTGACAAATGTTCTCAGCGCTCATAAATTTCCACGCCAATAACATTCGTGCAAGTCATGAAAAAAAAGGACTCCAAAATGCTTTTGAAAATAGCATTTTTGGTGCATCGGTTTTGTTTATTTTACCACGACTTCCACGGATATTATTTCGGGATGAAAATGTGTGAGAGCTGAGAAATTTATCAAATTATGCATATACTTTTTTAACTACTTTTTTCTTTACTGCTCATTGGGAAGCATGTGAGGTCGAGCTGAGAATAGCCCCATCCGCGCGGCGCGGCCATTCTTGTTCTCTCTCTTGAGCTTTCCCGAGTCGATCTTGTTTCACGCGGTTGGGGGGCTGAAGGAGATGCGCCGGCCGCCGGGTGGGACGTGCCCCCCTCCACCGACCTCGCTCGCTGCATCGCGCGCCGTCGAAGAGTCGTCGTCACGCACCAAGAAAAAAAAGCACTTTCGTTGTTGCCCGACACCGGCATGTGGGTGCTTGATTCCTCTCGATCGTGACGCGGCCCGGTGGGTCTTGCATCCTTGCGTCGTCGTCCTCATGGGGCAGGTATACTTATTGTTGGAAACGATTGTTTTGGCAATGCTTCACGATGTATTGATCGGTGCAAAGCGCACGTATATATGGAGTACAAAGTGGGCCACAACCTCAACTATACAAAGACTAGGAGGTGGGCCAGGCTATACAATAG
>LT934114.1:748467101-748518098 GCA_900231445.1 Triticum turgidum subsp. durum
CGGGTACCGGGGGTGAGGGCCGTGTGGGTGGCCCGGGTGCGTGACATCCGCATCCTCCGCTCCTCCAGCTTCAGGTACGCGACGATCTTGGGGAAGGTCGGGTTGGTGATGAGGGGGATGTTGGAGGCGGCGTTCCCGAAGTCATCGTTCAGGCCGCCGATGAGGGTGCTGAGGGGAAGCTCATCGGAGACCTTCTCGCCGAGGTCACGGAGCTCGTCAACAAGCTTCTTGAGGCGCATGCAATAATCGTCAACAGACGACTCAAGCTGTTAGCACCCAAAAAACTCACCTTGCAAGAAGACCTTGCATTGGAGCGCGTTGTCGGTGAAGAGGCCGTTGAGCTTGGTCCAAACGGCGTGAGCGTCATCATCGGCGGAGACCACCGTGTGGAAGAGGTCCTTCGAGATGGTGGTGTAGAACCAACGGATGAGAGTGGCGTCGATGGTTGTCCACTCCTCATCGTCCTCCATGAAGTGGGAGTCCACGGAGCCATCGATGTGATCCCGGAGATTGTACTCACGGAACACGAGGGAGAAGTATGTCTTCCAGGCATAGTACGTGGAGGTGAGGTGGTAGAGGACGACGGGAACCCGGGCGAGGATGTTGAGGTCGCGGATGACGACGGGATCGGGACCTTCGAATGGGTTGGTGCAGCGACTGCGGGTGGTACCGGTGGAACTGGGGGAGGCCATGGCCTAGAGGGGTGGTGCGGCGGCGCTGGAGCGGCGGCACGGCAGGGAAGAAAGCGGCGCGGCTTGGGGGCGGCACGGCGGTGGCTGGCGGAAGCGCGGGCGGCGGCGCGGCGGCGGAGGTTCGCGGCGGCGTCGGCGGCACGAGGTGGCGGCATTGGCGGGCGGCGGCGGCAGCAGCGGCGGCGGCGATGGGATCACGGCCGCGGCGGCGACACGGGTTAGGGTTAGGATCGTAGGTATGATACCATGTTGGAAACGATTGTTTTGGCAATGCTTCACGATGTATTGATCGGTGCAAAGCGCACGTATATATGGAGTACAAAGTGGGCCACAACCTCAACTATACAAAGACTAGAAGGTGGGCCAGGCTATACAATAGACATGCACAAACCATATATTCAACACTTATCAGTGCTGATTCTTCTCGCACAATTCCAGTACTGCACTTCACACGGTTTGCTTTTCTCTCTCCCCTGCCAATTTCACCGAACTAAACCAATGGCCTCTATCCATCCACAAAGTAGCAGCATGGCCGGGCCGGGGCGGCTTGTTGCCGTGCCGGAGTTGAGCTCCGCAGCCGCCTTCCCGCCGCGTGACAGCCTCTACCGCGACTGGATTCGGACGGTCACCGTGTCCGGAGGGGTGAGGAGTGTAAGATAATGTGCGATCTCCCTGCTTCCTCGATGGGGAGCAGCAACGTATATATTAGCGATCGGCAGGAGCCTGCCTTGGCATACAAAAAGGTACAAGAGTTTGAGGAGGATACGGAGAGAGAGAAGGTTGGTTGAGATTACATATTTTCTCTAACACCCTCCCTTAATCTCAACTATCCTAAATTAAGATTACTCTTGAACTCTTCGAATGGTCTTGCTGAAAATGCCTTTGTGAAGCCATCTGCTACTTGGTCCTTGGAGGGAATAAACCGTATCTCAAGTTTCTTTTCTGCAACTCTTTCTCGCACAAAGTGAAAGTCAATCTCTATGTGTTTTGTCCTTGCATGAAACACTGGATTTGCAGACAAATACGTTGCTCCCAAATTATCACACCATAAGCATGAGATACGATTTTCTTAACTCCCAACTCATCAAGGAGTGACTCAACCCAAATAATTTCAGCAGTTGCATTTGCCAAGGATTTGTACTCTGCTTCTGTGCTTGAGGGTGACACGGTGGCTTGCTTTGTAGCACTCCAGGAGATAAGATTTGATCAAAAGAACACTGCAAAAGCTCCAGTTGATATCCTGTCATCACTACATCCTGCCCAATCAGCATCAGAGAATGCACTAATAAGAGAGGAATTAGACCTTCTAAAATTAAGTCCTATTCCAATAGTGTGCTTCACATAACTCACAATTCTCTTGACAGCTGCCCAATGTGCAGAAGTAGGTGCATGAAGGTATTGACAAACCTTGTTGACAGCAAATGAAATATCTGGACGTGTGAGAGTTAAATATTGCAATGCTCCCACAGTACTCCTATACCTTGTGCTCTCCTCCTCTTGAAGTGGCTCACCTTCAGATGCAGAGAGTTTTTCTGAGGAAGATAAAGGTGTAGGAACTGGCTTACAATTCTTCATTCCCATGCGAGACAGAAGCTCATTGACATATTTTTCCTGACTTAACACAATGCCATCTTGAGTTTTCTTGACTTCAATGCCTAGAAAGAAATGTAAATCACCTAGATCTTTCAAGGCAAACTCTGAGCTCAAATCATGCAAAAGAGGATTAGTGGCATTTTGTGAGGAACTTGCAACTATGATATCATCCACATATATGAGTACAAAAATGACCACTCCTGCCTTGTTATAAATAAACAAGGACGTATCAGCCTTGGAAGCAATAAAGCCAAGATATTTCAATTGTAAGCTTAGTCTGGAATACCATGCTCTGGATGCTTGCTTTAAACCATAAAGTGCTTTATCAAGCTTGCAAACATAATGTGGTAATTTCTTACTCTCATACCCAGGTGACTGTCTCATAAACACTTCCTCTTCTAGAACACCATGCAGAAACGCATTCTGTACATCTAGCTGCCTTAGGCTCCATCCCCTGGACACAACAATAGCTAGCACAAGTCTGATAGTTGCAGCTTTCACAACAGGACTGAACGTGTCCTCATAGTCAATGCCATAAAGTTTCTTAAAGCCCGTTGCAACTAGACGTGCCTTATACCTGTCAATGGAGCCATCTGCCATTTTTTTGATCCTGTACACCCATTTGCAATCAATCATATTTTTACCTCTCTGATTTGGTACAAGATGCCAGGTTTTGTTCCTCATGAGTGCAGAATATTCCTCATCCATCGCCTTCTTCCACTTAGGATCATCAAGTGCACTGTTCAACGTTGTTGGTTCTCCTGAAATACATAGCATCCCATATGGTATAGTTCCATCTTTTCTTATTTTTGGATTTCGTATACCTTTTTGTACCCGTGTCATAACTCATGAAGAAACCTCTGGCTGAACCACTGGTACGCTTGTCACAGAAGATCCAGGCGAATTTGCATGTGCTGACCCAGGAAGACTTGTCTCGACGTGCGTAGAAGATCCTGTGGCTGTAGGTGTGGCTGCAGCCCCTGTGGGCACACGGGTGACGCCCATGCGACCCGATGCAGCGGATCCGTCGCCCGACCACGGCTGGACGTGCACGCGTGACGAGGGGGATTCGGTCCCCCGCTGGTCCCACCTGTCGCGCCTGTTGTCGACGTGTCAGCGCGGGAGTGGCCGCCCCTCGAGTCAGGCGTGGAGCCGGCTGGAGCGCGATCCGAGGACGATCTGCTCGCGCAATCCGAGGACTGCGCACACACAGGAGTCCCAGGCACTGCCGGATCTCCTTCGTCATCCGTGCCAGGTTCGTCTTCTTCCTCCACATGAAATAATGGGTCAAATTGAGCCATATTTTCGAAATTTTGATCATTTTGAACACCGTTTTCACCAGGGACCTGCACAGGCATAAGATAAGAACCAGTACCAGCAGGAATATCATCACATTGATTAGTACAATTGTTGTCGCCCCCATGATCAAAAGACCGTAGATGTGAAGGAAGAAGGAGAATTTCCTTGCGGAGAAGTGCACCGGCATTTGGATGAAGAGAGGCAAAGGGAAAAACTGTCTCATCAAAGACAACATCTCTGGATATATAGACTCGACCAGTGGGAACATCAAGGCATTTGACACCTTTATGAATGGGGCTATAACCTAAAAAGACACACCTTTTTGAGCGGAAAGTGAGTTTTTGTGTGTTGTAGGGTCAAAGGTTGGGCCAACATGCACAACCAAAGATGCAAAGAGATGTGTAGTTGGGTGTGACACCAAGAAGTCGTGTGATGGGTGTTTCAAATTTGATGACTTTACTTGAAAGCAAGTTGATAAGATATGTGGCAGTTAAGAATGCTTCATCCCAAAATTTAAGTGGCATGGATGCGTTTGCTAACAATGCAAGCCCCATATCAACTATGTGACGGTGCTTTCTTTCAGCAGACCCATTCTGTTGGTGAGCATGAGGGCAAGAGACATGATGGGATATGCCAAGTTTTTGGAAGAAAGAGTTCAATTTTTCATACTCACCACCCCAATCACTTTGCATAGCAATGATTTTGGAGTTTAGTTTGCGTTCAACAAGGTTTTGGAAATTGATAAAAACTTGGAATACATCAGATCGTTTCTTTAGTAAATAAATCCAAGTAAATTTACTATAGTCATCAATAAAGCTTACATAATAGGAAAATCTACCAACTGAGGTAGGAGCTGGCCCCCATACATCTGAAAAGATAAGTTGTAGGGGAGCAGTAGACACACTAGTAGAAATAGGGTAAGGTAATTGATGACTTTTTTCTTGTTGACACGGATCACAAACTGACTCGGCACTAGGCTCATAAGAGAGTTTATTTTTGCTAAGAACATATCTAACTATAACTGAAGATGGATGACCCAAGGGACTATGCCACCTTGACGATGAAAGCTTGGTGACAATATTTGCTTGTTTATTTGACCATGAAGAAGAAGATGATGATGATATGAGTGGGTATAGGCCTCCCACGCACCATCCTCTAAGAATGATTCTCCTTGTGTTCAAGTAAGACATTTTTCAGATGCAAATTTTTCACGGGGTTTTCAACTATTGAACTACCAATGTGTGTGATATCCATACCGGAACCGCTTGCCGTGCGAATTTGGTCGCCTCCATTGTACTTCTCCCGCATCGTCAACTTGTCAAGTTCACCCGTGATGTGGTTTGTTGCTGCACTGTCAGCATACCAATTTGTGTCCACGCCATAGGAGACATCATGCGCTTCTTTTTCTTCTGGGTCGTTGTCCTCATAGCGCCACCAACAGACCCGAGCACCTCCTGGATGATGTTGTAGCATATTTGGCACTCAGGAAAATCATGTTGCTGCTCATGCACCTGTTGTTGCTGTTGCTGCTGTCGAGGGCGCCCTCTGAAGATGCTGCCTCCATTGGAAGACGAGGGCTGGCGGTCACCGCGGTCACCACGGCCACGCCCCCTTCCTCCTCGCCCGCGGGATCTTCCGCGAGACTGTCCATGGCCCCTGTAGACCGCATTAGCAGATGAGTGGAATCCGCTTGAAGCTGAGTCGCCTAGCATCTCCATCCTTTGATCAAAGGCAGAGATCTGAGCAAAGAGATCATCGGCGGTGATGGTGTTCTTGACAGCGCCGATCGCCGCCACCACGGAGTCTTAGTCGCGGTCTAGTCCGGCCAAGATGTAGTCCACCATCTCCGGATCAGAGACGGGACGACCAGCAGTAGCTAGTTCATCGCCGAGGCTCTTCATCTTCGCCATATACGCCGAGCTTGATATGCTTCCCTTCTTGGTGTTGGTGATGGCGATTCTCAGATTAGTGATCCAAGATTGCGACTGCGAGGCGAAGAGGTTTGTCACCGTCGTCCAGAGTTCAAAGGTGGAGTCCTTCCTGACGACCTGCGCAAGGATCTCTGGCGACATGGAATTCAGAAGATAAGACAGGACCTGTTGGTCTTTGGCGATACAGGGCTCGTACAGAGGATTCGGCTCTAGGGCCGTGGTCTTGTCCGCCTTTGTTATCTCCACCATCTTGGGCGGAGCGGCGTCGGTGTTGTCGAGGAGTCCAGTCACCTGCGCACCTCGCAGGGCTGGAAGCACCTAAGTCTTCCAGAGGATGAAGTTTCCTCTTGCGAGCTTCTCAGATGGCGGCGAACCGAGGTTGAAGGCGACGCCAGCAGAGGAAGCCATGGAGACGATGGTATGTGGTTTCTAGGGTTTTGGTTTGTGGCTAGATGTATGGAAAGAGGTGGCTCTGATGACCATGTAAGATAATGTGCGATCTCCCTGCTCCCTCGATGGGGAGCGGCATCGTATATATTAGCGATCGGCAGGAGCCTGCCTTGGCATACAAGAAGGTACAAGAGTTTGAGGAGGATACGGAGAGAGAGAAGGTTGGTTAAGATTACATATTTTCTCTAACAAGGAGATCGACCATGAGATCAACCATCTTGGGTCATAGCGGATCCAACTACTCCACTGCTTCCAGTTCCTGCCTGTCCAACAACTCCGGCCACTCCTCCGGTTCAGCGTCCGCCGTTGCGCTGGAGCACTTGGGCAACCAAGAGCTCAGGGGGATTGCTCACCGAATGGTCAACGACGGGTACGCCCACCGCATGGTGGAAGCATTCGTCCGCGCATCTCCTGCACCAGCATTCAACTTTGGTGGTATCCCGGCCCATGCTCTGACAAATAGGTTCTCTGAGCTCGACGTCGACTGGGTTCTCCAAATCCACGACGAGCATGGTTTACGGTGGCTGCTTCGAGACAAGCCGGTGACGACACAAGACTTGGTCGACAAATGGATCCGGGCTCTTACCGTAATTGTGGCCAGTATCACTGAGTTGGTATGCGCCTTTCAGACGCCAACGGTCACACTATTTGGCAAAGCGAGCATCACCGAGATGCTTGATGTCGTGGATGTCATTATCACCGTTCTTCAAGGGGAGAAGCTACATGTCGTGCTTGACATGTTTACCTGTGTCTCTGCTGTGTCGCACATATTTACGCCGCTTGTGATCTCTCCAACACTCGGAAGCGTTTTGGACTCGTTAGAGAGACAAGGAAACAAGCTAAGCGAGATCATAGCAAGCACGATGGAGGAGGTGAGGAAACTCGTGGAGGAAGATGACTCATGGGCTATGGAGATCCCGCGAGAAGGAGGCGAGGTTCACAAGAACACTCGGTTCATCATGGATTGCATAGTATCCATGATGAATGCACGGACTTCAATGCAAAAGTCTGCACCGAGCCACAATATTGTTAACCTTGTTGACCTGATCTATCACACAATCGATTATCTGGAGGATCTGCTTCTGAGAAAATCTGAGCTATGCTTGGATCAAAGCCTCGGGTACTTGTTCCTGCTCAACAATTCCTATTTCCTAGCTCATGCGGTGTCCGAGTCGTCAGGATCGTTCATTCCTAATGATCTGTGGAACCTCAGACTTAGGCTTGAATGGAAGAAGTACATGGATAGTTATCTCGATGTATCTTGGGGACTTGTGCTCTCCTGCTTACCAAAATAGAGATCTCCTGGACTGATCCATCGTTTGATCAACACCCCTTCGCTGGCCAAATTCGAGTCGGCATTTCACAAAACGTACCAGGCTCAGAAGTTCTGGAAGGTTCCGGACACTGGGCTCAGAGATGCGCTGCGGAGAGCTATCATTGAGAGAATCATTACAGGTTGCCACAACTACCTGGAGGAGCATTCGGAGCAAGAGAAACATGTTAGCCGCGATAGCAACAGTCCTCAAGTTTTGGAGGAGATGTTGGAAGAGCTATTTGAAGGGTGAAAACTGCTTGAGGAATCAAACAGTCACCTGACAAATCAGAGGCTGGAGCGATGTTTCAGCGTTGTATTTGGATTTTTTTTCATCGTTCCTTTTGAGGTGAAGCTGTGTTGTATTCCTAATTCCGTTGGCAGCTTAATAAGCCCCGGACACTGTATCAACTGGGTACCAGCTGCGGCTGTTTTAAATTTGATTTCGTGATTCCATTTCAAATACTTCCACATCTGCTTCTGCATCAGGTCCATACCCATGTTTAGTTCTGATTATGCAACATCATATATGCACTTAGTTTCTGCCTAGTTCAATAAAAGTTCAGCTTGCAGATGCCAAGAGCACTGAAACGTACAAGTAGCCCCGTACTTGGGGAAATTTGGTGACAATATTTGACTGGTATATGTACCATTTATATGTGAAAATCCATTTGCGTTTCTTATACACCTGAAAAATTACTAATGCTTATCTTACTATTCTACACCATTATATATTGCTATACAAACGACGAACATGCAGCCGATGCCTGAACGATTCTTACGTGGCAGCGTGAACATCGATCATGCAAGGAGGCTCACTGTTGGGATGGAAGTGTCGTTCGCAGGTCGTGCATAAACCGTCGTCCGTGAAGCAATTTCGCAGCAGAAATAAGCATTGTTGATACATTACCTTTGAGCTATGTATTTTATAATCTCCTAGAGCGAATGTTCAAGCCTTTTTTAACCTTTATAAATATAATACAATAGATTAATTGGACGGAGTTAATACCATTTTCAATCGTGAGCCAAACTGACGATATACCAACATGTATCGTCATCACGGAGATAAATAGTTTTCTGTTGGCAATCGCTGTTCAATATTAATTGGACAGACTTAATACTCCCTCCGTTTCTTTTTAGTCCCATATAAGATTTGGTCAAAATCAAATTACACAAAGTTTGACCAAATTTATATATAAAAAAATATGAACATCTACAATACTAAAATTATATAGTATGAAAATACGTTTTGTGGTGCATCTGATAATATTTGATTACATATTGTGAATGTTTATATTTTTTAATATAAAGTTAGTCAAACTCTACAAAGCTTGACTTTGACCAAACCTTATATGCGGACTAAAAAGAAACGGAGGGGATACCATTTTCAATCTTAATCTCCTGCCGGCCCTCGCTGCGTGTGCCACTCCCATCATAAAGCCACCGAAAGAAAGAGAGACAGTCAGAGCAGAGCGGAGCCTTCGTTCCCCCGCACACACACAGCCGCAGTGGCGGCGCGCCGGCGCTCTCTGCATCGCGCTGCTCTGCCTCCTCGCGGCGCACTCCGCCATCGCCCAGAAGGCCATGGCCCCGGCCGCCGCGCCCACAACCACCACGCCCACGCCGGCGGCTCCCGTAAGAAGCGCCGACCACCACGCTCGTCACTGCCAACCCACCTGCCGCAGCAGCTCCCACCACACCCGCAACCCCCGCCCTGGCGCCACCCACCAAGGCCACCCCGGGACACTGGTCCGAATCGGCGGGTGGCGACTCGAATTCGTCCCGCCGCTTTTTTGGAGATGCGCCATCGCTCCCGTCATCTCTCTGTCCGCAGCTGCGCGAGGCGGTGTTCCCCTCCCCTGCATCGCTCGAGCCTGGCTCGCTGAAAACGGCCAATTCGACCGTTCCTAGTGGGCCTACCTGAGGGGTGCTTTGAGGTTCGTGGTATGTTGACCAAACAGTAAACACAGACATCCAATTAATCCATTTTCATCCCGCGCGGGTCTGAAGAAGATGCGCCCGACCTGATGCAGGCAACCACACGCGTCCTCGAGGTTTCCCGAGTCTATCTTGTTTCACGTGGTGGTGGGACTGAATAGGGATGAAAATGGAGTGGAAACCTTTTGTTTTTCCGAAGAAAAAATGAAAACGGAGAGGAAATATGAAAATGGAAACGAAAATTTGCAAAATAGAAACTTATCAGGAGGAAAATCATCTGGTTGCATTTTGTACTGATCGTGAGAATTACAATATGTATTATAAAACTCATCCACATTATGGTCAATATGTGCCATTAGTGCACGTGTTGAACTATGCTAACATCCATAGAGATGTCATGGTAAGATTTTTAGTATTACGATATTTGTGTGTCTTTTGCATAAATTCTTTTAAAACTGAACTACATTGCTAACTACGAAGTTATTACTATGTTTTTCAACATATAATCCCGGAGGAGTGTGTGCCTCATCTGATGTTTCAGAAAGGCCACCTTGATGTTTTGAATATACATCCAGGTCTTCCTACGAATCACTCATGTTCATGTCGGATTTCTAAAACCAATGAAGACATGACAATCAAAGATTGGAAAAAATGTATAATCACTCGTAGGGAGGTACTTGGAAGCAACATTAGGCGAAGGGTAAGAATTGAAGACAGGATGATCTCCATTCTCCATAATGGAGAGTCATAGCCTATCTTGTTTTATGCTATTTTACCTAAGAGAACCTAGTAGGTCTTATGTGAGAGAAGTAGGTCGTAGGTACAATGTGTTATTATGTGGTACAGCGTGTTAGAGTTGATGATGATGAGGAATTGTGATTATAACTACTGACCAACTTGCTATATGATGTCTCATTGATAAAAATGATGATCATGAGGAGGTGTTATATGACAATGATATATTATGATGATAAGTTGTTAATGATATGATGATGATGATGATGATGATGTAGTCACTTTGGATCCATGCACTTGAAACTAATCCACGGTTCTTTCACCCAATGATATAATAACTCATTATGACGTAAAAACAATCTCTAAATTGCTATTGTATGAAAACTTATATAATGGCGTATGAATACAAATTAAATAAAATAAAAAAATACCCAACAATAATAGTAGCGCGGGTAGGGAGGCGCGCTACTAGTAACTACCAGTAGCGATGTACACCAAAAGCGCTACTGCTAAGCACGTATAGCAGTAGCGCGGGCAAGCACACGCTACTGATAAATTTTAGCTATAGCGTCGTATCAGTAGCGCGCCACACCGCGCTACTGATATACCTAAAACCGGCGCTACTGCTAGCTTTTTTCCTAATAGTGGTCGATGCCACCACGACGTCAGACAAAGCCACCATCCTGCGCTCGTCTATCATCACACGCCCACCAACGAGACCCCGCTGCTCCATGCTATTGAGACCCGCCGTTGTCGACGTGCCAGAAGCCACGCCGCTCCTCCGACGCGAAACATCACCTGTTGCGACTGGTCCCATCAAATGCAATGCCCATTTGCATAGTCTGCTTGACATACTCGTCTCTTATTTTACGTTTCTTATAGAACGCTAGCATTCAAATTACTGGTTCTTCCCAAGGGATCATTTTTCCCTGAACGCCGCCTAACAAAGACTGTTACAGTCGGCAGGAGCAGTTTTTGGCGCAGAATTTATCACATGCTAGGCTCAAAGCTTTGTTTTTAGCTTAAAATAGACACTCGCAGATTATTTTTGAGCTTATGTTTTTTGGAGCTTATTATGTGGACAGTAGATGATGGTAACGAGCGGAGAACCTATTTCACGCTTAAGGCGCCAAATGGCGTACGTGGCGCAGACCCCTCCTAACAAGTGTTCGGCCGGCCTCCCAACCGGTTTTGGGAACTTTACAGAAGATTCTCGCCCCTTTTTTTTTCTTTTCCTATGCATGTTCTCGGCCAGTTTTTACTTGGTTTTTGTTTGTAACTGAAAATTCCTGATTTTGTTTAAAAATTTGTGAGTATTCCTCAAATTCATAAAAAAATCTTATTCGTACACTTTCTTCATATTCTCAAATATTTTTTTTCAAATCCACAATCTGTTTCAAAATTACAAAAATTTTAATATCCGTGAATATTTTTCAGATTGACTAAAAACATTTAACATTAATTAATAAATCTAAAAAAAATAGTGATTTTTCTGAATTTATTTAAAAAATTCTACTCCCTTAGATCCAAATTAACTTGTGCTCCTTTAGTATAACTTTCAAAGTTTTTCCCACATTGACATTAGAATGTTTGGTTGTGCTGAAAATTTTGAGGTTCACGTGTTGTTTTATTTGGGGAGACGAAAAATAAACAAATGCATGGATCGCAATGTAGAAAATGAGTGATTAGATAAGGGGGTACATCCACAATTATGCGCCATGATGATTGGTTACCGCAGCTTAGTTGTGATGTAGATGAGGCTATGTGAGTACGTGTACTGATGCTTTTCTGGAGACTATGGCATATCAGAAATGAGTTAGTGCATGACAAGCTGGCACCAAGTACTGATGTTTCAGCAAGATTTTTATTAAGTTATGTTGATTCACTAACTTCACTCAAGATGGATCCTAAGTGCAACTCCAACGGGGTGACCCATTTCGTCCGCTCACGTCTGTTTGGGTCGGTGCAACGTGCCGACCCAAACAGACGCGCGTCCGCTTGGCGTCCGCCTGCCGACCCATTTCAAGTTGGCTACATTTGAGTCAGCGCTTCAGAAAATGTACAACGCTCAGAAACTATGGAAGGTTCCCGACCCTCCGCTACGATGCGCGCTGCGAAGAACTATCGTCCAGGAGGTCATTTGGAATTACAATTACTACATGGAGGAGCATCCGGAGTCAGGGTGGACGGGGCGAGCGGTCTTTTGGGCCCGCTCGTGGATCGAAGTGAACCGGACCGAAATAGCCCGGACCGACAGAAAAACTGACCGGTCCGGTCCGTGAAAAGGAGACCGAAAATTGCTCGGTCCGGTCCTGCCTTGGCTCGGTCCGGCTCGGTCGGACCGAAGGCAACGCGCTTCTTCCGCCCAGCCGCCGGCGACGCCCTGCTGTGGCGCCGGTGAGTTCCCCTCCGGCACTGCCGCGCCCCTCCTCCATCCAGTTTTCCTTTCCTTTCATTCTGTCGAACAGAAAACAAGAAAGAACGAAAGAGGCGGGGTTCGATCCGATAATCATGGCATTATCCCACGACTAGCTCCACGTCCAAATTAATCCACTAATCAAGGAAGGCCCGCAGAGACAAAAATTGTGGGCTCATGCACGCGCTACACTACTTGCATGTACTCCGTAATAGGGAACATCCTGTGCGAGGATGGCGCGCGTTTAGATCGGGCACGGCTATTACCCAAGGAATAAAGAGAACGAAAACTGAAAAACCGCACCCCAGTTGCGCGTCCTGTGCGGCATGCCGTTTAATTAGATCGGGCACCCCCCATGCGTGATGCGTGCATGCCATTTACATCGGCACGTCCCGTGCGTGCAGGTCGACAATGGCTAAAGCTAGCAGTTCATGAATAACAGCCGCGCTGCACAGCGCACACCTTGCCGCCGGCGCTCGCACACCTTGGAGCAACCATGCACGTCGCACACATCGCCGCCGCACCCGAGCAGGTCGCCGCCGGTGGCCGTTGGTCGGTCCGCTCGGTCCGGCCCGGGCTTCGTCGTCGCCGGTCCGGTCCCCAAAATCAGGACCGTGATGCAGCTCGGTCCGGTCCGGCCCGGACCGCCGGCGGCCGGTCCAAACGACGGCTCGGACCGGGACCGGACCGGCCCGGACCGTGTCCACCCTGAATCCGGAGGTAGCGGGACACATTAGCAGCGGAAGCAGCAGCCCCGATGATTTGGAGGAGATGCTTGGAGAGCTATTTGAAGGGTGAGAACTAACTTGATTCTCATGGCCGGGCATCGGACAGAGTCTCCATAGTTGTTTTGGAATGTTTTCTTCTATTTTTGTGTGAGACCGTATTCTGAATTGTGTTGGTTTGCAGCGTGGTATGTTAAGTGGCCACACTATGCTTCTATAATGGTTTTATATACGGATAACTGCAACGTACGTCTTCTGGCTCCATTGATCATGAAACCAGAGAGTACAGGTTCAGCTCAGGGGCCATCCCCAACATCCATGAAAAAAATGGGAACAGAGATTTTACAAGCCAAGCACTGAATATTGAAGTGCTGGGGAGTATGAACTGGCGTCATGCTTCAACGTTGTTTACCTTCTGTAGGGAGGCAAACCATGGGAATTCTGCCTCCTTTCGAATAGGGATCCCTGCATAAGGTTTTCTGCTTTCTGACGTGTTGAGTCACAACCAAGCCAAGCTCTACCCGAGAACATAGATCTCTTCAAGTTCATTCCGTGTCCTGGCCCTCCACTTCAGTAGCACTTGCCTCCCTCTCTCCCATCACTTCTGCCACTGCCCAGCTTGACCCACCAGATCGTCCACCATGGCGGAGCACCTTCCTTCCGTGCCGGAGCAGACCGCCACCGGCTTCACGGGTGACTACCCGCCGCGCAGCACCCAAGTCGGGTGCGGCCGCCGAGGCCAAGCCGGCGCCGGAGGAACGGCTGGAGGTGTTGGACGGGTAAGGATCCGAGGCGCCGGAGTCGATGGAATAGCTGGATCCGCTCTGACCAGGGTGGGAGTTGGAGAAGAGAGTGGATCTTATCTGCGCCTGGACACGGCGACCGTCCGACTCCAGTCGCGGTACATGCAGCGCGGTGGGCAGGCTGCAGCCGTGGCGCCGTTGGTGGCCTCTTCTGGCACGGCGATCCGCCCTCCGGACACAGCGACACGCCGGATGGAGTTGCGGTAAAGGTTGTGCGGCAGGGAGGGAGCCATGGCGCGGGTGCAGCCCAGCTGCTGTTTGTTTTGCATCAGCTCGCGCATGTGCTCACCCTCGACGCTACGCTATTCGACTGCGTGCACGAGTTGGAATCAAATCACTGGCACCGGAGAATTGGATTGGGCACCTCACCTGCGGCTTGGATCGGCTTGGCACCTGCTCCAGCGTCGCCTGCCTGCCTGGATCCGCTACTTTATCCATCTGCTCTGCTGTTTGGTATGCCTGCCGTGGTGGATGTAGTAGCTTCCATCTGCACAACCATTATATTGGGTTCGATTAGATTCACATCCATTGCTCATCCATCATCTCGACACAAGCACAAATACTGTATAGCAGACAGCAAAAAGAAACTGCTCGGGGCGCACATTGCAACAAACCTGTTGTTCCCTACCTACCTATTAGATCGATCAAGTCCAAATTGAACAACAAGGACCTCCTCCTCACTCAGAGAGAAAGTAGCATCGCCTCCTCCCTCCACCGGCGATGGCGCCGTCGCCCAAGCCCCAAGTTCAAGTCGCACACGCAACCCGCACGCTGATGAATGACTCTCTCTTGTATTTATAAAGAGATGGTGGCATGGATGTTGGAGAGAACAAGCTCTTGAGGGGTGCTGACGCAAGGTCGTGCCACGGATTGGTGAGGTGACGCAAGCCAGACCCTTCCTTCTTTCCTGGCAGCCTGCTGGGATCCCTAGGTGTAGGCGCGTGTTCGTTTAATTTACAGTAAAAGGAATTAAATGGCACAGAGTTTTCCATGAGGGCTAAAGTCTCGTACACCTTCTTATAATTACCCAAGCATGCATGGGAGGCAGGTATTAAAAATCCTAAACGGCACGGAGTTTCTCACGGAGGTTGAAGTCTCGCACACCTTAGAGCATGCTTGGATACATTTTAGTCCTATGACTAAAAGTAGTGGGACTAAAACTTGCTAGCCTCACCTATGCTTGGATCCAAATACTAAAGAGACTAAAATCAAGTTAATGAGCATTTATTATGCTCCCTCTTCCCTAATCCTACACGTCCCTCCCACCAACTCCTACCCCAAGGATCGAGGAGGCGGAGGACATGGTGGAGATGATCAAGAGGCTCATGGAGGAGTGGCAGCAACTGCATGGCAAAGATAGCAAAACCCCTCGACATGTACCAACACAGAGATGGGAAGTTCCTGAGATTGGATGGATCAAGGCCAACGTCGACGGGGCAACAACTAAAGGAGGAGAGAAGGGAGGCGGAGGGGTTGTGTTCCGGAATTCAGAAGGAGCGTTTATAGCAGCGGCGTGCCAGAACTATATCAATGGGGGTGACCCAGCATCGGCGGAGCTCCAAGCATGCAAGAGAGTTGCCCAAATGGCAGGAGAACTAAATCTGCCAAGAGTTCATATTGAGATGGACTGCCTAGACGTGGTACGGAAGCTGCAGTATTCAAATGATGATCTCTCCACACTGGGGCCAATGATAAAGGAGGTTAAACAGCTACTTGAAACAAGGGAGTGGAAGGTGACATGGGTTTGGAGGACGGCCAATGGTGTTGCGCATCGGTTAGCAAAAGAAGGTTTAGAGAATAATAGTAGTATGAACTGGGTGCATGATCCCCCAGATTGTATTTTACAGCTTCTTTCGGCAGAAATCCCTGCCTATTACAACTAAATAAAGGTGATGTGAACGTCAAAAAAAAAACTCCTCTCCCGCCCCTACTGCTATCTCTAGCCCCTGTTGCTCTCAAGAAAAAAATTGTCCATATGGTCCATACAAGGAAATAAAATTTGTCTATACACAAGAAAATAAAAATTGTCCATACAAGTAAAGTAAAATTGTCCATACATAAGGAAATTAGTATTGTCCATACACAAGAAAATAAATAACATGACACATCTCAATGGCCCTGGACCAAAGCATCAGCAATTCTATCTCTCAATTGATTCATGTCGACCGAATCTTGCTCTATTTCTAGATCCCTCCTGTTACGACGCCTCCTCCTTGTTTCCTCAAGGAGAGGTTGATAATTTTCATCTCTATCACACCTGTCGAATTCTTTATCCGCCAACTGACTTTCGCGGATAAAATTGTGCAAGGCCATACATGCAACAATATTTTTTTTTGCTTGTGTAGAGGATAACTTTGTATTTTAAAAAGGATCCTCCACTTATTATTCAAGACTCCAAAAGAACGCTCAATGACATTGCATAGTCTAGAATGAGTGTAGTTGAAGTGCTCTTTTTTACCTCTCGGCATGGTGCCTTGATGGAACTCTTGGAAATGGTACTTCTGTCCCCTATATGGTGCAAGATAATCCGCCTTGTTGGGGTAGCCCGAGTCAACAAGATAAAATATTCCTATTGATGGCAATGCATTTCAGTCAAAGTCAATGTCAATGTATACACAATTCAATCATGTACTGAATGTGAAGTATGGTACCTGGAGGTGGATGAGGAAACTTGTGACTAAACCGGCTAAGGGAATCCTTGAAGGGCCTCATATCATGAACCGATCCAGGCCACCCGGCAAGAACGAAAGTGAATCTCATGTCGAAATCACATACATCCATAACATTCTGACTACAGTAGCCATGTCTGTTTAAGTACTGCGGAATCTTGGTAGGTGGCACCACAACTTGCACATGAGTCCCATCTATTGCCCAATGCAGTCATTGAACCATGGATGCCACTGAGCATTTCTTAACCTTTCATGCACAACTCTGAATTCAGGATCTCGTGGCTTAATTATGTCAGCCGCAAGCTTAACCACACAATGCAATACTGTGTCAAACTTTCTAACAACTATCTCCATGGACCTTACAAAACGATTCACATCTGCCTAATGGACTGTCCATCTCCCACCATCCATAAAAACATAGCTAGAGCCTCAACTGATGACATCTTCTTAGTAGACTTCAGCCCATAAGAATCCACTAGCAAATTATGTAGTTCATGAAACACAGGTGGATACATCCTAAACATTTTATAGCAGTCTGTTCTGTGTCCCAGAGTTCTTAGTACCCATTCATAGTCGGACTCTTTAGCTTTTAAAATCCCCCTTTCCCCCTTATCCATGAAACGCTCAATGTAATATGAACCAAACATTTGGACGATCATACCTATATTGTTGAGCCTTTTCCACCTCCACTGGAGTAGTGCTAGCACTCTATTTCTCCTTGCATCTTCCTCTTCCTCATCACTAGAGTCCTCATCAATACTCTCCTCTTCACTGGACTCATCAATACTATCACCATCACTAGAGTCATCCTGCAACATATGAATTATGTTCAACACATAGTAATTAGCTGCACATAGCAATTCCAAACATAAAGGGTCCACATAGCAATTCAACACATAAAGGGTCCACATTAGCCTAACTCATCATAGGAAACATGACACAATAGGAGACACTCAAAACGTTCAGGTCAAGGTTCCCCATGTCCATGCACGGTGCGGCGACGTTCCCGGCCCTCGGAACGCGGCCGCCGGAACTATCACGCTGGAGACGAGGCGGCGTCAAGCCCCACCCTTCGCCGTCCATGGCCTTCGCCGCAGCACCAGACGATTCCGTTTGAGACAAGAAATCGAATGGGGCGCCGTCCATGGCAGATGGATCTGAGACAAGACTCTCATCCGATTAATGGAAAAACAAGCACAAAACTAAAGAAATCGAACGGGCGCCGTCCATGGCGGATGGATCTTGGCCTTCAGTCTCACCTTAGCCGGGTAGGCAGAGGCGGAGGCGCGGCGGTAGGCCGAGCCGGCGGCGATCAGCGGAGGTGGAGACGGCCGCTGGCGCGTCCTGCGGAGGCCCGCTGCTTTCTTCCTCACACCAACAGAACAGGGAGGGGGAGTGGAGCGCTCGAGGGGGAGACGAACAGAACAGGGAGGGGGAGTGGAGTGGAGCGCTCGAGGGGGAGACGAAGGAAAAGGAGGGGAACCGGCTGTGTTAAAGAGAGGAATTAAATGAGGAGAGAGAGGGCTAATCCATATTTTAGTAGGGTTCCTCTGGAAAAAAAATTAGCCTCAAGACTAGTCCTAGCCTCTCTTTAGTCAGGGGTGCTGGGAAGTTTAGCCTCTAAAAGAGACTATTTTTAGTGAGACTAAAAATAGTCCCTTGAATCCAAGCACCCTTTTATAATTACCCAAGCATGCATGGGACGGCAGGTATTAAAAATCCGTTTGCATGCCACACGCTTAATTAGGAACAGTACAAGGCAACGGTTCCATGGGCTGAAGTCCCGCACACCTTCTTATAATTACCAAGCATGCATGGGATGGCGGATATTAAAAATTCATTTTCCTGCCACACGCTTACAAACCATACAAGGCAACGGTTCCACTGCTAGCTTGATCACTGTGCCACTGCCCTCCCGACTCATATACCAGTTCGGAGGGAGCAGTGACAATGCACAACAATTTGTTTGCTTGTCATAATTCTGATGTCAAGTTGTCGGTAATTACTACAAGAAATTACTTGCTTTTACAATGACCTCGAAAATGTTGTGTCAAGTTCAAAGTTTCTTACTAGCAACATCTCATCTTTCTAATGCTCAAGCCTTCTTTTCTTTTATTTTGCTTAGCATGGACAGCCTCTTTTCTCTTATTTTCACAAGCTAGCTAAAGTTTACAAGCAAATAGACCATAGGAATAGGCAGGTGATAACAAATGAATACTCAAACTAATTATCTCATAAACAAGACAAGGCCTTTATTTAGATCATCAGAAAATAAACTTTATATTTGACTGCATCTTTCAAGGACAATAAATCTGTTCAACATACACATACATTCATTCATTGGCTGCTGACAATATTTTTCTCATTCCTAGGAATAAACAAACAAAGGGGGAAAAGACAAAAGACGAGTGCAGCCACTCGATGATCGATGCCCTTCAAAGAGGTTTCTACTTATGTTTCCAATACAAGTAGTGCGCATGCACATGATTGCACCAATGACTCATGCGGATGACCAATTAAATTGGAATTCCCCCCTCCCTACTGTTCCTGACAACCCAAGCTAGATAGATCTCATCATCACAACGTGTAGATCCCATATTGCTCTCCCTCCTGCAATCATATCCAAAAAAACCACGTCAGGTTTCCCTAGCAACACAAGTCAGTTTTTTGTAACAAAAAAAAGGAGGTTCATGGCTCTGCCTACTTTATTCGAATTCAATAACAAGCAACATTATCTGGTAACATGTACCATATAATTGCAGCAACATGAAGCACACAACCAATGGGAAATACCTGGCTAAGATGGAATTAGCACTAACCTTCTGTGGCAGCATCTTCATCGAGATGAAGTGGTGTCCCACATTCCCTTATAATTCTCCAATTCTCTGCGATGGGAAATTCAAAGAAGAAAACATCAAACCATGAGTCTAATTTTGGCCAGCAACTCCATGGGACAACACGGGCAGCATAAGAAAAGTGACGAGTCCATAGGAGCCTTCACAATACTTTTCCTCTCAGAAATCTTGGTTGTATCCGTCATCAATGCATTAAAAACAACGAGATGCAGTAAACCAAGATGGATGGCTTCAACTAAAAGCTAGTTGGGCTGGAATCTAAATTCAGTGTATGCACATTGCTTGCACATCTTAAATCAGCGATGAATGGTCTACTTTTGCAGCACAGCAAACAAATGCTCCATTCATAACACACGAAAGTCTGGTTTTACAGAAGCAAAGATTGACAACAAGAATATAACGGTAGACAAAGGACGCCAATAGGCCAGTAGATTAGCTAGATTGCCGGATCATCACACAACATGGTGATGGCATGGCACGAAGGCCAGCACTCGGGGAAGGAGACCGAACCACAACACACGACAAGGGAAGACCATGAATCAAGGGTGGGAGCACCAGTGGTGCAAACGGAAAATAGACGATACGGAGGAATAGAGATTATCTTGGATACTTCGAAAGTCAGTGTTAATAAGTTCAGTTCCTTAATCACTAGCCAATAGGCATATAATTCGATCGTATTCTGGACAAGTTTGGAATAGAAAAATAGCACAGTTTTAGAGAACATCTAGTCTAGTATTATGTGCCATGCTGCTCCATTATAACTCACAGGTTTCTCCCATCATAAATGAAAGAACATGCGGTGCCCCCATGTTTGGTTTTGGTAATTGATGACAATCTCTATGGACTAATGGTTGCCTTGAGTTATATTTGAAGGTTTTGTCCATAGGCTTTTCTTGAAGTCCATGTGTTGGTTTCAATGAGTTTATGAGTTGACCAAGGTGCTATTAAGGAATTATCCAAAGATTGTTCATGTGAGTGTTGAGCTTATTGCAAGCATGTCTTGAAGAAGAAGATTGTGTGATCAGTCATATTTACCTTCAAGACATCATCCAAATGAAGAGAGTTGGAAAGATTCAAGGTTGATCAAGACTAAGTCAAGAGTGAATCAAGTTGATCAACTCACAAAGCATAGAAGATGTACCGAGTGGGACCAAGTGTTCCCATGGTATGGTAAGCTTTGTCCATTACACTTTGTGTACTAACCCATGGTCTACGTGAGAGTTCTTTGTGGGGTTAGGTATGTTTCCATGGTCTTGCATCAAGAGGAAGATCCCATACAACCCATGGAGGATAACATCAAGTGGTGATCGTCATGAAGTTTGCAGTGTGCAAGTTCAAGTGGAGCAACGCAAAGAGTGGCTCACCCATAATGGAGTATGGGGGAGCAATCAAGTTTGAATCTTGCCATCCATTGTGGTGTCAATGGACTTGTGAAGATATGCCGAAGAGTCGCTCACCCATAGTGGACTATGGGGGAGCAATCATCTAGTCTTCATCGAGCCAACGCATTCAAGAAAAGTGGTCCAACTTGAGGGAGTCAAGATCGTCATCATCTAGCTCAAGTGGACCATGTGCAAGGCAAAGGTTTTCCATTGATAGGCTTTCTATTTTACCGGTCTCGTGGTGGTAGTTGGGAGACCATATTATAGGATCGTTTGCCGTACTATCAATGGGGGCTCTCAAGTTGGTAGCTTCATCGTATCGTTAGTAGAGAGCTCAAACCATTGCATCCTTGCATCATGTTTCGTGGTTCTTGTTTATTTATCTTTGTGAGTCTTATAGCTTATGGTCATCTTGATGACAAGCTTGAGTTCATCGAAAACGGAGTTCGCATGCGTCTTCTATGATGTTTTCGGTGTTGGAGGTTTTACCGGTCTTATCCGATGAAGGGTTCTCACCATTTTCTTATGGGACTTTTCTCATTTGCTTATTCTTGATATTTCTATCAATATTGTGTTAGCCCATGTCGTTAGCTTTCCAACAAACTTGGTTTCGTTGAATTCGGAGTCCGTTTGGAAAAGTTGTGGCTGTTTTGGTAAAGGCTGCAGCGGTACTACCGCGACTAGAGCGGATGTAATTTTTTACTACCGCTGCTCCTGAGCGGTAGTACCGCTCCAGAGCAGTACTACCATTGCTCCTAAGCGGTAGTACCGCCCCGGACCAAAATCTCGTGTTTTCTCTCTCGTTTGCGCTGTTTTGACCGTGCTAAGCGGTAGTACCGCTCCTCCAAGCGGTAGTACTACTTGTGCACGATCTGAGCACATAACGGCTGGATTTGGGAGGTCCTATAAAAGGGGGTCTTCTTCCCCAATGAACCTAATCCTTTGAGCTTGTGTTCTTCCCCCATTGTTGACCTTCTTCGAGCTTGCTAACTCTCAATCCCTCCATGGATTCTCGCTAGTTTTTGAGGGAAAAGAGAGAGGAGATCTAGATCCACATTTCCACCAATCACTTTCTCCTCTATGTGAGGGGAACCCCTTGGATCTTGATCTTGGAGTTCTTGGTGTTCTTCCTCTCATTTTCCTCCCTAGCATTAGTTGCTTCGGTGGGATTTGAGAGAGAAGGACTTGGGCACTCCGTGTGCCCTTGCCATTGCATTTGCTGCATCGGTTTGAGTTCTCCACGGTGATACGTGGAAGTGAAGTTTGAGAAGCTTATTACTCTTGGGTGCTTGGTGCCCTTGAGCTTGTTCCTCTTGGGTGCTTGGGCGCCCTAGACGGTTGGTGGTGTTCGGAGCTCAATCATTGTGGTGTAAAGCTCCGGGCAAGCGTCGGGGTCTCCAATTAGGTTGTGGAGATCGCCCCGAGCATCTTGACGGGTTCCGGTGACCGCCCCCAAGGGTTGCCATTTGTACGGGTTCGGTGACCGCCCTCAAGGGTCCCTTAGTGGAATCACGGCATCTTGCATTGTGCGAGGGCGTGAGGAGATTACGGTGGCCCTAGTGGCTTCTTGGGGAGCATTGTGCCTCCACACCGCTCCAAACGGAGATTAGCATCCGCAAGGGTGTGAACTTCGGGATACATTGTCGTCTCCGCGTGCCTCGGTTATCTCTTACCCGAGCCCTTTACTTATGCACTTTACTTTGTGATAGCCATATTGTTCCTTGTCATATATCTTGCTATCACATAGTTGCTTATCTTGCATAGCATAAGTTGTTGGTGCACATAGGTGAGCCTAGTTGTTTTAGGTTTTGTGCTTGACAAATTTGTTGGGGAACGTAGTAATTTCAAAAAATTTCCTACGCACACGCAAGATCATGGTGATGATATAGCAACGAGGGGAGAGTGTTGTCTACGTACCCTCGTAGACTGAAGCGGAAGCGTTGACGCAACGTAGAGGAAGTAGTCGTACGTCCTCCCGGTCCAACCGATCCAAGCACCGGTACTCCAGCACCTCCGAGTTCTTGACACACGTACAGCTCGATGACGCACCCTCGATCTCCGATCCAGCAGAGGCGCCGAGGGGGAGTTCCGTCAGCACGACAGCGTGGTGATGATCTTGATGTTCTCCTATCGCAGGGCTTCGCCTAAGCACCGCTACAATATGACCGAGGTGTAATATCATGGAGGGGGGCACCGCACACGGCTAAGGAACGATCAATGATCAACTTGTGTGTTCTAGGGTGCCCCCCTACCCCCGTATATAAAGGAGGGAGGGAGGAGGTGGCCGGCCCAAGGGGTGGGCGCGCCATAGGAGGAGGAAACCTACTCCAAGTAGGTTTCCCCTCTTTTTCCTAATCCAAGTTGGAGGGGGAAGGAAGGAGTACTAGTAGTAGGAAGGAAGAGGGGGAAGGAGAAAGGAAAGGGGGGGCCGGGCCCCCTCCCCAATTCGGATTGGGCTTGGGGGGGTGCGCCCCCCTCCCTTGCTCCTTCTCCCTTCCTTCCACTTGGGCCCAATAAGGCCCATATACTTACCGGGGGGTTCCGGTAACCTCCCGGTGCTCCGGTATATTCCCAAACTCTCCCAGAACCTTTCCGGTGTCCAAATATATCCGTCCAATATATCAATCTTTATGTCTCGACCATTTCGAGACTCCTCGTCATGTCCGTGATCACATCCGGGACTCCGAACAACCTTCGGTACATCAAAATACATAAACTCATAATATAACTGTCATCGAAACCTTAAGCGTGCGGACCCTACGGTTCGAGAACAATGTAGACATGACCGAGACACGTCTCTGGTCAATAACCAATAGCGGGACCTAGATGCGCATATTGGTTCCTACATATTCTACGAAGATCTTTATCGGTCAAACCGCATAACAACATACTTTGTTCCCTTTGTCATCGGTATGTTACTTGCCCGAGATTTGATCATCGGTATCCAATACCTAGTTCAATCTCGTTACCGGCAAGTCTCTTTACTCGTTCTGTAATATGTCATCTCATAACTAACTCATTATTTACATGCTTGCAAGGCTTAAGTGATGAGTATTACCGAGAGGGCCCAGAGATACCTCTCCGACAATCGGAGTGACAAATCCTAATCTTGAATTATGCCAACTCAACATGAACCTTCGGAAACACCTGTAGAGCACCTTTATAATCACCCAGTTACGTTGTGACATTTGGTAGCACACAAAGTGTTCTTCCGGTAAACGGGAGTTGCACAATCTCATAGTTGCAGGAACTTTGTATAAGTCATGAAGAAAGCAATAGCAGTATACTAAACGATCAAGTGCTAGGCTAACAGAATGGGTCATGTCAATCACATCATACTTCTAATGATGTGATCCCACTAATCAAATGACAACACATGTCTATGGTCAGGAAACATAACCATCTTTGATTAATGAGCTAGTCAAGTAGAGGCATACTAGTGATCATAGTTTTGTCTATGTATTCACACATGTATTATGTTTCCGGTTAATACAATTCTAGCATGAATAATAAACATTTATCATGATATGAGGAAATAAATAATAACTTTATTATTGCCTCTAGGGCATATTTCCTTCAGTCTCCCACTTGCACTAGAGTCAATAATCTAGATTACATAGTAATGATTCTAACACCCATGGAGTCTTGGTGCTGATCATGTTTTGCTCGTGAGAGAGGCTTAGTCAACGGGTCTGCAACATTCAGATCCGTATGTATCTTGCAAATCTCTATGTCTCCCACTTGGACTTGGTCTCGAATGGAATTGAAGCGTCTCTTGATGTGCTTGGTCCTCCTGTGAAATCTGGATTCCTTTGCCAGGGCAATTGCACCAGTATTGTCACAGAAGATCTTCATTGGTCCCGATGCACTAGGTATGACACCTAGATCGGAAATGAACTCCTTCATCCAGACTCCTTCATTTGCTGCTTCAGAAGCAGCTATGTACTCTGCTTCACATGTAGATCCCGCTACAACGCTTTGTTTAGAACTGCACCAACTTACAGCTCCACCGTTTAATAAAAACACGTATCCGGTTTGCGATTTAGAATCGTCCGGATCAGTGTCAAAGCTTGCATCGACGTAACCATTTACGACTAGCTCTTTGTCACCTCCATATACGAGAAACATATCCTTAGTCCTTTTCAGGTATTTCAGGATGTTCTTGACCGCTGTCCAGTGATCCACTCCTGGATTACTTTGGTACCTCCCTGCTAAGCTTATTGCTAAGCGTACGTCAGGTCTGGTACACAGCATTGCATACATGATAGAGCCTATGGCTGAAGCATAGGGAACATTTTTCATTTTCTCTCTATCTTCTGCTGTGGTCGGGCATTGAGTTCGACTCAACTTCACACCTTGTAGCACAGGCAAGAAACCTTTCTTTGCCTGATCCATATTGAACTTTTTCAATATTTTGTCAAGGTATGTGCTTTGTGAAAGTCCTATTAAGCGTCTTGATCTATCTCTATAGATCTTGATGCCTAATATGTAAGCAGCTTCACCGAGGTCTTCCATCGAAAAACTTTTATTCAAGTATCCCTTTATGCTATTCAGAAATTCTATATCATTTCCAATTAATAATATGTCATCAACATATAAAACTAGAAATGCTACAGAGCTCCCACTCACTTTCTTGTAAATACAGGCTTCTCCAAAAGTCTGTATAAAACCATATGCTTTGATCACACTATCAAAACGTTTATTCCAACTCCGAGATGCTTGCACCAGTCCATAAATGGAACGCTGGAGCTTGCACACTTTGTCAGCACCTTTTGGATCAACAAAACCTTCCGGCTGCATCATATACAACTCTTCTTCTAGAAATCCATTCAAGAATGCAGTCTTGACATCCATTTGCCAAATTTCATAATCATGAAATGCAGCAATAGCCAACATGATTCGGACAGACTTAAGCATCGCTACGGGTGAGAAAGTCTCATCGTAGTCAACCCCTTGAACTTGTCGAAAACCTTTCGCAACAAGTCGAGCTTTATAGACAGTAACATTACCATCAGCGTCAGTCTTCTTCTTAAAGATCCATTTATTCTCAATGGCTTGCCGATCATCGGGCAAGTCAACCAAAGTCCACACTTTGTTTTCATACATGGATCCTATCTCAGATTTCATGGCCTCTAGCCATTTAGCGGAATCTGGGCTCATCATCGCTTCCTCATAGTTCGTAGGTTCATCATGGTCAAGTAACATGACTTCCAGAATAGGATTACCGTACCACTCTGGTGCGGATCTTATTCTGGTAGACCTACGAGGTTCAGCAGAAACTTGTTCTGAAGTTTCATGATCAATATCATTAGCTTCCTCACTAATTGGTGTGGTTGTCACGGGAACCGGTTCTCGTGATGAACTACCTTCCAATAAGGGAGTAGATACAGTTATCTCATCAAGTTCTACTTTCCTCCCACTCACTTCTTTCGAGAGAAACTCCTTCTCCAGAAACGATCCATTCTTAGCAACGAATGTTTTGCCTTCGGATCTGTGATAGAAGGTGTACCCAACAGTCTCTTTTGGGTATCCTATGAAGACACATTTCTCCGATTTGGATTCGAGCTTATCTGGTTGAAGTTTCTTCACATAAGCTTCGCAGCCCCAAACTTTAAGAAACGACAACTTTGGTTTCTTGCCAAACCACAGTTCATAAGGCGTCGTCTCAACGGATTTTGATGGTGCCCTATTTAACGTGAATGCGGCCGTCTCTAAAGCATAACCCCAAAATGATAGCGGTAAATCGGTAAGAGACATCATAGATCGCACCATATTAAGTAAAGTACGATTACGACGTTCGGACACACCATTTCGTTGTGGTGTTCCAGGTGGCGTGAGTTGTGAAACTATTCCGCATTGTTTCAAATGTAAACCAAACTCGTAACTCAAATATTCTCCTCCACGATCAGATCGTAGAAATTTTATTTTCTTGTTACGATGATTTTCTACTTCACTCTGAAATTCTTTGAACTTTTCAAATGTTTCAGACTTGTGTTTCATTAAGTAGATATACCCATATCTGCTCAAATCATCTATGAAGGTGAGAAAATAACGATATCCGCCACGAGCCTCAACATTCATCGGGCCACATACATCTGTATGTATGATTTCCAACAAATCTGTTGCTCTCTCCATAGTTCCGGAGAACGGTGTTTTAGTCATCTTGCCCATGAGGCACGGTTCGCAAGTACCAAGTGATTCATAATCAAGTGATTCCAGAAGTCCATCAGTATGGAGTTTCTTCATGCGTTTTACACCGATATGACCTAAACGGCAGTGCCACAAATAAGTTGCACTATCATTATCAACTCTGCATCTTTTGGCTTCAACATTATGAATATGTGTATCACTACTATCGAGATTCAATAAAAATAGACCACTCTTCAAGGGTGCATGACCATAAAAGATATTACTCATATAAATAGAACAACCATTATTCTCTGATTTAAATGAATAACCGTCTTGCATCAAACAAGATCCAGATATAATGTTCATGCTCAACGCAGGCACCAAATAACAATTATTTAGGTCTAAAACTAATCCCGATGGTAGATGTAGAGGTAGCGTGCCGACGGCGATCACATCGACTTTGGAACCGTTTCCCACGAGCATCGTCACCTCGTCCTTGGCCAGTGCTCGCTTATTCCGTAGTCCCTGTTTCGAGTTGCAAATATTAGCAACAGAACCAGTATCAAATACCCAGGTGCTACTACGAGCTCTAGTTAGGTACACATCAATAACATGTATATCACATATACCTTTGTTCACTTTGCCATCCTTCTTATCCGCCAAATACTTGGGGCAGTTCCGCTTCCAGTGCCTAGTCTGCTTGTAGTAGAAGCACTCAGTTTCAGGCTTAGGTCCAGATTTGGGTTTCTTCTCTTGAGCAGCAACTTGCTTGCCGTTCTTTTTGAAGTTCCCCTTCTTCTTTCCTTTGCCCTTCTTCTTGAAACTAGTGGTCTTGTTGACTATCAACACTTGATGCTCATTCTTGATTTCTACCTCCGCGGCTTTCAGCATCGCGAAGAGCTCGCGAATAGTCTTGTTCATCCCTTGCATATTATAGTTCATCACAAAGCTCTTGTAGCTTGGTGGCAGTGATTGAAGAATTCTGTCAATGACACTATCATCAGGAAGATTAACTCCCAGTTGAATCAAGTGATTGTTATACCCAGACATTCTGAGTATATGTTCACTGACAGAACTATTCTCCTCCATCTTGCAGCTATAGAACTTATTGGAGACTTCATATCTCTCAATCCGGGCATTTGCTTGAAATATTAACTTCAACTCCTGGAACATCTCATATGCTCCATGAGTTCAAAACGTCGTTGAAGACCCGGTTCTAAGCCGTAAAGCATGGCACACTGAACTATAGAGTAGTCATCAGCTTTGCTCTGCCAGACGTTCTTAACGTCGTCAGTTCCATCAGCAGCAGGCCTGGCACCCAGCGGTGCTTCCAGGACGTAACTCTTCTGTGCACCAATGAGGATAATCCTCAGGTTACGGACCCAGTCCGTGTAATTGCTACCATCATCTTTCAACTTTGCTTTCTCAAGGAACGCATTAAAATTCAACGGAACAACAGCACGAGCCATCTATCTACAAACAAACATAGACAAGCAAGATACTTTCAGGTACTAAGTTCATGATAAATTTAAGTTCAATTAATCATATTACTTAAGAACTCCCACTTAGACAGACATCTCTCTAGTCATCTAAGTGATCACGTGATCCAAATCAACTAAACCATAACCGATCATCACGTGAGATGGAGTAGTTTTCAATGGTGAACATCATTATGTTGATCATATCTACTATATGATTCACGCTCGACCTTTCGGTCTCCGTGTTCCGAGGCCATATCTGCATATGCTAGGCTCGTCAAGTTTAACCTAAGTATTCTGCGTGTGCAAAACTGGCTTGCACCCGTTGTAGATGGACGTAGAGCTTATCACACCCGATCATCACGTGGTGTCTCAGCACGATGAACTTTGGCAACGGTGCATACTCAGGGAGAACACTTCTTGATAATTTTAGTGAGAGATCATCTTAAAATGCTACCGTCAATCAAAGCAAGATAAGATGCATAAAGGATAAACATCACATGCAATCAATATAAGTGATATGATATGGCCATCATCTTGTGCTTGTGATCTCCATCTCCGAAGCACCGTCGTGATCACCATCGTCACCGGCGCGACACCTTGATCTCCATCGTAGCATCGTTGTCGTTTACGCCATCTATTGCTTCTACGACTATCGCTACCGCTTAGTGATAAAGTAAAGCAATTACAGGGCGTTTGCATTTCATACAATAAAGCGACAACCATATGGCTCCTGCCAGTTGCCGATAACTTCGGTTACAAAACATGATCATCTCATATAATAAAATATAGCATCACGTCTTGGCCATATCACATCACAACATGCCCTGCAAAAACAAGTTAGACGTCCTCTACTTTGTTGTTGCAAATTTTACGTGGCTGCTACGGGCTTAGCAAGAACCGTTCTTACCTACGCATCAAAACCACAACTATAGTTTGTCAAATAGACTCCGTTTTAACCTTCTCAAGGACCGGGCGTAGCCACACTCGGTTCAACTAAAGTTGGAGAAACAGACACCCGCTAGTCACCTGTGTGCAAAGCACGGCGGTAAAACCAGTCTCGCGTAAGTGTACGCGTAATGTCGGTCCGGGCCGCTTCATCCAACAATACCGCTGAACCAAAGTATGACATGCTGGTAGGCAGTATGACTTATATCATCCACAACTCACTTGTGTTCTACTCGTGCATATAACATCAACGCATAAAACCTAGGCTCTGATACCACTGTTGGGGAACGTAGTAATTTCAAAAAAATTCCTACGCACACGCAAGATCATGGTGATGATATAGCAACGAGGGGAGAGTGTTATCTATGTACCCTCGTAGACTGAAGCGGAAGCGTTGACGCAACATAGAGTAAGTAGTCGTACGTCCTCCCGGTCCAACCGATCCAAGCACCGTTACTCCGGCACCTCCGAGTTCTTGACACACGTACAGCTCGATGACGCACCCTCGATCTCCGATCCAGCAGAGGCGCCAAGGGGGAGTTCCGTCAGCACGACGGCGTGGTGACGATCTTGATGTTCTCCTGTCGCAGGGCTTCGCCTAAGCACCGCTACAATATGACCGAGGTATAATATCGTGGAGGGGGGCACCGCACACAGCTAAGGAACGATCAATGATCAACTTGTGTGTTCTAGGTTGCCCCCCTACCCCCGTATATAAAGGAGGGAGGGAGGAGGTGGCCGGCCCAAGGGGTGGGCGCGCCATAGGAGGAGGAAACCTACTCCAAGTAGGTTTCCCCTCTTTTTCCTAATCCAAGTTGGAGGGGGAAGGAAGGAGTACTAGTAGTAGGAAGGAAGAGGGGGAAGGAGAAAGGAAAGGGGGGGCCGGCCCCCCTCCCCAATTCGGATTGGGCTTGGGGGGGTGCGCCCCCCTCCCTTGCTCCTTCTCCCTTCCTTCCACTTGGGCCCAATAAGGCCCATATACTTACCGGGGGGTTCCGGTAACCTCCCGGTGCTCCGGTATATTCCCAAACTCTCCCGGAACCTTTCCGGTGTCCAAATATATCCGTCCAATATATCAATCTTTATGTCTCGACCATTTCGAGACTCCTCGTCATGTCCGTGATCACATCCGGGACTCCGAACAACCTTTGGTACATCAAAATACATAAACTCATAATATAACTGTCATCGAAACCTTAAGCGTGCGGACCCTACGGTTCGAGAACAATGTAGACATGACCGAGACACGTCTCTGGTCAATAACCAATAGCGGGACCTGGATGCCCATATTGGTTCCTACATATTCTACGAAGATCTTTATCGGTCAAACCGCATAACAACATACTTTGTTCCCTTTGTCATCGGTATGTTACTTGCCCGAGATTTGATCGTCGGTATCCAATACCTAGTTCAATCTCGTTACCGGCAAGTCTCTTTACTTGTTCTGTAATACGTCATCTCATAACTAACTCATTAGTTACATGCTTGCAAGGCTTAAGTGATGAGTATTACCGAGAGGACCCAGAGATACCTCTCCGACAATCGGAGTGACAAATCCTAATCTTGAATTATGCCAACTCAACATGAACCTTCGGAAACACCTGTAGAGCACCTTTATAATCACCCAGTTACGTTGTGACATTTGGTAGCACACAAAGTGTTCTTCCGGTAAACGGGAGTTGCACAATCTCATAGTTGCAGGAACTTTGTATAAGTCATGAAGAAAGCAATAGCAGTATACTAAACGATCAAGTGCTAGGCTAACAGAATGGGTCATGTCAATCACATCATACTTCTAATGATGTGATCCCACTAATCAAATGACAACACATGTCTATGGTCAGGAAACATAACCATCTTTGATTAATGAGCTAGTCAAGTAGAGGCATACTAGTGACCATAGTTTTGTCTATGTATTCACACATGTATTATGTTTCCGGTTAATACAATTCTAGCATGAATAATAAACATTTATCATGATATGAGGAAATAAATAATAACTTTATTATTGCCTCTAGGGCATATTTCCTTCAAAATTAACCTTTAGGTTTATTCCGCATTTGTTCAAGCCTAAACCGTAATTATTTTAAAGCGCCTATTCACCCCCCCTCTAGGCGACATCCTCGATCTTTCAATTGGTATCAGAGCCTCGTCTCTCTTTGTTGGGCTTAACCGCCTAGAGAGTAAAGATGTCGACTAGGGGATTAGGATTCTGTGACACTCCTAGTTTTGATGGCACAAATTTTGATGTTTGGGTAATTCGCATGCTTAATCTCCTTAGGGTCATGGACCCAAATTTAGAGCGAATTGTAGATATGGGTTTTTCTCCTCCAAAGGATCCCCAAAGATTATCTTTAGAGGATGAGAAAAACTCTTATCTCAATGCTCAAGCCTCTAATGTGCTTTTCGATGCTTTGAGCAATGTAGTTATATTTCAACTCATGTCGTTCCGGGATGCTCATGAGTTATGGACAAAGCTTCAAGATAAATATGGTGTGTCCAAGATTTGTGGGGATGGTTGTTCTCCCTCCACCTCCGGTCATATAGTCTTCTCAACTTCTTCTACTTCACCTACATGTGGTTTGCCACAAGGTAATGATATGCTGAGTAGTGTTGGTCGTTGCAATGATGATAGTATGCTTATTGTGGATGATCCTTCGTCACTATATTATTGCAATGCTCCCTCTTTGGGCTTTAACACTTCGAGCACTCCAAATGTTTCACGTGCTTGTGTTGATAGTCCTTGCATATCATGTAGAAATTGCTTGACTAAATATCATGATGATATGCTTGCTATGTCTTGTTGCCATGATAAAAATGCATCTATTTCCTTGAATTGTTGTGCTAACAATGTAGAGGAAACCGAACACTCCATGGAACAATATGTGGTGTTTAATTGTGCCTCAAGGGATCCTACATCATCATCTATTGCGTTTTGCCTTATGGCTAAGGCGTCAAAGGTATCTCCTACTTTGTACCCCAATATGTCTCTTGATGATGATGTTGATGCTAATGATGATGAGGATAATGATGAAGAGAATGATAATGTTGCCTCCTTAAAAATTAAGGGGGAAATGGTTTTTAAAGCTCTTCATAAAAATAAAATTGCTTGTTCCAACTTCATGGAAATTATGTCCATTGCTATTGAGAGCAAGAAATATATTGATGAGTTGGAATCTTGTCTTCAGGAGCATGAGGTCACCATTGATAAAATGGAAGGTCATGGGCGTGATTATGCTAATTAGATTGCGGACCTCTCTCAAGCTCTTGAACTTGAACAAACCACCAAGGAATCTCTTGAGGAGACTTTTGCTCTAGAATTGTCTAGAGTGAAGGAATCTACTGATAGAGCTCTTGAGGTGGCCAATGTTTTTGAAACTAAAAATGCTAAGCTTGAAGTTGCTCATGCTAGACTCCTTGAGGATTTTGAGCACCTCGAAAATGGCTCAAGGGTCATCAAGGGTGAGCTCATCAAACTCACCGAGTCTCATGCTCAACTTGAAGCCGCTTATTTAAAAGAGCTTGCCAAGTTGCCTTCTCCTCTTGTTGTTAATGATGATGCTTGTGCTACTAATTCTATTACTTGTGAAGCATCCATTTTGAAGGAGAATGTTGAGCTACGGGCTCAACTTGAGGTGCTATCTTGCAATTATGGGAAATTGGAAGAAAGTCATGAAAAGCTCTCAAGCTCTCATGATGATATTCCAGTATCCCATAGTGTGCTAAAGATAGCTCATGAGGCCATGATTGCTAAGGTAACTTCTAGTGAGCCTCATGTGGATACTAGCACTACTTCTAGTCAAAATAGTATATTGCCATGTGCTAGTCCTTGTAATTCATCTACTCACAATGTTGGTACATCTTGTGATGAATTGCTTTCCTTGCCTTGTTGCTCTAACGATGAAGCTTATACTTCCTCTAGTACTTGTGTTGAGACTAACCATGTAGAGGAAATCAAAGAGCTCAAGGCCCAAGTCACTTCTTTGAAGAAAGACTTCGAAAAGTGTCATGAAGGGAAGGCCACACTCAACAATATCTTGAGTGTGCAAAAATCCCCCAATGACAAAGGTGGACTTGGATTCAACTCCAACAAGAAGAAGAAGTCCAAGTTGAACAAGAAGAAGGGCCAAGAACAAGTCAAGAATTCAGCCAAGATTGTTTGCTTCAAGTGCAAAGTTGAAGGGCATCATGTTAGATCTTGCCCATTGAAGAAGAAGGCCATTAGTGTCAAGCAACAAGGGAAGAGGGCACAAGTTCAATCTCATGCTCAACATCAAGTTGAAGAAAGGCCTCTTCCCAAGAAGACTCAAGTTAATGCTTCTCAAATTGAGAAATCAAGTGAGAAGAAAGTGAAGAGTAGACGTTGCTACTTATGTCGCGAGAAAGGTCACATCGCTTCTTCATGCACTAGTGGTAACTTATCCAACCCAATTATTATTGATGATATCTATTCTCTTGGTAAGGATAAGGTTGGCAATGTGTTTGCCAAGTTTGTTGGTACTCAAAGTGGTGTCAAGCAAAGAACCATTTGGGTAGCTAAACCTATTGTGACTAACCTCTTAGGACCCAACTTGGTTGGGGACCAACAAGCTCAAACTTGATCAATAGGTGTTGTTGGAGGGCATTGGAGACTTGGCTACATTATGAAGAATTAAGGGGACTTCATCATTCTCTTTGTCTCAAGCCAAGTCAATTGGATTATAAAGTTTCTATCTTATATCCAATGTGCCTCCTTGTGGTAACTTGTACTTAAATTGTTTACCTTGAAAGTTACTTGCCCCCTTGCATGTTTTGGTTTTGTTCCGTGCATGTGTTTGTATATGATGTGTCTCCAAATTGCCTTTGTGTATGTTGGTTTGCACACCATGTACTTGTGTGTCGTTCGTTGAGCCTTAGTGCATCTTGTTTATTTCTTAGTTGTCTCTTGTTAAGTTTTATTCATTGGTATCACATTATGGGGGAGTAATATGCTATGTATATTACTAGCCTAGAAAATGTGTACATTTGAGATGTTGTCACCTAGTGTTGATATTGTAGATTATCTTGTTCCTAGGTGGCATGTTAGCTCTACAAGTTGCAATTTGCTTGTGTGTGGTGTGAAGATGATGTTGGATATCCTTACTATCTACCACCGGGAATTCTTTCCATCTACTTCTTGTCGTTTGACAATTGGTAGTCATTTATGTGTGGTAGAATTTATTGATCATCTTTACATTGGCTTTTGTTTTACTTGCCTTTTCTCTTGCCAAGGTTTGTGTCAACTCCCGTTGTCTTCCATACCACTTGTGGATCTTGTTTATTTCTTGTTCTTATCTAGTGTTTTCTAGATATAGTGAAAGCGGTGATCCCACCCTGTGCATTTTGTATTCAAATACAAATCCTATATAATGCACAACTCGTGGGGGAGCTATTCTATTTTCTTCAGAACACTCTTCTTGTGATCCTTATCAAGTGTCTTTTGGTGGAAGGCAAGCCATTTCTTTTTGGTACTTTGTGCCATCATGAAACTTTGTTGAGAGCTTGGTTTGTTTGGAACCATCCTCTCTTTGGGAGTTTGACATCTTTAGTTTAGTGTGTATCAATGGATATCTCATTCCTTGATGTATCTTTAATGATATCTTCCAAGTGATGATTTCTCCATTTGGTATCCTTTTCACTTGGCATTTCTTTGTCTTTTGGTTTCAGGTTTTGAAAGTCTTGAGCATGCATGTTTACTTCATGTATTTTATTTGGCATGCTTTCTTTCTTTGACCCAATATATAGGGGAAACTCCACCAAGTCTCAAATTGGATGAGATGTGCATGATGTTTATTTTCATATCTATATGGACATATTTATGTGGAGTTTGCCCTATGTATTGGTGTTTCTAACTATGTGGTCCCAATGAGTTTGGGTACCGTTTAGTTTATGTTGTTCTTCTAGGAACATTTGGAGATATATTGGATGCTCGGCTCACTCACAAGGAAGGTGTTGTCACTATGTGCATATTGGAGTCAAGCTAGGATGATCAATGAATTACTATCTACCTTCAATTGGTATCTACTACATCCTTCCAATGATATCTCGGTAACAAGTATCTATTCATGCTTTCCTCTCTTGCATTCAACCTTGTGTAGGTTGCATCTTGGCATGATATTCATTTCATATCTTGTGATACTTGTTTCCTTTCTCAAAGCATCCCAACGATGATCTCTTGTTGCTAGTTGTGATGTCTTTGATGGATGTGTGATTGGAATTCATTTATATTCAATAAGACCATATCTAGCCAAGTGCTATGCTTGCAAGCAAATATCTTATTGGTATATTTATGACTTCCTTGTGGATATCTGGTTCCTTCGTGTTGTAACTATTTCAGGTGTACGTCCTTCTTTGTAGATATATGTCATCATGATTTCGTCTACCTAGAACCTTATACACTTGATAGAAATTACATCTCTAGTTGATTTCCTTTCCTTCACGTCCACCTTGTCTTTCTTATGTTATTTCTTTGGTGGCTCCGTGAAAGCATTTGCCTTGAGTGCATGTCTTACTTCGTTGCATCTTGATGCACTCTTTTGTGGTGAAGATCTTTTTCCTTTTGCTTGTCCTGATGAGGCCTTTGCCATCTAATTGGTATCCCTCGTCTTGATGAGGCTTTCATCGTCTATCTTCACCATGGGTTGTCACAAGTATTGGTTCTTTATATGCTTATTAGTGAGATTGTGAACCCGTTTGCAAGTTGTGTGTGGGAATGACATGCCTTGCACCATGTATCTCTTTCTTTCAGGACTATATTGATGCTTAATGCTCATCCGTACATTAGTCTTCTCAAGTGCATTGCCTTGACTCACACACATCGGTTTTGGTTGAGCCTATTCTTAAGTTGCCTCCCTTATGTGTTGCTCAACCATGTGCTTGTTGCAAGCTCTAGGCTTTGTTTCCTATATGCTCACTTGCACTGGATGTGAGTTTCTATTGATTTTGGGGGAGCTACGATCCTATTTTGAGCACTTTGTATTCAAATACAAAAATTCTTATATGTGCACAAATCATGGGGAGCGTCTCTAGTTTCTTTAGAACAATCCTTTGCTCATATCATAATATCTTTATTCTTGTGGCACGTAGGATCATTGTTCTAGTTGGTTCAATTGATATCCGTTGATTGCTTGCTTCTTTTGGTATCTTATGATTGCTTGTCTCTCTCTTTGTTATGTCTTTGTGGCATATCTCTCTGCTGCAATCTTTGGGCCTCAATATAGTTTGTCTTCCTCCAAGTATTGACAGTTGGATATGTGTATTGCATTCCACTCTCTTGTTGAGAAATACACAATTTATGGAGGACCACAATTTATTTTGGCCTTCTAAGCTTTTCGTCCATTTTGGCAATCGATGCCAATGGGGGAGAAGTTTCAGAGAGTTTTGTGGAGAAGGTTTCAAAGTTTTCTCCTTGCTTTGGTTTTGTTCCTAAGCATTTGCATCTCATTCTCCTGCATCATTGGTTGTTGCATTGCACTCTCTTGAATGTGATTGTCATCAATTACCAAAATGGGGGAGATTGAAAGAACATGCGGTGCCCCCATGTTTGGTTTTGGTAATTGATGACAATCTCTATGGACTAATGGTTGCCTTGAGTTATATTTGAAGGTTTTGTCCATAGGCTTTTCTTGAAGTCCATGTGTTGGTTTCAAGGAGTTTATGAGTTGACCAAGGTGCTATTAAGGAATTATCCAAAGATTGGTCATGTGAGTGTTGAGCTTATTGCAAGCATGTCTTGAAGAAGAAGATTGTGTGATCAGTCATATTTACCTTCAAGACATCATCCAAATGAAGAGAGTTGGAAAGATTCAAGGTTGATCAAGACTAAGTCAAGAGTGAATCAAGTTGATCAACTCACAAAGCATAGAAGATGTACCAAGTGGGACCAAGTGTTCCCATGGTATGGTAAGCTTTGTCCATTACACTTTGTGTACTAACCCATGGTCTACGTGAGAGTTCTTTGTGGGGTTAGGTATGTTTCCATGGTCTTGCGTCAAGAGGAAGATCCCATACAACCCATGGAGGATAACATCAAGTGGTGATCGTCATGAAGTTTGCAGTGTGCAAGTTCAAGTGGAGCAACACAAAGAGTGGCTCACCCATAATGGAGTATGGGGGAGCAATCAAGTTTGAATCTTGCCATCCATTGTGGTGTCAATGGACTTGTGAAGATGTGCCGAAGAGTCGCTCACCCATAGTGGACTATGGGGGAGCAATCATCTAGTCTTCATCGAGCCAACGCAATCAAGAAAAGTGGTCCAACTTGAGGGAGTCAAGATCGTCATCATCTAGCTCAAGTGGACCATGTGCAAGGCAAAGGTTTGCCCTTGATAGGTTTTCTATTTTACCGGTCTTGTGGTGGTAGTTGGGAGACCGGGTTATAGGATCGTTTGCCGTACTATCAAGGGGGGCTCTCAAGTTGGTACCTTGATCGTATCGTTAGTAGAGAGCTCAAACCATTGCATCCTTGCATCATGTTTCTTGGTTCTTGTTTGGTTATCTTTGTGAGTCTTAGAGCTTATGGTCATCTTGATGACAAGCTTGAGTTCATCGAAAACGGAGTTCGCATGCGTCTTCTATGATGTTTTCGGTGTTGGAGGTTTTACCGGTCTTATCCAATGAAGGGTTCTCACCATTTTCTTATGGGACTTTTCTCATTTTCTTATTCTTAATATTTCTATCAATATTGCGTTACCCATGTCGTTAGCTTTCCAACAAACTTGGTTTCGTTGAATTCGGAGTCCATTTGCAAAAGTTGTGGCTGTTTTGGTAAAGGCTGCAGCGGTACTACCGCGACTAGAGCGGATGTAATTTTTTACTACCGCTCTAGAGCGGTACTACCGCTGCTCCTGAGTGGTAGTACTGCTCCAGAGCAGTACTACCGTGGCTCCTAAGCAGTAGTACCGCCCCGGACCAAAATCTAGTGTTTTCTCTCTCGTTTGTGCTGTTTTGACCGTGCTAAGCGGTAGTACCGCTCCTCCAAGCGGTAGTACCGCTTGTGCACGACCTGAGCACATAACGGCTGGATTTGGGAGGTCCTATAAAAGGGGGTCTTCTTCCCCAATGAACCTAATCCTTTGAGCTCGTGTTCTTCCCCCATTGTTGACCTTCTTCGAGCTTGCTAACTCTGAATCCCTCCATGGATTCTTGCTAGTTTTTGAGGGAAAAGAGAGAGGAGATCTAGATCCACATTTCCACCAATCACTTTCTCCTCTATGTATGTGAGGGGAACCCCTTGGATATTGATCTTGGAGTTCTTGGTGTTCTCCTTCTTGTTCTTCCTCTCATTTTCCTCCCTAGCATTAGTTGCTTCGGTGGGATTTGAGGGAGAAGGACTTGGGCACTCTGTGTGCCCTTGCCATTGCATTTGGTGCATCGGTTTGAGTTCTCCACGGTGATACGTGGAAGTGAAGTTTGAGAAGCTTATTACTCTTGGGTGCTTGGTGCCCTTCAGCTTGTTCCTCTTGGGTGCTTGGGCGCCCTAGACGGTTGGTGGTGTTTGGAGCTCAATCATTGTGGTGTAAAGCTCCGGGCAAGCGTCGGGGTCTCCAATTAGGTTGTGGAGACCGCCCCGAGCATCTTGACGGGTTCCGGTGACCGCCCCCAAGGGTTGCCAAAGTGTACGGGTTCGGTGACCGCCCTCAAGGGTTGCCATTTGTACGGGTTCGGTGACCGCCCTCAAGGGTCCCTTAGTGGAATCACGACATCTTGCATTGTGCGAGGGCGTGAGGAGATTACGGTGGCCCTAGTGGCTTCTTGGGGAGCATTATGCCTCCACACCGCTCCAAACGGAGATTAGCATCCGCAAGGGTGTAAACTTCGGGATACATCGTCGTCTCCGCGTGCCTCGGTTATCTCTTACCCGAGCCCTTTACTTATGCACTTTAATATGTGATAGCCATATTGTTCTTTGTCATATATCTTGCTATCACATAGTTGCTTATCTTGCTTAGCATAAGTTGTTGGTGCACATAGGTGAGCCTAGTTGTTGTAGGTTTTGTGCTTGACAAATTAACCGTTAGGTTTATTCCGCATTTGTTCAAGCCTAAACCGTAATTATTTTAAAGCGCCTATTCACCCCCCCCCCCTCTAGGCGACATCCTCGATCTTTCAATAAATTATTCCCGTAGCTACTTAGACTACGACACACAAGCACAACAACCACAAACTAAATTACCATGCATTCATTCAGTACCGAAACAACCTCTCAGACCTTCAGGGACCACGCACGCAACATGCATGCAGGTAGAACCAAATATGACATGACTTGGAACCAAAGTTGTCATCATACTCCTACACAAGAAGCATGCATGTTGGGGATATCGCTTATCAGGTACTTATCAGTCGACCCATGATAAGGGGTAAATCGACTAGTTTACCGGCATATCGGCCGATTTATCACCATATCAGCTGATTTATCTTATCGGTCACACACCGATAAGCGATAAATCGGCCAATTTATCAGAATATCGGAAGATATCTTGAACAGTGGTTCAAATATTGTAAGAAGAACTTAGCAATAAGCTATGAAGCTATGCCAGAAAAACAGAATGTCGTAGAGCTATACCTTTTCACCCAGCCAGGGGCTTGAGGGTTGTCTTTGCCTGTAGATTGCTCGGAGGCTGGTGCGGACAGGGCAACCCCTCGCAAGTGTTGTTCAAATCCATTTCTAAGGCTACTGCGGCATCTCCCATATCACCAATGCTGGATTCAGCAAGCGCGCATACTAGAGCTTGGCTTGCACCATGGACCAGCAGTGGCTCTGCGCCAACCAGATCCGGCAGGGAAAATCTACTTCAAATTAAGCAGTATACGAACAAGATACTGATCTAGATGTTGGGGCTGTCACAGAAAACAAAAAATGGGATTGGGAAGGTTTACCTCTCGACATGATCTAACAAGAACTCGATTTCATCGTCTACAGTGGTGGCGATCTCCGTAGCCATGAGCTTCTCGCCTTAGATGGCGGCTCAAGGGAGACGACGGGTCTGCTTTTACTTTTCAGCGTCGGTCGGCTGACCATGATCCCACATTATGGTACTCACTTATCCATTCCGCACACCACACTTGTGTAACGGACGCACCAAACGGACGTTGTTATGTACAGTACCAACGCACATGTACCAACGGAACATAACACTGCTGGACCGATATGTACCCGTTATTTTGCACGGCTCCGTCTCCGCATGCCATTAGTGGATGTACATACTGGCGTTGTATCTATAGGCCCACATTGAATAGAGTACGCAACGTGTCGTTGATTCGTTCGTCTAGCTAGCAGGAGCGCGCGAGCGCGTCCGCACCGTTGCCGCTCTCCTCTATTATCAGACCTTCTTAAGAATATCTTTCCTTTGTTCTAAAGTTTTAGTTTTCCTATGCCTTTCTTCTTCAAATGTTAGTGGTTTTTGGACAATGTTGTTGCAAAAACTATAATCTGATTGCTTCATAGATCTTTGAGCTTGAATACTTGTATATACCTTTCTCAATTATTTAAAAACAAATGTTATGGCTTAGGATATATTTAGCACATTTCCTCGTGATTCTTTTTTATAATCCTCATATATTATGGATCCTAGGGGATCGGACAACTTATTAAAACATCTTTCTATTACACCTACATTGAAACCTTGCTTAGCCGTAGTAGCATTGTATAAATAACGTTGGGAAAAATCTTTTATGCCTTTCCAACTAGTTAATGTGTTTTTTCTATTTCTCGTAATGTTTCATTTTGTAATGAGGTATGTCCTAATTCTGGATCTTCTGCAATGATCATATTTGAAATGACATTTGCAATGTTATTAGGATTACTTCCTTCCCTTTTTAATTCTTCATATTGATTAGGGTATGACTCTACCCATTGTTCCCATAGAACTTTTACAGACTCTCCTAATTTTTTTTCAAGTTATGTTAACATATCTCCAACCCTAGTACCTATATTATACTGGTTTTGTATGTATTTTTGAACAACGAAGACTTAACATATGTTGATTATATTCAACCAATTTATCGGGTCATGAGCTGCTAGATTTAATATAGCGCCATCATTTTTGTATTTTGAAATTGTACTGGTTTTTCAAAATCTCTTCTTTTAATACCCATATATCTATAATGACTAGGGATATATGTAGGTTGGTAGTTATCTTTTCCTTGGGGCCTTGTTCAGCTAATCTTGTAGGTCTCTCTCTTTCTCCTTCTCTTTTTATTACTATTTTATACTTCCATAGCTTCCATTGCATTATCTAAATTATGTAGGCCAACGTCATCTAATGATTTTAGAAAATCGCTATTTTGTTCTCAATCATCACGATTTTGATCTTCTATCAACATTTCTCTCATTAATTCTTCTTCTTCCTCATAACTTTCTAGTAAAAGTTTATTATTTGTGTCCCATTGCTCTTCTTCACTAAAACGCCGTCTTTTTGAACAATATTCTTATCATGTAAAGGTCGTGGCCTCCGGTGTGGCTGGGCCGGCCCATCTGGGGCTCCCCCCACGCGAGGCTTCCCTTTGTCTCGCTTAAAGCAAGACACGTAGGGGCGCCCCTCATAGCATCCTCTAACGCCCAAAGCCATGAGGCCTGGCCGCCATAGCTGTAATTGTTTCTTTTACACCTAAAAAAGAAGCTATAGTTGTTTTCTTGGGCAGGTCTGCTAGAGATGCCTAACGAGCACCACAAGTCGGGTGTGTAACTTTTCGTAAAAAAAAAGATCCAATTCAGATTCCGAAAGAACATGCTCACACACGTCAAAAATGCTTTTTATGCTAAAAAATCTGACAAAATTAAATGTATTCATGGTCACGTCCAAATACGACATGCATAAGTGAAAAGTTGTAGCATTTTGACCCACGCAAAAAAAAATCAAACACCAAATGTTACACTCAATTTTATTCTTTTCATATTGATGAAGCATTGCTATCCCGTTTCACATGAAATTTAAGAAACGCCCTTCTTACACTAACATAAATATCTAAAAAAATCATATTTTTCATTTTTCCATTTTTTTGAATTTACAGTTTATTTTACTAACAAAGTAAGGTTTTTACCTCGTCCAAGAAAAGTCCCCAGGTGATCAGGTTTCCTTCTCCTCCCGCTGGCGCCATTGTTGGTCTTCTCGTCTTTGATGTTCTTTAAGCCGTGGAGGTGTGGAGGTCCTTGCCTCCCTCCCCCGGGCGACAGGAGAGACCCCGCTCTCGTTTTTGTTAGGTTCAACGTCTTTGTTGAGGCTGTGTCAGCGGTGATGTTCCTCGGTAAGAATAATATCTCCCATATTCGATCCCCGCCCTGATAGTGCGTCTAGCGCTGTCGAAGGGTGTATAGAGATGTGTCTTTGTCAGATCTTGCGGGATTCGGTCAGTGCTGGTTTTCCATGGATTTTTTGTGGATCCAGTCTTTATTCGTCTTCATTGGGGTGTTTATAGCTTTGATCCATCCAACTACATCTGTTTTCATCATGATAGTTGTTGCACTGGTCCTGTGGGGCCTTAACACACTGACTTTCTGACTATCTATTACAATATGGTTTGTCCGGCTCCAGTGAAGGAAGGGTGATGACGCGCTTATGTGCTAGTAATCATCCCTAGATGGTCTATAAGCCTGTTGTAAACTTTTTATCCCTGATTTCTTAGTATTGTCATGGTTGATTATAAATAGGCAGAAAGTTTCTTAGAAAAATATAAAAGATATGTTTTTTTCATAGCTTCTAGATGATGAAATTTCTCCTCTTGCCATTATAGCATCTACAGCCGGAGCTCTTAAACAAGACTCAAACGCCCGGGCAGTCCGTCCAGTCACTGACCGATCACAAAAACCGACCTAATCGAAGCCCTCAAAACACAGACAAATACACGGGCTGACCGGCACCCCTCATATCTAGCCCAAATATAGGGCGGATATTAGGAGGCACGGGAGCGCCCGGGCGCCTCCGCCATGTTTGCCCGGCCCACCGCTGGCCCACACCGACCCCCATAAAATTCCCCTCTGGAGAAAACCCTAGCTCACTTCATTCCGCTCCGCTCTGTTCCCCGACACTTCCCTTTCCCCAATCCGTCCAATCCATGCGCCGACGAGCATGTCCAACACCAACAGCCACTTCGACGGCAGCTCCGGAGACAAGGACAAGCTGGCGCTCCGTCTCGCGCTCAAGCGCTCGCGGGTCGATACGGGCAGCAGCTCCGGGTCGAGTGCGGCGCCTCTAGTCGACTGTCGCCGCAGCGCTAACGCCAGCGCTAGCCCTTCCAGCCCCACGCACGGATCTGCATGGCCTGCCCAATCTACTCCGCCCCCCGACAACCTCCTCCACCTCTGGCCGCTCCTCCGCGCATGCAGCGGGGTTCTTGTGCCCGCTCCACCGGCGCCGCGGATGCGGACTCCAGAGTCAGAGGCACGCGCCGCCCGCCGCGAGAGGCAGAGGGCAAGGGAGATGGGGGAGGGTCCGACGCGGCTGCGCAGTCCACCCGCCGCTGTCGCGTGATCCCGGTGCCCGACGAGGAGGATCGTCTCCTTGGTTTGACGTCGGTCAATTACCATGGCGGTTCCGGAGGATCAACGCCAAGCAGTTTCGGCTCGACATTGAGCAATCCGAGCGGGATGCTGCAGAGGCAGCAAGGGTGGCCAAGCTCGCGCAAGCAAGACTGCAGCGTCCGACGCTTGCAAGGCTACATTGTCGTCTCCGATTCCTCCTCCTCTGACTGTTCCGACTCCGACGGCTCCCACGTCGACCCACCTCCTGATGTGGACGCCTATAGCAGTGTCGGCGACCAGAAGAGCAAAGGGTCGGCGAGGAAGTGGTGAAGCTCGCCCTCTCTTTTTGTATAATCTAGTTCTAGTATGTAGTTACAATGTGCCGGGTCATTGAATTGTGTGAATTATGCCAGTTTGGTGATGTTTATGTGAATTATGCCCGTTTGGTATCGGTTTCTATGTCCATTTCCTGTCGATTTTGATCGTTTGGTGATCTATGTACTACGTTGCATGAATTTGTACAGATATAAGGTACCGGATATGAGACACACAGGTGTGGAGGCACAGGTGCGTCCGTGGGCGTTCGACGGGTTAAATTTGTAAAGTCCGACTGTAGATGCTCTTATCTCTTTTTTTTCTTTAAGATTGTCCCCACCTCTTGTTTTCTTTCGTGAGAGAGAAAAGAGAGCATGACAAGAGCTCCACGATCCGCCATGCGAGCTGCCTCCCTTCCTCAAATCCCCCAACCCACACACTGACACACCCACCCACCCCAAAGGAGCTCGGGCCACGCCGTGGGCTTCGACCACCGTTTCAGCCACCCGGCGTCATCGGCGGTGTCGCGCCGTGGAGGCGAAGACGGGCGCGGGCGGCGAGCTGGAGACGAGGAGGAGCGGGTGGGGCTGACGGAGACGCGCCAAGCCCGGCGTCCCCTCACGCGGAGCCACATCGAGCGGCTTCTCGCCGCTCCGGGCTACGCGAGGTTGGCCAACGTCATCCCGAGGTTCCTTCCCGGCTGCCGTGGAAATTCCACGGTTGACTGAGCAGCACCGTTACTCAGTCGTCTTCACGCGGTTCCTTGCCGGCATATCAGTGTTCGTCCCTCCACTTCCCGTACTAGTTTCCTCTTCTCCCCTGTCTGCCGGTCTCATCGAGCTCGACCGTCCACCATGGCGGAACACCTTGGTTCCGTGCCGGAGGAGACCACCACCGGCTTCACGGGTGACTACCCACCGCGCAACACCTACCGCGACAGGATCCGGGCAGTCCCCGTGTCCGGAGCGCCGATAGGATGGGGTCTCCAGTCCGACCATAACGGATCCAGCTACTCAAGCTCGCTTGCCTCCAGTTCTTGCCCGTCCAACAACACCGGCAGCACTGGCCGAAGCATCACGGTGTCCGCCGCCTTAGGGGACAATGATGAGCTTAGGAAGATCGCTCGCCAAATGGTCAGAGACGGGTACACCCGGCGCATGGTCCAGGAAGTCAACGTCTCACTGGCTAACACTGAGCCAGAAATCGAATACGGCAGCGGCAAGGACAATGCTTTGGAGAGTTGGTTCTTTGAGCTTGACGTGGATTGGGTTCTTCAAATCGGGGACAAGCATGGTTCAGGGCCCGAGCTCCATCTCCAAGATAAGTCGGCGTCGTCGCTGCAAGACTTGGTACAAAAGTGGATCCGAGCTCTCACTGTGATTGTCGTCAGCATCAAAGAGCTGGTCTGGGTCTCCTCTGATTCCTCTCCCAACGAGAGGTCGTCGGTTAAATTCTTTGGTAAAGTCAGCATCGCCAAGATGCTCGTCTTCCCTGAGACCATCGTCCCTGTTCTCAAGGCGGAGAATCTACGGGCATTGCTAGACATGTATATCTGCCTCTCCGGTGCGTCCGAAATGTTTAGCCTAGCCGCCTCCCCTTGTGGAGATCGAAGCATGTTCTTGGAGGCAGGCGGATCTTTGTCGAGTGAAGCGAGCAGGCTCAATGAGCCCATATCCAGCGCGATGGAGAAGGTGTGTACGCTCGCCGAGGAAGACGGTGATTGGGTCGTGGACATCACACGAGGAAGAGGAGAGGTTCACAGGAACACCAGGTGGATCATGGAATGCATCCTGTCAATATGGGAAGCATGGGCATCGACACACATGTCTGTACCCAATGGAAACACCATGACTCTTCCTAGCCTGGTACATCACACGGTCAATTATCTGAAGGATCTGCTTTTGAGAAAATCAGAGTTGTGCTCGAACCTAAGCCTGAGGTACCTATTTCTACTCAACAATTTCTACTTCGTATGGCAGGTGTTCTCTGAGCCATTGGTACTGCCAGAAAATATGAAGTACCTAGATAGATATCTCGATGTTTCTTGGAGAAATGTTACATCCAGGCTGGACTACGAACCGAAATTCAATTTTTGTGGACCGCTTCATCATTGGAAGTGGATCAAATCTTCACTAGCTAAACTCAAGTTAGCTAAATTCGAGTCGGGGCTTCATGAAACCTACAAGGCTCAGAAGTTCTGGAAGGTTCCCGACCCTTCGCTCCGATGCACACTGCGGAGAACTATCATCGAGCACGTCACTGAGAGGTACAATTACTACATCGAGCATCATCCGGAGATAGCAGAACACGTTAGCACCAGTGGAAGAAGCAGCAGTACCCACGCTTTGGTGGCGGAGATGCTGGGAGAGCTATTTGAAGGGTGATAACTACTTGCTTCCCATGGCCGGGCAGCGGACAGAGTCTGCACAGTCGTTTCTGGATTGTTTTCTTCCATTTTCAAGTGAAACTGTATTCTTAATTTGGTTGATTATTAGCCTGGTACTTTGTTAAGTGGCCACAATATGCTCCTATGCGAATAATTGCAATGTCTTCTGGCTCCGTTGATTATGAAAAACAGAGAGTACAAGTTCAGTTCACGGAACATCCCCAACATGCTGAAAAGAAAAGGAACAGACTAACACAACTGGGACAAAGAAGATTTTACAAGCTTAACACTGAACTAATGAAGTGTTGGAGAGTACGAACTGGATGCATCGTGCATCATCACTGTTTAGCTTCTTCAAGCAATTCACGGGAGTTCTGCGTCCTGTAGATCCAGCGTTTTACCCTTCCTGACGTGTGCAGTTTCAACCAATGAAAAAATAGCGTGCTATGATAAAATAGTGTGGGCCTTAGAATACGCTGTTAGCTTCTTATATCGCACTATAGCATACTATTAGCGAGACATTGTACATCAATTTATTTAGCCAGAGATTTCTCAGAATGCTGTAGCTTGCTATTAGCGGCGCTATAGCGCGCTATTTTTTTCATTGGTCCCAACGAGTGAAGTTTTTCACAAGGCTCAGATAAAACCATCATAAATCAAGTTTGGAGCATGGTCTCTTTTGTGCAGAAGTATTTATTCGTCAAAAATATGTTTATTGACCAATGAAATTACGGAAGCTATATGTTAAAACTTTGATAAATATTACCGAACGTCCATGCCGGCGTGCAAGTGCGGAGTGGGAGCAGGAGATGAAGAGGCGCATGAAAGGTGATAGAAGAGCAAAAACGCTGACATAAGGGCCCTAAGTCTAGCTTAACTGTATTGCCAAACGATGTAAAAATATTTGGTGCCATGCAGGACCCACAACAGGGCCTGACTGCCAGATTTTCTGTCGAAATGCGGTCAATTAACCGGTTAGTGCTTTCAGCAACATGGTTACTTTGATGTTTCCGGTAAACTTTTAAGAAAATGGTAGTTTTCCGCACTGAATGATGCAATTGTGGTTTTGGCTATTTACTTTTTTTGAAACGAGAATACAAAATGGTTGGATGCATGGTGGGTGGAAGTGGAACACGCCACATAGAAGGCAAGAAAGAAGATCACGAGCAGAAAAGAAAGAATCAAGGAAAGCACTGACCAACAAAAACTAAACATTTGTCATGCCCATCTCCGGATAACAATCGACCGAGTAGAATAGAAAATCTAACAGAGGGCCAAAACATCACAATCTCACCACCCGCTAAGCCACATTAGGACAAAGAGAGTTAGGTGACTCTTATAGAAAGTTCGGTCCGGGGTATATTTTCGTAATAAACAACAGTATAAAAAAAGTATCCATCCAATTAGCTCCTGGAAATTGCGAAGCATCTAACAGCTGCTGGTTAATTGGGCCGTCGTCATCATCACCTCACACGGTTCCGGCAGTGACACGGCACCCAGGTTCTGCATTTGTCAGCCGTTACGTTGGGGCTCCGGCAGCCCAATCAGTACGTATTCCGGTGACCTTGCCTCCACTTCTGAAAGTCTCCTCCCAATAGTGAATTGCAGAAAACATTGACATTAAAGACTAGGATTATAGAAACCATAATTCTACAGTTTTGTGTCAAAAATCACTATTTTTGATTCTATTTCTTTTTTAAACACTAGTCGGCGGCTTAGGCCATTTTGAGCACGATTATGACAGGTGGGTCCCACTGCATAGGGTGACGTGGCAAATAAAAATGCCAATCACATCCGATATTTTTTTTACAAAAAGACCCCTAAACTCGTTGTTGTACTTTTGAATTGTTTTACCTTTTCGGAGTGAAGTTGTATTTTGAGTTGGCTTCTTGCTTAAGCGCCAGATACTTCATCAAGTGGCCAGCATCTGCCAGTGTCTTTTAATATGATTTTCTAGCTCCCTGTCAAAATACTTATCCTATTCTGATTCTACTGCAAGTTCGTACATGACAAATTGCCATGTTAGTTCTGATTATGTAACATTCCACATGTGTTTATTTTCATCTGGCTCAGTAAATTAAAACTTCAGCTCGCAAATGGCAAGATCACTCAAACGTAAAGGTAGCCCCGTGCTTCTGATTAAGCAAAAGTGTTATCTGAACTATATATAGGATGGTGAAATTACATCACAAGAATAGTTATGTTTGCTATGTAACTCTAACATTTATCAATGGAAATTCATTTGGACATAGTCGCTAGAGTTTTATTGCATATCTGACTATTATGCTCCATTATTAAATTTATAATATAGCCTTTTAAGAGACGTGACCGTTTAAAAAAAATAAGCAGTGTGGATACACTAGTGTGGAATTTTTTAAGAGAAAGACAAATTAACAAGATGAAACTTATATTAGGAGAACACATGAATTAGGAGCTACCTGCCCGTCCCCCATCCCCCGTCCCCCGTGCCGCTCCCGCGAGCGGCCCGGGCGGAACTCTAGATCGCCGCCGCCGCTCCCCTTTCTCGCCTTCCTTTTCCCTCGCCGCCGCCGGGGAAAGACCGGCGTGCGTCTGCGGCGGCAGGGCTCCCTCTCCCCTCGCGAGGCTCCTGGGCGGCGCGGGACGGACGGCCCTCGCGACGGCGCTCGGCTCGGCGGCAGGTCGGGCCGCCAGCGGATCTGGGCAGCTCTCCCCTGCTTGGTGGCCCTGCAGCGCTGGCAGCGGCGGCGCGGGGCAGCGAGCTCGCGGGCTCCTCCTCATCTCGATCTGATAGCGCCGCGGTGGCGCCAACGCTCGGGCGTGCGGCGGGGTCCACGAGGGTGGTCGGCGCGCGTCTTCCTCCCCGATCTGATGGCTCCACGTTGGCGCCAGTGCTCGGGCGGTTGGCTTCGGCAAGCGGTGGCGGGCGCTGGGCTCTCGGCGGCGCTCCGGCTTGTGCAGGCGGCGGCGGTCCATGTGCGCGGTTGGCGGCTCCGTCTCTGACCCGGACGGCGCGGGGGATGGCGGCGGCCCGGCGTGGCCAGTGATCTGGATGCGGTGGTGTCGGCGGCTCGCTGATATGCCGGTACTCCAGGGTCTGCCTGGTGGTGCTGGTGGTGACGGCGGCCCGGGCACGAGAGTTGGATCCCTACGAACTGATCTGGGTGAAAACTTGCCTTCGGCTCCTGCTAAGGCCGTCGGTGGCGGCGCTATCTGCGTCGTTCCCTTCTTGAAGGCATCGTCGTGGAAAAGTTTAAGGCCACTCTCTGCTACCTCCGGGGGAAACCCGAGATCGGATGATCGGATGACGGCGGCGCTCTGGTGTCGTTCCTCCCTTGGGGCGTCATTCTTGGAGGTACACACGTGATCGAGGGACCAGAGGACGGATTCTTTGGTGGAGCGGTGCTTCATCCTACACACTGATGGCGACGGATCTTGACGGCGTGGCGCAGTGCAGATTCGGAGTTCGCTGTGGGGGGATGGACTCGCGCAGGAGGACGACACTGTCAGGCGTCGTGGTGGCGTCGATGGCAAAGAGACCTGGCACGGTACATGCAACAGTACAGCTCTGAAGATGGATTGGTGGCAGGTGGCTGCGGCGGCTTCATACCCGGTAGGCGTCCTGGTTGAGGAGTGCACTGGACTGGTAGGTGCCCCATACCCGGCAAGCGTCCTGATTGGTACCTCAGGTCTTAGATGTTTAGGTTTGGCTGCGATGTCTGTTTGGTATTAGGCCCAGACTATCTGCGCCCCTTCATCAATTGAATAGGTGTACCGACAATTGTTGCTTAGACGGTGGCTTTAGTCTTGCTGTTGTATGGCTTTGGAAGGTCTTGTGAGAATAATTAATAAAGTGGCAGTATGCATCACCCAGATGCAGAGGCCGAGGTCATCCTCCTTTTCTAAAAAAAACACGTCTAGAGCGAGCATTGAAGCTTTATTTAAGCAAATAGGCAGGCCGGGAGCTCTGACATTCAGCAAAGCGGGGAGAGATTTATACGCAGAACTTGCAGAAAATATGAATAGATACCAACAGCAACGGGAAGGTAAATCGGAAATATATGAAGAACATTTTTTAGTATGCGATGAATCATTTGAATACACTAGAATTCTTCTTAAAATACGCGACGAACATTGTTTGAACTACGTGATGAATACCCTTTAAGATACGTGAACGTTTTAAAAAAAATGGACATATTTTACGTACATGATGAGAATTTTCAAACTACACGATGCACAATTTTAAATGAACATCTTATGAAATACACCATAAATAGTTTTTAAAATGGGATGACCATTTTTGAAATATCTGACAAACCATTTTTAATATACAAGAACGCATGCACGCACGCACACACACATATGGAAAATCCGTCCTAACAGGGTAGTTACCCACATGTCTCATATACTATCATGTGGTATTATATATACTATTTTATCATTGTATATATATATATATATATAAGATACTTCAAAATGAGTTACA
>LT934114.1:748534313-748545819 GCA_900231445.1 Triticum turgidum subsp. durum
TATTTTCAAATGACCAGGATTATATCCGGTGCTTGTAGACTGATTGATCTTGCAAGGCTGGTTCTTTTGTTCGTAAAATTATATCTCCGGCCCACTTTCAAATCTTACGATTTATTGTACTCTACGTGTGGCATTGCATCTTACTATTTTCTATCTGTGTCTTTTTCTTTATCTGTATATATGTTTTGTGGTGCTTTTTTTAATACCTAGCCTATGTTGGGCCACTTCGTAGTGAAATTTCGTCACCTCCTCGAGCAACTCCAGTGTGGGCTCTAGGTTCCACGATCCGGGTTTGGAGAAATCCATGCTTCGAGATGAGGCTGACAACGGCGATGCCCGCGGGCGCCATTCCCTCCCCGACGGCGTTGTTTTGAACTTGATCAGTCGAGGGAAATCCTTGGTCCAGCTTTCGGACCAGGCGGCGGCATGACGTCGTTTCCTTCTTGAAGGTGTCGTCTTGTTGCTCAAGGAGTCTCGATGGTGCGGCTTGAGTCATGGTCGGCTGTTGCTCTGGGCATGGACCTCCTGGGCGCAATGTACGCCATCGCCGGCGCTCTCTCAACGACACCCTCCCGCGGTCCGCCCAGGCCCTACCGTTCACTTGCTGACTCCCTCTTGGCGCTAATGGGTGGCGATACGTTGGTTTGTGTTGGCCCTTGGTTTTGTTTTGTTGTAGAGGTCTCGGCGTTGATTGTGACGTGGCTTGCCTCATACTAGGCTAGCGTGCATCATAATAGGCAGAGTGGTGTGCTTGGTGGATGTGGCACCTAATTCTTGCGATTAGCGTTGTAATGGCTGAAAGGCCTTGTATCCGGCTTCTTTGCCGATTTCTTCTTTAATGTGATGACACGCATGCTTGTGCGTATTTGAGAAAAAAATATATATCTTCCCACCATTGTTCCATCAAAATGAACCATGTTAATTGCTACAGAGTTTTTTTCCTTTATCTGAACGGTGCTGCTAAATCTCAGTCGACTGAGACTTCGCGAAGTCTCAGTCAATGTTATATTCCTTTGATCTTGCATGGAGATTTGTGCACAATTTTTTTCATTTTTTTTTTGACTGAGACCTAGCCACACCCTTATCTGAATAGTACAAGTCTTTAGGTAGGGAGCTACAATATCATATCAAAAGACATTGGCAGCGCTTAATCAAGAAGCTAACTCAAAATACAACTTCACGTCAAAAGCCAAAAAGGATACATATCAAAATACAACAACAAATTTTGAGTTATCGTCTCTTACATGTTTGGTGACACGGTTCGATTCCAGGCCGCGTTGCTGAAGCAGTTTTCATCCTTCAAATAGCTGTGCTAACATCTCTTCCAATTCGTCGGGACTACTGTCTCCGTGACAGGCGTATTCCTCTAGCTCCGGATGCTCCTTCAAGTAGACGCGGTAGCCTGAAACAACTCTCTCAGCAATAGTTTTCCGCAGCGCATCTCTGAGTTGAGGATCTGGAACCTTCCAGAACTTTTGAGCCCGGTACGTTTTATAAAACGCTGACTTGAATTGACCCAGTGGGGCGCGTGCAGAGGTGTTGTTCCTCATCCAGCGTTGGAGAAGTCCGGGAAATTTCGATCTCGGTATGTAGCACAGCACATGACCCCAGGAAGCATCCAAATAGCTATCCATATGTTTCTCACATTCAGGTGTAAGTTTAAGCTCACGGTGGCGCCCAAAGTGCAGCTCAAGGTTTAACGGTGCCGATGGCTCCAACATCTGTGCTATGAAATAGGAATTGTTGAGCAGGAACATGTACCTGAGGCTTGGATCTGAGCACAATTCCGATTTATTCAGAAGCAGATCCTTCAGATAATCGGTCGTGTCTTGTATCAGGTCACAGAGCTTTTCGGTGTTGTGGCTCGGTGCGCAGTTCTCTGTCGAAGCCTTGGCTTTCCTCAACAATAATATGTAACTCACCAGAAATCGAATGTTCATTTGAACCTCGCCTCCTCCCCGCAGAATGTGGACAGCCCATTCTTCATCGTCCTTCATGAGTGTTTGATGCATCTGCATTACCGTGCCGAATATGGACTCGATTAACCTGTTTCCTTCCCTGTCAAATGAGTTGGCTATCTCACCTAATATGCTTTGAGCTTCGGAAGAGATCACATGCACCATAAGCACGTCACGTGACGCACTGGAGACGCAGATGTACATGTCTAGCACGGCCAGTGGATTCCCGGGCTTGTAAACTTGGACGATGTCATCAACAAAGACGAGCATTGCTGAAATGCTCGCATTGCCAAACCGTGCGACCGCGCTTGTCTCGTGGGCTATGTCGAGCAGCTCTTTGATACTCGCTACAATTACCATGACAGCTCGAATCCAGCTCTTTACGAAGTTGCGGCCCTTGTGGGGGCATAAGACTGACCTGTGATTGTAGATTTCGAGAATCCAGTCCACGTCAAGCTGGAAGAACCAACTCTTCAGAAGCCCGTCCAGCGCACGGTCCGGGCCGCTGCCGTATCCAGATGCTGGGGCGGGAGATGCCATGTCGAATGCAGTCACCGTGCGCTGGGTGTAACCGTCGCTGACCATTTGGCGAGCGACCATCGTCAGCTCGTGGGCGCCGTCGGACGCGGAGTAGCAGCCGGAGTGGTTGGACATGTGATTGCAACCTGAGTTGCTGGATCCGCTATGACCGGACTGGGAGTGGGAGAAGACAGCCGGCCATGTGTGCCATTCGGGCACGTCGATGCTCCGAATCCACTCGCGGTAGGAAGTGCGCGGCGGGTCGGGAGCAGTGAAGTCAGTGGTGCTCTCCTCCGGCACGGCTGCAAGCTGCCCCGCCGTGCTCTCCTCCGGCAAGGCTGCAAGCTGCCCCGCCGTGCTCTCCTCCGGCACGGCTGCAAGCTGCCCCACCGTGCTGCTACCTTGAAATGGCTCTCTCAGACCGCTGAGCACGCTTGACAGGTGGACCGCCATTCTCCTACTTTGTCGAGCTCCAAGAGATTGGCAGCGGAGAAAACCATGACAAGTGCCAGCACGGAATCAACACTGATTGTTGATGATGTGACGATAATTTCAATGAGCTTCCATCGTAATTTTCTCCGCTGCCAGCCGCCAATGAAACGGTGGTCCACGGCGTGAACGGATCGAGCTCCACTGCCACCCTGAGCTACTTCGCGGGCATCGCTTCTGGGCCAACCCTTGTCATGGTAAGCTCGATCTGTGCCTCTGTCTTAGAGCATCTCCAACAGGCACCCAACGCGCGGCGCGCGCAATGTCAGGTTTGGCGCGGGGCGCAGCGCTGGCTCCAGCAGCCGCGTCAAAATGCAGCGTGCGTGCAGCTCCAGCGGTGCGTCAAATTGCAGCGCGTGAGAGCAGCCGCGCATCCACATTTGTTGCATTTTCACACAAAACAAAGACATGGCATAATTTTTAAATCACAAACCTCATTCACAACCAAGTTTAAATGAATAGTTTAATTTATTACAACTCATTCATCCTCTGCTGAAAAAACAGGTCATGGCTCGCTAGTTTCTCTGCAATGCGCCTGAACAACTCGGTGCTCATCCTAAACCATCGACGAAAGTAGGACTCGGGGTATGTGGGATTCTCCACAAAATAGTGCTTCATCAATCTGTTGTGGGCATCAATCCTATCCCTCCAAATTTTCTGCCGACCCATAACCGAACCACCGTGCTTCGGTTTTTTATTGATGTGCATAGCTAGGATCATTGCAAGATCCTCCTCCTCTTCCATATCAAATTCTTCTTCAGAAGAGTTATAGCCCGAACTCATCTAAAATGTTCAAAACTAGGCTATAAAAAACATGCACCAAATTTCATGCAAAAAAGTGGAAGTTGGAAGCAATACATACCTTGCGGGCGTTTTGTCGAACACCTTGCGGGCGCCAAAGCGGCGGTGGGCGGCCGGGCATTGTTCGTCGGAGACTGCCGTGCGCGACGGCGGCGCTGACCAGAGAGAGAGGGAGGAAGCCGCGCCTGCGCGGGAAGAGACCGGGGAAGCGCCGGAACGGTCGCCGTAAAAAATGGGGCGGCGCGGCTGGATGGGTTGGTGGAATGAGAGCGAACGCTCGAGAGTCCAGCGCGTGGGAGCGGACGCAACAAATAAGCGGCGCGCGACGACGTTTTCGCCCGCGCGCAGACTACATATGCCGCGCGGGCGATTTTTACGTGTCAGCTGGAGCGCCAGGAACGGTAGCGCGCGCTAAAACCACTACTTTTTAGGCGCGGCGCGTTTATAGCGCGCGTGTTGGAGATGCTCAAACGGACGTTAAAACTATGGGTTAGGTGAGCGCATGGCCCGCGGCCTAGTTTCCTCGCTCGTGTGCTCGTTCCATCGATAGTTATACTCTGTTTTAGTTGTTATACTCTGTTTTAGTTCCAGTCGTTTTTTCTGCTACTACAGAGCTCCGCTGTTTCAGGAAAAAACTGATCGTTTTTTCTGTTAATTTTCAATATTTCGGTGAAAATAAAAAATATTCAACGATTTTATTAAAAAATCGGTTTTATAAAATATTCATGATTTTTATATAAATTAATGAACTTGGAATTTTCTTGAATTTCATTTTTTTTTGCAAATTCCAAATTTCTCATAAATTCAAGTAATGCTGATGAATTTGAAAATAGTGTTCTTGAATTTGAAATAATTTTTTCATGAAATACAAAAATTGTTTGCAAAGTTTTCAATTGTTTCCCAAATTTGAAAAATGTCCATGAATTCAGAATCTTTTTATGGATTTAAAAATGTTCATGAAATATGAGAAATGTTCACGAATAACAAAATAATCATGAATTAAAAAATTAAGAACTTCAATTTTTTACATGAATTCAAAAAAATGGTCATGGATTTGGAAAAAACGCGAATTTGGAAAATATTCATTAATTCTAAAAAGAACTGAAATTAAGAAAACGCAGATTACAAAAGTTTGAGGAATTGAGCAAGTTCACGAATTTAAAATGAGAAAATCAAGAAAAAACTAAATAATCAGTGGTTATAAATATATGTTTAACAATCTGAACATAACAATCTTTCACTAATTAAACCGACTAGTATCAACTACAAAGTGTAATCAACACTACAAGCACTCTCAGGTACCAATCTGAGATTTTATACAAAGATGTAGCACAAGAGAAGAAGTAGGGTTTATATAAAGTTCCACCTCCTAGACGGCAGAGAGAAGTCCCAAAAACTTTCTGCCATTATTTTAAGGTATATAGGATTTATGGCCAAAGGACGTTAGGAGATGAGCCACCGTGGCCCCACAAGTGCAGGAGCGCGACTAGGGGGTAGGGCGCACCACTTGTCCTTGTGGCTAGCTGGTGGGCCCCCTCTGGCACTTCTTTGCTCCAATATTCTTCATCTATTTCAAAATAATTCTCCAAAAATCCACACTTCGTTTTGAGCTCCGGAGAATTGCTATATCTTCTATAGCTTTTTCTGGTCCAAACTTCCAGCTGTCGGTGATTCCCCTCTTAGTATAACTTGCATTTTAAGAGAGAAAAGGGCATTAGAATTGCACCACAATATGAAATATAACATTAAAATAGGGTAAATTATAGTAAGAAATAATGATGCAAGATGGACCTATCACCCTCCACTTCCCGAGAACACCGCTCCGCCTCCGCTACCAGACCCACATCTCCATGTCGTCGGAGGGCGGGAGCACCAAGGAGTCATTGCTGGGGATTCCCCTTAGGACGAGGAGGAGGGGGGCGAGTCCTACCCCGGCAATGGAGAGCTCTACATCTATCCCAATGTGAAAGGTTCGACCCTTAGATGCCCTACCACCAGTTTCGCCCACTCATGGTATTACTCATCCTCTTGTTGTTGCTGAATTCTGAATTCTGGTGACCAACTCCTCGGGTCGCCAGGCTACTGGTGAATATCTTCGTGTGGGTCCTCAAGATGCCAGTGGTGCAATGGGTCTTGCTGTGCATCCTCAATAAGGATAATCTTATCAATAAGGTGCACTTGTGATCTATTGCTCTCTCTTCTCTTCTTCTCAAGGTGACTCACTTCTAGTCCTTAGTTCAACATTCATGTTATTCAATCATAAACTTAACATCAGATACTCACATTGATCAGTAAAGTTATTTTACAAAAGGGAATTCACTCTTCCGTGACATGTTTTTACAAAAGCGAATTCACTCTTCCTTGCCCCGTTTTTACAAAAGCGAATTCACTCTTCTCTTCCTATCAAGCTGATTCACTAGTAGGCCAAACCAAATGGATAGATTGGAGAGAAATACAAAGCTATAACTATCATGCATAATAAAGTTCAGCAAAGACTCAATTACTTTCGATGAATAATCTGAGCATAAACCCACAACTCATCTTCCAACAAACACGCCGCAAAAGAAGATTACATCGAATAGAACTCTGAGGAGAACATTGTATGAAGATCAGAGAGAAAGAATAAGCCATCTAGCTAATAGCTATGGACCTGTAGGTCGATAAACTACACACACATCATTGAAGATACAATAAGGATAATGTAGAAGCCCTCCGTAATCTATTACCCATCTGGAAGAGTACCGAAAAAGGCCTCCAGATGGGACCGCAGAAGAACAGAAGCTTGCGGCGGCGGAAAAGTGTTTTGGGTGACTCTCTGTTGGTTTGGAGATTTATGGGAATTTATAGCACTGGAATTAGGACAAATGGAGCTGCGTGTGACCCACAAGCTCAGGTGCCCCCCTGGGGGGCGCGTCGTGTGAGCTCGTGGCTCTCCCGTAGATCTTCTGGCCTCCTCACGGACATTCTAGGGTCCCTTCTGGTACAGAAAAAATCACCATAAAATTTCATCGTGTTTGGACTTCGTTTGTTACTGATTTTCTGAAAAGCCAAAAAGAAGCAGAAACCAGCAGCTGGTATGGGCACTGAGTCAATAGGTTAGCCCCCCAAAATGATATAAAATTGCATATAAAGTATCTAAGATTGATAATATAATAGCATGAAACAATAAAAAAATTATAGATATGTTGGAGACGTATCACTTTGTCACATGTCCTGCCGCCACAATCGCTGGCACGCGTCAAGGAGCAGCCACTGTCCCAGACGTACTACCGCGTGAAGCGCGAGCTGGAGTCCCACACCAGCGGGTCAAGGAGGAATCGACGTCGTCTCCGCGCAAGCGCGGCGTCTAGATCAGGTGCCTCGTCAAGGAGGAGTCGACGTTGCCCCCGCGCAACCATGTCATACAGATCGGATGTCGCGTCAAGGACGAGCCCGCGTCGCTGTCCCGCCTCAACCACCTCCCCGTCAAGGAGGTGTTTTCACCGGCGATCATGAAGGCGCGGGGCCACATCCTCCATTACCTTGGACGCGTGGGTGTCGATGGCCCTCGCTCTCAAGGAGCGCGTGGGTGTCGATGGCCCTCGCTCTCAAGGAGCGCGTGGCGCAGCTGCAGGCGCGGTAAGACCGGCACAACGCCGCCTGCCGCTCTACGTTCGCCAAGTCCGACACGGCGTCGGAATGGGTCCACAGCAAACCGTACCTTGCCGCCGCGTAGGCCCTCAGCTGCTCCGTCACCACCGCAGAGATGGTTGCCAAGCGCCTCCTCGCCTTCACAATGAGCTTGCCAAGATCGGAGAGGAGTGGTCGCTTAGCGACTCCTCCACCAATGCCAGTAGGGTCAAGCCCGCCGTCAGAGCTCCGCGGGTGCCGCCGGCATTGGTTGTGGCGGCCCTCCGCACCGCGTAGCAGGAGGCAGAGCGGCTCCTCCACGAGCGGTGGCCAGCCGTCGGACAAGGCTGTCGCTGCCCTCCGATGCCCTTCTGCCGCTGGAGGGACGACGATAACGATGGTGGTAGCATAGATGGCGACGGACGTTCGGCAGGGCAGGGCGGCCACGCCTGTGAGGTGGTCGTCCGGTAGGGTTTAGCTTTTTAAAGTTTTTATTTAAGCGATCAAAATATCGACCTTTTATGCAAAAATTTGTCCGAACTTGAATGAAATCAGTCGAGTTCGTTTATATTTTGCCCGATTTGTTTAAGCCTATGTTTGAAATGTTGCAGTAGCATTGAATGGCCGGCTCCCACGAACATGTCCACGAGCTTTTTCTCTGTTCAGCGGACGGATGTGGGAGTAAATTTACGGTAATGATAAGTCCCGAAGCGTTCGGGAGTTAAGCATGGCAACCCGAACTCTTTTAGATGGCAACTTTAGTTTGCGTGAGATTAGAGAAACATGGCAATTTTCTGACAAAAAAGAAAAAGGACAAAGTTGTCATTCCCTATCAATTAAAGTTGCCATCTCCTACGAACTAAAGTTGCCATGTCAAAACATTCAGGACGAAATGCTCAAATCCCGAACGTCCGGGAGTTATCGGATTCCTAAATTTAAGGTCTGCTTGCTGAGATGCACTTCCTCATTGGCGGAGCCTCCATATTCGCCGCAGTATACTACTGTCGATTAGGAAAACGTCCACCATCTCCGCGTGCCATTATCTCTTGCTTTTCTCTTCAACTTTCGTTTCTCGTCTTTGTTTTTCCGTGCAGGTTTCCCTTCTTCTTTTTCGACGCGACCATGGCAGCCATTCACGTCCACCCGAAACCCGGCCAATGGGGAGCTCTCGGCTGCCCTGGCCTGAAGTGATGCCGGCGAAGGCGCTCGGCCAGGCCGGAGAGGTCGATCTAGTTACCCAGGAGCTCACCCAGCCATGGGCTGCGATTAGATTACCATTTGAGCTATTCGGCAGTCTTCGGGGCCTGCGGCGAAGAGGTCAAGACGAGGAGTAGGTGGGTGGCGGGTGCGCGGTCCCCTCGTGCGGAGGCACATCGTGCGCGTCCTCGCCACTTCGTGTGCAGGCCACTAGTGCTTTTGCCGAGGTTGGTCGACGACATCGCTGGATAGTTGGTGTAGTCGAGGTTCCTTTCCGTCTGCCGTCGACATCACACGATTCCGCGGTAGTTGGTGTTGACTCGGAAGTACACTTTTCAGTCGTCTTCACGCGGGTCCTTTCGCGCATATTAGTGTTCATTCCGGCGTCCCGGCCCTCCACTCGCCATATCCATTTTCCTCCTGTCTGCCGTGCCAGTCTCATCGAGCTCCACCAGGGCACCCATCCACAAAATTAAGTAGCAACGAGCATGTCGGGTCGGCTTGCTTCCGTGCCGGAGGAGACCACCTCCGGCTACGAGGCTCTCTCGCTCTACCGCCGTCGGATCCGGACCATCGACGTGTCCGCGGCACAGACAACATCGCCTCTCTTGTCCGCCTACCAGTCCGGTCATAGCGGATCCAGCTACTCCAGCTACTCCGGTACCTCGAGTTCTGATCACATGTCCAACAACTCCGGCAGCTCCCCCCGTTGGGTGTCTGCCGCCGCTACGGACTTGGGCGCCCACGAGCTCGCCATGGTCGCTCGGCAAATGGTCAGCGACGGCTACATCGAGCGCTTGGTCCAAGCAGCAAATGACACCACTTGTCCCATCCAGGAATATGGATACGGCCTCGGCAAGCACCGTGTTGTAGACAATTGGTTCTTTGAGCTTGACGTGGACTGGGTTCTCCGAATCCAAAGCAAGCATGACTTATCTCAGCAACTGCAGCTCCAAGACAAGTCAGCGTCATGGCTCCAAAACTTTGTGGAGCGATGGGTTCGAGCTCTCATGGTGATTGCCTATAGTATCCAAGAGATACCCGCGGTCACCTCATTTTTCAGCTCATTTGGCAGCACGGGCATCAACAATAAGCTCGTCTTCGTCGATGCCATCATCCCTCTTCTCAAAGTGGAGAATCTACGACACCTGCTAAATATGTATGTATGTGTCTCCAAAGCTTGGTACATTATGACGCCTCCAGAAGACCAAAGCATAATCAACCACATAGTCGGCCCGCTGCCGAGAGCAATGAACAAGCTAAGCGATGCCATATCCAGCACGATGGAGCAGGTGAGGACACTCATGGAGGATGACAACTCGTGGGCTATCGAGATTCCGCGAGGAGGAGGTGGGGTTCACAGGAACACCCAGTTGATGGTGGATTACATTGTGACCATGAGAGAAGCATTGGCGTCGATGCTAAACTCTGCACCAAGCCAAACCACTGTAAATCTTTGTGCCCTGATAGAAGACACGACTGGTTATCTGAAGGATCTTCTTCTGAGAAAGTCAGAGCTATGCTTGGACCTAAGCCTGAGGTACCTATTCCTGCTCAACAATTTCTATTTTGTAGCACAGGTGCCTGAGCCTTCGGGGTCGTTAAATCTTGAAATATGGTCTGGACACCACAGCGGACTTAATCTTTCGCCTGAATGCGAAAAGTACATGGATAGCTATCTTGATGTTTCGTGGGGTCATGTGCTGTCCTGCATACCGCATTCGAATTCTCGTGGACCATTCCATTGTTTGCTCAACACATCTTCGCTAGTTAAATTTTAGTCGGCGTTTAACAAAACATACCAGGCTCAGAAGTTCTGGAAGGTTCTCGATCCTCGGCTCAGAGATGCAATGCGGAGAACTATCACCGTAAGAGTCATTTCAGATTACCGCGACTACCTGGAGGAGCATCCGGAGGTTGAGAAACACGTTAGCAGCGGAAGCAACAGTCCCGACATTTTGGAAGAGATGCTAGGGGAGCTATTTGAAGGATGAGAAAAGCTTGAGGCACCGAACAGCCAACCAGCAAATATGACACTGGAGTTCACTGTTCACGTTTCATTGTTGTATTTGGAATTGTTTTTCCCTTTTGAAGTGATTATGTACTCTGAGATACTTCAGCCGGCAGATGTAGGATCCCTCGTATGTTAAGGTAGCCCCGGACTGCTGATTATTACTCCATCATTATGTGACTCTAATATTTATGAATGGAAATTAATATTTACATAGTTGTAGTAAATGTTTGATAGCTTATCTGCTTATTATGTGTTAGACTGTATAACCTCCATATACATACGTGTATATTGTAACGTTATATCTTATTCATTATATATATGTGATAGGCCACCCCTAGAGGGTTGTGCCGGTTCCCCCAAAAACCTATTGTCTTACATGGTATCACGCTAGGTTACGATTCGCTTCCGCTAAACCCTAATACCCGACACCGCCGCCGCCGTCGTCATCACCGCCGCCGCTCCCGATCGCGCCGCCGCCAGGTCGACCGCCGCCACGTCTGGTTCCACCACCGCGGGCTTTCTGTCGGCCTCCCTCGCGGCACTGCTGTCCCTCCCGCTGGACGCCGCTGCTGTGCCGGCCCCGCTCGGGACACAGAGCATTGGCTCCTTCTTCTCGACTCCTCCAGCGACCTCGTCGTTCGGGCGCGAGCTCGCGGTGCACACCGCTGCTGCGCCGACCGCCTCTTCTGCCGCGGGTACTGTCCCGTCGCTGCCGCCGGTGGCGCCCTAGTCCGCCTTGATGGCGGGGCTGTCGGCGTCGGGCCGGGCTGCGGCGCCATCTACCCCTGCGCCCTTCATTCCTCCGGCTGCGCCCTTGGTCCCGATGACGGCCTCTATGGTGTCCTCACCCCAGGTTGTCTCCTCGATGGGATCTTCGCCGCCGCCGCCGTTTCACTTCGGCCACCTCATCACCATCAAG
>LT934114.1:748549157-748634240 GCA_900231445.1 Triticum turgidum subsp. durum
CCACCGCGCCGAGGTCACCGGGCGTCGAGGCCGACCAGGACCGACCATGGCCCCACCTCCTTCTGGTTGCCAGATCCGGCGACCCCCCGTGGCCTTCTGATTGATGCTCCCTCTGAGGCAGGGACGGTCTCTGCCGCCCTCCCCTTCCCCTCTGCCAACCTCATCCGCTAGATCTGGCAGCCCCCGTCCCCCTCCCTCCGGCGCCCTGCCACCGGATCCGGCCTCCCCGTCCATGCGATGGCTACCACGGGATGGCTGTCGGGCTCCCATGGCCTTCTCCCTTCTCTGTACTCGCCAGCGGTTGCGCCCACAACTGCCCCACCATCCTCTTTGGGCCTCCTGTGGTCTGCTTCATCAAGCCACCGGTTGCGGCACCGTGCAGTCCACTATGTGGGTGCAGCAGCACGCCCATTCCACACCGTGCAGTCCTCCTCGTCTCCATCTGTCCCCTCTCTCGTCACATCCCCTCCCCCCGGTCCATGGCCAGCTCCACCGCAAACCATCCCCTATTGCTGTCCAAAAGTTGTCCCCGACGGTTGATGCAGTACAGCGGGCTCTTTCTGCATCATCGGCGAGATCCGCCATGTCTTCCTGATGAGCTGCCCCTCCTTCCCTTGCAGTCCAGGCGTCCCGGGCATGCAGTGCGCTAGGGAAAGCGATATGGTTTGGTGCGTGTGGCCGTGCAGTTGGTTCGATCATGCAGTGCACTACGGCAAGCGATGCGGTTTGGTGCGTGTGGTGGTGCAGTAGGTTCGATCTTGTAGTGCGCTAGGGCACGCGATGCGGTTTGGTGCGTGTGGCCATGCAGTTGGTTCAATCTGTTCCGCCCCTATTGTGAATTTTATTCTGCTAACACATCGGTACTATACTGTGCAGTTAGATGCAGTGTGCATTTTTTGTTGTTGTTTCACTGGTCCTGCAGTTTGGACAGCAAGCCTCCCTCGGTGCAGTCCGCTGGCACATCCGTGCAGTACAGCGCGTGTACATCCGGCGAGTGCGTGATGTTCGGCAATGTAAAGAATTTGCATTATTGCTATGTATGTGGAGAAAGAAAAAAAATACTATTTGTGTGGATTATTCAGTTTGTAAAATCTTTTCTTTGTAAAAGCAGTGGGCTCGGTGAATTAAAGAAGTACATTTTTTCAAACTATTATAGTTCATTGTTAACAACTTTGTGATTCGCTTTATAAAAATATGTGTGGTTCTATATGCCAAAAATTGGTAGTACACTTACCCGTTCATGCAGGCCGGTATCGCTAGTAAAAAAGGATTATTGGAAACAGAAAAAACATACAGTTCATTGTCCTCAACCGTGTAGTCTAGAAATGCCTTTATACGTTTTTTTTTGAAAACAAGAAGAAAAACCATGCAGCTCGCTTCGATTAAGGCCGTGGTCCACTTCTCCAAAAAAATTAAACTGTACTCGTTCCTACAGGGTCGTGTGTTCAAAAAAAAGTACAATGCATCAGAAGTTGCAGTGCATTTCGTCGTTGCGTGCAGGTCACTACACTCCGCCTCGAGTTTGAGATGAAATTACAAAAGAGAAATATTAGTGAAAAAAAGGATTAATGCAGTTCCTTGTAGACATTGCAGTGCGGTTTTCAGTCTGAAGCAGTGTGGTATTCTGTCTGATGCAGTACATCCCACGATTTTGGTGTCATGAAAAAACAAAGTGTCCGCATTTCGTTAAAATCAAAACTGCTCTTAAACTGTAAGGAATCGAAGAGAGTGTTCTACATGAAAAAGTAGCGCCTCATCGATATCTTTCCAACAGCGTATAATTTAAGTCATTTCATCCAGCGGTTTGTAAAAAATTTCATGAAAAACGGGCGCTGCCTCTCGTCGTCAGCCGCACGATTTTCAAAATTAACTTAAACCCGTAAAGAATTTCAAAAATATTTCAACATATGAAAGTTGCGCTTCGTTCGTAGCTTTCCAACGGCGTATCGCACGCCTCGTTTTGACAAACGATTCAAAAACTGGAGCGAAAACAGTACCAAAAATTTGAAAAACAGAATTCTGCGATTTAGTAAATTTGAAACTGCTCTTAAACCGTAAGGAACTAGAGAAAAATTTGTATATGAAAACCATGCGCCTCGACGATATCTATCCAACGGCGTATCGTTTGCTTCATTTCGACGAGCAGTTTAAAAGAAATCGCAAAAAAACCCTCGCTGCCACTCGTCATGGGCCGCATCATTTTCAAAACTGCTCTTAAACTGTGTGGAATCTCGAAAAGTGTTCAACATGTTAAAATTGCGCCTAATCTATAGCTTTTGAATGGTATATTACACGCCTCATTTCAATAAACGGTTAAAAAATTAGAGCGAAAACAGTATCGAAAAAATAACGCGTGCAGTTTTTCCGACGAGAAGTTCAGTCGTGTGAGTGCTGCAGCACACTTGGTTCAAAGAATGACGAGCACTTGCGTTCAACGTGCAATGCGAAAGTGGTGTGCAGAATAGTTATTCTGCTAATATTAGTAGAATAGACCGTCTCTGTATATATATATATATATATATATATATATATATATATATGTATGTATATATATATGTGTGTGTGTGTGTGTGTGTGTGTGTGTGATAGGCCACCCCTAAAGGGTTGTGCCGGTTCCCCCAAAACCTATTGTCTCACACTATGCACCATCATTATGTAGGCCAATGCAAATAAGCATTCTCCATACACAAGTGTCGAAGCTTTTTTTATTCTAGAATTGGCCACTCTGTCATTCATGAAAAGATTGAGTTTTACGGGCAGAATTTGCAGAAGCAAAGGAGAATATCCGAAATGAAGAAATTATTTAAAATGCAATTGTCCCTCGACGGAGAGAAGCTTGCAGAAGAATACGTTACACAAATCACATCATATCTTGGATTACAACGTACATAGCCTGCGTTGATGCCTTTTTTGTCAACTTTTATGCATTTATGTACATTTTCTTAGGTACATATTCCTAGATTTTATATTTCCAGTCAAGTTTCTCTTCTGTGGTTTTTTTGGAGTTTTTTGCAGTTTCAATCGATTAATTAAGTGTTGCCGCGTGCAATTAGTGGGGGATATGGCTCTGCCGCTGGGGACGCTCTTCGGGTGCACGTAGCAATTTTCCGTGGGCTGGTTCACTCTCAGGCCAGTTTGCATGATGATATGACCACGTGATATATTGATTGGTTTGACCGGATTTACTGGTTGGTGGGTTTTCATATTATTTTTCGAAACGGATTTAAATATAATTTTTTTTCCGAAACGGATGGGTTTTCATATTATGCGCACATTGTTTTGACCAGTTGTGATATGCATGATTGGGTTAGAAGGTCGTCGATATTTTTTTTGTTGGTGCGCTGGCTGTTACGGGCATCTAAAGATAACAAAAACACTAACACCCACACGTGTGGGGGTTAGCCAACTCGCGCACACGCGTCGATCGCCGTCGATTTCTTTTTGCACGAATCTTGGCACGAAGCTGGTGATTTTGTGTGCCACGTAGGACAAGTCGATTGTGTGGCGTGTAAGAGAGTTCGCCCGCACGCCGTTTCGTTCCGAAGTCAGCGGTTGCAAGTCCGGGCGTGCGGTGGAACTGCCATCGCGCCCGCACGCCACGTAGGTCGTCGGTTGCCGTCTTCCACGTCTCGCCACTTCCCTCTACACCCGCGGTTTAGTTTACTCCCCTCCCCATTCATTACTCCCAAACCACCCCTTCACATCAGTTGCAGTCCATTGCGAGGAGAAACCGAGAAGAGAAGGCGACGGCGGCGGCGGCGGAAGACTCGATCGCATTCGCTGCCATTGGTGGGGCTCGCCGGACCGGAGTGTCGTCGTCGGAGAGGCGTAGATTGAACGTAAGGCCCCCTCCCGTGCTCACATTTCCTGCTTGCGATTTTGCGCCCTCCTCCCTTTATGCTCAATTTCCGCTCGAGTTTCCTCGAGATTCCGGTCGATTCACGGTGCTTTGGCGTCCCCGTCGGCGGTGGAGTCGTGTGCTTGCCATCTAGGGCGGCATTGCGCAGTTTTGTCGCCGCCGCGGCGGCAGTCATGCCTGTGTGGGCCAAATCTGTCCCCGTCCCTGTCCTGTAGCCTAATTCGTTGTCTGCCTTGCGATTGAGCGGGCGATTTTTCTAGATGATAGATATGATTTGCCCCGAAATGCTCTGGTCATCAGTGTAGTGAGTATTGCATTTGTTAAATTTGATGGTGTGATAGTTGCGAATGAACCCTAGATCTAGGTAGTTGCATTTCAAAGCGTAGGATAATGGCAGCCATGGCATTTTCAACATCTGTCATCACTGATGGCAACTAATTTCCTGATCAGCTGTGTCAATTGCCATGAATATGCTTACCATGTGGCAACTAATTTTGTGAACACATTATGTTGTTGCCATGCCACTTTCAGCACCGATGGCGACTAATTTCATGATCAAGTGTGTCAGTTGCCACGAATATTCTTTACATGTGGCAACTAATATTTTGTGAGCACACTATGTTCGTTGCCATGACACTATCATCATTGATATGACTACTTTCCTGAACAATCGTGTCAGTTTTGCCACGATTACGCTTTCCATGTGGAAACTCATTCTTGTGAGCACACTATGTCTGTTGCCATGCCATATCCACTACTCAGTTTGCACTTGCTATGCTGGCCTGTGATACCTCAATGTTTCTTGACTGCATTACATGGCAACTCATTTTTGTGTGAGGCCAATGAGTGAGTTGCCACATTAATTGCTGTGTAGTGGAAGTTGTCTGCCTTTTTTTTCATATGCCTTGTGTTTGACACGGCAACTTTGAACATGGTACAGTTGCTGCTTGTGAATACATGGCAACTCATTTTTGTGTGAGGCCAGTGAGTGAGTTGCCACATTACATGTTGTGTAGTGGAAGTTGTCTGCCTTTTTTTCAAATGCCCTGTGTTTGACATGACAACTTTGGTCATTGTACATTTGCTACTTGTGAATACATGGCAACTCATTTTTATGTGATGCTAGAGAGTGAGTGGCCTTAATACATGCTGTGCAGTGGAAGTTGTGTGCCCTTTTTTTGAGTGCCTTGTGTTTAACATGGCAACTCGAACATAGAAGATGTGTCATGTACATTTTTTTATGAAGCGAATGTGTTAGTTGCCACATCTCATGTTGGAAAATCCTAGTGGGAGTGGGTGTTCAAATGTTCTGCCTCATTTGCCACTTTAATTGGAGCCAACATGGCAAGTAGACTATGCTAGCTGGCAAGTGCTCCCTTGAGAAACACGTACATGTGCAGTTGCCATGTTTCTGCGGTTGTTCTTCCATTTGACTATTTTCTGCCTTTTTGTGCATGTTCAGCACATGGCAATTACTGCCCTCTTCAGATGTTTAAACTTTGGGCAGCCATGGAGTTTTTATTTTTGTTCAGCGATGATATCCAATGAATATTTTACTTTATGCATTTCTATCGGTATCCTTCGGCTCTGTTTTCATTTCAGCATAATGTGTGTTTTTTCTTGTTGCAGCACAATGGCTCGCGGCGACCATCAACATGATGATGATGACTTCATGAATGCACCGCAATAGAATCGCCTGACTGGTCGGGCAAAAGATGGCGAAGAGGTAACTTTCCACCCCCCATATGTTTTCAATGTCACATTGTGTTTTCAATCTTCGGTTAGAACTGAATTTTTCATGACATTGAACATGGAAACAAATGATCCTTTTGCTGTTATGCAGAAGAAGAAACGTCATCGCAATAGGGCTTCGCAAGAACGCCTGACCATTTTGAATGAAGGATTCATTGATGAGCAGAAGGGAGCTGCCGGTGCCATGGGGATGCAGGCTCTGATGGATGTTCGCTGCAAGAACTTAGTGAACGCTGTATGCGACTGGCTCGATGTGATTTATGATCCTGCTTCCAGAGAATTTGCGATTTTGGGACGGGGAAGACTGCCTTTGGATGAGGATTCGGTGTTCTGCACTTTGGGTGTGCCCCGTGGAAAAATCAAAGTCCCACATGAGGTGAAAAATAAGATTGAGGAAGACCTGTTCCCCCGTTTGTTTCCTGGGATGTCAACCATGCCGAATACGACTGCGCTGGCAACTTTGTTGGAGGGCATGACAACCCATGGCGAGGTATTTAAGATGAAGCTGCTCATGTACTTGATCTCAGCTGTCTTTGCGCCTACCACGCCTCTTCGCCCAAGCAACAAGTGCTTCCCCATCCTGGTGAATGCTCTTTCTCAACTTCTTTGTTCCCTTCAATTCTTTTTGATTCTGATGTCATCTGTAAGCTAGTCACTGCCAGTTTTTTGATGTTTTCATTTGAATGCTGATGCAGCAACTTTTGTTGTCTTGAATTGCTATGTTATGCAGGCGAAGCTGAAATACATGAAGAAAATGAATTGGTGTAAATTCATCGCTGACTTCCTGCATGATGCATTCTCAACCAAGATGTACCAGATGGGTTGTCGCTTGCACCTAATGGTATTTTTTCCTCACTCTTTTGCAAATACTCTTATCACGGTTCAGTGATTTTTCCTAAATCAACATCGCAGCGGTTGATAATTGTGAACCATACAAGATCGTGCATGGCAACCGTACAAGATTGTGCACGAGAACCCTTTTGTTTCATTTTTTATGTGAATCCTTTTACATGTGAAAGTGACTTTTGTTTAATCCATGGCAACTGTTGTTGCTGCCTACAAGGCAACAATATTTTCAACAACACAATAAAGTGTTCATTTCATACATTCAATCTTTTTTCTACAATCTATATGGCAACCATGATGCTAAGGTGGTGGCAGCTACCATCATAACAAGATGGCAACTGTCAACAAAGCATGATGGCAAATAATATAGATAGATGGAAAATCTTTTTCTTTCATTCTCTTCAACTTGATGACTCAAGATGGCAACCATCATGCTTCCTTTTCACCATAGCATGATTGCAACTCACATAGCTTCCTTTTTATTGTGTGTACCAGCATTTTTCAACAACACAAAAAATGTTTTATTTCATACATCCATTATCTCTTATACAATCTGCATGGCAACTACCAGTATAACCAGATGGCAACTGCAACACAATCATGACGACAACCAACATAGATAGATGGCAAATCCTTTTATCTCCATTCTCTTCAATTTGATGACTGAAGAAAACTACATAATCTTCTTTTTTCACTATAGCATGTTTGAAAATGACATAGGTTCCTTTTTTATTGTGTATACCAGCTCATGTATGTCGATGCTCTTGATCTGTCCACCTTGACTTTACCGGGATAGGAGGCCTGCCGCCTGCACATAAGTTTGTTGTCTCTGCGTGGACGGACGCTGCTGTCAAGGCTGTGCTTGCCGCAGACAAGATAACCGATACGAAATATGGAAAACTGCAGGTTAGTTTTGCCTTCTCTCTTGTACGGCATTCTTCAATTTCGAATGTTGTATAACATGTGAAAAAAATCCCCATATGGCAATCATGTATGACTATCAAGAGATAAATACCTTTGGCGGGCATGGCTGTCTGCACATGGCAACCATGTCTGACCACATATGGCAACTCCACCATCCGTGTCGAAAGTCCTTTTTATTTTCCTATTTTTTGCAATACATGAATTGTTAGTCACTGCACCTTATTTCTCTCACACATATTAGCTGTTTTTTGCTAGTTTATAGCTGATGGCCAAGAATGCTATAGACTACAGTGTGTTTGGTGGGCCACAAAACTTTGGCAAGTGGATGGATGTGCATTCAGCTCCATCTTGTCCTAGTGAGGTAATCAAGGATGTTCATTTTGTTTTCTGGAAATTGTGTTTTCTCTTTTGCATTTTTGATATATATCTAATGGTTGTTTTGGTTTTTTTTTTGTTCTTACGCATGTGACTCTAATATCTTTGGTTTTTGCTACTTTTCTATTTTTTGTGCTCAAGCGAGGGAACCTGTTGAGCATCTAGTTGGGCAGTTTGCCTCCGGCATGACCAGCTTGCTCGGGAAGTTGGTTGAGGGTTGGACGACACTTAATGGCTCCGATAACAACGTGGCTGCGAGGCAATTCACATCATTCATTGAAGAACGGACACACTGACCAACTGGTTGCTGTGGCGGTATGACTACAATAGCTCACAGGAGCTTCCTGACACGCAAGATGATCTAGATGGAGACGCTAGTCTCGACAAGGACGATGAAAATGACATGGAGAATGTGCAAAATGCAACCGACGACGATGAACATGGTGAAATTGATGCAGGTGGTACGAAGGGTAAGGCTGTAGTAGATGTCCCTCCAGTGGATGAAGCAGTTGAACAAACAGGCGCGGGAGACACGGGGGTGTCGCCATCAAAGAGGGGCAGAGTTCCAGAGGATGCTGGGCAGGGCCTTGTTGGCAAGAGGTCTAGGACAGACCCCGTAGCTGCTAGGAGGAGGTTCGACATCTATTTAGTGTTTTGTTTTTCTCTCCTTTTCAATAGACCGACCCTCTTTTTCATTGTTTTGCTAAGCGTGGCATGATTTTTGTGTCTCACACTTGGTATCCTTTTTTGCCATATTTTCTACGTGTAGCGAGGCGACAGTTGGTGGACGAGCAGTTAAGAAGAAACAAGCACCAACGCCAACTCGTGCTTCTGCTCGATTGAACAAGGGAGCTCCCACTGTTGGTGACACCACTTCCACTAGGTCGTCTCCTCATATGTCGACGTCAAACACCGGCGATCCTGTCGTGTTGGAAGACTTGAGGAAGACAATCAAGAAGTAGGTTCTCCTTGTTTTTGTATTTGTCATAGTGCTATTCTTTTGTTTGATTCATTCTAGATCATACACAACTTTTCCAGTTGATACATTTTTGCGGCAACTGCCCGTCTGCTTTTCGTTACAGCTGTTCAGTTTGCCATATGGGCTAGTACCATCAGTACCACATGGCAACTTCTTTTTTTTTTCTCATGATTTATTTTTTTGCTGGCAACTCCTGTTTGTAATCCATGTCAATTGCTAAGTAGGTCACATGGCAATTCTTACCCCACTCATATGGCAACTAGCAGCTCTCCAGTGGCTTCCACCCCCAACATTTGTCTTGTGTGCTGATCCATACCTTGTTCTCAAATGGCAGCTCTGGCAGCTGTGGCACATCACACATTTTTTTCATTTTTAAATATGACTATCATGGCAACTATTTTTGTTCAAATTTTGCATACTCTTCATGCGCTTTCTTGCAGGGTGAAGAAAACTACTACACGCATGACCAAGTAGAACGGTAGAGACCCACTCGAGCACATCCATTCAAAGCTGTCGACAGGCGGCAACTCAGATGTTCATGAGGCGCCAGTCGAGAAAACTCCTCTTGCACTGTCCATTGTTCGCACCAACTCTGATGCAAGCGGCCTACCATCTCCGCTGGTTGCAGTTGTGCAGGCTACAACAACAGGCATCCGTACATCTGGGAATGATGAGTCAGTATCTGCCAGGACTGTTGAGATATTGCCCACTCTGTTGGCAACGAGGGATGCTACTGTGATCCCTGCCACCCGATCAGCAAGTGTTGAAGTGGATGCTCCCTATATGAACCTAGGCAAGGAAGATTCCCGCTCATCTGATACGGATTCCAAGCGCGTGGCTGCTGGTACTTATGCGTCCACAAAAGAAGGGGTTGCAGCGACAATTCAGAATGAGATACCATCCACAGGTGAGACTCATGGCACAACAGCTCCAGCTTCTGGTGGTCTAGAGGTTGCTACAATGACTGTTGCGCGAGCTGGTCTTCCACCTAGGTGTCGTAGCCCCCGCAAGCAACCTGCAGACATACCCAATGCACCATATGTAGCCAGGAGCAGCAGAGATGACTCTGGTTATGTGCCTGCTTCATGATAACCCACAAGTATAGGGGATCGCAACAGTTTTCGAGGGTAGAGTATTCAACCCAAATTTATTGATTCGACACAAGGGGAACCAAAGAATATTCTCAAGTATTAGTAGTTGAGTTGTCAATTCAACCACACCTGGATAACTTAGTATCTGCAGCAAAGTATTTAGTAGCAAAGTAGTATGGAAGTAACGGTAACGGTAGCAGAAGTAACAGTAGTACTTTTGTAGTAATTGTAACAGTAGCAACGGTAAAGTAAATAAGAAAAGCACAATATGTGAAAAGCTCATAGGCATTGGATCAGTGATGGATAATTATGTTGGATGCGCTTCCTCATGTAATAGTTATAACATAGGGTGACACAGAACTAGCTCCAGTTCATCAATGTAATGTAGGCATGTATTCTGAATATAGTCATACGTGCTTATTGAAAAGAACTTGCATGACATCTTTTGTCCTACCCTCCTGTGGCAGCGTGGTCCTAATGGAAACTAAGGGATATTAAGGCCTCCTTTTAATAGAGTACCGGACCAAAGCATTAGCACATAGTGAATACATGAACTCCTCAAACTACGGTCATCACCGAGAAGTATCCCGATTATTGTCACTTCGGGGTTGTCGGATCATAACACATAATAGGTGACTACAGAATTGCAAGATAGGATCAAGAACTCACATATATTCATGAAAACATAATAGGTTCAGATCTGAAATCATGGCACTCGGGCCCTAGTGACAAGGATTAAGCATAGCAAAGTCATAGCAACATCAATCTCAGAACATAGTGGATACTAGGGATCAAACCCTAACAAAACTAACTTGATTAGATGGTAAATCTCATCCAACCCATCACCGTCCAGCAAGCCTACGATGGAATTACTCACGCGCGGCGGTGAGCATCATGAAATTGGTGATGGAGGATGGTTGATGATGATGACGGGGACTTATCCCCCTCTCCGGAGCCCTGAACGGACTCTAGATCAGCCCTCCCGAGAGAGGTTAGGGCTTGGCGGCGGCTCCGTATCATAAAACGCGATGAAACTTTCTCTCTGATTTTTTTCTCCGCGAAAGCAAATATATGGAGTTGGAGTTGAGGTCGGTGGATGTCCAGGGGGGCCATGAGGCAGGGGCGCGCCCAGGGGGAGGGGGCGCGCTCCCCACCCTCGTGGACAGGGTGTGGCTCCCCTGACGCTATTTCTTTCGCCAATATTTTTTATTAATTCCGAAAAGTTGCTCCGTGGATTTTTAGGTCATTCTGAGAACTTTGATTTCTGCATAAAAATAACACCATGGCAGTTCTGCCGAAAGCAACGTCAGTCTGGGTTAGTTCCATTCAAATCATGCAAGTTAGAGTCCAAAACAAGGGCAAAAGTGTTTGGTAAAGTATATACGACGGAGACGTATCAACTCCCCCAAGCTTAAACCTTTGCTTGTGCTCAAGCAATTCAGTTGACAAACTGAAAGTGATAAAGAAAAACTTTTACAAACTCTGTTTGCTTTTGTTGTTGCAAATATGTAAAGCCAGCATTCAAGTTTTCAGCAAAGATTATAAACTAACCATATTCACAATAACATTTAGGTCTCATGTTTACTCATATCAATGGCATAATCAACTAGCGAACAATAATAATAAATCACGGATGACAACACTTTCTCAAAACAATCATAATATGATATAACAAGATGGTATCTCGCTAGCCCTTTCGGAGACCGCAAAACATAAATGCAGAGCACAGTTAAAGATCAAGGACTGACTAAACATTGTAATTCATGGTAAAAGAGATCCAATCAAGTCATACCCAATATAAACTAATAATAATGCATGCAAATGACAGTGGTGCTCTCCAGTGGGTGCTTTTTAATAAGAGGGTGATGACTCAACATAAAAGTAAATAGATAGGCCCTTCGCAGAGGGAAGCAGGGATTTGTAGAGGTGCCAGAGCTCGATTTCAAAATAGAGATAAATAACATTTTGAGCTGTATAATTTCACTGTCAACGCAAAAACTATGAGATCTCGATATCTTCCATGCTACACACATTATAGGCGCTTCCCGAACAGAATGGTAAAGTTTATACTCCCCCACCACCAACAAGCATCAATCCATGGCTTGCCCGAAACAACGGGTGCCTCCAACTAGCAACAATCCTGGGGGAGTTTTGTTTTATTATTTTGATTTGATTTGATCTGTTGATCATGGGACTGGGCATCCCGGTTACCAGACATTTTCTCATGAATGAGGAGCGGAGTCCACTCCTCTTGAGAATAACCCACCTAGCATGGAAGATACAGACCTCCCTAGTTGATACATGAGCTGCTCGAGCATACAAAACAGAATTTCATTTGAAGGTTTGGAGTTTGGCACATACAAATTTACTTGGAACGACAGGTAAATACCGCATATAGGAAGGTATGGTGGACTCATATGGAATAACTTTGGGGTTTATGGAGTTTGGATGCAGAAGCAGTATTCTCGCTTAGTACAGGTGAAGGCTAGCAAAAGACTGGGAAGCGACCAACTGAGAGAGCGACAACAATCATGAACATGCATTAAAATTAATCAACACTGAGTGCAAGCATGAGTAGGATATAATCCATCCTGAACATAAATATCGTGAAGACTATGTTGATTTTGTTTCAACTATATGCGTGAACATGAGCCAAGTCAAGTCACTCGAATCATTCAAAGGAGGATACCACCGTATCATACCACATCACAACCATTTTAATAGCATGTTGGCACGCAAGGTAAACCATTATAAGCTCCTAGCTAATTAAGCATGGAATAAGCAACTATAATCTCTAATTGTCATTGCAAACATGTTTATTCATAATAGGCTGAATCAGGAATGATGAACTAATCATATTTACAAAAACAAGAGAGGTCGAGTTCATACCAGCTTCTCTGATCTCTATCAATCGATCATATATCGTCATTATTGCCTTTCACTTGCATGACCGAACGGTGTGTATAATAATAATAGTGCACGTGCATTGGACTAAGCTGGAATCTGCAAGCATTCAATTCAAGGGAGAAGACAAGGTAATATGGGCTCTTGGTTAAATCAACAAGCATGCATATTAGAGCCACTAAACATTTTCATTATGGTTTTCTCCTCTCAACTCCCCCCCCAAAAATAAATAAAATTATTTACACGGGAAAGCTCCCAACAAGCAAAAGAAGAACGAGAAATCTTTTTGGTTTTTATTATAATTACTACTACAAGCATGGAAATTAAACTAACTAATTTTTTTGTTTTTTCTTAAGGTTTATCAAACACACAAGAAGAAAGCTAGAAAAAGAAATTAAACTAGCATGGATAGTACAATGAAAAAGTATGAGCACCAACAACTAGAATGAGTGTGTGAACATGAATGTAATGTCGGTGAGAAATACGTACTCCTCCAAGCTTAGGCTTTTGGCCTAAGTTGGTCTATGCCCACGGATCGCGGCTACTCTCCCCGGTATACTGAGGAGTGTCATTGTACTGCCACTGGCTTGCGATCTGCTCCGGATCCTACTGATAAGATGATGGATGATAAGGGTGAAGTGGTGGTTCCGGCTCAGGCTCTGGAGTTGATGTCTGGCCTCGGTGCGCATACACGGCCGATGGCAAGACGAGGTAATGGCTTGCAGTTAAATCAAACAAAGAAGGCGCATGCAAGATAATAATCTCATTGTGTTTCTTATTAAATCCCAAATTATACAGAAGCATCTTATCATCATTGTTAACAATAAACTCATGTGCTACCATGCTCTTATAATCTAGAAAAGTAGGGGGGAGGGGGCATCAGTTTTTCTTCTTTCTCAAAATGCCTAATAGGTATCTCGAAGTGTTTAGCAAGGCGTGCAGCATAGATACCTCCAAAGATGGGACCCTTTGTATGGTTTAGGCTTAAACATTTGGCAATAATGGCACCCATACTATAAGAGTTATCATGAAATAAAGCATGGAACAAAATAATAATATCAGGAACACTAAGGTTTCCACAGTTTCCGCGACCAAATAAGCATCGACTAGCAAATATGGCAAAGTAGCGTAGAACAGGAAAATGTATGCTAGTTATTCTTTCATCGGAAACCTTCCTCGATTCCCCTATAGTAATAGTATCAATAAAACCATCCACATCTTTATGATGTGGTTCCTCTAAGCTGCCCTCGAAGGGTATTCTGCAAACCGCGCAAAAATTACGTAATGACATCTCCCTAGCCTCATCATATAAATGAAAAGCTACTGAAGGAGGTGAATTATTATGATAATAGTAGAAGTTTTGCACGAAAGTATTGGTGTGTAAGAGATATTGTTCGATCCGGTCGTGGCGGAAGTCGGTGAGGCCCGCATTATCAGCCAAAGAATAAAAGTCTTCATAAATCCCAACTGCTCTCAAGAAATTATCGCAAGGCCACTCACACGGCCTTACTTCCGCTACGCGAGGAAGATTATACTTGGCCTTTTCTTTCTCCTGAGCTTGTTTATCCTTCGAGCTTTGGCTAGAAGAGCCCCTCAAAAATCTCTTCATCATTTTCTGAAAATTTCTGAAATTTTTAGTAACTCAAAGTAAAAGTGAATCAAACTAAACAAGATTGATAGCAACTACTCCCACAAATGCCTAGAGCCTATATGATGCATTAGAATTACTTGGGACCTCATAAATTTGACATGCAAGCTCAAGAACAGGGTCAACTAGGCAGCAAAAATTTGCACTAAATAAAGCACTAGAACAAAAGCTAATTGGACCATTGGAGGAGTCACATACCAAGGAACAATCCCCCAAAGCAGTTTTGTGAATGGAGCTTTGAGCAAGGAGATCGAAAATTGCAGCAAAACGAGCTAGAACTCGTGCTTGAGCTGGATGGGGATTTTTTGGGAGGAAGATGAAGTGTGTGGGTGCATGAATAAGTGGAGGGGGGCCACCGTGGGCCCATGATGCAGGGGGCGCGCCCTGTAGGGGTGGACATGCCCTGGACCCTCATGGCCAGGTGCTTGCCCCCCTGCTGTGTTCTCAGTGCCTAAAATCCTCAAATATTTCAGAAAAAATCATACTAAATTGGCAGGGCATTTGGAGAACTTTTATTTTCGGGGTATTTTTTTATTGCATGGATAATTCAGAAAACAGACAAATAATACTATTTTTGCTTTATTTATTCTAAATAACAGAAAGTAAAAACAGGGTATAGAAGGTTGTGCCTTCTAATTTCATCCATCTCATGCTCATCAAAATGAATCCACTAACAAGGTTGATCAAGTCTTGTTAACAAACTCATTCCGAATAACATGGAACCGGAGAAACTTCGAATAACACTAGGTTACCTCAACGGGGATATGCACATCCCCAATAATAAGAATATCATATTTTTTCTTGACAGTTGGAAGAGGAAATTCAAAACCTCCAATAATGATCGTTGGAACTTTTCCAATAGAATTGATGCTATGAACTTGAGGTTGTTTCCTCGGAAAGTGTATCGTATGCTCATTAACATTAACATGAAAGTTGACATTGCCTTTGTTGCAATAAATAACAGCCCCTACAGTATTCAAAAAGGGTCTACCAAGGATAATCGACATACTATCGTCCTCGAGAATATGAAGAATAACAAAGTCCGCCAAGATAGTGACGTTTGCAGCCACAACAGGCACATCCTCACAAATACCGACAGGTATAGCAGTTGATTTAGCAGCCATTTGCAAAGATATTTTAGTAGGTGTCAACTTATTCAATTCAAGTCTACGATATAAAGAGAGAGACATAACACCAACACCGGCTCCAAGATCACATAAAGCGGTTTTAACATAGTTTCTTTTAATGGAGTATAGTTGGTACTCCTGGATCTCCAAGTTTCTTAGGTATTCCACCCTTAAAAGTATAATTAGCAAGCATGGTGGAAATTTCAGCTTCCGGTATCTTTCTTTTATTTGTAATAATATCTTTCATGTATTTAGCATAAGGGTTTACTTTAAGCATATCAGTTAAGCGCATACGTAAGAAGATAGGTCTAATCATTTCAGCAAAGCACTCAAAATCCTCATCATCCTTTTTCTTGGATGGCTTAGGAGGAAAAGGCACGAGTTTCTGAACCCATGGCTCTCTTTCTTTACCGTGCTTCCTAGCAAAAAAATCTCTCTTATCATAACGTTGATTCTTTGATTGTGGGTTATCAAGATCAACAGCAGGTTCAATATCTACATCATTATTACTGCTAGGTTGAGCATTAACATGAACATTATCATTAACATTATCACTAGGTTCATGTTCATCACCAGATTGTGTTTCAGCATCAGAAATAGAAATATCATTGGGATTCTCAGGTGTGTCTACAACAGGTTCACTAGAAGCATGCAAAGTCCTATCATTTTTCTTTTTCTTCTTTTTAGAAGAACTAGGTGCCTCTAAATTATTTCTCTAAGAATCTTGCTCAATTCTCTTAGGGTGGCCTTCAGGATACAAAGGTTGCTGAGTCATTCTACCAGTTCTAGTAGCCACTCTAACAGCAAAGTCATGTTGATTATTTAACTCATCAAGCAAATCACTTTGAGCTTTAAGTACTTGTTCTGCTTGAGTGGTAACCATAGAAGCATATTTACTAATGAGTTTAAGTTCACCTTTAACTCTAGCCATATAATCACTCAAGCGTCCAATCATGTAAGCATTACTCTTTAATTCTCTACCAACATAAGCATTAAAGTTTTCTTGTCTAGCCATAAAGTCATCAAATTCATCTAAACATTGGCTAGGAAACTTAGTAGGTGGGATTTCAACTTTATCATATCTATAGAGAGAATTTACCTTTACTACCTGTGTCAGGTTATCAAGACCATGTGTTTCTTCAATAGGCGGTATATTAAGACCATGTATTTCTTCAATAGGAGGTAAATTCTTAACATCTTCTGCTTTAATACCTTTTTCTTTCCTAGGTTTCTTTGCCTCTTGTATATCTTCAGGACAGAGAAATAGAACACCTCTCTTCTTCGGAGTAGGTTTAGGAATTGGCTTAGGAATTGGCTCAGGAAGAGCCCAATTATTTTCATTAGTCAACATATTATTCAATAGCAATTCAGCTTGATCGACTGTTCTTTTCCTGAAAACACAACCAGCACAACTATCCAAGTGGTCCTTGGAAGCATCTGTTAGTCCATTATAAAAGATATCAAGTATTTCATTTTTCTTAAGAGGATGATTAGGCAAAGCATTAAGTAACCGGAGAAGCCTCCCCCAAGCTTGTGGGAGACTCTCTTCTTCAATTTGCACAAAATTATATATTTCCCTCAAGGCAGCTTGTTTCTTGTGAGCAGGGAAATATTTAGTAGAGAAGTAATAAATCATATCCTGGGGACTACGCACACAACTAGGATCAAGAGAAGTAAACCAAGTTTTAGCATCACCATTTAATGAGAATGGAAATATCTTAAGGATATAATAGTAGCGAGATTTCTCATCATTAGTGAACCGGGTGGCTATATCATTTAACTTAGTAAGATGTGCCACAACAGTTTCAGATTCATTGCCATAAAAAGGATCAGATTCAACCAAAGTAATTATCTCAGGATCGACAGAGAATTCATAATCCTTATCAGTAACAAAGATAGGTGAAGTAGAAAAAGTAGGGTCATATTTCATTCTAGCATTTAGAGATTTCGGTTTCCATTTAGCTAATAACTTCTTAAGATCAGATCTATCATTGCAAGCAAGAATAGCTCTAGTAGTTTCTTCATCCATAACATAACCCTCTGGAACAACAGGCAATTCATACTTAGGGGGGAGAACCTTCATCATCACTATCTTCAATAATTTCATCTTCAATAATTTCATTCTCTCTAACCCTAGCAAGTTGTTCATCAAGATATTCACCTAATGGCACAGTAGTATCAAGCACAGAAGTAGTTTCATCATAAGTATCATGCATAGTAGAAGTGGCATCATCAATAACATGCGACATATCAGAATTAATAGAAGAAGCGGGTATAGGTGTCGCAAGATTACTCAAAATAGAAGGAGAATCTAGTGCAGAGCTAGATGGCAGTTCCTTACCTCCCCTCGTAGTTGATGGAAAAATCTTAGTTCTTTCGTCCTTCAAGTTCCTCATAGTGACCAGCAGATATAAATCCCAAGTGACTCAAAGTATAGAGCTATGCTCCCTGGCAACGGCGCCAGAAAATAGTCTTGATAACCCACAAGTATAGGGGATCGAAACAGTTTTCGAGGGTAGAGTTTTCAACCCAAATTTATTGATTCGACACAAGGGGAGCCAAAGAATATTCTCAAGTATTAGAAGTTGAGTTGTCAATTTCAACCACACCTGGATAACTTTGTATCTGCAGCAAAGTATTTAGTAGCAAAGTATTATGGAAGTAACGGTAACGGTAGCAAAAGTAACAGCAGTAGTTTTGTAGTAATTGTAACAGTAGCAACGGTAAAGTAAATAAGCAAAGCACAATATGTGAAAAGCTCGTAGGCATTGGATCAGTGATGGATAATTATGTCGGATGCGAATCCTCATGTAATAGTTATAACATAGGTGACACAAAACTAGCTCCAGTTCATCAATGTAATGTAGGTATGTATTTCGAATATAGTCATACATGCTTATGGAAAATAACTTGCATGACATCTTTTGTCCTACCCTCCCGTGGCAGCGGGGTACTAATGGAAACTAAGGGATATTAAGGCCTCCTTTTAATAGAGTACCAGACTAAAGCATTAGCACAGAGTGAATACATGAACTCCTCAAACTACGGTCATCACCGAGAAGTATCCCGATTATTGTCACTTCGGGGTTGTCGGATCATAACACATAATAGGTGACTATAGAATTGCAAGATAGGATCAAGAACTCACATATATTCATGAAAACATAATAGGTTCAGATCTGAAATCATGGCACTCGGGCCCTTGTGACAAGCATTAAGCATAGCAAAGTCATAACAACATCAATCTCAGAACATAGTGGATACTAGGGTTCAAACCCTAACAAAACTAAGTTGATTACATTGTAAATATGATCCAACCCATCACCGTCCAGCAAGCCTACGATGGAATTACTCACGCACGGCGGTGAGCATCATGGAATTGCTGGAGGATGGTTCATGATGACGACGGCGACAAATCCCCATCTCCGGAGCCCCGAACGGACTCCAGATCAGCCCTTGTGGCACCACGGCTCAGAGAAAACCAGAATGCCCCATATTCCAGCCCAGAGATCGAGGAGAAGTCTTCTGGAATACGACACTTCTTAGCATAGAACAAACCTGCTTTCTATTATTACACGAATATGAGTACAAGGTCTCCGATATTACAATGAATAACATCGGTACAGCGACACTACGCCATCCTCAGTTGCTCTATGCAAGCAGCAAAACAACTCGAAGCAGCGGAATAACTCTAGCAGCGAAACAAAGACGACGATGGTGAACTCCACTCCGCATGGACTCTGGCTGGAACGCTTATTCTAGCTCGCACGAATGAAAACCACGACAATCAAGCAATCAAATCCGGCATGACCTGCAAGCTGGCATGACACGCGAGGTCAGTACATTGAATGTACTTGCAAGCTCACAATAACCAGAAGCATTCAAGACAAACAATAGCATGGCAATTACAGGTTAAACAAGAATTATCATGATATCATCAGAACAATATAACATGGCATGACCAACATAAACACGATACATCTATCACAACATGAACATAATAATCCGACAATACTAGCATGCAACATGATGACACTTCATGCACCATTCATTCTGCTCGGGTTACCTCGTAACCAACATATGCATCACTTACCAACCTCGGACATCACACGATCATCTCAGGATCAAACCAAGCTTGGTATAAACAATACCGTAGTAATCGTTAGTTGACCACAAGGAACTTGGTTTTTACCCACGACTCTCGTACAACATCACGAATATACAACAAATCGGTATCCTCGATACTACCGTGATCTTTACGGCGATCACCACCCGACCAACACTTGGCCCGTGATCCTTATGGCGATCACAACTCGACCACTAAATGGCCCGTGATCCTTACGGCGATCACAACCCGACCACTAAATGGCCCGTGATCCTTACGGCGATCACAATCAACTTATCTCATTGTTATTAAACACATTATTCTTATTACTGTTGACTCATGGTGTGACCTACTTTCGACCTGGGCCCTTATCCGCGGGCGCGGATATCGATAGATTTAATATACACTCTACAGAGGTTAGTACACTGTACCCACACTACGGAACCCATGGCCTCGCACTCCCATTCGGGTGGACCAACGGCGTTCTGACAAAACCGATCTACTGTCATGACACTCTCCCGGCCACTCCGACTCACTCCCCTCTGGGCTGTCATGGGTGGCCCCGTGTCTACCTCCAGACACAACGACCACCGTCGTGGCCAAAACATAAAGGATCCCACACGAAGATCCGCCGGCTATAACAACTACGGGCAGACAAGGTTTATGTCCGCCTACCTGATCGGGTAGCACGCGCCCATAAGGCACCGGCGAGAGGCACAACAATAGACCCAGTTAGGACCGTCCCATACCGGTAAGCGTGGTTGCACTGGTCAGCATCGGTCCAGCGGCACCATGACTCAGCCAACAGTTGTTCAAGTTTAATTTAATCCGGTTAACTTGAATGCAAATAAGCTGAGCCATGATAAAATGCACAAACATGATATCAACATCATCATGAGGGTATCACATAACTGTCCACCATATCAACAATAACTCATATCCACTGAACATGGCATACTGACTAGCACGACTATCATCAACATCAACGTGTAATACTAGCAAGCATAAGCATATGAGAGGAAATACTAGCAGGTAGAACATGATAACAGAGTACAAGACAACATAGCACAAAAGTGAACATGCAACTCTAAACATCACCGAAACTACGATAACCATCTTTTCAACAAGCAAACTTTTAATAAAGATTCAAGTTGAAAACCATGGCTATTGCATGACTATCATGCAAGTGGGTATTGTGGCTTGCCTGGGGATGAAGAAGGCATCAGAGAGAAGTGCGGTGAAGCCGCGAAACGAATCGCCGGAAAACGTTCTCTCTCGGAGGGGGCTGAATAAGGCAAGGGCATAAAGGTCATCTTCACAGTGTCAAACCATAGTGAAAGCATGACCAACAAAACAGGCTCAATGAAACGAAGAAGTGTGCGTTGGATTCACCTCAAACGGAGTTACGGATAAAAAGATATGGAAGTTCGACTGCTAGGGGCCCATCTGTAATGAAAATCTTTTCAACCAGGGGCCTGAACAGAAAAAGTGAAAACGCATTTGACGAAATAAGTCTTCACTTAAGTGACGTGGCAAGGCGGGGCCGGCCCTTGTCTCACTGCCAGGCGGGTCCGACGGGCGTTGACTCTCTCCTCCCGCCTCCTTCTTCTTCTCCCCGATGGGGTACTGGGTAGAGGCGAGGCCGGCCACCCCGATGACGACCGCCGGCGGCTCCGTCCACCTCTCGCACCGTCCCTCCTACCGGTGTGCTCTGTAGGACGAGCCGCGCCGCCCTGGACCATCCACAGATCCCGGGAAGGCCGGGGGCGAGCAGGGTCTCGGCTGCGGCGGACGAGAGCTATGGGCACGGATGGGGTTGGGGCTCCGGTGAGTCCGGCGACGGACGGAGTAGATGGGGAGGATCTTCGAGGACTGGGTGGAGTGCTGGTGGTGGTATAAGGCAAGGAGGGGGACGACTCCGGGCGATTTGGAGAAGATGGCCGCGGCGGCCATGGCGGCGATGGCGAGCAGGCAGGGCTCCAGAGGCTCAGGGAAAGGGCTCGGGAGGACTAGGGGAGAGGAGTGAGGCGGCTGGCGAGCTCGGACAAGGCCGGGGATGGCTTAAATAGCCGCGAGGAGGAGATGCCGCGGTGTCACCGCCGCGAACGCTTTTCCGGTGCCGCGGACGCGTGCTCGCGTGCATGGACTCGGGGGCAAACGATGGGGAGGGCACATGGGAGAGATCTCACAGGGCAGAGGAGGACAAAGGAGGGGCAGAGGAAGAGGCCGAGCGCCATTAAAGCTCGGTCGGCCACAGTGCGCCCGTGGGCGTTCGTCGGCGAGCGTCGGCGAGGAAGCTGCTGGAGGGGGAGAGGGGTCCAGGAGGACGGCGACGACGAGGGCTACCTACTGGACATCATCACGAGCACGAAGCCGGTGAGAGGGGGAGGGGTCCAGCACAAACAGCTACTGGACGTGCGCATGGCATGCCAAAATAGTGGTCACCACCAGTGCTGGCATGTGGGGGAAGCAAACAGCTGACAATTGATGTCTAGTGGTAAGTCCTTCGAAAGGTAGTTTGTACTACGGTGGTAACTTGGTTAAACAAGCTACGATTAAAAAGTTAGTGAGCTCTGAAGTTTACTTCAGTAAACTTTATCAGCTCAATATGATCAACAGGGACATGCTATGGGCCAAATAAGATGTCTGGGGTGTTTAGCTATGGAGGGACTATGATCCTGGAGGTTTTGTGGTGAAATGGACCAAGATAAATCATCATTGCTTTGCAACTGCCAAAATGGTCCAGAAATGAAGATCAGCAAGATGCACTCACATGGAGTTATGGAATGGGATGAAACTTGGCAAATCCTCATGATATGGACATATGAAGATGTTGTAAAAAGCTCATGCCAAATGGACAAGCCAAAATTGCACTTGCTTCACAAACATCTCTGCTGACCAAAAACTTGGAATAATTATGGTGGTCAAATGGCCTAATTAAATGATGCCAAAATGGGTGGAGATATGTTTCATGGGCATAAGAATGATCTGGTAATTTATCAGGATTTTTGAAGCAATATAAAATATACTTGCTTCACAACCTGAAAACATTGCCAGAAACAAAGATTTGCTCCTTTGCTCACATCGTTGATTGGATGGGGCTGCAAATGGGTGGAAGGGGTTAATATGCGCACATTAAGAAGTGTGCAAAAGTTCAACTCATTTATGTACTCCTAGCTAGTACTTCCTTCACAAAGCTTTCTGTTTGACAAAAACTTTGAAAATTCACTGAGGAAGATTGGCTAGGCAAATAAATTTTAACTTGTTCATGGGGCAATTATTTGAACATATAAACATGCCCAAAAAGGTTGGGAGTCAATAGGAGAAATATAAATGACACTTCCTTCACAAAGTGCCATTCAGGGCAGAATAGAAAAAGGAATATTGGGGAATTATTTTTGAACATGGCAATGAAAAGTTTTTCTATATTTGATCAAGATATGACCCAAACAATTTATGAGAATTATTTGGGAATTTCTGGAGAGATGGAAATATAGGTTGCTTCACAACCTAGGGCAATTTGAGTTATTCCTTTAATAGAAAAGGAATATTCCCAATAAAAGAATATTGGGATTTGTGCTAGGATGGAAATGACAGGGTCTAGGGAAAGATTTGGGAATGACAAGCCACTCTGGAAACAAAGAAGAGGGCATCTTCTTCAGTTTCCAGACCACAAAGCCACGGAAAAAGAAAACTCATGCAAAAACCTCGGAAAAACAAAAGAAAAAGAAAGGGCCAAAAACCAGGCTGTCACAGCCATCCCGAGAGAGATTAGGGCTTGGCGGTGGCTCCGTATCGTAAAACGTGATGAAACTTTCTCTCTGATTTTTTTCTCCGCGAAAGCAAATATGTGGAGTTGGAGTTGAGGTCGGTGGACGTCTAGGGGGCCCACGAGGCAGGGGGGGTGCCCAGGGGGAGGGGGCGCGGTCCCCACCCTCGTGGACAGGGTGTGGGCCCGTGACGCTATTTCTTTCGCTAGTATTTTTTCTTAATTCTGAAAAGTTGCTCCGTGGATTTTTAGGTCATTCCGAGAACTTCTATTTCTACACAAAAATAACACCATGGCAGTTCTGCTAAAAACAGCGTCAGTCCAGGTTAGTTACCTTCAAATCATGCAAGTTAGAGTCCAAAACAATGGCAAAAGTGTTTGGAAAAGTAGATACGACGGAGACATGTCACTTCCACACTGTTCCCACCACCAGCCAGAAGAAATGTTATGGAGAAAACGGAAGTCCGGGGTACAACTGAGGCACGTAGCATGCCGGGCACGACTGACTGAGGTGAACGTCTAGAGTAGACTGCGTCTCTCAGCATTGCGGAGAACCCCAGATTAAATCTGCGAACTTCTAAGCTACCAGTCAACATTGGTGTCCCGTACAGCCAAAACAAGAAGATTGGCAAGAAAGGTGTTGATGATACCGCTGGCAGCACGCCCGGCCCTACTAATAATCCTGATGATACTACAATGGACGAGGCAGAAATGTTTGTTAATCTGTCACCCTGGATTCTGTCGGACATCTCATTCACGGTCCGGCTGGTAGGGAGGAGAGGCACCCAATGGCCTTCACCCCACTGAGTTGTAGCCCTGGCATCGATCGCAGTCAAGATGAACCAGTGGCGCAAGACCCTATGCCAGTTGCCTTTGCTTTCCCGGCAGGCATGGCCCTAACGATGGCACAACCAATGGCTGAGGGAAGGAAGGCTGTGAAGTTTGCAGAGCCGATAGTTCAAGGTACATTTTTTGCGTGTTTATCATTTTGGTTTCTACATTTTTTCTTATGAAGTTTGTCACAAGCTTTTTTTGTTTGTCACCGGTGATGGCAAATCTGATTTGATGAACATGGCAGCTAGAGTTGCTACAACATGGCACCTACAGTTTGTTGCCATGTTGCAATTCCGTTCGCCAAGCACATGGCAACCGCAGTTGCTGCCACATGGCAACTCACTACTTTTTGCACCTACATTTCATACTCTGCATCCCTTTTTTCACAAGAACTTGTTTGTTTCGAAGTATCCTAACCCTCTTTCAATCCTTGCAGCCACCCCTGTTGAGATTTCGCCATCACTTGATGTCGCTTACCGCAGGATTGAGGATGAAGTATTGAATAGGAGGTCCTCACGGGGTCAGGGGCAATCAAGTTCTAACGGTCCCGCTGAGTCGGTATCCGAAGATACCATTAGAAGTGTCAACCCTGGATCTGTGAGGTAGCATAGGGAGTTCACGCACCTCCCGCGGATGACTACGAGCCCGAAGTCAAGGCCACAAAGGAGCAGAACCAGTTGTTTGATATTTTCAAGCGTTTTGGAAACGCGAGGTCTAGTGGCAAGCACATGAAGGAGCTGAAAGCGTAACGTCCACACCACACAACCCCTCACTTGCTTTTCTCTTACTTTTGCTTTCATTTTTGCTATTACATCCATGCTTTGTTTATGTTTTTATTTTTTATTTTAATTAGTAGACCTGATTCTTTCATGTTATATCATTTTCATACAGCTCGTGTTTGGACAGAACCAAAGTCATACAATGTGATGCGATGTACGTCGACCTGGGTGATCTTGCCGAGTCTGTGAGGCCACTTGGCAAAATGTCGAAGAATGTAGTTGCGTGTGGGGTTGACTTCATCAACAGGCACATGGATATGTCTCCCGACAAAACGGTCATGCAGTACAGTGTGACCTGCAAAATATGGGATGGCGACTTCAACCATAAAATCCTGAGGAAGAATTTTGCCCAGCATAGTGATTTCAAGCTCACACTGAAGAAATGCGTGAGTGTTCCTTCTTGTTTTGCACATGCCTTTTCCCATGCTATGTTCCGTTAGTAGCTATGCTTCACACTTTGGGCTTCATACTGGTTTTGTGACAGATGTTTCATGTGGCAACAGCTTCCATGCAAACTAAGTTTAACTGTTTTTAATGCAAATTATGTGGAAACTTGAATTAAAATAGTGGGCAACTTTGTTCACACATGGATGGCAACTTCTTTTAATTACACATGGCAAATAAACATTCTCCGTGGGAGTATTTTTTGGTCACTTGCTGCCTTGACATTCATGTAACTGTTGCTGCTTTGCCACTGATGTGAAATCTGCATTTTCTTTTCCTGTTATTTTACTTGCAGGTACTGTTTCCCATGTTCCAGGATCTTGCACCACATGACCCACATGACAAGTGTGGTCACCACTACGCGATTTGCCTTGACCTGAAGAACCAACGATTTGAGGTGCTCGATTCAATGCGTTCAGAAGCTGATACAGACCTTACTACACATGCTGAGTTCTTCATCAACAACCTCAAAGCGACATGGACCCGTCACTACGAAAACTCAAGGGTCCAGATCAATCATTTTCCAATCGAGTATGTCGCGACTACGAAGCAAGGAAATGGGTAATTACTAACTTTTTTCATGTGTCCTCCACACCAGTCCTAAACCCTTTTTTCTCCTGTGCACCAAAGTTAATGATTTTTTCTGTTCTATTGTGTTGACCTTATTCTTTTTCGTTTATAGGCATGACTGCGGGTTTCACATGCTGGAATTCCTTGCTAAGTGGGAAGGCCGACGGGTCCCTGTCGTCACAGCTGCAATGGTCATTGAGCTTCGCAAAATATACACATGGAATTGGTTGATGAATGAAGACAACAAGCGGGCCAACGCACGGGAGTTCATAGAGGAAGCTGTCAAAAAGCCAACAAGAAGTACAAGGGATCACGTGGTGCTCCATACACGCACACCTACCTTACATTCTGTGGCTGATGAATGTAAGGTATCAACTTGTTCTTTTAAAACTATGTCCGTGTACTATGTTATGACTGCAACCCTTCCGTAGTCTAGTATTTTAGTGGTGGCGTGTGAGTGGCATTGAACATATTTGTAATATACGTGTGGATATGAACCTACTTAGGTGTGACAGCAGCTACATTTATGTTTTAGTATTATTTATGTGTTTGTGGTTGGTAGTACCGGTTGGGCGTTTGAATGTGTCTATGATGCCTGAAAACATGGCAAATATAGTTGATCAGACACGGTTAGTGAAAGTAATTGTTCTGTTTTTTTGTTATTTTGGGCAACTGCATGATATATGACATGGCAAATGCACTATATTTGACATGGCAACTAGATAACATATAACATGGCAAACACAGTTTATTCAACGTGGCAAATGCAGTTCATAAAACATGGCAATTGTAGTTTTGTGTCACATGTCAACTAGATACCATTCCACATGGCAACTGCATTTTGGATTACACATGGCAACTTCAATTTTTTCATGCTTATAATCTACCCAGTTGCCATTTTTCAATAGATCAGCACACTAGTAGAAAACCACCCATTAGTCCCGGTTCGTAAGGGCCTTTAGTCCCGGTTCATGAACCGGGACTAATGGGTCGTTACTAATACCTCCACCCATTAGTCCCGGTTCAAACCAGAACCGGGACCAATGTGCCTCCACGTGGCCCTGTGCGCCCACCCCAGTCAGGGGGCCTTTGGTCCCGGTTGGTGGCTCCAACCGGGACCAAAAGTCAATTTTTTTAAAGTGGCTGCTTTAGGGGTTATTTTTAGGTTGTTATTATAGCTAGCCAATAGAGAGAAGTGTCCTCTCTTATATCTTCGTCCTTGGTTTATCACCGCTGCTGCTATGTTCATTGCACCCGCAGATATAAAATGCTCATGCATGCTTGCATCATACATCATCATATATATATAATAACAAGTCCTACTAATCATGCATCAACATATACAACTTCTACTCGTTATTAATAATAAGTCATACGATCATCATCCTCATATTCATCGGACCCAACCCTACATAATTGTTCTTAGCACATGATCATCAGTATCAGGTAGGACCTAAACACCCTTAAGGTAAAATAGCATAAAACAATATAGACCCTGACTCTCCATTATGAAGAATGGCGATCATCCTGTCTCCAATTTTTGCCCTTCGCTGAATGTTGCTTCCAAGAAGCTCCTTACGACTGTCCATACATTTTTTCCATTCTTTGATTATCATGTCTCCATTTCTTTTAGAAACCCGGTATGGACAGTTGAGATTCATAGGACGACCTGGGTGTATGTTCAAAACATGAAGGCTACCCCGTGTATACATCAGATGAGGCACACAATCATTTGGGATTATCTGTTGAAAAACATAGTAATAACTTCGTAGTTAGCAATGATATGATGTACTAGTTTTAGAAGTGTGCAAAAAGATGCACGAATGTTGTAATAGTAAAAAATCATACCAGGGTATCTCCATGGTAGTTACCGTAGTTCAACACGTGCACTAGTGGCACATATTGACCATAATGTTGAGGAGTTCGATTGTAGACATTGTAATTCTCAAGATCAGTACAAAATCCGACCAGATGATTTTTCTCCTGATAAGTTAGTTCGGAGCCTTCGGTGTAGTAGGTTCTGTCTACCATCTTCCGCACATTCTTTGAAGAATGAAAATAAGCTGTCAATGGAGAATAAGTTGTCAACTATTTTCAAGTAAACAATATAAATTACTTAATAACTATGTTAAGCTCACATGGGGGAAGAATTGGAGGTGTATCCACAAGGACGAAAATCGTAGGTCTCTCTTGCTCGATTGTAGGATCACCAAGATCCATGGTAACAAGCATACCCTCATCAAAACCATACATCTTGCAAAGTTCTTCCCAAATTTTGCAACCAAAATGGGTTACACTCTGAGCATTGTACAACTTTACTTGAAAATCCACACCATGATGGGTACTTAGGATATTTTTTTTGGTTTCGAAACTTTCATGGTCTTCAAAACCCATCCTCTCCAAGACATAGCGTCTTGTAAAGCATGGGATAGGCTAGTCGAATTGGAAAAGATGAAAAATATTGTCATGATAAAAATAGTTGAAGTCATGAGTAATTATGAAAAAAACTATTATCGTCGGTTGCGTACCGTATGAACATCGAAGGTCTCCTCGAGCTTAATGCTGAAGCGCCGATCTTCGTCCAGCACAATGAACCTCTCGCAGATACCTCGGTCGTCGTGGCACCAGTCGCACTCCCCCGGGCGGTTTTCGTCGTCCGATGAGTACGGCATTTCCGGCCTATACGTTCATAATTCAAATATTAAACTAGATCATTATTATTAATCATGGGTTGAGTATCGATGATCGATGTACGTAGCTCCTTCTTTCATTCCCGAATGCATTATTAATTATATCAAATTGTCTAGCACACGGGTATGAAGGAGAAATTATCCAATAAGAGCATTCAATAAGCAAAACCAAATCATAAAATAAGCAAAACCAAATCATAAAATAAAGTATAGTATTCAAATTAGCATGCATTCAATAATTATAAGCAAAAGTACATCATCTCTTGGTGTCCGTACATCGTCGAATATTATCACTAATACAACTAGAACCGTAGCTCCCGACGGGTATCGACGCGGGCGGTGGACACCCAAAGATAAGGAACCATCACAGGATCATAGCTCCAGTGAGATCCCTGAAGAACCTGCCAGGTATTGTCGAACCTCCCCTCCAATGCAACCATGTAGCGACGGACGTGCTCGTCCTCCTCGCTGACACGATGACGTACCACCTCCGTAGTGTCCGGATGCCTCACCACCGTCACTGGCCCACGCGACCGCCACCAAACAAGGATCGGGTCAACAACGGGCTGCCTCGTCACCAACCTACGTCCCCCGGAAGGTAGCACCTCCCAATACCAACCCGGCGGAGCCCAGTCCCGAACATGGCCCTGATCAAGCAGGCCTCCACCGCCGAGTCGACGACGACGAGGATGCGGGATAGGCATCGCCGACGTTGACGTGGGAACTACTTCTATATATAGTTAAATAAAAGTAGTTTTATTAATTAAATCAACTATGTAGTTCAACTACTAAGCACTTACTATAAATAAATAAGTAGTACTTACTAAAAACAAACTACTTCTATATATAGTAAAATAAATTAGTTTATTAAATCAACTAGCTAGTTCAACTATATATAAACTACTTCTTATTTTTTTCCTTTTTCTAAATACTATGAACAAAAAAATCATTAAAATTCTGTGAACAAAATTAATTACACAATCTAAATATCACCAAAAAAAATTTATTAACAATAATATCACCAAACATGCATATTCAATAATAACATCACCAAAAAATCTATTAATAGAAAAAAAATCTAACATAATATGAACAAATTAATTACTACACATATCTAGTCTAATAAAAAAATCTAATTAATCTAACAAAAAAATCTAACATAATATGAACAAATTAATTACTACACATGTAATCTAACAAAAAAAATCTAATCTAACAAAAAAATCTAATTAAATCAACTATCTAATTCAACTACTAAGCTCTTACTATAAATAAATAAGTAGTACTTACTAAAAACAAACTACTTCATTATATAGTAAAATAAATTATTTTATTAAATCAACTAGGTAGTACAACTATATATAAACTACTTCTTATTTTTTTCCTTTTTCTAAATACTATGAACAAAAAAATCATTAAAATTCTATGAACAAAATTAATTACACAATCTAAATATCACCAAAAAAATCTATTAACAATAATATCACCAAACATGCATATTCAATAATAATATCACCAAAAAACTCTATTAACAGAAAAAAAATCTAACATAATATGAACAAATTAATTACTACACATATCTAGTCTAACAAAAAAAATCTAATTAATCTAACAAAAAAATCTAACATAATATGAACAAATTAATTACTACACATGTGATCTAACAAAAAAATCTAATCTAACAAAAAAATCTATGAACTAAATATCTAAATTACTACACATCTAACCTAACAAAAAAATCTATGAACTACAAAAAGAATCTAAAAAAATCTAACAAAACTAAAAAAACGCTCACGTCGGCGTCGAGGCGGCGCGGTGCAGGGGCGACGACGGGCTTGGGGCGGCGCAGGGCAGGGGCGACGAGGACAGCGGGCTCGGGGGCGGCAGCGGGGACGGCGGGCTCGGGGCAGGGGCGACGGCTGGCGACGTCGGGGCGCGGCGGCGCGGGACGCGGGCGGTGATGACGGGGCGGCGCGGGACGCGGGCGGTGATGACGGGGCGGCGCGGGACGCGGGCGGTGATGGGGGCGGCGACGACGGCGGGCTCGGGGCGGCTACGGGGACGGCGGGCTCGGGGCGGCGTGGGGCGGGCTCGGCGGCGACAGCGACGAGGAGGAGAGGCTCGGGGCAGGGGCGAGAAAGAGATGGGATTTGGCGAAAACTGCTAAGTCCAGTATATATAGCAAGAGCATTGGTCCCGGTTGGAGGCTCCAACCGGGACTAATGCCCCCTTTAGTCCCGGTTGGAGCCACCAACCGGGACCAAAGGCCTCTTTTCAGCAGCCCAAAGGGCGGGAAACGAAGACCTTTGGTCCCGGTTGGTGGCTCCAACTGGGACTAAAGATGAGCATTCGTCCCGGTTTGTCCAACGAACCGGGACCAAAGAGCGGCATTGGTACCGGTTGGTTCCATGAACCGGTACCAATGGACCCGTGTAACTACTTTTTTATTTTCTGCAGCTATTTTTTTGTTGATTCTTCCTGCAGCTGTTTTTTTAGTTCCACCTCGCCAAGCGAGAGGCAGTCACAGTTGTTTATAAGCCCTGAGTGCAGAGACAATGACAAAGAGGCTCAATGCTCCTGCACGTTGGTTAGCTTCAAGCCTTGAGGAATACGGTAGACTGCACAGAGCTATGTGCAGTGCAGTTGACACTATTCCGAAAGGCTTGAAGCAAATTAACGAGCATTGCGCCTCTTTTTTATTTTTAATGACTTATTACAATTCAGAAATAAATAGAAGAAAAAATAATTTTGATTAACTTTACTAAAAAATAATTCTGACCGTTGCAGCCGGCGATGGTGGTCATCTCTTCAGTCAGAGGTGGTCGGCCTGAGGCTGGGTGTTCAGATCTCGGGATCCGTCATCTGGCACCAGCTGCGAGTCGGGGAGACGTAGCTGCCGGTGAAAACCGAGCTGACGGCGGGCGATGGCGGCGTTCCATGTCGTTACCATGATGAAGGCATCGTCGTGTGACTACCGTTGACCCACTCGTATTGCTCCGGGGGAGCGGCTTCATCTTAACGAGCATTGCGCCTCTTTTTTATTTTTAATGACTTATTACAACTCAGAAATAAAAAGAAAAAAATAAATGTAGCAGAAAAGAAAAAAAACTATATAAAAAACCACTCAGAAATAAATAGAAGAAAAAATAATTTTGATTAACTTTACTAAAAAAATAGCATAGATGCTTATTTCTAATGACTTATTACAACTCAGAAATAAAAACAAAAGAATAAATATAACAGAAAAGAAAAAAGAAACTATATAGAAAACTACTAAGAAATGAATAGAAGCAAAAAATAGTTGTGATTAACTGTACTAAAAAAGGAGCATATATCCTTATTTTTAATGGCTTATTACAACTCAGAAATAAAAAGAAAAAAATAAATATAGCAGAAAAGAAAAAAAATATAAAAAACTACTCACAAATGAGCATAGATGCGCTTATAGAGGAAAATCAACTTAAATTCATAACGAATTTCAATCGAAATCCGTATGAATTTAGGCTAATTTCCCTATATAAGGGCATCTATTTTCATTTTCAGAGGAGCTCAATATGGCAGAGAGGGAGGGGCTTATAAACCGGTCTGATTCCCCTTCGGTTGGCGAGGTGGGACTAAACTCTGGCCGCAACGAGGACCAACCCTTTGGTCCCGGTTCGTCCCACCAACCGGGACCAATGGTGTTGGGCCAAGAGCGAGGCCCATTGGTCCCGGTTCGTCCCACCAACCAGGACCAATAGGTCCAGCCGAACCGGGACCAATGGCCCACGTGGCCCGGCCGGCCCCCAGGGCTCAAGAACCGGGTCCAATGCCCCCATTGGTCCCGGTTCTGGATTGAACCGGGACTAATGGGCTGGACCGGCCTGGACCATTGCCCCCTTTTCTACTAGTGGCATGTCAAAAAACAGAAACAAAATGTGTGGTCTAAACGGAAAATATGCGCGATGGCAGATTCAGTAGAGATCACATGGTGGATTCGATGGAAGCTGCATGGCAGAATTAGCAGCACATGCGTGGCGTACATGCCATTTCTTACAAATGATGTTGTCCACCAACAGTCATTGTCGAATTTTTAAAATCCTGACCATATACCTTACAAAAAATGTCACCAGCACATAAGTTAAAATCCTCCACAATTGCTTTTATGGATTGTCCGCCCCTTTCTTTCTTTTCTTGTGTTTTGCTTGAATTTCCAACCCCGATTTGTATCTTATCTCTTTTGGACGTCCTTTTGTGATGGAACGGGGCGGCTTCCTGACCTGGATTTGCGTGCTTGCTGTTCCAGACCCTACCTCCGAGTTTTTAGATGACGGACCTGTGGACGAAGGCACACTTGAGGTGCGGGGGAACCTGTGTAAGGCTTCTTCAGCCTTCCTCTTTTTGATCTCATCAAGCTCTCTTTTCAGGGCTTTCCTGTGTTTTTCTGCCACCCTCGCTGTCTCATCGCTCTTGCATGCTTCACCTATTAGTTCAGCATAGTTCTTAGTCAATATAACGTGCCTCACGGCTCCCATGGTTGCCTCCGGTCTCTCGTCATGCATAGCCAACACTGCATTTGATGTTTGTGGCCCCAACGCATTGTCAGCGTCCCAAGTCCATCGCCGCCTTATGAAATGGCGGGGCAACCGCATCACCGCGTGCATGTCCATTACTTTCAGTATGTGACAGCACACAATCCTGTCGCGTTTGAATTTGCAGCATTGGCAGTAGTATTCATCTTCGCTTATCATTGCCTTCACATAGTAGTTCCTTCCCTTGTCCGGGTCTTCAGGTTCTGAATCCGACATGCCCAATTATGAACACACCTTGAACATATGTTCGTCCACCTAGTAAGCCGTGTATATGCTGGCACACTTTATTTCTTCCTGGAATCTGCATGTTTTTGTGCTTTTGTTAAATGCTTATACAATGTTTTCGTAGCACCTTATGTTGAGGTAGGCCGTAACATAGCAACATTCATAACTAAAATCAATGATGGCATGGAAATCATGTTCTTTTTTCCTACGTTTGTTCTTCTGTTTTCTGTTTCCATATGGCAACTGCACAATATTTTTCACATGGCAAAATGCACAACAGTTTGAATTGGCAAATGTAGTTTATGAAACATGGCAATTGTAGTTTATAAAACATGGCAAATGTAGTTTATAAAACATGGCAAACAAAGTTTTGGGCCACATGGCAACTACATATCATTTTCACATGGCAACTACAGTTCAACCTACATGGCAACTATAGTTCAACCCACATGGCAACTACAGTTCATCCCACATGGCAACTACAGATCATGCTTACACTGTATTCAATGGCTATTTTCAATAGATCAGCAAGTCAAAAAATATGGCAACTGCATTGCATTATATATGACACTTACTATCTTCATGCTTTGTGCAAATAAGAGGCTAGCATAATCGACTTACTTGTTAAAAATCTTGTTGGTATATATCTTGCTCATCTGCCTCTCCATTGGCAAATATGTTAGCAATTTAGGCTGCTTGAGTGCGGTGTTCGCTTCTTGCTGTAGCTCAGATCCCAGTATTTTCTGTTGCAAAGTTGTGTATTCCTTGGCAAACTGCAGCAATGAGTTGCCAGGGCTCACGTATCGCTTCAAAACAGCGTTGAACCCCTCGATGCGCTGCGTAGTCTACAGAAATGGGAAGAAGCACTGCATGAAGTAGGCCGGCACCCAGTACATTCGCTTCTCCCACAGGCCAGTAAGCGTCTCGTTGTCTTGCACTTGGTATGTTTCAATCATAGCCGTCCAACTCCGTTCAAACTCCTCCACCGCCAGGCTGTGGTCCACGCATAACTCGAATGACTTGTGTAGCTCTGGAAGGTCAGCAAAAAATGGTCCTAGGGTCTCCTCAGCCTTTTTAATAATATGCCACCTGCAGTGCCTGTGCACTGCCAATGGAAAGACCTCCCCTATGCCTGCCTGCATGCTAAAATCCTGGTCTGTTATTATGTTCATCGGAGCAAGTACATCCATGCACTCCAAGAAGGTTTTGAACAGCCAAGTGTAACCATCCATATCTTCATTCCAAACGAGTCCGCAATCGAACTGCAATGACTGATTGTGGTTATTTATTCCCTATGAATGGAGCGTAGGGCATCTTGTACATATTAGTGAGATATGTCGCATCGAATGATATGCAATCACGGAAATGTTTGTAGGCCCTTCTTGCAGCACCATCCACCCAATACATGTTTTTGACACGGTCCTCATCGTCTAATCTTATCCTGTAGAAGAAATCAACATCTGCTTTTGCTTTCTATTCAAAGTAGGCTATCATGGCTTCTATGTCAGCCAACCCGCTCTCTCTCTCTATGGTACTTTGCCTTTAGGTTTGTGACATCTGGTGGTATGTAGGGCACGCTACTCAGTCTACCATCTCCGCTGTGGATCAGGGCGAGTATTTGGACCATTCTTGACGGACCGACGTTACAATCATGTAGCAACTTTACGAATTTCTTCTCGAGCGGGTTGAATCCTCTGTGGGCGCTCAGAAATTTTACCAGATCAAACTTCTTTATGAGTTTGTGGTTGTGTTCGTCAAAATAGTCGGTGACCACCCACTGTGCTCCATCTGCGTTCAGCTTGCACCGGACAGGGCATTCTGTCTTGACAATGATACCTCTCTTTTGTTCCGGCACGACAGGGGCAACACCTTTCCCCTTCTTGTTCCTTCGTGCCTTGTAGCACCTTATCTCACCTCTGATGTACTCGTTAGTTTTTTTAATTTTCCTATGGTATTCGGTGTTCACGACAAACCCATGGAACATTGCATATGTCTGGTAGAATTCCTTGGCTTCTGCAAACGAATCAAATCTCTACCCAACATACGGTGGCTAAGGCACCATGATTTTTGATTGCTCATCTTTTTCATCCCGTTGTGCTTCCTCATCAGTTTCATCATTCACTTCAGTATTGGCGGATGTTTCATCTGCTTGAGTGTTGCTTATGCTGGTGTGCAAAGGTGTGCTTGTCGGCATCGCTGGAACGATTTCCATTTCCGACACTGATTCTGCATTGTTTGTGGCAGGACTGTTGACTGGCTGGTGGAACGCTTCTCCCGTGTGCTCAGATGTTCCCGCAGTAGATGTCCCCGCGCCGCTGTTGACTGTAGTCGAAGGCTTTGCAAAAAAAGGTAAGTGTGTAAGCATTGCTTGAGTGGCAGGTTTATTGTAATGGAATATAGCAACTGCATCTGGCCATGCATGGCAACTACAGTTTTTGAGGCATGGCAGCTATAGTTCAATAACGATGGCAGTTACTGTTGCCAATGCATGGCAACCAACATCCTTTATCATCAAAACGTGCATTCTAGGATGCACGTGCCCACTTGGTAGAATTTTTGTTGTTTTTCGCCACCACCGTGACAAATCCATCCCCCCCCTGATATGTCCATTTTGCATCATGCTTTTATGTCAATATTTATTGCATTATGGGCTGTTATTTCACGTTATGTCACAATATTTATGGCTATTCTCTCTTATTTTACAAGGTTTACATGAAGAGGGAGAATGTCGGCAGCTGGAATTCTGGGCTGGAAAAGGAGCAAATATTGGAGGCCCATTCTGCGCAACTCCAAAAGTCCTGAAACTCCACAGAATGTCTTAAAATAAATAAAGAAAAATTGTCGCCAAAGATGAAGGCCAGGGGGCCCACACCCTTCTCACGAGGGTGGGGGCGTCCCCCTGGGCGCGCCCCCCTACCTCGTGGGCCCCCTGGTGGCTCTCTGATGCCCGTCTTCTCCTATATGAAGTCTTTCGATGAGAAAAAATATCAGGCAACCTTTCGGGACGAGACTCCACCGCCATGAGGCGGAACCTTGGCGGAACCAATCTAGGGCTTCGGCAGAGCTATTCTATCGGGAACACTTCCCTCCGGGAGGGGGAAATCATCACCATCGTCATCACCAACGCTCCTCTCATCGGGAGAGGGCAATCTCCATCAACATCTTCACCAGCACCATCTCATCTCCAAACCCTAGTTCATCTCTTGTATCCAATTCTTGTCTCCAAGTCTGGGATTGGTGCTAGTAGGTTGCTAGTAGTGTTGATTACTCCTTGTAGTTGATGCTAGTTGATTTACTTGGTGGAAGATCATATGTTCAGATCCTATATGCACATTATTACCCCTCTGATTATGAACATGAATATGCTTTGTGAGTAGTTACGTTTGTTCCTGAGGACAAGGGAGAAGTCTTGCTATTAGTAGTCATGTGAATTTGGTATTCGTTCGATATTTTGATAAGATGTATGTTGTCTAACCTCTAGTGGTGTTATGTGAACGTCGACTACATAACACTTCACCATTATTTGGGCCTAGAGGAAGGCATTGGGAAGTAATAAGTAGATGATGGGTTGCTAGAGTAACAGAAGCTTAAACCCTAGTTTATGTGTTGCTTCGTAAGGGGCTGATTTGGATCCATATGTTTCATGCTATGGTTAGGTTTACCTTAATACTTTTGTTGTAGTTGCGGATGCTTGCAATAGAGGTTAATCATAAGTGGGATGCTTGTCCAAGTAAGGGCAGTATCCAAGCACCGGTACACCCACATATCAAATTATCAAAGTACCGAACGCGAATCATATGAGCGTGATGAAAACTAGCTTGACGATATTCCCATGTGTCCTCGGGAGCGCTTTTCCTATCATAAGAGTTTGTCCAGGCTTGTCCTTTGCTACAAAAAGGATTGGGCCACCTTGCTGCACTTTATTTACTTTTGTTACTTGTTGCTCGCTACACTTTATCTTATCACAAAACTATTTGTTACCACTTATTTCAGTACTTGCAGAGAATACCTTGTTGAAAACCGCTTATCATTTCCTTCTGCTCCTCGTTGGGTTCGACACTCTTACTTATCGAAAGGACTACGATAGATCCCCTATACTTGTGGGTCATCAAGACTCTTTTCTGGCGCCGTTGCCGGGGAGTGAAGCGCCTTTGGTAGGTGTAATTTGGTAAGGAAAATTTTATTTAGTGTGTTTAAATTTTCTGTCACTTGTTACTATGGAAAGTAATTGTCTGAGGGGCTTGTTCGGGGTATCTTCACCCCGTCCAGTTGAGCCAAGAGTTGCTCCTCAACCTACTGAACCTATTGAACCTACTAAAAATGAAACTCCTTTTCAGATTCCTTCGGGTATGATGAAAAAACTGTTAGCTAACACTTTTGCAGGAGATGGAACAAAGCATCCTGACGAACATCTACGCTATGTGGATGATATTTGTGGACTATTTAAGCTTGCGGGTATACCCGATGACGTTGTTAAGAAGAAGGCTTTCCCTTTATCTTTGGAGGGAGACGCATTGACATGGTATAGGCTATGTGATGATATGAGATCATGGAACTATAAAAGATTGAAATTGGAATTTCATCAAAAGTATTACCCTATGCATCTTGTTCATCGTGATCGTAATTATATATATAATTTTTGGCCTCGCGAAGGAGAAAGCATCGCTCAAGCTTGGGGGAGGCTTAAATCAGTGTTATATTCATGCCCTAATCATGAGCTCCCAAAAGGAGTAATTATGCAAAGTTTTTATGCTCGGCTTTCTGGTAACAATCGCACCATGCTCGATAATTGTTGTGCTGGCTATTTGATGATGAAGCCTATTGAATTTAGATGGAATTTATTGGATAGAATTAAACGCAACTCTGAAGACTGGGACCTCCATGAAGGTAAGAAGTCAGGTATGACACCTAAGTTTGATTGTGTTAAATCTTTTATGGATGCCGATATTTTCCGTAAGTTTAGCACTAAATATAGACTTGACTCTGAGATAGTAGCTTCTTTCTATGAATCTTTTGCTACTTATGTTGATCTCCCCAAGGAGAAGTGGTTTAAATATCATCCTCCCATAGAAGTAAAAGTAGCTGCACCTGTTAAAGTTGAAGAAAAGACTATCACGTATAATGATCCTATTGTTCCCACTTCTTATGTTGAGAAACCACCTTTTCCTGTTAGAATGAAGGATCATGCTAAAGCTTCAACTGTTGTTCATAAAAGCAATATTAGAACTTATACCCCTCCTGAGCAAGTCAAAGTAGAACCTAATATTGCTATTGTTAAAGATCTCTTGTCCGATAATATTGATGGGCATGTTATTCAATTCTCTGGTGAAACCGCTAGAATTGCTAAACCCTGTGATAGAGATAAACATACAACTATGGTAGGCGTGCCTGTTATTTCTGTTAAAATAGGAGATCATTGTTATCATGGCTTATGTGATATGGGTGCTAGTGCTAGTGGTATACCCATTAACTTATACAAAGAAATTATGCATGATATTGCACCTGCTGAGTTAGAAGATATTGATGTTACAATTAAACTTGCCAATAGAGACACTATTTCACCAGTGGGAATTGTTAGAGATGTTCAAGTCTTGTGTGGGAAAACCAAATATCCCGCTGATTTTCTTGTTCTTGGTTCTCCACAAGATAGCTTTTGTCCCATCATATTTGGTAGACCCTTCTTGAATATTGTTAATGCTAAGATAGACTGTGAAAAGAATGTTGTTACTATTGGCTTGGATGATATGGTTCATGAGTTTAATTTCTCTAAATTTAGTAAACAACATCGTGAAGAAGAATTTCCTAGTAACGATGAAATTATTGGTCTTGCTTCTGTTGCCGTACCTCCTAGTGACCCTTTAGAACAATATTTGCTAGACCATGAAAATGATATGTTCATGAATGAAAGAAGGGAGATAGATGAAGTATTCTTTAAACAGGAACCTATTCTGCAACACAATTTGCCTGTTGAAATTCTAGGGGATCCTCCTCCACCCAAGGGTGATCCCGTGTTTGAGCTTAAACCGTTGCCTGATAATCTTAAATATGCTTATCTTGATGAAAATAAAATATATTCTGTTATTATTAGTGCTAACCTTTCAGAGCATGAGGAAGAAAGATTATTGAAAACTCTGAAGAAGCATCGTGCTGCTATTGGATATACTCTGGATGATCTTAAGGGCATCAGTACCACTCTATGTCAACATAAAAGAAATTTGGAAGCTGATGCCAAACCAGTTTGTGATCCTCAACGACGTCTGAATCCTAAAATGAAAGAAGTGGTAAGAAAAGAAATACTCAAGCTTCTGGAGGCAGGTATAATTTATCCAGTTGTTGATAGTCAGTGGGTAAGTCCTGTCCATTGTGTCCCTAAGAAGGGAGGAATTACTGTTGTCCCTAATGATAAAGATGAATTGATTCCGCAAAGAATCATCACAGGTTATAGGATGGTAATTGATTTCCGTAAATTAAATAAGGCTACTAAGAAAGATCATTACCCCTTACCTTTTATTGATCAAATGCTAGAAAGATTATGCAAACACACACACTATTGCTTTCTAGATGGTTATTCCGTTTTTTCTCAAATACCTGTGTCGGCTAAAGATCAATCAAAGACTACTTTTACATGCCCTTTTGGTACTTTTGCTTATAGACGTATGCCTTTTGGTTTATGTAATGCACCTGCTACCTTTGAAAGATGCATGATGGCTATATTCTCTGACTTTTGCGAGAAAAATTGTGAGGTTTTCATGGACGACTTTTCCGTCTATGGTTCCTCTTTTGATGATTGCTTGAGCAATCTTGCTCGAGTTTTGCAGAGATGTGAAGAAACTAATCTTGTCTTGAATTGGGAAAAAGTGCCACTTTATGGTTAATGAAGGTATTGTCTTGGGGCACAAAGTTTCTGAAAGAGGTATTGAAGTTGATAAAGCCAAGGTTGATGCTATTGAAAAGATGCCATGTCCCAAGGACATCAAAGGTATAAGAAGTTTCCTTGGTCATGCCGGATTTTATAGGAGGTTCATTAAGGACTTCTCAAAAATCTCTCGGCCTCTGACTAATTTATTACAAAAAGATGTACCATTTGTCTTTGATGATGATTGTGTAGAAGCATTTGAAATACTTAAGAAAGCATTAGTCTCAGCACCTGTTGTTCAGCCACCTGATTGAAATTTACCCTTTGAAATTATGTGTGATGCTAGTGATTATGCTGTAGGTGTTGTTCTAGGGCAAAGAGTTGATAAGAAATTAAATGTTATCCATTATGCCAGTAAGACTCTAGATAGTGCTCAAAGAAATTATGCTACTACCGAAAAGGAACTTTTAGCAGTCGTGTTTGCTTGTGATAAGTTTTGACCTTATATTGTTGATTCCAAAGTTACTATTCACACTGATCATGCTACTATTAAATATCTTATGGAAAAGAAAGATGCAAAACCTAGACTCATTAGATGGGTTCTCCTGCTACAAGAATTTGATTTACATATTGTTGATAGAAAGGGAGCTGAGAACCCCGTTGCAGACAACTTGTCTAGGTTAGAGAATGTTCTTGATGACCCACTACCTATTGATGATAGCTTTCCTGATGAACAATTAAATGTCATAAGCACTTCTCGTAGCACTCCATGGTATGCTGATTATGCTAATTCTATTGTTGCTAAATTTATACCGCCTAGCTTCACATACCAACAAAAGAGAAAGTTTTTCTATGACTTGCGACATTACTTTTGGGATGACCCACATCTTTATAAAGAAGGAGTAGATGGTGTTATTAGACATTGTGTACCTGAGCATGAACATGAACAAATCCTACGCAAGTGCCACTTCGAAGCTTATGGAGGACACCACGCTGGAGACAGAACTGCACATAAGGTATTGCAATCCGGTTTTTATTGGCCTACTCTCATCAAGGATGCCCGTAAGCTTGTTTTGTCTTGCGATGAATGTCAAAGAATTGGTAATATTAGTAGACGTCAAGAAATGCCTATGAATTATTCACTTGTTATTGAACCATTTGATGTTTGGGGCTTCGATTATATGGGACCTTTTCCTGCCTCTAATGGATATACTCATATTTTAGTTGCTGTTGATTACATTACTAAATGGGTAGAAGCTATTCCAACTAGTAGTGCTGATCATAACACCTCTATTAAAATGCTTAAGGACGTTATTTTTCCGAGGTTTGGAGTCGCTAGATATCTTATGACTGATGGTGGTTCACATTTTATTCATGGTGCTTTCCGTAAGATGCTTGCTAAATACGACGTTAATCATAGAATTCCATCTCCATATCACCTGCAGTCTAGTGGTCAAGTAGAGTTGAGCAACAGAGAGCTCAAATTAATTTTGCAAAAGACTATGAATAGGTCTAGAAAGAATTGGTCCAAGAAACTGGATGACGCATTATGGGCCTATAGAACTGCATACAAGAATCCTATGGGTATGTCTCCGTATAAAATGGTTTATGGGAAAGCTTGTCACTTACCTCTCAAACTAGAACATAAGGCATACTGGGCTATCAAAGAGCTCAACTATGATTTCAAACTTGCCGGTGAGAAGAGGTTATTCGATATTAGCTCACTTGATGAATGGAGAACCCAAGCTTATGAAAATGCCAAGTTGTTTAAAGAAAAAGTCAAAAGATGGCATGACAAAAGGATACAAAAGCGTGAGTTTAGTGTAGGTGATTATGTATTGCTATACAACTCTCGTTTAAGATTTTTTGCAGGAAAACTTCTCTCCAAATGGGAAGGTCCCTACGTTATCGAGGAGGTCTATCGTTCCGGTGCCATAAAAATCAACAATTTCGCAGGCACAAATCCGAAGGTGTTAAACGGTCAAAGGATTAAACACTATATTTCAGGTAATCCCGTAAATGTTGAAACTAATGTTATTGAAACCGTAACCCCGGAGGAATACATAAAGGACACCTTCCAGCCCGTTTCAGACTCCAAAAAGGAATAGGTATGTGGTATGGTAAGTAAACCGACTCCAAAACAATTTTTAAGGCAATATTTCTCCGTTTTGGAATATTTAGAAAAATAGGAAAATAAGTAGCAGTCCGGGGAGGACACAAGGCCTCCACAAGGGTGGAGGGCACGCCCTACCCCCCTGGGCGCGCCCCCTACCTCGTGAGCACCTCGTGTGCCCTCCGGACTCCGTTTCCTTGCACGATACGTATTTCGGTCGGTAAAAATTCAATATATATACCCCCGAAGGTTTTGACTCTCGTATCATGCAAATATCCTCTGTTTTTTGTTTTCGAGCTGTTGCTACTGCAGATTAGAGCAATAGGTCTTCTCAAGAGTCAGTCGGGGAGAGCTGGGTTTCCAACCCGGCACCGGAACCAAGGGCAAACAACGACGCTGACCACCTTGGGCCAGCAACGGAGGAAGATATGGAGGCTGACCTGATGAGAGTAGATGCCATGGAGGATCAAGAAGTCACCTCTCGCCTCCGAGCTGGGCTTATGATGGGGGAGCTACAGAGCTCAGCTATTCCAAACTCGGTTATCCCTTCCAATGTTAAATTTCTTTCTTATGAAAATATGAGGAGGCGTGTCTCTGGTTCTCCCGCAGGTATGCAACACCCTTGGTTACAAGGAGCTTTAGCCGTTACAGGAAAGCTTCGCAAGGAAATAATGGACCTCAAGCAGCAAGTCAATAAGCTCGAGGAGGAGAACCGTATTCTGAGGGGAATCATCGCCAAGAATATTACGCCAACAACAAAGAAGGAGACACAATCACATGGGTATGGGCACTCCCCTTGGCAACTGCCAAGCTTGGGGGAGGTGCCCTGGTATCGTATCACCATCACAACTCCTATCTTTACCGTTTTTCTTACTTCGATCTTATTAGTAGTATCTTGATTTAGTAGAATAAAATCTTGGCATGATCTAGTTTTGGGTTTTCCTTTATGATCCTCCTCTGTAATCGAGTCCGTGAGCTATATAATAAAGATTAGTGTTGAGTCAAGGGTTTGAGTATTTTTCCATGATGTTGGGTGATTAGAAGAAAAAGAATAAAAACAATCAAAGAGTTCATATTGATCTTAGTGAAAGTAATGACTTCACATAGAAAGAGTTTGATGATTAAAAGTTGTTGGGAGTTGGCAAATATAGCTTTGGTCATCGTTGCAATTAATAGGAAGTAACAAGGAAAGAGAGGTTTCACATATAGATATATTATCATTGACATCTTTTATGATTGGGAGCACTCATTAAAATATGACATGCTACAGAGTTGATGTTGGACAAGGAAGACAACATAATGAGTTATGTTTTCTTACATCTAAGATAAAGTATGTTGTCATGGATCCTCTAACGTGTTGAGCTTGCCTTTCCCCCTCTTGCTAGCCAAATTCTCAGCACTAAGTAGAAATACTACTTGTGCTTTCAAATACCCTTAAACCAATTTTGCCATGAGAGTCGACCATACCTACCTATGGATTGAGTAAGATCCTTCAAGTAAGTTGTCATCGGTGCAAGCAATAAAAATTGCTCTCTAAATATGCATGACTTATTAATGCAGAGAAATAAGCTTTGTAAGAACTTGTTGTGGACGCAATAAAAGTGACGGACTGCATAATAAAGGTTCACATGCAAGGGGAAATATAAAGTGACGTTCTTTTGCATTAAGATTTTGTGCATAAACCCTAAACACGCATCACAACCTCTGCTTCCCTCTGCGAAGGGCCTATCTTTTATTATTATCTTTTACCTTATGCAAGAGTCACGGTGATCTTCACCTTTCTTTTTTATTTTATCCTTTGGCAAGCTCAGCATGTTGGAAAGAACATGATATATATATTCAATTGGATGTGGGGGAGCATGAATTATTACTGTTGACATTACCCTTGAGGTAAAAGGTTGTGGGGCAAAACTATAAGCCCCTATCTTTCTCTGTGTCCGATTAAAACTCCGTAACCACAAGTATTGCGTGAGTATTGGCAATTATGAAGGACTAAGTGATAGTTGAGTATGTGGACTTGCTTTTAAGCTCTGACATAGACTCTTTCCGATGTTATGATAAATTGCAATTGCTTCAATGACTGAGAGTATAATTTGTTGGTGCCCAATAAGGTTTCTGACTCATACTTTGGCTTTGTGAAAAGATCATCAGTTGAACATGAGTAATCATATGACAAAATCTATTTACGTTGCTGTTATGAAATAATCATGATGCCTTCATGTCCTATTTTGTTTTTATCGACGCCTCTACCTCTAAACCTGAGGACATATTTATTGTTATAGGCTTTTCGCTTGAGGACAAGCAAGGTCTAAGCTTGGGGGAGTTGATATGTCCATTTTGCATCATGCTTTTATGTCAATATTTATTGCATTATGGGCTGTTATTTCACGCTATGTCACAATATTTATGGCTATTCTCTCTTATTTTACAAGGTTTACATGAAGAGGGAGAATGCCGGCAGCTGGAATTCTGGGCTGGAAAAGGAGCAAATATTGGAGGCCCATTCTGCGCAACTCCAAAAGTCCTGAAACTCCACGAAATGTTTTAAAATAAATAAAGAAAAATCATCGCCAAAGATGAAGGCCAGGGGGGCCACACCCTTCTCACGAGGGTGGGGGGCGCCGCCCCCCTGGGCGCGCCCACCTACCTCGTGGGCCCCCTGGTGGCTCTCCGATGCCCGTCTTCTCCTATATGAAGTCCTTCGATGAGAAAAAAATATGAGGCAACCTTTCGGGACGAGACTCCGCCGCCACGAGGCAGAACCTTGTGGAACCAATCACAGCTGTTCTGCCGTGGACACTTCCCTCCGGGAGGGGGAAATCATCACCATCGTCATCACCAACGCTCCTCTCATTGGGAGAGGGCAATCTCCATCAACATCTTCACCAGCACCATCTCATCTCCAAACCCTAGTTCATCTCTTGTATCCAATTCTTGTCTCCAAGTCCGGGATTGGTGCTAGTAGGTTGCTAGTAGTGTTGATTACTCCTTGTAGTTGATGCTAGTTGGTTTATTTGGTGGAAGATCATATGTTCAGATCCTATATGCACATTATTACCCCTCTAATTATGAACATGAATATGCTTTGTGAGTAGCTACGCTTGTTCCTGAGGACACGGGAGAAGTCTTGCTATTAGTAGTCATGTGAATTTGGTATTTGTTCGATATTTTGATAAGATGTATGTTGTCTAACCTCTAGTGGTGTTATGTGAACGTCGACTACATAACACTTCACCATTATTTGGGTCTAGAGGAAAGCATTGGGAAGTAATAAGTAGATGATGGGTTGCTAGAGTGATAGAAGCTTAAACCCTAGTTTATGCGTTGCTTCGTAAGGGGCTGATTTGGATCCATATGTTTCATGCTATGGTTAGGTTTACCTTAATACTTTTGTTGTAGTTGCGGATGCTTGCAATAGAGGTTAATCATAAGTGGGATGCTTGTCCAAGTAAGGGCAGTATCCAAGCACCGGTCCACCCACATATCAAATTATCAAAGTACCGAACGTGAATCATATGAGCGTGATGAAAACTAGTTTGACGATATTCCCATGTGTCCTCGGGAGCGCTTTTCCTATCATAAGAGTTTGTCCAGGCTTGTCCTTTGCTACAAAAAGGATTGGGCCACCTTGCTGCACTTTATTTACTTTTGTTACTTGTTGCTCGCTACACTTTATCTTATCACAAAACTATTTGTTACCACTTATTTCAGTACTTGCAGAGAATACCTTGTTGAAAACCGCTTATCATTTCCTTCTGCTCCTCGTTCGATTCGACACTCTTACTTATCGAAAGGACTACGATAGATCCCCTATACTTGTGGGTCATTGCCCCCATGCTTTTCCACAGAAGCAAATGCACTATTGTTTTGCTAGTTCACATATTTTTTACCTTGTTGTGCCGCATGTGCTAACTACATCTGGTTTGTCATTCCAACTTGATGTGCTCTATCTGCAATAGCATTGGACTGCAACTGCGAAGCTTGCCATGAGATGTTTGCCTGTGTGGTTCCATCATAAAAACCTGTGATCATTTAGCAGTTGGTCAATGCATGGCAACTGCAGTTTGTACAACATGGCACATGTAGTAGTTCAACCATGCCAGACAAATTTTTGTTCACACTTGTCATCCATAGTTGTTTAGATACATGAATCACATTTTAATTAGGTCTGGCAACTACATTTGATTTGACATGGCAACTGCATCTGTTCATGCATGGCAATGCATTTGTCCAGGCATGGAAAATGTAGTTGTGCATGCATGGCAACCCAGGAGTAGCACTGCATTTGCCCAAGGAATGGCAAATGCAGTTATCCATGCATGGCAACTACACCTGTCCAATCATGGCAAATGCAGTTGTCCAGGCATGGCAACTGCATTTGTCCTAAGTTCATTCTGCTGAATCACTGTCCACAAATTCACTTCATTCGTCTCACTTGTGTACGACGTTGATGGCAGGTACATGGTTGCCGCCTGTTGCCACGCGCTACATGAAGGCCCTGCGTTTTTCCATACAACTCGTAAGTCTTTGCCATCCTTGCAAGTTTAATTTCATGTCGACACCAGTATGTGTTCTTTTCCGTACGTGTTACCTTGATTTGTCACATTGGCTACTTGAAGTTGGTCGCTCATACATCTGTTAGCGTTTGCGCCATGTGCTTGCACTTGCCATGGTATCCCTGTGTGTGTGGTTGGGTCATAAGAACCTGCGAAAAATGACATTATAGGACATAAGTAGAATGACATCTTCTTCGTCACAAATATGGCAACTGTCCCTTTTTTGATGATGCATCGTACCGATGTTTGCGTACTGCTCTAATAGTGGCAGCAACGGCCCTGTAGAAATGAGTTGATTGTACTCTGCTGCATCCCAAGGGGGCGTTTCTGGCCTTTGAGAAAACCAAGGATCAGTGCCATCTTCATGATTCATTTTCCCTCTTTTTTTCTCCCACGTTGTTTTCAGTCACTGCATGAACAAGAACGCATCAATATCCGCAAAATGCATTCTTTCTGTTTGCACATACAAGGAAACACGGTAATCTTATCACTTTCTTGCATAGACAACCAACACATCATGGCAAGTAGGACATGGACTTTAATTCTCTTTTCTAAAATCTGGATGTCAACTATCATTTCGAACCGATGGCAACAGCGGACATAATATGATGGCAACTAACAACACTATACTGCGACAGCTGACGGCAACGATAGGTGGCAACTAATATCAGAAACATGTGGCAATTATTTCCCTCCCTCTCTATGCAGCACCCAAATCCCTCCTTTTCTTTCCCCCTGCTTTTTTAGTGATTCCTACGCATTCTTATGCATCCACTACTCGCACCAACCCAACCCAGAAGCTTAGCTAAACTCTAGGATAGAATATGGCAGATCTGGTGTACTTTGATGGGCAATTTTGAATACACACAGTCTGTGGTGTGTTTGTCATGACATCGTGGATCTAGTCGCCATGTTCGTAGGCAATCTGCAATTTCACTTTTCTGGGCAAAAGAAGGACGAGAAACATGAGGAGATCGGAGATCTACCTGTTAGCACATCGTCGCGGGGGTTGGGGGTGGGGTGTGGCAGTGGGGTGGTGTGTGGGGAGGCGCTAGAGATCTTGTCTGGTTGTCATGGCAACCAGAGAAGGAAGACGATGGAGGTAGGGGATCGAGAGGTAGGAGATGACGGCGGCATGGCGGAATGGGGTTGGAAGGCAGGCCCGGACGACGGGTGCGCTAGGTCGTGCGGGCAGCGCGCTCGATCGCGTGGACGTGTGGGCGATTGTGCTACACACCGGACGTGCGGGCTGTGGCTGGGTGCGCCCAGACGCCATCGTGCGGGCTGGGCCGTCTCCGTGCCACCCAAAACGTGCGGCACAACCTCATTAGATGCCACACGTGTGACAGTTATCGGCGTCCAAAAATAATTACACATGCAGTCCTTGTACTCTCCGACGTGTAACACGACGGTCCTCAAAATCGTGAAATGCTCTACTATAGTCTTTAAATCGGAGGATAAGCTCCAATACGGTCCTGACTATGTCTCACGATACGCAAAGCAGCCTAGCCCGTGTCACGCTAGCGTACAGTAGAATCATGAGACCCATGCAGGAGAGGGAAAGAATAGAAAAACAAAATTCAAGAGGAAATGTTTGAACGAGACCTGTGGTCGCTGATTGCAAAGCGCTCATAAGCTAACCACAAAGCAAACTGTGCTCCTGTTTTATTTCTGAGCTAGATGTTTACATAGTGCGCCTTCGTGTACCTCTCCATGAGACTATCACGTTGGTATTCTACTGATTTAATTTTTTATTTTTTTCAGGTTCATGACTAATTTTATTTTTCTACATTTATTGAAAAAGGCTTTCGTCGTGTTTTATATATAAAGCAATGATAACCACAGCCCAAGTACAAACGCATTCCACGACAACGCACGGCACACATCCAAGGCGGGATACATAGATGCTGAGCGCAGCAACACCATCCCTAACACTACAAGGGCAATCGGGCTCCTACGTACACCATGAACACGCCACCGCGAAGAGATGAAGCCGTATATGAAGAACCGTGTGCTCCAAGGCGGCGCCTCCAAGAAGGTTACGACACAATTTACCGCCACTGTCCGACTCGGGGGTCAGAGTTTCCCCCGGAGCCACACAATGACCAATGAAAGCCGCAGCGACGCCTTCAAGAAGGGAATGCACTACGCCACAGCTGGTCTGTCCGAAGATAGAACATGTTTTCACCCCATCCAACACTCGTCGCCACCAAACATCACACCCCGGCCACCATGCCTCCCACACGTCCATGGTCACCGGGCAGCACCAAGCCACGTGCTCTGCCTATGAGCACCGTGCTACCAACACCAGGATCGCCGCCCCGGCATCTAAGACCTTGATACCACCTCACCGGAGGCTCGTCGCTACCCTAACCAAAGAGACGAGTGGAAAGGCCTCGCCTTTCACATCCGAGCGCCGAGACCCAGAATGCCAGCCAAATAAGGCCTCCATCGCCCCGTCCTGCTGCACCGGGTGCGAGATGAGCTCGGTCCAGACGCCGGGCGCGTGACGAGCTCAGTCCAGACGCCGGGCGCGAGACAAGCTCGGTCCTGCTGCCAGGCGTGAGACGAGCTCGGTCCTTCTACCGGGCACGTGACGATCTCGTTCCTGCTGTCGGGCGCGTGACGAGCAATGGACCGCAGCTGGGAGCGGGGCTAGCCCTTCGACGAAGGTAGAGCCCGAACGACAACACTATAAGGAATACAATAAATTATGACTCCCCATTTTGGTCGTTGATTCGTCATTGTTATCATTTATTGACTTTTTTTGACCAAATTTTGAAGGTCAACAGTTGGCCGTCAAGAACAAATAAACGTGACCTTTTCTGAAATTTTCTTCATGGCCACCCTTGACCAAAATTAAGGTCATAAATCTACGACCAAAATTATGGTCATTACTAATGAGCCTAGACCACGTAGGATCTGATGTGGCCGAGCCACATGGCAAAGTCCACGTGGCACATGTGATGACGTGGCAAAAAAGAGGATGTGGATGCCATGTAGGAAAGGTCCAAATCTGTTGTTTTAATGGGCTGAGCCCAATAATCCAGCCCACCTTTTGAATTACTTTTAGGCCATATGCATGGGCCAAGCCCAACAGATCAGCCTGTTAATAAAGTGGCTTGGTTCGAGTAAGCCGGGTGGTGGTGCGGTGGTTTCGCCACTTCGTATAGATGGGGAGGTTGTTGGTTCGAATCTTTAGCAGCACGTACTTTTTTTGCAGATTAAAAACACAGAAGGAAAAGAATTATATGGGCCGGCCCAGCACGGGGCGCTGCAGGCGCCGGTTAGGAAAATTGCCATTAACCAGCGCCTGCAGCGCCAAATAGGGTTTTGCCCAAATTAAGTCCCCTCGTGGCCTAGTCAGCCTCGTCTCGTGCCTCCGCGGAAGCCCACAATGCGGCAAGGCCCATCGACACCATTGTTCTGCTTTTTTCTTTTTCCTACCGGATTCCCCTGTTTTTCGTGCTATGGAGAACAGACCTTGGCAAAGCAATCCGTCATTCACCCCAAAAAATCTGACATGGAGCTATCTCCGTCCCTCAAATTCGGCAAACCCGAAGCTCGCCTTCCAGCCCAGGAAACGGCACGCGCGATGGAGGTCGGCTTGGCTGAGAAGCACGAGGCGAACCACATCGCGTGCCTTCTCGCCGTTTCAAGTACTAGTGCTTTTTTTAGAGCACAATCGAACTCACAACTCGTGACCTAACTCCCGACTCACGACGCAGATTCTGTCATTTTCATTTTGTAACTTAATGAAGATGATTGTGTGCATCATTTTGATGCAGAAGCCGGGGTGATTCTCCTTCTAAAAAAGGTACTAGTGCTTTTGCTGAGGCCGAGGCTGGCCAACGTTCAACGGTAGTACTCCCTCCGTTCCTAAATGTAAGTCTTTGTAGAGATTCCACTATAAACTACATACGGATGTATATAGATGCATTTTAAATGTGGATTCATTCATTTTGCTCCTATGTAGTTCATCTAGTAGAATTTCTACAAAGACTTACATTTAGGAACTGAGGGAGTAGTTGCGTGTTGACCCGGGAGCACTTGCGAGTCGCCGTCATGCTCACGTGGTTTCTTTCGGCATAGATATGAGTGTTCATTCCGGTGCCGTGTTCCTTCCTCCTTCCCATAGTATTTTTTCTCATTTAGCTCGACCAAGGGCGTCCATCCACAAAAGTAGCAGCCGGCATGTCGGAGCAGCTTGCTCCCGTGCCGGAGGAGAGCGCGAGTGGCTTCACAGCTCCCTGCCCGCCGGCAACTACCTACCTCGAGTAGATCCGGAGCGTCGCTGTGTCCGAATGGCGCATCAGATCGACTCTCTCCTCCCAGTCATGCCAGAGTGAATCCAACTACTCCAGCAACTCCGGTGCCTCGGGTTCAAACCTGTCCAATAACTACTCTGTCTGCTCCTCCGGCCCGGCGGTTGTTGGGCCAGCGGACTTCGGTGCCAGCGACGAGCTCACACAGATAGCTCAAAGAATGGTCAGCGACGGATACCTCCTGCTCATATTCCAATCATTCATCGACTCTTCTTTCTCACAGTTAGTCAGATACGGTGGCCGCTGTTCGCTGGAGAATTGGTTCGCCCAACTTGACGTCCACTGGGTTCTCCAAATGCGCGACAAGTATGGCTGGCGCTTCCAGTTCAGAGACATGTCTGTATCGTGCCTCCAAGAATTGGCTGAGAGGTGGACTCGAGCTCTCACGGTAATTGTTGTCAGTATCAAAGAGCTGGTCACTGCCATCTACGACGTGCCGGCAGTTGCACTGTTTGGCAGAGTGAGCATCTCACCAATGCTTGTCTTTGTCGACGCTGCAGTTCATGTTAATGAGGCAGAGAAGCTACAGGCCATGCTACACACATATATCTGTCTGTCCAACGCATCATACAACATGTGTATGATGCACTTGATCTCTTCGGAAGCCCAAAGCATTTTCAACGACATAGGCGCCTCGTTAGACAGAGAAAGGAAGAGGTTAATTGGGGCCATATCAAACACGATGCTCGTGGGTTGGACACTTGACATTCTGCGAGGGGCGGGCGAGGTACACAGGAACACTCGGTTGTTGGTGAATTGCATAACGTTGATGAGGAAAGCACATGCTTCAACAAAAAAGCTCTGCACACAGCCACTACACTGGAGAGCTTCACGACCTGATACATGACACGGTCAATTATCTGAAGGATCTGCTTCTGAAAAAATCAGCTTTGTGCTCCGACCCAAGCCTCAGGTACATGTTCTTGCTTAACAATTCCAATTTCATAGCGCAGGTGTCTGAGACATCGATATGCTTAGATGTTGAGTTGTGCTCTGGACAACAGCGAAGACTTGAACTTAAAAATGAACGTAATAAGTACATGGATGGTTATCTTGATGCTTCTTGGGGGCATGTGGTCTCCTGTATACCAAAATCGAGATCTCCTGGATTGATCCGTGGCTGGATCAACACCCGTTCACTGGCCAAATTCGAGTCAGCATTTCACGAAACGTACCAGGCTCAAAAGTTCTGGAAGGTTCCAGACCCTCGACTCAGAGATGTCCTGCGGAGAGCTATCATCGAGAGAGTCATTCCAGGTTACCGTGACTACCTGAAGGAGCATCCCTTGCTGGAGAAACAAGCTAGTGACGGAAGCAGCAGTCCTGAAGTCTTGGAGGAGATGCTGGCAGAGCTATTTGAAGGATGAAAACTGCTTTTGATGCATCAAACAGGGACACCCGACAAATAAGAGGCCGGAGTCATGTTTCATAATTATATTTGAACTTCCTGTTTCGTTTTTAAGTGGAGTTGTATTCTGAATTCCATTCCCCTGCAAAAAAAGGTACTCCTATTCTGAATTCCGTTGGTAGCTTAATAAACACCAGATACTATATCACCTGGGCACCAGCCGTGGGTGTGCTTTTATTTGATTTCATGATTACATGTCAAATGCTCCCACATTCTGCTTCTTTGTCGATTTCATACATAGATGAGTGCATATGTTAGTTTTGATTATACAGCATTCTGTATGCACTTACTTTTGTCCGGTTCATTAATTTGTTTTTTATATCAACCTGCTGTATTCAAAACTTCGGCATGCAGATAATCACTGAAACGTAAAGGAAGCCCCGTATGGGAAAATTTCTGTCACAAAAATAGTTATATTTTCCTCGTATCTGTACTATCTGTATGTGAAAATCCTTTTGCTTATCTGATTATTATGCACCATAATCTAGGCCAGCCGAAATGAGCATTTGTGGATACACTATTATGTTCAGGCCTTTTCTTTTTGTGTGGTAACCAACAGTAGAGCTGAATTACAACGCTGGGTAGCCCGCATTTGTGAACCTCTTATGCATTTATATAACTATTTGTACCATGTAAGAATAAGATCCACCAGTACGAAAGTCTAGATACAAAAGGAGAAAAAAATGGAACGAAGATGGAATACTATAAATCACCAAAATCCAGTATGTTATTCTAGGATGGAACACAATACATCAGCAAATATCAGTGACCTGCGTGCTACAGCATGCGTTCATGTAAGTTGAGAGCCAGTTCTAAAAGAATTCGTAAGTTGAGACTTGAGAGCCTCATCGAAATACGACACCTTAGCAATCTGTCCTGAGCAGGACAACATCAAAGTAAAACAGAGTATCACGGACAGAGTCCTATGGGCGCACAACAAGACGTAAAAAGGCCACATGTTCAGAACCTGAAAATAAATTCAGATTTGAAATCTATCGGGGATCTGGGGAGGCAGCTGGCTGTATCAGTCACTCACCGTGAGGAAGATGTTGAAGAGCTGCTCGAGCCTCGCGAGTAGCAAGAAGCGGAACACAGGCGCGGAGGACCAGAAGGAGGTCGGGGGGGTCGATACGAGCGGGTTACGCAGCGTCGAGTCGAGGACGAAGGGACCGCGGAGGCGCCGGCCTGGAGGGAAGGGAGAGAAGGAAGGCGGAGAGCAAGTGGCCAGGCGAGGGGATGCGGACGCGGAGTCGAACCCCACACCGTGGAGCGCGGCGAGAACGAGGGCAAATGTGGGCCGGCCCGGTATCTGTATTCACGCGGGTGCATCTTTTTCTTTGGTTGAACCCTTCGAAACTTGCAAATCCCCTCTCGGCATATTTTTGTTCATTTCCATGTTTTGGTTAGTTTGAGGATGTCAATGATCTTATGACCGTAAAATTGCAAAATTTTGCCCAGTAATAAGTCATTTGTATGCTCCATGAGAAAATCATATGCAATGCATATTTACATAGTCTGTTTTACATACTCTTCTCTCACTTTACTTTTCTTATTATAGAACGCTAGCATTTAAATTCATGGTTCTTACCAAGGGATCATTTTCACTATATGCAGCCTAATAGAGACTATTACAGTCGGCAGGATCTGTTTTTGGCGCAGAATTTCTCACGTGCTAGGCTCAAAGCTTTGTTTTTGGCTTTAAAAGGACACTCGGAGGTTTTTTTTTTTTTTGAACTTATGTTTTTTGAAGCTTATGTGCAAAGTAGATGATGATAACGAGCGGAGAACCTATTTCACGCTTAAGGCATCAAATGGTGTACATGGCACAGACCCCCTCCTACATTAGTAGAAAAACACCTAATAGTCCCGGTTCGTAAGGGCCTTTAGTCCCGGTTTATGAACCGAGACTAATGGGTCGTTACTAATACCTCCACCCATTAGTCCCGGTTCAAATACGAACCGGGACCAATGTGCCTCCACGTGGCCCTGTGCGCCGAGCCCAGTCAGGGGGCCTTTGGTCCCGGTTGGTGGCACCAACCGGGACCAAAAGTCCATGTTTTTTTTAGAAAAGTGGCTGCTTTAGGGGTTTTGGGGGTTATTTTTAGGTTGTTATTAGCTAGCTAATAGAGAGAAGTGTCCTCTCTTATATCTTCGTCCTTGGTTTACCAACGCTGCTGCTATATATGCTCATTTCACCCGCTGATATAATATAACTCATGCATGCTCGCATCATACATCATCATATATAATAACAAGTTCTACTAATCATGCATCATCATACAACTTCTACTCGTTATTAATAATAAGTCATACGATCATCATCCTCATAGTCATCGAACCCGAACCTACATAATTGTTCTTAGCACATGATCATCAGTATCAAGTAGGACATGACCTAAACACCCTTAAAGTAAACTAGCATAAAACAATATAGACCCTGACTCTCCATTATGAAGAATGGCGATCATCATGTCTCCAATTCTTGCCCTTCGCTGCTTTTTGCTTCCAAGAAGCTCGTTACGACTGTCCATACATTTTTTCCATTCTTTGATTGTTATGTCTCCACTTCTTTTAGAAACCCGGTATGGACAGTTCAGATTCGTAGGAAGACCTGGTTGTATGTTCAAAACATGAAGGCTACCGTGCGTATACATCAGATGAGGCACACAATCATTCGGGATTATCTGTTGAAAAACATAGTAATAATTCGTAGTTAGCAATGATGTACTAGTTTTAGAAGTGTGCAGAAAGATACACGGATGTCGTAATAGTAAAAAATCTTACCAGGGTATCTCCATGGTAGATACCGTAGTTCAACACGTGCACTAGTGGCACGTATTGACCATAATGTTGAGGAGTTTGATTGTAGACATTGTAATTCTCAAGATTAGTACAAAATGCGACCAGATGATTTTTCTCCTGATAAGTTAGTTCGGAGCCTTCGATGTAGTAGTGAAAGAACGAGGATGTCGCCTAGAGGGGGGGGGGGGTGAATAGGCGCTTTAAAATAATTACGGTTTAGGCTTGAATAAATGCGGAATAAACCTAGCGGTTAATTTGTCAAGCACAAAACCTACAACAACTAGGCTCACCTATGTGCACCAACAACTTATGCTAAGCAAGATAAGCAACTATGTGATAGCAAGATATATGACAAAGAACAACATGGCTATCACAAAGTAAAGTGCATAAGTAAAGGGGCTCGGGTAAGAGATAACCGAGGCACGTGGAGACGACGATGTATCCCGAAGTTCACACCCTTGCGGATGCTAATCTCCGTTTGGAGCGGTGTGGAGGCACAATGCTCCCCAAGAAGCCACTAAGGCCACCGTAATCTCCTCACGCCCTCGCACAATGCAAGATGTCGTGATTCCACTAAGGGACCCTTGAGGGCGGTCACCGAACCCGTACAAATGGCGACCCTTGAGGGCGGTCACCGAACCCGTACAAATGGCGACCCTTGGGGGCGGTCACCGAACCCGTACACTTTGGCAACCCTTGGGGACGGTCACCGGTACCCGTCAAATTGCTCGGGGCGATCTCCACAACCTAATTGGAGACCCCGACGCTTGCCCGGAGCTTTACACCACAATGATTGAGCTCCGAACACCACCAACCGTCTAGGGCACCAAGGCACCCAAGAGGAACAAGCTCTAGGGTGCCCAAACACCCAAGAGTAATAAGCTTCTCAAACTTCACTTCCACGTATCACCGTGGAGAACTCAAATTGATGCACCAAATGCAATGGCAAGGGCACACGGAGTGCCCAAGTCCTTCTCTCCCAAATCTCACCAAAGCAACCAATGCTAGGGAGGAAAATGATAGGAAGAACGAAAGAAGAACACGAAGAACTCCCAGATCTAGATCCAAGGGGTTCCCCTCACTTACAGGAGAAAGTGATTGGTGGAAACGTGGATCTAGATCTCCTCTCTCTTTTCCCTCAAGAACTAGCAAGAATCCATGGAGGGATTGAGAGTTAGCAAGCTCTAAGAAGGTCAACAATGGGGGAAGAACACGAGCTCAAAGGATAAGGTTGAATGGGGAAGAAGACCCCCTTTAACAGGAGCTCCCGAATCCAACCGTTATGCTCACAACCCGCACAGAGCGGTACTACCGCTCCAAGGAGCGGTACTACCGCTAGGGCGGTAGTACCCCTTCGAAACACAACAGCGAGGAGGCAAAAAGGCCAGAAGAACCATCAGAGTGGTAGTACCGCTCGTACTCACGGTACTACCGCTCGACCTCACGGTACTACTGCAAATGGTAGCGGTACTACTGCTTGCGAGCGGTACTAAAAAAATACTTCTGTGCCTACTTCCGCTGAGGAAAACACGAGATTTTGGTCCGGAGCGGTACTACCGCTAAGGAGCCGCGGTAGTACTGCTCTGGAGCGATACTACTGCTCAGGAGCCGCGGTAGTACTGCTCTGGAGCGGTAGTAAAAAAATTACATCCGCTCTAGTCGCGGTAGTACCGCAGCAGCCTTTACCAAAACAGCCACAACTTTTGCAAACGGACTCCGAATTCAACGAACCAAGTTTGTTGGAAAGCTAACGACATGGGCTAACACAATCTTGATAGAAATGTCAAGAATAAGCAAATGAGAAAAGTCCCAAAATAAAATGGTGAGAACACTTCATCAGATAAGACCGGTAAAACCTCCAACACCGAAAACATCATAGAAGACACCACAATGGATGGAAAGATTCAAGCACTTGATCTCTTCTTGATACTCCACTTGAACTTGCACACGGCAATCTTGATGACGATCACCACTTGATGTCATCCTTTCCATCGGTTGTATGATATCTTCCTCTTGATGCAAGCCCATGGACACGTACCTAACCCCATATAGAACTCTCACATAGACCATGGGTTAGTACACAAAGTGCAATGGACAATGCTTACCATACCATGGGATCACTTGATCCCTCTCAGTACATCTTCTACGCTTTGTGAGTTGATCAACTTGATTCACTCTTGACTTAGTCTTGATCAACCTTGAATCTTTCCAACTCTCTTCATTTGGATGATGTCTTGAAGGTAATCATGAATGATCACACAATCTTCTTCTTCAAGACATGCTTGCAATAAGGTCAACACTCACATGACCAATCTTTGGATAATTCCTTAATAGCACCTTGGTCAACTCATAAACTCCTTGAAACCAACACATGGACTTCAAGAAAAGCCTATGTACAAATCCTTCAAATATAACTCAAGACAACCATTAGTCCATAGAGATCGTCATCAATTACCAAAACCAAACATGGGGCCACCGCATGTTCTTTCAATCTCCACCATTTTGGTAATTGATGACAATCACTTTCAAGAGAGTTTTATAAGGAATTATGCTTCACTATGCAATGCAACAACCAATAGTGCATGCATATGAGATGCAAATGCTAAGGAACAAAACCAAAGCAAGAAGAGATAACTCTCTAAACTTCTCCACAAAACTCTCTAAAACTTCTCCCCCATTGGCATCGATTGCCAAAATGGGCGAAAATCTAAGAAGGCCAATATAAATTGTGGTCCTCCATAAATTGTGTATTTCTCAACAAGAGAGTGGAATGCAATACACATACCCAACTGCCAATACTTGGAGGAAGACAAACTATATTGATGCCCAAAGATTGCAACAAAAAAATATGCCACAAAGACATAACAAAGAGAGACACAAGCAATCAGAAGATACCAATTGAAGCAAGCAATCAACGGATATCAATTGAACCAACTAGACCAATGATCCTACATGCCACAAGAATAAAGATATTATGAAAAGCGCAAAGGAGTGTTCTAAAGAAACTAGAGAAGCTCCCCATGATTTGTGCACACATAAGAATTTTTGTATTTGAATACAAAGTGCACAAAATAGGATCATAGCTCCCCCAAAATCAATAGAAACTCACATCCAGTACAAGTGAGCATATAGGAAACAAAGCCTAGCGCTTGCAACAAGCACATGGTTGAGCAACATGTAAAAGAGGCAACTTAAGAATAGGCTCAGCCAAAAAGATGTGTGTGAGTCATGGCGAAGCACTTGAGAAGACTAAAATTAGGATGAGCATTAAGCAGCAACATAGTCTTGAAAGAATGAGGCACACGGTGCAAGGCCTATCATTCCCACACACAACTGGCAAATGGGTTCACAAGCTTACTAATAAGCAAAAGAGAACCTGTGCTTGTGACAACCCATGGTGAAGATAGACGAGGGGAGGCTCATCAAGACGAGGGATACCAATTAAGATGGCAAAAACCTCGTAAAGATAAGCAAGAGGAAAATAATCTTCACCACACAAGAGTGCAACAGGATGTAACGACAGAGGACACGCACTCAAGGCAAAAGCTTTCACGGAGCCACCAAAGAAATAACATAAGAAAGAGAAGGTGGACGTGAAAGAAAAGATATCAACTAGAGATGTAATTTCTCTCAAGTGTATAAGGTTCTATGTAGACGAAATCATGACAATATATATATTTACAAACAAGGATGTACACCTGAAGTAGTTACAACACGAAGGAACAAGATATCCACAAGGAAGTCATAAATATACCAATAAGATATTTGCTTGAAAGCATAACACTTGGCTAGATATGGTCTTATTGTATATAAATGAAGCCCAAACACACATCCATCAAAGGCATCGCAACTAGCAACAAGAGATCATCGTTGGGATGCTTTGAGAAAGGAAACAAGTATCACAAGATATGAAATGAATGTCATGCCAAGATGCAACGTACACAAGGTTGAATGCAAGAGGAGAAAGCATGAATAGATACTTGTTACCCAGATATCATTGGAAGGATGTAGTAGATACCAATTGAAGATAGATAGTAGTTCATTGATCATCCTAGCTTGACTCCAATATGCACATGGTGACAACACCATCCTTGTGAGTGAGCCGAGCATCCAATGCATCTCCAAATGTTCCTAGAAGAACAACACAAACTAAACGGTACCCAAACTCATTGGGACCAAATAGTTAGAAAAACCAATACATAGGACAAACTCCACATAAATATGTGCATATAGATATGAAAATGAATTTCATACACATCTCATCCGATTTGAGACTTAGTGGAGACCCCCCCTATATATTGAGTCAAAGAAAGAAAGCATGCCAAATAAAATACATGAAGTAAACATGCATGCTCAAGACTTTCAAAACCCGAAACCTAAAGAGAAAGAAATGCCAAGTGAAAAGGATACCAAATGGAGAAATCGTCACTTGGAAGATATCATTAAAGATACATCAAGGAATGAGATATCCATTGATACACACTAAACTAAAGATGTCAAACTCCCAAAGAGAGGATGGTTCCAAACAAACCAAGCTCTCAACAAAGTTTCATGATGGCACAAAGTACCAAAAAGAAATGGCTTGCCTTCCACCAAAACACACTTGATAAGGATCACAAGAAGAGTGTTCTAAAGAAAATATGATAGCTCCCCCACGAGTTGTGCATTATATAGGATTTGCATTTGAATACAAAATGCACAAGGTGGGATCACTACTTTCACTATATCTAGAAAACACTAGACAAGAACAAGAAATAAACAAGATCCACAAGTGGTAGGGAAGACACCGGGAGTTGACACAAACCTTGGCAAGAGAAAAGCGAAATAAAAACAAAAGCCAAAGTAAAGATGATCAACAAATTCTACCACACATAAGTGACTACCAATTGTCAAAAGACAAGAAGTATTTGGAAATAATTCCCGGTGGTAGATAACAAGGACATCCAACATCATCTTCACAACAAACACAAGCAAATTGCAACTTGTAGAGCTAACATGCCACCTAGGAACAAGATAATCTACAATATCAATTCTAGGTGACAATATCTCAATGTACACATTTTCTAGGCTTGTAATATGCACTTAGCATATTACTCCCCCATAATGTGATACCAATAAGAACTTAACAAGAGGCAATAAGAGGAACAAACAAGAGATAATTAATGGACTATTTAGAATTTGAATTTCTCATGAGAGATATACCACATAGCGACTAGATAAACTTGTAATATCAATACTATATGGTATTCCTCATGTACACACATTTATAAGATTGTGAGGTGCACAAAGCACATCGCTCCCCCAAAATGGGATGTTCCATTAATCTCTCACACGAGCCAACTAGGAAATAAACAAGAAGCATAAAGGCTCAACGCACGACACACACGTACATGATGTGCAAACCAACATACACATACTTGATTGCTCAAGATAAGCAAGTTGGAATCACACCATATACAAACACATGCAAGGAACAAAACCAAAACATGCAAGGGGGCAAGTAACTTTCAATGTAAGCATTTTTAAGTACAAGTTACCGCAAGGAGGCACATTGGATATAAGATATAAACTTGATGATTCAATTCACTTGGCTTGAGACAATAAGAGTGATGAAGTCCCCTTAATTCTTCATAATGTAGCCAAGTCTCCAATGCCCTCCAGCAACACCTATTGATCAAGTTTGAGCTTGTTGGTCCCCAACCAAGTTGGGTCCTAAGAGGTTAGTCACAATAGGTTTGGCTACCCAAATGGTTCTTTGCTTGACACCACTTTGAGTACCAACAAACTTGGCAAACACATTGCCAACCTTATCCTTACCAAGAGAATAGATATCATCAATAATAATTGGGGTGGATAAGTTACCACTAGTGCATGAAGAAGCGATGTGACCTTTCTCACGACATAAGTAGCAACGTCTACTCTTCACTTTCTTCTCACTTGATCTCTCAATTTGAGAAGCATTAACTTGAGTCTTCTTGGGAAGAGGCCTTTCTTCAACTTGATGTTGAGCATGAGATTGAACTTGTGCCCTCTTCCCTTGTTGCTTGACACTAATGGCCTTCTTCTTCAATGGGCAAGATCTAACATGATGCCCTTCGACTTTGCACTTGAAGCAAACAATCTTGGCCAAATTCTTGACTTGTTCTTGGCCTTTCTTCTTGTTCAACTTGGACTTCTTATTCTTGTTGGAGTTGAATCCAAGTCCACCTTTGTCATTGGGGGATTTTTGCACACTCAAGATATTGTTGAGTGTGGCCTTCCCTTCATGACACTTTTCCAAGTCTTTCTTCAAAGAAGTGACTTGGGCCTTGAGCTCTTTGATTTCCTTAGCAATCATGGCCTCATGAGCTATCTTTAGCACACTATGGGATACTAGAAGATCATCATGAGAGCTTGAGAGCTTTTCATGACTTTCTTCCAATTTACCATAATTGCTAGATAACACCTCAAGTTGAGCCCGTAGCTCAACATTCTCCTTCAAAATGGATGCTTCACAAGTAATAAAATTAGTAGCACAAGCATCATCATTAACAACAAGAGGAGAAGGCAACTTGGCAAGCTCTTTTAAATAAGAAGCTTCAAGTTGAGCATGAGACTCGGTGAGTTTGATGAGCTCACCCTTCATGACCCTTGAGCCATTTTCGAGGTGCTCAAAATCCTCAAGGAGTCTAGCATGAGCAACTTCAAGCTTAGCATTTTTAGTTTCAAAAACATTGGCCACCTCAAGAGCTCTATCAGTAGATTCCTTCACTCTAGACAATTCTAGAGCAGAAGTCTCCTCAAGAGATTCCTTGGTGGTTTGTTCAAGTTCAAGAGCTTGAGAGAGGTCCGTAATCTCGTTAGCGTAATCACGCCCATGACCTTCCATTTTATCAATGGTGACCTCATGCTCCTCAAGACGAGATTCCAACTCATCATTATATTTCTTGCTCTCAATAGCAATGGACATAATTTCCATGAAGTTGGAACGAGCAATTTTATTTTTATGAAGAGCTTTAAAAACCATTTCCCCCTTAATTTTTAAGGAGGCAACATTATCATCCTCTTCATCATTATCCTCATCATCATTAGCATCAACATCATCATCAAGAGACATATTGGGTTACAAAGTAGGAGATACCTTTGACGCCTTAGCCATAAGGCAAAACGCAATAGATGATGATGTAGGATCCCTTGAGGCACCATTAAACACCACATCTTGTTCCATGGAGTGTTAGGTTTCCTTTACATTGTTAGCAAAACAATTTGAGGAAATAGATGCATTTTTATCATGGCAACAAGACATAGCAAGCATATCATCATGATATTTAGTCAAGCAATTTCTACATGATATGCAAGGACTATCAACACAAGCATGTGAAACATTTGGAGTGCTCGAAGTGTTAAAGCCCAAAGAGGGAGCATTGCAATAATATGGTGATGAAGGACCATCCAAAATAAGCATACTATCATCATTGCAATGACCAACACTACTCACCATATCATTACCTTGTGGCAAACCACATGTAGGTGAGGTAGAAGAGATTGAGAACACTATACGACCGGAGGTGGAGGGAGAACAATCATCCCCACAAATCTTGGACACACCATATTTATCTTGAAGCTTTGTCCACAACTCATGAGCATCCCGGAACGGCATGAGTTGAAATATAACTACATTGCTTAAAGCATCGAAAAGCACATTAGAAGCTTGAGCATTGAGATAAGAGTTTTTCTCATCCTCTAAAGATAATATTTGGGGATCCTTTGGAGGAGAGAAACCCATATCTAGAATTCGCTCTAAATTTGGGTCCATGACCCTAAAGAGATTAAGCATGCGAATTACCCAAACATCAAAATTTGTGCCATCAAAACTAAGAGTGTCAGCGAATCCTAATCCCTAGTCGACATCTTTACTCTCTAGGCGGTAAAGCCTAATAAATAGAGACGAGGCTCTAATACCAATTGAAAGAACGAGGATGTCGCCTAGAGGGGGGGTGAATAGGCGCTTTAAAATAATTACGGTTTAGGCTTGAACAAATGCGGAATAAACCTAGCGGTTAATTTGTCAAGCACAAAACCTACAACAACTAGGCTCACCTATGTGCACCAACAACTTATGCTAAGCAAGATAAGCAACTATGTGATAGCAAGATATATGACAAAGAACAATATGGCTATCACAAAGTAAAGTGCATAAGTAAAGGGGCTCGGGTAAGCGATAACCGAGGCACGCGGAGACGATGATGTATCCCGAAGTTCACACCCTTGCGGATGCTAATCTCCGTTTGGAGCGGTGTGGAGGCACAATGCTCCCCAAGAAGCCACTAGGGCCACCGTAATCTCCTCACTCCCTCGCACAATGCAAGATGCCGTGATTCCACTAAGGGACCCTTGAGGGCGGTCACCGAACCCGTACAAATGGCGACCCTTGAGGGCGGTAACCGAACCCGTACAAATGGCGACCCTTGGGGGCGGTCACCGAACCCGTACACTTTGGCAACCCTTGGGGGCGGTCACCGGTACCCGTCAAATTGCTTGGCGCGATCTCCACAACCTAATTAGAGACCCCGACGCTTGCCCGGAGCTTTACACCACAATGAATGAGCTCCGAACACCACCAACAGTCTAGGGCACCAAGGCACACAAGAGGAACAAGCTCTAGGGTGCCCAAACACCCAAGAGTAATAAGCTTCTCAAACTTCACTTCCACGTATCACCGTGGAGAACTCAAACCGATGCACCAAATGCAATGGCAAGGGCACACGGAGTGCCCAAGTCCTTCTCTCCCAAATCCCACCAAAGCAACTAATGCTAGGGAGGAAAATAAGAGGAAGAATGAAAGAAGAACACGAAGAACTCCCAGATCTAGATCCAAGGGGTTCCCCTCACTTAGAGGAGAAAGTGATTGGTGGAAACGTGGATCTAGATCTCCTCTCTCTTTTCCCTCAGGAACTAGCAAGAATCCATGGAGGGATTGAGAGTTAGCAAGCTCTAAGAAGGTCAACAATGGGGGAAGAACACGAGCTCAAAGGATAAGGTTGAATGGGGAAGAAGACCCCCTTTTATAGGAGCTCCCGAATCGAACCGTTATGCTCACAGCCCGCACAGAGCGGTACTACCGCTCCAAGGAGCGGTACAACTGCTAGGGCGGTAGTACCCCTTCGAAACACAACAGCGAGGAGGCAAAAAGGCCAGAAGAACCGTCGGAGCGGTAGTACCGCTCGTACTCAAGGTACTACCGCTCGACCTCACGCTACTACCGCAAATGGTAGCGGTACTACTGCTTGCGAGCGGTACTAAAAAAATACTTCTGTGCCTACTTCCGCTGAGCGAAACACGAGATTTTGGTCCGGAGCAGTACTACCGCTAAGGAGCTGCGGTAGTATCGCTCCAGAGCAGTACTCCGTTTTCGATGAACTCAAGAGCCGCGGTAGTACTGCTTTGGAGCGGTAGTAAAAAATTACATCTGCTCTAGTCGCGGTAGTACCGCAGCAGCCTTTACCAAAACAGCCACAACTTTTGCAAACGGACTCCGAATTCAACGAAACCAAGTTTGTTGGAAAGCTAACGACATGGGCTAACACAATCTTGATAGAAATGTCAAGAATAAGCAAATGAGAAAAGTCCCAAAATAAAATGGTGAGAACCCTTCATCGGATAAGACCGGTAAAACCTCCAACACCGAAAACATCATAGAAGACGCATGCGAACTCCGTTTTCGATGAACTCAAGATTGTCATCAAGATGACCATAAGCTCTAAGACTCACAAAGATAAACCAACAAGAACCAAGAAACATGATGCAAGGATGCAATGGTTTGAGCTCTCTACTAACGATACGATCAAGCTACCAACTTGAGAGCCCCCCTTGATAGTACGGCAAACGATCCTATAACTCGGTCTCCCAACTACCACCACGAGACCGGTAAAATAGAAAAACTATCAAGGGAAAACCTTTGCCTTGCACATGGTCCACTCGAACTAGATGAAGAGAATTTTGACTCCCTCAAGTTGGACCACCTTTCTTGATTCCGTTGGCTCGATGAAGACTAGATGATTGCTCCCCCATAGTCCATTATGGGTAAGCCACTCTTAGGCACATCTTCACAAGTCCATTGACACCACAATGGATGGCAAGATTCAAGCACTTGATCTCTTCGTGATGCCCCACTTGAACTTGCACACGGCAATCTTGATGACGATCACCACTTGATGTCACCTTTCCATGGGTTGTATGATATCTTCCTCTTAATTCAAGACCATGGACACATACCTAACCCCACATAGAACTCTCACATAGACCATGGGTTAGTACACAAAGTGCAATGGACAATGCTTACCATACCATGGGATCACTTGATCCCTCTCGGTACATCTTCTACGCTTTGTGAGTTGATCAACTTGATTCACTCTTGACTTAGTCTTGATCAACCTTGAATCTTTCCAACTCTCTTCATTTGGATGATGTCTTGAAGGTAATCATGAATGATCACACAATCTTCTTCTTCAAGACATGCTTGCAATAAGGTCAACACTCACATGACCAATCTTTGGATAATTCCTTAATAGCACCTTGGTCAACTCATAAACTCCTTGAAACCAACACATGGACTTCAAGAAAAGCCTATGTACAAATCCTTCAAATATAACTCAAGACAACCATTAGTCCATAGAGATCGTCATCAATTACCAAAACCAAACATGGGGCCACCGCATGTTCTTTCAATCTACCCCATTTTGGTAATTGATGACAATCACTTTCAAGAGAGTTTTATAAGGAATTATGCTTCACTATGCAATGCAACAACCAATAGTGCATGCATATGACATGCAAATGCTAAGGAACAAAACCAAAGCAAGAGGAGATAACTCTCTAAACTTCTCCACAAAACTCTCTAAAACTTCTCCCCCATTGGCATCGATTGCCAAAATGGGCGAAAATCTAAGAAGGCCAATATTAATTGTGGTCCTCCATAAATTGTGTATTTCTCAACAAGGGAGTGGAATGCAATACACATACCCAACTGCCAATACTTGGAGGAAGACAAACTATATTGATGCCCAAAGATTGCAACAAAAAAATATGCCACAAAGACATAACAAAGAGAGACACAAGCAATCAGAAGATACCAATTGAAGCAAGCAATCAACGGATATCAATTGAACCAACTAGACCAATGATCCTACATGCCACAAGAATAAAGATATTATGAAAAGCGCAAAGGAGTGTTCTAAAGAAACTAGAGAAGCTCCCCATGATTTGTGCACACATAAGAATTTTTGTATTTGAATACAAAGTGCACAAAATAGGATCATAGCTCCCCAAAAATCAATAGAAACTCACATCCAGTGCAAGTGAGCATATAGGAAACAAAGCCTAGCGCTTGCAACAAGCACATGGTTGAGCAACATGTAAAAGAGGCAACTTAAGAATAGGCTCAGCCAAAAAGATGTGTGTGAGTCATGGCGAAGCACTTGAGAAGACTAAAATTAGGATGAGCATTAACCATCAACATAGTCTTGAAAGAATGAGGCACACGGTGCAAGGCCTATCATTCCCACACACAACTGAAAAATGGGTTCACAAGCTTACTAATAAGCAAAAGAGAACCTATGCTTGTGACAACCCATGGTGAAGATAGATGAGGGGAGGCTCATCAAGACGAGGGATACCAATTAAGATGGCAAAAACCTTGTAAAGATAAGCAAGAGGAAAATAATCTTCACCACACAAGAGTGCAACAAGATGCAACGACAGAGGACACGCACTCAAGGCAAAAACTTTCACAGAGCCACCAAAGAAATAACATAAGAAAGACAAGGTGGACGTGAAAGAAAAGATATCAACTAGAGATGTAATTTCTCTCAAGTGTATAAGGTTCTATGTAGACGAAATCATGACGATATATATATCTACAAACAAGGATGTACACCTGAAATAGTTACAACACAAAGGAACAAGATATCCACAAGGAAGTCATAAATATACCAATAAGATATTTGCTTGGAAGCATAACACTTGGCTAGATATGGTCTTATTGTATACAAATGAAGTCCAAACACACATCCATTAAAGGCATCACAACTAGCAACAAGAGATCATCGTTGGGATGCTTTGAGAAAGGAAACAAGTATCACAAGATATGAAATGAATGTCATGCCAAGATGCAACCTACACAAGGTTGAATGCAAGAGGAGAAAGAATGAATAGATACTTACCGAGATATCATTGGAAGGATGTAGTAGATACCAATTGAAGATAGATAGTAGTTCATTGATCATCCTAGCTTGACTCCAATATGCACATGGTGACAACACCTTCCTTGTGAGTGAGCCGAGCATCCAATGCATCTCCAAATGTTCCTAGAAAAACAACACAAACTAAACGGTACCCAAACTCATTGGGACCAAATAGTTAGAAAAACCAATACATAGGACAAACTCCACATAAATATGTGCATATAGATATGAAAATGAATTTCATACACATCTCATCCGATTTGAGACTTGGTGGAGACCCCCCCCCCCCTATATATTGAGTCAAAGAAAGAAAGCATGCCAAATTAAATACATGAAGTAAACATGCATGCTCAAGACTTTCAAAACCCGAAACCTAAAGAGAAAGAAATGCCAAGTGAAAAGGATACCAAATGGAGAAATCATCACTTGGAAGATATCATTAAAGATACATCAAGGAATGAGATATCCATTAATACACACTAAACTAAAGATGTCAAACTCCCAAAGAGAGGATGGTTCCAAACAATCCAAGCTCTCAACAAAGTTTCATGATGGCACAAAGTACCAAAAAGAAATGGCTTGCCTTCCACCAAAACACACTTGATAAGGATCACAAGAAGAGTGTTCTAAAGAAAATAGGATAGCTCCCCCACGAGTTGTGCATTATATAGGATTTGCATTCGAATACAAAATGCACAAGGTGGGATCACTACTTTCACTATATCTAGAAAACACTAGACAAGAACAAGAAATAAACAAGATCCACAAGTGGTAGGCAAGACACCGGGAGTTGACACAAACCTTGGCAAGAGAAAAGCAAAATAAAAACAAAAGCCAAAGTAAAGATGATCAACAAATTCTACCACACATAAGTGACTACCAATTGTCAAAAGACAAGAAGTATTTGGAAATAATTCCCGGTGGTAGATAACAAGGACATCCAACATCATATTCACAACAAACACAAGCAAATTGCAACTTGTAGAGCTAACATGCCACCTAGGAACAAGATAATCTACAATATCAATTCTAGGTGACAATATCTCAATGTACACATTTTCTAGGCTTGTAATATGCACTTAGCATATTACTCCCCCATAATGTGATACCAATAAGAACTTAACAAGAGGCAATAAGAGGAACAAACAAGAGATAATTAATGGACTATTTAGAATTTGAATTTCTCATGAGAGATATACCACATAGCGACTAGATAAACTTGTAATATCAATACTATATGGTATTCCTCATGTACACACATTTATAAGATTGTGAGGTGCACAAAGCACATCGCTCCCCCAAAATGGGATGTTCCATTAATCTCTCACACGAGCCAACTAGGAAATAAACAAGAAGCATAAAGGCTCAACGCACGACACACACGTACATGATGTGCAAACCAACATACACATACTTGATTGCTCAAGATAAGCAAGTTGGAATCACACCATATACAAACACATGCAAGGAACAAAACCAAAACATGCAAGGGGGCAAGTAACTTTCAATGTAAGCATTTTTAAGTACAAGTTACCGCAAGGAGGCACATTGGATATAAGATATAAACTTGATGATTCAATTCACTTGGCTTGAGACAATAAGAGTGATGAAGTCCCCTTAATTCTTCATAATGTAGCCAAGTCTCCAATGCCCTCCAGCAACACCTATTGATCAAGTTTGAGCTTGTTGGTCCCCAACCAAGTTGGGTCCTAAGAGGTTAGTCACAATAGGTTTGGCTACCCAAATGGTTCTTTGCTTGACACCACTTTGAGTACCAACAAACTTGGCAAACACATTGCCAACCTTATCCTTACCAAGAGAATAGATATCATCAATAATAATTGGGGTGGATAAGTTACCACTAGTGCATGAAGAAGCGATGTGACCTTTCTCACGACATAAGTAGCAACGTCTACTCTTCACTTTCTTCTCACTTGATCTCTCAATTTGAGAAGCATTAACTTGAGTCTTCTTGGGAAGAGGCCTTTCTTCAACTTGATGTTGAGCATGAGATTGAACTTGTGCCCTCTTCCCTTGTTGCTTGACACTAATGGCCTTCTTCTTCAATGGGCAAGATCTAACATGATGCCCTTCGACTTTGCACTTGAAGCAAACAATCTTGGCCAAATTCTTGACTTGTTCTTGGCCTTTCTTCTTGTTCAACTTGGACTTCTTATTCTTGTTGGAGTTGAATCCAAGTCCACCTTTGTCATTGGGGGATTTTTGCACACTCAAGATATTGTTGAGTGTGGCCTTCCCTTCATGACACTTTTCCAAGTCTTTCTTCAAAGAAGTGACTTGGGCCTTGAGCTCTTTGATTTCCTTAGCAATCATGGCCTCATGAGCTATCTTTAGCACACTATGGGATACTAGAAGATCATCATGAGATCTTGAGAGCTTTTCATGACTTTCTTCCAATTTACCATAATTGCTAGATAACACCTCAAGTTGAGCCCGTAGCTCAACATTCTCCTTCAAAATGGATGCTTCACAAGTAATAAAATTAGTAGCACAAGCATCATCATTAACAACAAGAGGAGAAGGCAACTTGGCAAGCTCTTTTAAATAAGAAGCTTCAAGTTGAGCATGAGACTCGGTGAGTTTGATGAGCTCACCCTTCATGACCCTTGAGCCATTTTCGAGGTGCTCAAAATCCTCAAGGAGTCTAGCATGAGCAACTTCAAGCTTAGCATTTTTAGTTTCAAAAACATTGGCCACCTCAAGAGCTCTATCAGTAGATTCCTTCACTCTAGACAATTCTAGAGCAGAAGTCTCCTCAAGAGATTCCTTGGTGGTTTGTTCAAGTTCAAGAGCTTGAGAGAGGTCCGTAATCTCGTTAGCGTAATCACGCCCATGACCTTCCATTTTATCAATGGTGACCTCATGCTCCTCAAGACGAGATTCCAACTCATCATTATATTTCTTGCTCTCAATAGCAATGGACATAATTTCCATGAAGTTGGAACGAGCAATTTTATTTTTATGAAGAGCTTTAAAAACCATTTCCCCCTTAATTTTTAAGGAGGCAACATTATCATCCTCTTCATCATTATCCTCATCATCATTAGCATCAACATCATCATCAAGAGACATATTGGGTTACAAAGTAGGAGATACCTTTGACGCCTTAGCCATAAGGCAAAACGCAATAGATGATGATGTAGGATCCCTTGAGGCACCATTAAACACCACATCTTGTTCCATGGAGTGTTAGGTTTCCTTTACATTGTTAGCAAAACAATTTGAGGAAATAGATGCATTTTTATCATGGCAACAAGACATAGCAATCATATAATCATGATATTTAGTCAAGCAATTTCTACATGATATGCAAGGACTATCAACACAAGCATGTGAAACATTTGGTGTGCTCGAAGTGTTAAAGCCCAAAGAGGGAGCATTGCAATAATATGGTGATGAAGGACCATCCAAAATAAGCATACTATCATCATTGCAATGACTAACACTACTCACCATATCATTACCTTGTGGCAAACCACATGTAGGTGAGATAGAAGAGATTGAGAAGACTATACGACCGGAGGTGGAGGGAGAACAATCATCCCCACAAATCTTGGACACACCATATTTATCTTGAAGCTTTGTCCACAACTCATGAGCATCCCGGAACGGCATGAGTTGAAATATAACTACATTGCTTAAAGCATCGAAAAGCACATTAGAAGCTTGAGCATTGAGATAAGAGTTTTTCTCATCCTCTAAAGATAATATTTGGGGATCCTTTGGAGGAGAGAAACCCATATCTACAATTCGCTCTAAATTTGGGTCCATGACCCTAAAGAGATTAAGCATGCGAATTACCCAAACATCAAAATTTGTGCCATCAAAACTAAGAGTGTCAGCGAATCCTAATCCCTAGTCGCCATCTTTACTCTCTAGGCGGTAAAGCCTAATAAATAGAGACGAGGCTCTGATACCAATTGAAAGAACGAGGATGTCGCCTAGAGGGGGGGGGGTGAATAGGCGCTTTAAAATAATTACGGTTTAGGCTTGAACAAATGTGGAATAAACCTAGCGGTTAATTTGTCAAGCACAAAACCTACAACAACTAGGCTCACCTATGTGCACCAACAACTTATGCTAAGCAAGATAAGCAACTATGTGATAGCAAGATATATGACAAAGAACAATATGGCTATCACAAAGTAAAGTGCATAAGTAAAGGGGCTCGGGTAAGCGATAAGGCACGCGGAGACGATGATGTATCCCGAAGTTCACACCCTTGCGGACACTAATCTCCGTTTGGAGCGGTGTGGAGGCACAATGCTCCCCAAGAAGCCACTAGGGCCACCGTAATCTCCTCACGCCCTCGCACAATGCAAGATGCCGTGATTCCACTAAGGGACCCTTGAGGGCGGTCACCGAACCCGTACAAATGGCGACCCTTGGGGGCGGTCACCGAACCCGTACACTTTGGCAACCCTTGGGGGCGGTCACCGGTACCCGTCAAATTGCTTGGCGCGATCTCCACAACCTAATTAGAGACCCCGACGCTTGCCCGGAGCTTTACACCACAATGATTAAGCTCCGAACACCACCAACCGTCTAGGGCACCAAGGCACACAAGAGGAACAAGCTCTAGGGTGCCCAAACACCCAAGAGTAATAAGCTTCTCAAACTTCACTTCCATGTATCACCGTGGAGAACTCAAACCGATGCACCAAATGCAATGGCAAGGGCACACGGAGTGCCCAAGTCCTTCTCTCCCAAATCCCACCAAAGCAACTAATGCTAGGGAGGAAAATGAGAGGAAGAACTAAAGAAGAACACGAAGAACTCCCAGATCTAGATCCAAGGGGTTCCCCTCACTTAGAGGAGAAAGTGATTGGTGGAAACATGGATCTAGATCTCCTCTCTCTTTTCCCTCAAGAACTAGCAAGAATCCATGGAGGGATTGAGAGTTAGCAAGCTCTAAGAAGGTCAACAATGGGGGAAGAACAGGAGCTCAAAGGATAAGGTTGAATGGGGAAGAAGACCCCCTTTTATAGGAGCTCCCGAATCCAACCGTTATGCTCACAGCCCGCACAGAGCGGTACTACCGCTCCAAGGAGCGGTACTACCGCTAGGGAGGTAGTACCCCTTCGAAACACAACAGCGAGGAGGCAAAAAAGGCCAGAAGAACCGTCGGAGCGGTAGTACCGCTCGTACTCACGGTACTACCGCTCGACCTCACGGTACTACCGCAAATGGTAGCGGTACTACTTCTTGCGAGCGGTACTAAAAAAATACTTCTGTGCCTACTTGCGCTGAGCGAAACACGAGATTTTGGTCCGGAGCAGTACTACCGCTAAGGAGCTGCGGTAGTACTGCTCTGGAGCGATACTACCGCTCAGGAGCCGCGGTAGTACTGCTTTGGAGCGGTAGTAAAAAATTACATCTGCTCTAGTCGCGGTAGTACCGCAGCAGCCTTTACCAAAACAGCCACAACTTTTGCAAACGGACTCCAAATTCAACGAAACCAAGTTTGTTGGAAAGCTAACGACATGGGATAACACAATCTTGATAGAAATGTCAAGAATAAGCAAATGAGAAAAGTCCCAAAATAAAATGGTGAGAACCCTTCATCGGATAAGACCGGTAAAACCTCCAACACCGAAAACATCATAGAAGACGCATGCGAACTCCGTTTTCGATGAACTCAAGATTGTCATCAAGATGACCATAAACTCTAAGACTCACAAAGATAACCCAACAAGAACCAAGAAACATGATGCAAGGATGCAATGGTTTGAGCTCTCTACTAACGATACGATCAAGCTACCAACTTGAGAGCCCCCCTTGATAGTACGGCAAACGATCCTATAACTCGGTCTCCCAACTACCACCACGAGACCGGTAAAATAGAAAACCTATCAAGGGAAAACCTTTGCCTTGCACATGGTCCACTTGAGCTAGATGAAGACGATTTTGACTTCCTCAAGTTGGACCACCTTTCTTGATTCCGTTGGCTCGATGAAGACTAGATGATTGCTCCCCCATAGTCCACTATGGGTAAGCCACTCTTAGGCACATCTTCACAAGTCCATTGACACCACAATGGATGGCAAGATTCAAGCACTTGATCTCTTCGTGATGCCCCACTTGAACTTGCACACGGCAATCTTGATGACGATCACCACTTGATGTCATCCTTTCCATGGGTTGTATGATATCTTCCTCTTGATGCAAGACCATGGACACGTACCTAACCCCACATAGAACTCTCACATAGACCATGGGTTAGTACACAAAGTGCAATGGACAATGCTTGCCATACCATGGGATCACTTGATCCCTCTCGGTACATCTTCTACGCTTTGTGAGTTGATCAACTTGATTCACTCTTGACTTAGTCTTGATCAACCTTGAATCTTTCCAACTCTCTTCATTTGGATGATGTCTTGAAGGTAATCATGAATGATCACACAATCTTCTTCTTCAAGACATGCTTGCAATAAGGTCAACACTCACATGACCAATCTTTGGATAATTCCTTAATAGCACCTTGGTCAACTCATAAACTCCTTGAAACCAACACATGGACTTCAAGAAAAGCCTATGTACAAATCCTTCAAATATAACTCAAGACAACCATTAGTCCATAGAGATCGTCATCAATTACCAAAACCAAACATGGGGCCACCGCATGTTCTTTAAATCTCCCCCATTTTGGTAATTGATGACAATCACTTTCAAGAGAGTTTTATAAGGAATTATGCTTCACTATGCAATGCAACAACCAATAGTGCATGCATATGAGATGCAAATGCTAAGGAACAAAACCAAAGCAAGAGGAGATAACTCTCTAAACTTCTCCACAAAACTCTCTAAAACTTCTACCCCATTGGCATTGATTGCCAAAATGGGCGAAAATCTAAGAAGGCCAATATAAATTGTGGTCCTCCATAAATTGTGTATTTCTCAACAAGAGAGTGGAATGCAATACACATACCCAACTGCCAATACTTGGAGGAAGACAAACTATATTGATGCCCAAAGATTGCAACAAAAAAATATGCCACAAAGACATAACAAAGAGAGACACAAGCAATCAGAAGATACCAATTGAAGCAAGCAATCAACGGATATCAATTGAACCAACTAGACCAATGATCCTACATGCCACAAGAATAAAGATATTATGAAAAGCGCAAAGGAGTGTTCTAAAGAAACTAGAGAAGCTCCCCATGATTTGTGCACACATAAGAATTTTTGTATTTGAATACAAAGTGCACAAAATAGGATCATAGCTCCCCAAAAATCAACAGAAACTCACATCCAGTGCAAGTGAGCATATAGGAAACAAAGCCTAGCGCTTGCAACAAGCACATGGTTGAGCAACATGTAAAAAAGGCAACTTAAGAATAGGCTCAGCCAAAAAGATGTGTGTGAGTCATGGCGAAGCACTTGAGAAGACTAAAATTAGGATGAGCATTAAGCATCACATAGTCTTGAAAGAATGAGGCACACGGTGCAAGGCCTATCATTCCCACACACAACTGGCAAATGGGTTCACAAGCTTACTAATAAGCAAAAGAGAACCTATGCTTGTGACAACCCATGGTGAAGATAGATGAGGGGAGGCTCATCAAGACGAGGGATACCAATTAAGATGGCAAAAACCTCGTAAAGATAAGCAAGAGGAAAATAATCTTCACCACACAAGAGTGCAACAAGATGCAACGATAGAGGACACGCACTCAAGGCAAAAACTTTCACAGAGCCACCAAAGAAATAACATAAGAAAGACAAGGTGGACGTGAAAGAAAAGATATCAACTAGAGATGTAATTTCTCTCAAGTGTATAAGGTTCTATGTAGACGAAATCATGACGATATATATATCTACAAACAAGGATGTACACCTGAAATAGTTACAACACGAAGGAACAAGATATCCACAAGGAAGTCATAAATATACCAATAAGATATTTGCTTGAAAGCATAACACTTGGCTAGATATGGTCTTATTGTATATAAATGAAGTCCAAACACACATCCATTAAAGGCATCACAACTAGCAACAAGAGATCATCGTTGGGATGCTTTGAGAAAGGAAACAAGTATCACAAGATATGAAATGAATGTCATGCCAAGATGCAACCTACACAAGGTTGAATGCAAGAGGAGAAAGAATGAATAGATACTTGTTACCGAGATATCATTGGAAGGATGTAGTAGATACCAATTGAAGATAGATAGTAGTTCATTGATCATCCTAGCTTGACTCCAATATGCACATGGTGACAACACCTTCCTTGTGAGTGAGCTGAGCATCCAATGCATCTCCAAATGTTCCTAGAAGAACAACACAAACTAAACGGTACCCAAACTCATTGGGACCAAATAGTTAGAAAAACCAATACATAGGACAAACTCCACATAAATATGTGCATATAGATATGAAAATGAATTTCATACACATCTCATCCGATTTGAGACTTGGTGGAGACCCCCCCTATATATTGAGTCAAAGAAAGAAAGCATGCCAAATAAAATACATGAAGTAAACATGCATGCTCAAGACATTCAAAACCCGAAACCTAAAGAGAAAGAAATGCCAAGTGAAAAGGATACCAAATGGAGAAATCATCACTTGGAAGATATCATTAAAGATACATCAAGGAATGAGATATCCATTAATACACACTAAACTAAAGATGTCAAACTCCCAAAGAGAGGATGGTTCCAAACAAACCAAGCTCTCAACAAAGTTTCATGATGGCACAAAGTACCAAAAAGAAATGGCTTGCCTTCCACCAAAACACACTTGATAAGGATCACAAGAAGAGTGTTCTAAAGAAAATAGGATAGCTCCCCCACGAGTTGTGCATTATATAGGATTTGCATTTGAATACAAAATGCACAAGGTGGGATCACTACTTTCACTATATCTAGAAAACACTAGACAAGAACAAGAAATAAACAAGATCCACAAGTGGTAGGGAAGACACCGGGAGTTGACACAAACCTTGGCAAGAGAAAAGCAAAATAAAAACAAAAGCCAAAGTAAAGATGATCAACAAATTCTACCACACATAAGTGACTACCAATTGTCAAAAGACAAGAAGTATTTGGAAATAATTCCCGGTGGTAGATAACAAGGACATCCAACATCATATTCACAACAAACACAAGCAAATTGCAACTTGTAGAGCTAACATGCCACCTAGGAACAAGATAATCTACAATATCAATTCTAGGTGACAATATCTCAATGTACACATTTTCTAGGCTTGTAATATGCACTTAGCATATTACTCCCCCATAATGTGATACCAATAAGAACTTAACAAGAGGCAATAAGAGGAACAAACAAGAGATAATTAATGGACTATTTAGAATTTGAATTTCTCATGAGAGATATACCACCTAGCGACTAGATAAACTTGTAATATCAATACTATATGGTATTCCTCATGTACACACATTTATAAGATTGTGAGGTGCACAAAGCACATCGCTCCCCCAGAATGGGATGTTCCATTAATCTCTCACACGAGCCAACTACGAAATAAACAAGAAGCATAAAGGCTCAACGCACGACACACACGTACATGATGTGCAAACCAACATACACATACTTGATTGCTCAAGATAAGCAAGTTGGAATCACACCATATACAAACACATGCAAGGAACAAAACCAAAAAATGCAAGGGGGCAAGTAACTTCCAATGTAAGCAATTTTAAGTACAAGTTACCGCAAGGAGGCACATTGGATATAAGATATAAACTTGATGATTCAATTCACTTGGCTTGAGACAATAAGAGTGATGAAGTCCCCTTAATTCTTCATAATGTAGCCAAGTCTCCAATGCCCTCCAACAACACCTATTTATCAAGTTTGAGCTTGTTGGTCCCCAACCAAGTTGGGTCCTAAGAGGTTAGTCACAATAGGTTTGGCTACCCAAATGGTTCTTTGCTTGACACCACTTTGAGTACCAACAAACTTGGCAAACACATTGCCAACCTTATCCTTACCAACAGAATAGATATCATCAATAATAATTGGGTTGGATAAGTTACCACTAGTGCATGAAGAAGCGATGTGACCTTTCTCACGACATAAGTAGCAACGTCTACTCTTCACTTTCTTCTCACTTGATTTCTCAATTTGAGAAGCATTAACTTGAGTCTTCTTGGGAAGAGGCCTTTCTTCAACTTGATGTTGAGCATGAGATTGAACTTGTGCCCTCTTCCCTTGTTGCTTGACACTAATGGCCTTCTTCTTCAATGGCCAAGATCTAACATGATGCCCTTCGACTTTGCACTTGAAGCAAACAATCTTGGCCAAATTCTTGACTTGTTCTTGGCCTTTCTTCTTGTTCAACTTGGACTTCTTATTCTTGTTGGAGTTGAATCCAAGTCCACCTTTGTCATTGGGGGATTTTTGCACACTCAAGATATTGTTGAGTGTGGCCTTCCCTTCATGACACTTTTCCAAGTCTTTCTTCAAAGAAGTGACTTGGGCCTTGAGCTCTTTGATTTCCTTAGCAATCATGGCCTCATGAGCTATCTTTAGCACACTATGGGATACTAGAAGATCATCATGAGATCTTGAGAGCTTTTCATGACTTTCTTCCAATTTACCATAATTGCTAGATAACACCTCAAGTTGAGCCCGTAGCTCAACATTCTCCTTCAAAATGGATGCTTCACAAGTAATAAAATTAGTAGCACAAGCATCATCATTAACAACAAGAGGAGAAGGCAACTTGGCAAGCTCTTTTAAATAAGAAGCTTCAAGTTGAGCATGAGACTCGGTGAGTTTGATGAGCTCACCTTCATGACCCTTGAGCCATTTTCGAGGTGCTCAAAATCCTCAAGGAGTCTAGCATGAGCAACTTCAAGCTTAGCATTTTTAGTTTCAAAAACATTGGCCACCTCAAGAGCTCTATCAGTAGATTCCTTCACTCTAGACAATTCTAGAGCAGAAGTCTCCTCAAGAGATTCCTTGGTGGTTTGTTCAAGTTCAAGAGCTTGAGAGAGGTCCGTAATCTCGTTAGCGTAATCACGCCCATGACCTTCCATTTTATCAATGGTGACCTCATGCTCCTCAAGACGAGATTCCAACTCATCATTATATTTCTTGCTCTCAATAGCAATGGACATAATTTCCATGAAGTTGGAACGAGCAATTTTATTTTTATGAAGAGCTTTAAAAACCATTTCCCCCTTAATTTTTAAGGAGGCAACATTATCATCCTCTTCATCATTATCCTCATCATCATTAGCATCAACATCATCATCAAGAGACATATTGGGTTACAAAGTAGGAGATACCTTTGACGCCTTAGCCATAAGGCAAAACGCAATAGATGATGATGTAGGATCCCTTGAGGCACCATTAAACACCACATCTTGTTCCATGGAGTGTTAGGTTTCCTTTACATTGTTAGCAAAACAATTTGAGGAAATAGATGCATTTTTATCATGGCAACAAGACATAGCAATCATATAATCATGATATTTAGTCAAGCAATTTCTACATGATATGCAAGGACTATCAACACAAGCATGTGAAACATTTGGTGTGCTCGAAGTGTTAAAGCCCAAAGAGGGAGCATTGCAATAATATGGTGATGAAGGACCATCCAAAATAAGCATACTATCATCATTGCAATGACTAACACTACTCACCATATCATTACCTTGTGGCAAACCACATGTAGGTGAGATAGAAGAGATTGAGAAGACTATACGACCGGAGGTGGAGGGAGAACAATCATCCCCACAAATCTTGGACACACCATATTTATCTTGAAGCTTTGTCCACAACTCATGAGCATCCCGGAACGACATGAGTTGAAATATAACTACATTGCTTAAAGCATCGAAAAGCACATTAGAAGCTTGAGCATTGAGATAAGAGTTTTTCTCATCCTCTAAAGATAATATTTGGGGATCCTTTGAAGGAGAGAAACCCATATCTACAATTCGCTCTAAATTTGGGTCCATGACCCTAAAGAGATTAAGCATGCGAATTACCCAAACATCAAAATTTGTGCCATCAAAACTAAGAGTGTCAGCGAATCCTAATCCCTAGTCGACATCTTTACTCTCTAGGCGGTAAAGCCTAATAAAGAGAGACGAGGCTCTGATACCAATTGAAAGAACGAGGATGTCGCCTAGAGGGGGGTGAATAGGCGCTTTAAAATAATTATGGTTTAGGCTTGAACAAGTGCGGAATAAACCTAGCGGTTAATTTGTCAAGCACAAAACCTACAACAACTAGGCTCACCTATGTGCACCAACAACTTATGCTAAGCAAGATAAGCAACTATGTGATAGCAAGATATATGACAAAGAACAATATGGCTCTCACAAAGTTAAGTGCATAAGTAAAGGGGCTCGGGTAAGAAATAACCGAGGCACGCGGAGACGACGATGTATCCCGAAGTTCACACCCTTGCGGATGCTAATCTCTGTTTGCAGCGATGTGGAGGAACAATGCTCCCCAAGAAGCCACTAGGGCCACCGTAATCTCCTCACGCCCTTGCACAATGCAAGATGTCGTGATTCCACAAAGGGACCCTTGAGGGCGGTCACCGAACCTGTACAAATGGCGACCCTTGAGGGCGGTCACCGAACCCGTACAAATGGCGACCCTTGGGGGCGGTCACCGAACCCGTACAATTTGGCAACCCTTGGGGGCGGTCACCGGTACCCGTCAAATTGCTCGGGGCGATCTCCACAACCTAATTGGAGACCCCGACGCTTGCCCGGAGCTTTACACCACAATGATTGAGCTCCGAACACCACCAACCGTCTAGGGCACCAAGGCACCCAAGAGGAACAAGCTCTAGGGTGCCCAAACACCCAAGAGTAATAAGCTTCTCAAACTTCACTTCCACGTATCACCGTGGAGAACTCAAACCGATGCACCAAATGCAATGGCAAGGGCACACGGAGTGCCCAAGTCCTTCTCTCCCAAATCCCACCAAAGCAACTAATGCTAGGGAGGAAAATAAGAGGAAGAATGAAAGAAGAACACGAAGAACTCCCAGATCTAGATCCAAGGGGTTCCCCTCACTTAGAGGAGAAAGTGATTGGTGGAAACGTGGATCTAGATCTCCTCTCTCGTTTCCCTCAAGAACTAGCAAGAATCCATGGAGGGATTGAGAGTTAGCAAGCTCTAAGAAGGTCAACAATGGGGGAAGAACACGAGCTCAAAGGATAAGGTTGAATGGGGAAGAAGACCCCCTTTTATAGGAGCTCCCGAATCCAACCGTTATGCTCACAGCCCGCACAGAGCGGTACTACCGCTCCAAGGAGCGGTACAACTGCTAGGGCGGTAGTACCCCTTCGAAACACAACAGCGAGGAGGCAAAAAGGCCAGAAGAACCGTCGGAGCGGTAGTACCGCTCGTACTCACGGTACTACCGCTCGACCTCATGGTACTACCGCAAATGGTAGCGGTACTACTGCTTGCGAGCGGTACTAAAAAAATACTTCTGTGCCTACTTCCGCTGAGCAAAACACGAGATTTTGGTCCTGAGCGGTACTACCGCTAAGGAGCAGCGGTAGTACTGTTCTGGAGCGGTACTACCGCTCAGGAGCCGCGGTAGTACTGCTCTGGAGCGGTAGTAAAAAATTACATCTGCTCTAGTCGCGGTAGTACCGCAGCAGCCTTTACCAAAACAGCCACAACTTTTGCAAACGGACTCCGAATTCAACGAAACCAAGTTTGTTGGAAAGCTAACGACATGGGCTAACACAATCTTGATAGAAATTTCAAGAATAAGCAAATGAGAAAAGTCCCAAAATAAAATGGTGAGAACCCTTCATCGGATAAGACCGGTAAAACCTCCAACACCGAAAACATCATAGAAGACGCATGCGAACTCCGTTTTCGATGAACTCAAGATTGTCATCAAGATGACCATAAGCTCTAAGACTCACAAAGATAACCCAACAAGAACCAAGAAACATGATGCAAGGATGCAATGGTTTGAGCTCTCTAGTAACGATACGATCAAGCTACCAACTTGAGAGCCCCCCTTGATAGTACGGCAAACGATCCTATAACTCGGTCTCCCAACTACCACCACGAGACCGGTAAAATAGAAAACCTATCAAGGGAAAACCTTTGCCTTGCACATGGTCCACTTGAGCTAGATGAAGACGATCTTGACTCCCTCAAGTTGGACCACCTTTCTTGATTCTGTTGGCTCGATGAAGACTAGATGATTGCTCCCCCATAGTCCACTATGGGTAAGACACTCTTAGGCACATCTTCACAAGTCCATTGACACCACAATGGATGGCAAGATTCAAGCACTTGATCTCTTCGTGATGCTCCACTTGAACTTGCACACGGCAATCTTGATGACGATCACCACTTGATGTCATCCTTTCCATGGGTTGTATGATATCTTCCTCTTGATGCAAGCCCATGGACACGTACCTAACCCCACATAGAACTCTCACATAGACCATGGGTTAGTACACAAAGTGCAATGGACAATGCTTACCATACCATGGGATCACTTGATCCCTCTCGGTACATCTTCTACGCTTTGTGAGTTGATCAACTTCATTCACTCTTGACTTAGTCTTGATCAACCTTGAATCTTTCCAACTCTCTTCATTTGGATGATGTCTTGAAGGTAATCATGAATGATCACACAATCTTCTTCTTCAAGACATGCTTGCAATAAGGTCAACACTCACATGACCAATCTTTGAATAATTCCTTAATAGCACCTTGGTCAACTCATAAACTCCTTGAAACCAACACATGGACTTCAAGAAAAGCCTATGTACAAATCCTTCAAATATAACTCAAGACAACCATTAGTCCACAGAGATCGTCATCAATTACCAAATCCAAACATGGGGCCACCGCATGTTCTTTCAAGTAGGTTCTGTCTACCATCTTCCGCACTTTCTTTGAAGAATGAAAATAAGCTGTCAATGGAAATAAGTTGTCAACTATTTTGAAATAAACAATATAAATTACTTAATAACTATGTTAAGCTCATATGGGGGAAGAATTGGAGGTGTATCCACAAGGACGAAAATCGAAGGTCTCTCTTGCGCGATTGTAGGATCATTAAGATCCATGGTGACAAGCATACCCTCATCAAAACCATACATCTTGCAAAGTGCTTCCCAGTTTTTGCAACCAAAATGGGTTACATTCTGAGCATTGTACAGCTTTACTTGAAAATCCACACCATGATGGGTACTTAGGATAATTTTTTTGGTTTCCATACTTTCATGGTCTTCAAAACCCATCCTCTCCAAGACATAGCGTCTTGCAAAGCATGGGATAAGCTAGTCGAATTGGAAAAGATGAAAAATACATGTTAAAATAGTTGAAGTCGTGCTTAATTACGAAAAAAACTATTGTCGTTGTTGCGTACCGTATGAACATCGAAGGTCTCCTCGAGCTTAATGCTGAAGCGCCGATCTTCGTCCAGCACAATGAACCTGTCGCACATACCTCGGTCGTCGTGGCACCAGTCGCACTCCCCCGGGCGGTTTTCATCGTCCGAGTACGACATTTCCGGCCTAATTTCATAATTCAAATATTAAATATATGTACTAAAAACCTAAATTAGATCATTATTATTAATCACGGGTTGACTATCGGTGATAGTATGTAGCTCCTCCTTTCATTCCCGAGTGCATTATTACAACAAATTGTCTAGCACACAGGAATGAAGGAGAAGCTACCCCCACGACTGCGTGGATGATGGAGGTGGGGCTCCTAGATTTCTGCATGGAGTGCTCTTCAATTTTAGCATTCAAAGTAGGAGTACTTCTCTAATATGAGCATTCAATAAGCAAAACCAAATCGTAAAATAAAGTAGTATTCAAATTAACATGCATTCAATTATAACCAAAAGTACATCATCTCTTGTGTCCGTACATCGTCGAATACTCCTCGAATACTATCATACATATAGCATCGCTAATTAATACAGCTAGAACCGTAGCGGCCGACGGGTATCGTCGCGGGCGGTAGACACCCAAAGATAAGGAACGATCACAGGATCATAGCTCCAGTGAGATCCCTGAAGAACCAGCCAGGTATTGTCGAACCTGCCCTCCAACGCAACCATGTAGCGACGGACGTGCTCGTCCTCCTCGTTGACACGGTGACGTACCACCTCCGTGGTGTCCGGAAGCCTCGGCACCGTCACTGGCCCACGCAACCGCCACCAAACAAGGATCGGATCAACAACGGGCTGCCTCCTCACCAACCTACGTCCCCCAGAAGGTAGCACCTCCCAATACCAGCCCGGCGGAGCCCAGTCCCGAACATGGCCCTGATCAAGCAGGCCTCCACCGCCGAGTCGACGACGACGAGGATGCGGGATAGGCATCGCCGACGTCGATGCGGGAACTACGTACTTCTATATATAGTTAAATAAAGTAGTTTTTTATTAATTAAATCAACTATCTAGTTCAACTACTAAGCACTTCCTATAAATAAATAAAGTAGCACTTACTATAAATAAATAAAGTAGCACTTACTATAAATAAATAAAGTAGCACTTACTACAAACTACTTCTATATATAGTTAAATAAAGTAGTTTTATTAATTAAATCAGCTATCTAGTTCAACTACTAAGCACTTAATTACTATAAATAAATAAAGTAGTACTTACTAAAAATAAACTAGTATTTTTCTAACTAACTAATATTTTTCTAACTAATTATATTACCAAAAAAATCTAAATAAAATAGTAATTATATTTTTCTAACTAGCTAGTTCAATTATAGTACTTACTAACACAATCTAAATATCACCAAAAAAATCTATTAACAATAATATCACCAAACATACTATGAACAAATTAATAGAAAAAAAATCTATTAACAGAAAAAAAATCTATTAACAGAAAAAAAAGCTAACACAATATGAACAAATTAATTACACCAAAAAAATCTAAATAAAATAGTAATTATATTTTTCTAACTAGCTAGTTCAATTATAGTACTAACTAACACAATCTAAATATCACCAAACATACTATGAACAAATTAATAGAAAAAAAAATCTATTAACAGAAAAAAAAATCTAACACAATATGAACAAATTAATTACACCAAAAAAATCTAACACAATATGAACAAATTAATTACACAATCTAAATTAACATACTATGAACTACAGATCTAAATTACTACACATCTAATCTAACAAAAAAATCTATAAACTACAAAAAATCTAAAAAAAATCTAACGAAAATCATAAAAAGTTGCTCGCGTCTAGGTCGACGTCGACGGCGATGGCGAGGTGCGGCGCGGGGCGGCGACGGAGTCGGGGCGGCAGGACGGGGCGGGGCGGTGACG
>LT934114.1:748634876-748645610 GCA_900231445.1 Triticum turgidum subsp. durum
GGCGTCGGGGCAGGGCGGGCGGCGACAGCGTCGGCGTCGGGGCGGGGCGGCGACGGCGAGGTGGCGGCAGGCGACGGCGCGCGGCGTCGGTAGATCGAGGAGGGGGCCGGAGAGATCGAAGTGGGGTTCCGGTTCTGAAATATTCCTTATATAGCAAACTCTTTGGTCCCGGTTGGTGGCTCCAACCGGGACCAATGCACCCTTTAGTCCTGGTTGGTAGCACCAACCGGGACCAAAGGCCGCTTTTCAGCAGCCCAAAGGGCGGGAAGCAGAGGCCTTTGGTCCCGATTGGTGCCACCAACCGGGACTAAAGGGTGGGCATTGGTCCCGGTTGGTGTCTCCAACCGGGACCAATGGTCGTGTGCTGGCACGGTGCGGCACGAAAGTTTAGTCCCACCTCGCTAGCTGAGAGGGGCGCGCAGTGGTTTATAAGCACCACTGCCGCACCCCTCTCGAGCTCCTCTCCACCTCAGGCTTACGGGCCTACTTACTACTACTTTGCCTGATGGGCCTATTGGGCCACCTGCGGGCCTGAATCCTGGCCCAAGGTGGGTTTCTAGTCGTATTCAGGCCGTGGAGGCCCAGTAGGAGGCACTTTTTTTCTTTACTTATTATTGCTATTTCTATTTTTCCCTAGATTTTTTGTTTTGTTTTTTAATTCTTTTTGCTTTTAGTTTTAAAAAAAATATAAACTTTCTGTTAGTGCCATTAGTTTTCAAATTTGAATACACCTTTTTTGTTTTGTTTTTGCTTTATTTATTTTATTTTGTTTCTACTTACAACAAAATACTTATTGTTGCTATTTTTTTTCTAGTTTTTTTGTTTTGTTTTCTGCATTATTTATTTTCTTTAGTTTTTTTGCTTTATTTTTTAATTCTTTTTGCTTTTAGTTTTAGAAAAAATAAAAACTTTCTGTTAGTGCCATTAGTTTTCAAATTTGAATACACCTTTTTTATTTTGTTTTTGCTTTATTTATTTTATTTTGTTTCTACTTACAACAAAATACTTATTTTTGCTATTTTATTTTTTTCCCAGATTTTTTGTTTTGTTTTCTGCATTATTTATTTTCTTTTGTTTTTTTGCTTTATTTTTTAAAGAGGGGCATTGGTCCCGGTTGTTGCCTCCAACTGGTACCAATGGACCCGTCTAATTACTTATTTATTTTCTGCAGCTGTTTTTTAGTTGATTCTTTCTGCAGCTTTTTTTTAGTCCCACCTCGCCAAGCGAGAGGCACTCGCAGCTGTTTATAAGCCCAGAGTGCAGAGACGATGAAGAAGAGTCTCAATGCTCACCTGCATGTTGGTTTGCTTCAAGCCTTGAGGAATAGGGTAGACTGCACGGAGCTATGTGCAGTGCAGTTTACACTATTCCGAAAGGTTTGAAGAGAATTAACTAGCATTGCGCCTCTTTTTTATTTTTAATGACTTATTACAACTCAGAAATAAATAGAAAAAAATAAATATAGCAGAAAAGAAAAAAACTATATAAAAACTACTCAGAAATAAATAGAAGAAAAAATACTTGTGATTAACTTTACTAAAATCTTTTTTATTTTTAATGACTTATTACAACTCAGAAATAAATAGAAAACAATAAATATAGCAGAAAAAAACTATATAAAAAACTACTCAGAAATGAGCATAGATGCGCTTATAGAGAAAATTTAACCTAAATTCATAATAAATTTCTACTAACTTCAGAGAAATTCAATATGAATTTAGGTCAAATTTCCTGTATAAGGGCATCAATTTTCATTTTGAGAGGAGCTCAACAAGGCAGAGAGGGAGGGGCTTATAAACCGGTGTGAGCCCCCTTCGATTGGCGAGGTGGGACTAAACTCTGGCCGCAACGAGGACCAACACTTTAGTCCCGGTTGGTGGTATGAACCGGGACTAATGGGCGTCCTTCGGTCCCGGTTCATGCCCCCAACCGGGACCAATGGTGGTGGGCCAGGAGCCAGGCCCATTGGTCCCGGTTTGTCCCACCAACCGGGACCAAAAGGTCCAGATGAACTGGGACCAATGGCCTACGTGGCCTGGCCGGCCCCCGGGGCTCACGAACCGGGTCCAATGCACCCATTGGACCCGGTTCTGGATTGAACCGGGACTAATGGGCTGACCCGGCCTGGACCATTGCCCCCTTTTCTACTAGTGCTAGCAAGTGTTCGGCCGGCCTCCCAACCGGTTTTGGGAACCTTACTAAAGATTCTCGCCTTTTTTTTCTTTTACTACATGTGTTCTCAGCAAGTTTTTACGTGGTTTTTGTTTGTAACTAAAATTTTCTAATTTTGTTTAAAATGTCTGATTACTCCTCAAATTCATAAATTTTTTCCTTATTCATACACTATATTCATATTCTAAAACATTTTTTTCAAATCCACAATCTGTTTCAAAATTACATAATTTTAATATTCGTGAATATTTTTCAAATTGACTAAAAACATTTAACATTAATTATAAAATTCTACTCCCTTGGATTCAAATTAATTTGTGTTCCTTAAGGATAACTTTCAAAGTTTTTCCCACATTGACATTAGAATGTTTGGTTGTGCTGAAAAATTTGTAGTTCACGTGTTGTTTTATTTTTGGAGACAAAAAGTAAACAAATGTGCATGGATCGCAATGCAGAAAATGAGTGGTTAGACAAGTGGGTACATCCACTATTGCGCCATGATGATTGGTTGCGGCAGCTTATTTGTGATGTAGATGAGGCTATGCGAGTTCATGTAATGATGCTTTTCTGAAGACTATGGCACCACCTACTGATGTTTCAGTTAGATTTTTATCAAGTTATGTTGATTCACTAGCTTCACTCAAGATGGATCCTAATGCAGATTTTATGAAAGGAAAGATGGTGGCCAACCCTTGTTACCCATTGGTGCACCACATATGCAATAATAATGCACTAATGCCTAAAACATCATGGATCCCTCCGGTCCTTGGGCATGTTAAGCTTAACACAGATGGTTCGGTCCTCAATGGAATTGCCGGTACGGGTATGCTTCTTCGTGATCGCCTTGGCGTTATTATTTTCAGCTTATGCAGATTTTTGGGAGAAAGTGCGGATGTTTTGAAAACGTAAATTCTTGCGCTGCAGGAAGTTATTTCATTGGCTTTCATTGGAGTAATTTACTCATTGATATTGAATCAGACTGTTTGGGAGCGGTGGCTATGATGAAGAGTAGTGAAACAAATCTATCAAAGTATTTTTTTTTATTATCAGAGAGATCAAGCAAAGTATGGAGGAACGTCACTTTTCTATTACTCATATATTCCCTTCGTCACAAAATTCTTGTCTTAGAATCGTCTAGATATGGATGTATCGATACATCTGTATCTAGACAAATCTAAGACAAGAATTTTTGGACGGAGGGAGTACGTCTTAGTGGCAATAGTGCTAGTCATTCCATAGCAAACTTTGGTAGGGCCAATGGTCGAACTATGGTTTGGCTAGGGTCCGGCCCAGAGGAAGTCCTTAATGTTGCTCTACGAGATTGTACTCCCTAATTTTTGAGTAACCCTAAAAAAAATTGAGTAATAAAGAGTTATTTCACACAAAAAAAAGGATAAGGGGGTACATGGAAGCTGAGCTCCCCCAACAACTTCGTGGGGGCTGAACGACATGCAGCAGACGTACATCTAACAGCTACTAGTGTAGCCGTTGGTCGCTGTCATGCGGTTCCGGCAATCGGTGTTCTTATCATAAATTATAAATAGGAACTCCCTCGAAATTATCGTTACATCATGACTATTAGTGTTGATGCCGGCCCGGCACTTGTTATAGTTTTGTCCCCTACCAATCTCTTCGAGCTTCACAAAGTAGAAGAATGGCGTACCACCTGTCAAGCGTGTTTAGAGGTCTTAGAGCCCTATTTCAAGGTAGCAGCACGGCGGGTCAGCTTGCTTCCGCGCCAGAGGAGAGCACGGCGGGTCAGCTTGCTCCCGTGCCGGAGGAGAGCACGACGGCGCACCTTCCTCCCATGCCGGAGGAGAGCACCAGCGGCTTCACGGATGCCTTCGGCCAGCCGCCCAACTCCTACCGCGAGTCCATCCGGAGCGTGTGCGTCGTCCGCCCCGAGTGGCGCATCAGATCGAGTCTCTCCGATCAGAGCAGATCCACCTACTCCAGCGACTCTGGTGCCTTGAGATCCATCACCTCCGGCTACTCCAACTCGGCGTCCGTTGGCTCATCCGATTTGGGTATCAGCGAGCTCACGAAGATAGCTCACAGAATGGGCAGCGAAGGTTACACTCAGCGCATGGTACATGCATTCCACAGCGCGTCTCTCACGGAATCATTTGGCCTGGACCCTGCACTAAGGAATTGGTTCGTCGAGCTCGACGTGGACTGGATTCTCAAACCGCTGCAGTTCCAGCTCCAATGTGGATGTGGGTATTGGCTGCAAGAAGTGGTCGAGAGGTGGACCCGAGCTCTCATAATAATTGTCGCCAGTATCGATGAAGAGCTGGTCACTGCTGGTAGCGGCGCGCCAGCGGCCACACAGTTTGTCACAACGAGCGTCTCAACAATGCTCATCTTTGTCGACGCCATCGTCCAGGTTCACAGGAAGGAGAATTTACAAGCCATGCTACAAATGTATATGTGCGTCTGCAGCGCATCATATGCCATGTTGACGATGCGCGCGACCTCTTCGGATGCCCAAGAGATTTTCAACAAGATTGGCAGCACACTGGAGAGCAAAGAGAACAGGTTAATCGAGTCCATATGCGAAACGATGGAGCAGCTGAGGAGGACAACACTCATGAAGGACCTTAACTCGTGGGGCACCGAGATTCTGCAAGGAGGAGGTGACGTTCACAAAACAACCCGATTGATGGTGGGTTACATAACGTTGATGAGGAAAGCAATTGCTTCGACTCAGAGGAACTCCGCACGGAGCCACAACACAGAAAAGCTTCAAGAACTGATAGATTACACCATCGATTATCTAAACAGTTTGCTTTTACAAGAATCAGAGTTGTGCTCGGATCCAAGCCTTGGGTGTCTGTTCCTGCTCAACAATTCATATTTCATAGCGCAGCAGGTGGTGCCTGGACACCACGGTGGACTTAAACTTACACCTGAATGTGATAAGTACATGGATAACTATCTGGATGTTTCTTGGGGACATGTTCTGTCCTGCATATCGCAATCAAAGATTCCTGGATTGCTCCATCGTTGAGTGAACACCCCTTCACTAGTTAAATTCCAGTCAGCATTTGATAAAACATACCAGGCTCAGAAATTCTGGAAGGTTCCCGACCCGAGCCTCCGATCCTTACTGCGGGAAACTATCACCAAGATAGTCATTTCGGTTTACAGTGACGACCTGAAGGAACATCCAGAGCTAGAAAAAGATGTCAGTGGCGGAAGCAACAGTCCTAAAGTTTTGGAGGAGATGTTGGGAGAGCTGTTTGAAGGATGAAAACCATTCGTCATTCTGTATGCACTTATTTTTGTCCGTTTCAGTACAACTTCAGCTTCCAGATGCCAAGATCACTGAAACCTAAAGGTAAACCCCGTACTGATAAACAATACGATGAGAAAATTCGTCCCCAAAACAGTTTTATTTACTACGGAGTACATGTTTGTACTATTTATAAGTGAAAATCCCTTTACCATTCACTCCCTCTGTTCACTTTTATAGGAAGTTTTAGACAGTCCAGACTGTGCCCAAAATAGTTCAAGTCAGCTGTCTGAAACGTTTTATAAAAATGAATGGTGGGAGTATTACACACGTGTAAGAGCACTAAGGTCTATTGAGCACCATTATAAATCAAGACCAGCCAAATTAAGCACTGTGGGTACACTCTTAGTCGACCTTTTCTTAATCTGCTAGAGTGAAATGTGCAGGCCTTTATTTAACCTTTAAGTACATATAATAGGCCATTGCTAAACTGACACTCACTCCAACATGTATCCTCATCACGGATTGGACAAAGTCTTTTCAACAGCATAAACTGAATCAGCAAAACATCAAGATTTCTCCTTTAACAAGCATCAAAACCTCTTTTCTTAAAGGGAATATATTAATATCAAGTTGAAACCAATTACATCCAACCTCTGCAACAACATAACATCTGGAGCAAGTCTAGACATTAATGATGCACACGGCTGAAAAGATAAAAGAAGAAAAAAGAAAACAAAGTCCCCGCCAAAACAATCAGAGAGTCACCGCAGCAAGAGCACCAGCAGCAGTGACGACACCTATACTCCGAAAAAGGTTCTCCGAAACGACACCACTCGAAGGAAAAGTGCAAAAACACCACGGCCGTCCGGTCAATCCAACTATCATAGTCAGATCCTGGATTTTCACCTTGGAGGAGGTCCAGTCTCCGTGCAATGCCTTCAGCAAGGGAACGACTAGGAAGCCGCCATTGCCAGGAACAACCATGAAGGTCAGCCTGAGGGTTTTCACCGTGGAAAACTGAGACCGCCAAGAAACGAAGCCTGCCAGTGTCAATGTCCCCACTCGCTGAGAACACTGTTGCGAAATGCTGATCATTCAACACGCATACTTCTCCCAATGCGTCTCAAGGATTCTCAGGAAACTTCATTAAATCTCGACTCGACCTCAGCATGCGAGATGAAAACTTGTGCTCGTTGTGTTGAGGCTGCGCTTGGAGTATCTGAGTAATGGAGCGTGTGGATGCCTCTCCTGTGATTACAGTCTTGTTCAGATCAGTGTTGGTCTCCTGAGTACTGACGGGGAAGGACTCCTCGACGGCGGCTGCGTCCTCCTCGATCGTCGTTACCTCGGAGAACTTCCTCCCTTTCCTGCGCGACACGTAACAAGCAGAAGCTGCAACGCAACACAGACGGAGACGACGCCAAGTAGCTCGGCCTAGCCGCGCAGCTCGATTTGGCTGCTTGATCTGTTCGCACAGGAGCTCGCCATGCCTGAGCCGGTCGGCGTCGTCGGCACTAGGGCGTAGTCCTATATATCCTTTACGTACAACTGCTGGCCATGGTGTGGTCGTCATCTCGCGGCTATGGTCTGCACTCTGCACCCGGGTCCAGCACTTGTCAGTTGCTGTCAGGCGGATCCGGCAATAGGTGTTTTTTATAAATTATATTGGGAGGGAGCTCTCATCGAAATTATCGACGTATCATTAGCAATTAGTGATTTAGTGTTGATTCAGGGCCGGCACCTGTCATAGTTTTCTCCACTGCCGATCTCTTCGAATTCCACAAAGTAGAAGAGTAGCATAGCATCCATGGCGGACCACCTGTCAAGAGTTCTATTGCAAGGAAGCAGCAGCACAGAGGGACTGCTTGCTTCCGTGCCGGAGGAGAGCACCACCGGCTTCACGGATGCCTTGGGTCCGCCGCCCAACTCCTACCGCGACTCAATCCGGAGCGTCGGCGTCGTCTGCCCCGAGTGGTGCATCAGATCGAGACTCTCCTCCCAGTCCGGTCAAAGCGGGTCCAACTACGACTCCAGCAGCTCTGTTGCCTCCAGGTCCAACAACTCCGGCTACTCCTCCGGCTCCGCGTCCGTGGGCAGAGCAGACTTGGGTACCAGCGAGCTCACCAAGATTGCTCACAGAATGGTCAGCGACGGCTACACCCAGCGCATGGTACGAGCATTCCACATCACATCTCTCATGGAAACAATTGCCCCGGACCCTACGCTGAAGAATTGGTTCGTCGAGCTCGACGTCGACTGGGTTCTCCAATTACGGCCGCAGCTCCGGCTCCGGCTCCAAAAGGTGACTGCATATTGGCGCCAACAATTGGTCCAGAGGTGGATCCGAGCTCTCACCATAATTGTCGCCAGTATCAAGGAAGTAATGCTCGTCCATGAGGCGCTGGCTGTCGCACGGTTTGGCAAAGCGAGTATCTTAGCAATGCTCGTCGTTGTTGACACCATGCTCAAAGGTATCGAGGAGGATAAGCTACAGGTTGCCCTGCACATGTACATGTGCGTCTCCAGCACATCATACATGATTATGATGATGCCCGCTGTCTCTTTGGAAGCCCAACACATTTTCGATGAGATAAGCGTCTTGTTGAAGACAGAAGAGAACGGATTAACTCAGGCCATATCCAGCACCATGATGGACATCAGGTCAAATTATTGTGACAACCCGTGGACTATTGAGATTGCACGAAGCGGAGGAAGAGTTCACAGAAATATTCGGTTCTTGGTGCATTGCATACTGTCGATGAGGAAAGCATGTGCTTCCACGCTCAACTCTGCACAAAGCCAAAACACTGTAAAGATTCGTGACGCCATAGATGAAACAATTGATTATCTTAAGGATCAGCTTCTGAGAAAATCGGAGTGGTTCTTGGATCCAAGGCTCAGGTCTATGTTCCTACTCAACAATTCCTATTTTGTTGCTCAGGTGATGTCTCACTCTCACCCATCGGGAACTAAACTTACACCAGAATGCGAGAAGTACATGGATTTCTATCTTCATTTTTCTTGGGGACATGTGTTGTCTTGCATACCGAAATCAAAATTTCCTGGACTTCTACGTTGTTGGATCAACACTTCTCCACTAGCTAAATTCGAGTCAGCATTTCATAAAACATACCAGACTCAGAAGTTCTGGAAGGTTCCGGACCCCCAGCTCAGAGATGTGCTGCGCAGAGCTATCATCAAGAGAGTCATTTCAGGTTACCGTGACTACCTGAAGGAGCATCCAGAGCTAGCTGAACAGGTAAGCCGCGGAAGCAGCAGTCCCGAGGTATTGGAGGAGATGCTGGGAGACCTATTTGAAGGATGAAAACTATTTGAGGCATCGGCTAGAGTCACCCGACAAATGAGAGACCGAAGATGTGTTTCGTCACTGTATTTGGAATTATTTCTTTCCTTTTGAAGTGAAGTTATATACTGAATTCCGTTGGTTGCTTAAGCGGCGGATACTACATCAACTGGTCACATTCTCTGTGTGATTTTATTTTCTTGAATTTATTTGATGTCCTGACTGTATGCTGAATACTTTTCCATTCTGCTTCTGCGTCAATTTCATTCATAGACTTCCTCTGATAATTGTCACGCTTAGTTTGGAGTTTACACAGCATTCTATACACACTTAATTTCATCTAGTTCAGTAAAACATGATATGTAGCAGTTAAACAGAGTTCATTCTGACAAAACAATGGATGGACAGATATACAAAGATTTTCAACGTACTTCCGTTACATGATGAAGAGGTGATGGAACTCATTCGTGATTTCAGCAAAGTTCACTTTGACTAATCAGCTCTTCTCCACCAGCCGAAGTTCTAATCAAGAGAAGCACCGCTGATTAACAATCATCAACCAGTAAACAAAAGAAGCACTAAGCTGGTACCAACTATTACCAAAACCATATGTACATACAAAATTTAGAGACCTGCGTTGCTATCGCACCAAAATTTAGAGACATGGTGTCGTCGTCATCTCGCGGCTCTGGTCGGCTCCCAGGTCCGGCACTTGTCAGTCGCTGTCAGGCGGATCCGGCAATAGGTGTTTTTTTTTACAAATTATAATGGGAGCTCTCATTGAAATTATCGATGCATCATCGGTAATTAGTGTTGATTCTCGGCCCGTACTTCTCATAGTTTTCTCCCCTGCCAATCTCTTTGAGCTTCACAAAGTATGAGCATGGCGGAGTATACCAGTCTCAGAGTCCTATTACAAGGTAGCGGAACGGAGGGGCAGCTTGCTTCCGTGCCAGAGGAGAGCACCACCGGTTTCACGGATACCTTACTTTGTATATCTGTCCTCGTGGGCATATATATAGCAGTACAATGATCTACTTGGAGTACAAGGCAAGCCAGAATATTTCCTAGTCTAATCTATGTTTCCTATACAATCACGTTACTCAACATCCCCCCGCAGTCACAACGGTAGCGATGCAGACGGTGAGACTGGAGAAGAATCCGAAGGCAAGCCGACGGACACCCCCCACAGTCGTAACGGTCGATGCATCGCGGAGTCGTGGCTGGAATGGAAACCAACGAGGTTGCTCAAGCAGGCGGTAGCCCTTTGTGCCGTTTGTCGATGTAGCCGAGAGCGTGGGTGGTGGAGCCGTGGTCGAGGTAGCCGTGCGAACAATGCCGTGGTTGATGTCGAGTCGGGGTAGCCGGTGTCGAGGAAGTCGCCGTGGAGCCGCGGGCGCAAGGGGGCGCCGAGTTAGCATGGGCGCAGTGGTGTCGAAGTAGTGGTGCGCCAGGAAGTAGATGATGTTGACGACGCGTCGCGGCGGGTTTGCCAAGCCCGGGGACACATCGTGGACGAAGGCACGCACCGGTGTTGCCAGCACCGGGCATGCGTAGACGGACGAAGACGAAGTTGACGAAGCGCCACGCCAGGCTTGCCAGGCCCGGGGACACGTCGTGGACGAAGGCGCGGCGGTGTTGCCAGCACCGGGCATGCGTAGACGAGAGACCTGCACGAGCTGTACACCATGTCGGAGAAGTTGGAGAGGCCAGCAGAGAAGGACTCGACGACGGTTGCGGCGCCAATCGGCACGGGGCCAATGTCGCCCGCGGTTGACGGAGTAGATGAAGTGGCCGGGGTAGATGACGGCGACGCTGGCGACGAGCTGGTGCTGGACGAAGACGAAGGGGGTGGACGGGCGGCGGCGGCGGCTACAAAGGTAGCGGCGGCGGCGGCCAAAGAAGAGCGGCAGCGGCGGCCTGAAGGCGGCGGCGGCGGCTAGGTTAGGAGTGCGGCGGCGGTGCTCGACGTAGGCGAAGAACCCTGACAGCATGACGTAGACCGGCGTGGACGGTGGCG
>LT934114.1:748645872-748696101 GCA_900231445.1 Triticum turgidum subsp. durum
GCTACGGCCCGAAGGGGCGACGCGGCGGCGGCGGGCAGGTCGGGGTGACGACGGAAGACCTCGGGACGGTCGCAGGGACCGCGGGCCGCGACGCTGCGGCCCGAAGGGGCGACGCAACGGCGGTTCGCGAGTCGGTGCAACCGCAGGGACGGCCTCGGGATGGCGGCGTGGACCGCGTGCCACGCTCGCTACGGCCCGACGGGGCGACGCAGCGGCGGCGCGAGGGTCGATGCAGCCATGGGACGGCCTAGAGCGGACGCCCACGGGGCGGCAGGGGACCGCGGGCCGCGGCACTACGGCCCGAAGAGGCGACGCAGCGGTGACGCGGGTCGGTGCAGCCGGCACAAGAACCATGGGGCGGCGGCGCTGCGGCCCGACGGGGCGACACAACGGCAGCCCGATGCTCGATCGATGGAGAGGCGCGCTGAACTCGGGGATGATCTTCACGGGACCTGCAGAGGCGCGCGTAACCGACGGGCCAGGTCGGTCGCGCGGCGTAGATGAGGCGGATCGCGGCGGCGAGCAGGTGATCAAGCCGATCGCGCGCGAGGTCGGGGACGCCGCTCGGTGGAGGCGTGGTGGCGGCGGTGTCCGAGATGAAGCCGGCGGCGGCGGGCGGCAGGGCGGCTATGATTGGCCGCCACATGGCGCGAGGCCGCCGGGTCGGGGTGATGCAGAAGTCCCGGTCGGAGCAGGGCGGTGACGGCCGGCGTAGATCGACGGGCAGGCCATCGCGCGAATGGCGGCGGTGAAGGGCCGCCGCATGATGCGAGGCCGCCGGGTCGGGGCGACCGGCGGGCCGATGCGTGGACGATGCACGAGGCAGCCGCGTCGGGGCGACCGACGGGCAGCGCGCGGACGACGCGTGAGGCCGCCGAGTCGGTGAAGAAGTTGGCCAATCGCGCCGGTGTTGGAGTAGAGGCGCACGGGGTCGACGGCGGCGGTGGGCGACGCAAACCGGATCACATAGACCGGAAAACCAAAATGTAGATGCCGATCAAGGCGACCGGCGAAGAGAGAAAACCCGGATCAAAGGATCGGGAAAAAGACTCTCTAGGGCAGCCGGCCAACATGGCCGGCGGACGAACCCTAGGTACGGGCGGCGCGGCCCTCGGCGGCGGTCATGGAGGCCGACCGCCCCGGGGGCGACGCGCGGGTGCGGAAGCGGCGGCGGCTAGGGTTTAGGATCGACTTGCGATAGATACCATGTTAGAAGGGAGAGAGGAGGATTGGTGGAATTGTTGTTGTATTGCTTGAGCCTCGTGGGCATATATATAGGAGTACAATGATCTACTTGGAGTACAAGGCAAGCCAGAATATTTCCTAGTCTAACCTATGTTTCCTATACAATCACGTTACTCAACAAAGAGGCTAAGTGAGATCACAGTAAGCACGATGGAGGAGGTGAGGACACTCGTGGAGGAAGATGACTCATGGGCTATCGAGATCTCGCGAGGAGGAGGCGAGGTTCACAAGAACACTCGGCTCATCATGGATTGCGTCGTATCCATGCAGAATGCACGGACTTCAATGCAAAACTCTGCACCGAGCCAGAGTACTGAAAACCTTCGTAGCGTGATTGATGGCACAATTGATTATGAGACCTTTTACGGTACATCAATTTAATTAGGGCCGTTTATTTCCATGATTCGTATGGTTCAGATTAGGCAATACTACATCAGATTTTCAGTAGTATATTGAGTAATTAGGGATGTTTTGGGTAGTTCACTGTTAACCAATCCCCTAGGCAGATTCCCTTCAGAATCAAGCGGGCGGCAGAGCTGGAATTTCACGGAGTCGTCAGCGTTCATTAGGTCCGTTTTGCTCCGTCGCCATCGTGAGAGGCTACCCGGCCATCGCCAGCCCGCCCTGTGCCATCGCCAACGTCCAGCCCGCCCCGCGCCGGCCCACCGCCCCACGACTGCACGGACGCCACCTCGAGCCCCGTATCCATATACTGGGGCAACGCCCTCCGCCTCTCTCCCCCTCTACCCTCTTCTTCGCTACCTCCACTTTCCTCCGTTATCTGCCAGCGCATGCTGCGGCCGGCCTGCTGCTCGGTGTGCGGGTGGCGTACGTGGCGTGCGTAGTCCTCTCTGTGGATGTGCTTGTCCGCCGTGCTGCGTGTCGTCTGTGTGTGATGCCCGTTCGTGTGTGGTGCTGTTACGTGATATGTGCTTGTGTCTGCTATACTGCTGCTAGTGCTATGCCTTTGTGTAAAATCTTGGATTAGTGGGCGCCGGTGTACGTATGAGGGCAAGAGAGGAAGGCAAGAGAGGAAGCGATCTCAGGGCGCCGGCGGAAGTGCGTGCAGACTGGGAGAGGGCCGCCGGGTGGGGCGGGGCAGCTGCGTCGTCGCTGGGACGCATCACGCATGGGAGGAAGATCTTGAGGGGCGGCGGAGGGAGGCTGTTCGACGTAGAGCGGCCGATTACTACTCACAAACTCTAATAGTTAATTACCGAAATGTCCTGGCGCAAAAAATTTAGGAATTGATATTGGCCGTTGGATCAATTATATACTACCCACTTTTTCCGGTAGTATGATGCACCGTAAAAACTCTCTTGATTATCTGAAGGATCTGCTCTTCACAAAATCAGAGTCATGCTCGGATCAAGGCCTCCGGTACCTGTTCCTGCTCAACAATTCCTATTTCGTAGCTCATATGCTCTCTGAGTCATCATCATCTCCTGCATACCTAAATGAATTGCATTATTGTGAGAAGTACATGGATAGTTATCTCGATGTTTCTTGGAGACATGTACTCGCCTGCATACCAAAATCGAGATTTCCTGGACCGATCCATTGTTGGATAAACACGTCTTCGTTGGTGAAATTTGAGTTGGCGTTTCACAAGACATACCAGACTCAGAAGTTGTGGAAGGTTCTGGACCCTTGGCTCAGAGATGCGCTGCGGAGAGCTATCATTGAGAGAGTCATTACAGGTTATCGCAACTACCTGGAGGAGCATTCGGAGCTAGAGAAACACATTGGCCGCGAAAGCAGTAGTCCTGAAGTTTTGGAGGAGATGTTGGGAGAGCTATTTGAAGGATGAAAACTGCTTGAGTTATGGAACAGGCTCACCAGGCAGATGAGGCCAGAGTAATGTTTCATCATTACAGTTGGATTTTTTTTTTCATTTTCATTTGAAGTGAAGTTGTACTCTGAATTTTGTTGGTACCTTAATAAGCGCCAGATACTATATCAATTGGGCACCAGCTGCGGGTGTGTTTTTTACTGTGATTCCGTATCAGATCCTTCCACATTCTGCTCGTGTGTGAATTTCATACATAGATAATTGCCATGTTTAGTTCTGATTATGCAACATCATCACATCTATTTTTGTCTAATTCAGTACAAGTTCAGCTTTGCAGATGCCAAGACCTTTTTATAGATCTGTTATGATGGGTATGATGCGTATGGCGCTGGTCTGCACCGGGGTTCTTCGTCCACCGGAGGGGGCCATGGCTATGCTTGGGTGGACAATGACAATGATAACCGGGGTTTCCAAGGACCGCTAGGCAACTTTGTCGAGGGTGCAGTTGGCCCTAATAACCGAGCTTTCTGAGGACGTTTCCGCGGAGGTCGGGGCGGGAACAGGCGGCACCACCCACCAAGGCATCCGAAGACCTCTACCAAGACGGAGGTGGCTGACTGTGCATCGGATCTACCGCAGGTGGCGGTGGAGACGGTGCAGGCTTTGGCTGCAGTCACATTGCCAGAGCCCATGCAGACAGGATATTCTGGTTCTGAGCAAGGTATGGAGAAGGCCGAGGGGGACAAGCTATCCAAGTGGGCGGCTAAAAAGAAGCTAACCTGTTTCCGTTGTGGGGAACCGGGACATTTTTTGGTTCAATGCACTGTGGAGTTATGCGATTTGTGCCGGAAACCTAAACATACAGTTGCCGAGTGTCCTCTGATGTTGGGGCCCAAACCTTCCGTTCAGATATGCGGGGTGTGTTGTTCGGAGTTGATGTTTTTCGAGTCTCCCAGTGTGAAACCCTCGGCTCCCGCGGTTGAAACCTCCTTCCCCGATGTGGTGAAGGTGTTTCATGGACCATTGACCGAAGCGCAGATCATTCAGCAGTTGAGGGAGCTTGCTCCGGGTAATTTTTAGTGGTCGCTGCTTAAGCTCACAGATACTACTTTTAAAGTAGATTTCCCGTCTAAGGAGGATCAGCTGAGAATCCTCAAGTTCGGTATGAGCAGGGTCACGGGTACTAGTTTTGTGTTGCAGTTTGATGACTGGAAAAAGAAGGAGCCACAGGGCACGCCGTTAACTCAGATTTGGGTTCGCTTCTCTAGAGCTCCGTCTGCTCCTCTGGACAGCTTCTTGGTGATGTGGAGCCTGGGTTCTTTGATTGGCAAGACTGAGCAGGTGGATATGCAGTTCACACGTGCTCACGGGGTGGCGCGTTTACTTGTCAGTGTTGCTAACATTGAGTTTCTGCCAGATGTGGTACCTTGGACGCATGCAGGCGTCCTGTATCAGTTGGATGTTGAGTATGAGGATCCTAACCTTTTCAGTGAGTTTGAGGATGATAATCCCATGGACACTTCTGAGGGAGGAGGTGCTTCGGGGAACCAGGATGATAATGCTAAGAGAGATGATGATAATGCCAAGGGGCCTCCGGGTCCGTCTGATTCTGGTGACTCTGTTCCTGTTGGGTCCACTGCTGCGGTTTCGATGACCACTCTTCAGCTTGATTCTTTGGGGGCGTTCTCGGCTCCACCTAGGCTTTGGTGCGACCGAGTCAATCCTGTGAGCCCTGTAGTGAGTCTGAGTGTGACCAAGCATGTCGAGGTGGGAGGTGTCGCGGGGCAGGAGGCCCCGCCCTCTTCGCTTACCTTTCCCTCGGCTTCGGTCGAGGTGGCTGCGCCGGTGGTCGCGGTTGGAGGTGTCGGGCAGGAGGCTCGTCCCTCTAAGGTGCCGTCACCGTCGGCACCGAGGGTCAGCTCAGCGTTCACTCCCTTGAGGTCGGTGACTTGCGGAGGAGCGGGCGTGCAGGAGGCCGCCGTCTCCCCTTTTGCTGCTCTGGAGGGCGGGCCGGGTGGTCTGGCCGTTTCATCGCCACACTCCCCGGATCTCCCAACGCTGGTTTCCCCGGTCTCGGTTCTCGGCGGGACTTCCCTGGATAGGCCGAGGGAGCTCTCTTCGTCTCTGGGTGATGTTCCGGCGGTCCCAGTGCAGGTCACTGCTGTTGGGGGACGGGCATGAGGCCTTTCCCTTAGCAGAGCTTCGTGCGAGGAGGTCATCGCCTTCGGTGCGATCCCGAATCCTGTCTCTGCGGGGAGGCGGGTCAGCGGGAGATTGCAGGAGCAGCCGAACGTTGATGACATGCAGCTCAGGTGTGCTATGAGGGCGGCCAAGCTGCGTGACGTCGAGATCTCCACTGGTATGTCTGTTAATAAATCGAATTCTATTATGCATTTTACCAATGATGAGATTGTGCATAATGCGAACCAACTAGGAGTATCACTTGGTAATAATGATTTAGAGATTTCTAAGTCTGTTAATGATATTCTTGATTTGGAAGCTGAACGAGCGTTAGAAATGATTTGTAACATAGCTGCCGTTAAGCCTATGAATGAGTCGGAGATTGATGCGCTTGGGGTTAGGGCTCTTGATGGTTTGTGTGCCGATCTTGACCCTGCGTTACCAGAGACGGAGGAGGAGGAGGAGTATGCCTATCTTGAAACCTCTAACCATGATGATGAGTCTTTGGTGATTGCGGAAGAGCCCGAGTGGGGTGACCCTTCTGTTGATTGCGTTAAGCCTAAACGGACCTAGAAACGGAAGGTTTATCCAGTGTCGGCTGTGCGTAGAAGTGCTAGGATCCGTACCTCTAAAAAATTTCATGATGAAATATGAGAGGCATTTTTTGTAATAGCAGAGGTCTTAAAGACTTGGCTAAAAGAAGGTTTCTAGCGGATGCTTATCTTGAACAACATTTAGATTTTATTGCTTTGTCAGAGACTGGACGAGGCAATTTCACTCCACAATTTCTTAGCACTTTATCTGGGGGGGGGGGTAGATTTTGACTGGCATTGCCTTCCTCCTCGAGGAAGATCTGGTGGGGTTCTACTTGGGGTTAAGTGTGAAACGTTGGAAGTTCGGAGTGTAGTTTTGGGAGAGTTTGCGGTAAAGTTTCAGGTCAGAACTAAAGCCGATGGATTTGATTGGGCTGTGGTGGTGGTTTATGGAGCCGCGCAACCAGAACTCAAGCCAGATTTCTTGGCCGATCTGGTCCGTGTTTGCAGTAACGAGCAGCTACCTGTCTTAGTGGGTGGTGATTTCAACATTATTTGAAGAAAGGAGGAAACGGATAATGACAATTTTGACGGCGGATGGTCGTTTATGTTCAATACTATCATTGAGAGCTTGGATCTCAGGGAGATAGAGCTCTCAGGTAGGAAATTCACTTGGGCTAACTCGTTACCGGTTCCGACTTTTGAGAAGCTTGACCGTGTTTTAGCTAGTGTCGAATGGGAACAGAAGTTTCCCCTTGTAATAGTGCATGCGTTGACACGAGGTATTTCGGATCACACGCCGCTACTAGTTGACTCGGGGGCTCAAACTCATGTGGGTAACAAGAATATTTTCTCATTTGAACTTGCATGGTTTGAAAGAGAGGGTTTCCTCGACTTGTTAGCTAGAGAGTGGGCTAAAGACTCGGGTGGAAGGTCACCCATTGAGCATTGGCAGTGCAAGATTCGTCATCTTCGAAGGTTCCTTCATGGATGGGCTAAGCATACGCATGGGATATATAAGGCGGAGAAGGAAAGACTCCTCCTGCTTATTCACACCCTTGAGTTAAAAGCTGAAACTTCTATCTTAGATACCAGTGAGCTGGATACTAAGATGGAGGCCGAGTTGCGGCTAAAAGAGCTTCTCTGAGAGGAGGAATTGAAGTGGGTGTTGCGAGCTAAGGTTCGTAAAATCGTCCAAGGCGAGGATAGCACTCAATTCTTTCATATGATTGCTAATGGAAAGCATCGTAAGAAGAGAATTTTCCAATTAGAACAAGATGAAGGGACGATAGTTGGCCAGGAAAACCTCAAAGTTTACATTACCAACTATTATAAGCAGTTGTTTGGACCTCCGGAAGAGAATTTCGTGTCCTTAGATGAGTCAAGGGTTGAGGATGTTCCTCAACTTGAGACGGACGAGAATGAGATTTTGATTGCTCCCTTTATGGAGAAAGAGGTGTTTGAGGCTATTGCACAAATGGAAAACAATAAGGCTCCAGGACCGGATGGGTTTCCGGTGGAGTTTGACAAAAAATGCTGGCACTTCATTAAGGGAGACCTGATGCCAATGTTTCATGAGTTTTTCAATGGGCAGCTTCATTTGTTCAAGCAGAATTTTGGAACGATAACTCTTCTTCCTAAGAAGACAGAGGCTATTCACATTGAGCAGTTCAGGCCTATATGTCTGCTTAATGTTAGTTTCAAAATCTTCACCAAGGTTGGGACGAACAAACTTACGCAAATTACGCATTCAGTTGTGCAACCGTCCCAGACTGCTTTCATGCCAGATAGAAATATCCTTGAAGGGGTGGTCGTCTTGCATGAAACACTCCATGAGATTCACTCAAAAAAACTAGATGGTGTGGTTTTTAAAGTGGATTTCGAAAAAGCATACGATAAAGTTAAATGGCCTTTCCTTGAACAAGCTTTGCATATGAAAGGATTTGACACGGCCTGGAGAACCCAGATTGAGTCCTTTACGCAAAAAGGGAGTGTAGGGATTAAAGTGAATGACGATATAGGTCACTATTTCCAGACACACAAAGGGTTAAGGCAAGGAGATCCCATGTCACCGATCCTATTCAACATAGTGGTTGATATTCTAACTATTTTAATAGGACGGGCTAATGATGCGGGGCAGGTAGGTGGCCTGGTTCCGCACCTAGTTGATGGCGGTATATCCATCCTACAGTATGCTAATGATACTATCATCTTTATGGAGCATGACTTGGCGAAAGCGAGAAACATGAAGCTTGTGTTATGCTTATTTGAACAATTGTCCGGGCTCAAAATTAACTTCCACAAGAGCGAATTGTTCTGTTTTGGAAGAGCTAATGATGACCAGGAGGCGTATAAACAATTGTTCGGATGTGAATTGGGTTCGTTACCGTTCACATACTTAGGTATACCCATCCATCATCGTAAGCTGACCAACAAGGAGTGGAAATGCATCGAGGATCATTTTGAGAAGAAACTGAGCTGTTGGAAAGGGAAGTTCATGTCATATGGAGGGCGATTAATTTTGATTAATTCGGTCCTCACCAGTATGCCTATGTTTCTTCTATCCTTTTTTGAGGTCCCCGTGGGGGTCAGGAAGAGGCTAGACTTTTATCGATCTCGATTCTTTTGGCAGAATGATGAGCTTAAACGAAAGTATAGGGTTGCAAAATGGGACATCATCTGTAGGCCGAAGGATCAAGGGGGTATAGGCATTGAAATTCTGGAAGTCAAGAACAGATGTCTCCTTAGCAAGTGGCTATTCAAACTTTCGTCCGAGACGGAGGCTACTTGGGCTCAGATTTTGCGAAATAAGTATCTTCAGTCTAAAACCTTGGCACAGGTGACAGTGAGACCGACTGATTCACCATTTTGGAAGGGTTTGATGAGAGTCAAACCACTCTTTTTCAACAGGACAAGGTTCTTAGTCGGAAATGGAGTTAATACGAGGTTCTTGGAGGATACGTGGCTTGGGGAGACGCCCCTTGCACTTCAATATCCTACTCTGTACAACGTTGTTCAACGTCGAGAAGCTTACGTAGCAAACGTTCTACAATCCACTCCCCTCAATATTGGTTTTCGGAGGACGCTAGTTGGAAATTGTTGGGAGGCCTGGCTTCATCTTGTAAGACGTTTGATGGATGTCCAGCTGTCTCACCAGCCAGATCGTTTGTATTGGAAACTGACTAAGGACGACGTGTTCTCGGTCAAATCCATGTATCTAGATGTCATAAACTCTAGTGTCATTCCCTCCTCGAAGCACGTTTGGAAAGTTAAGGTACCTTTGCGAATCAAAGTGTTTATGTGGTTCGTGCATAAACAAGTTATTTTGACAAAGGATAATCTGGCAAAACGCAATTGGGTGGGTTCTGCTAGGTGTAGTTTTTGTGACCATAATGAAACTATTAAACACCTCTTTCTAGATTGTCCGCTGGCTAAGATTCCTTGGCGTTTGAATCCTATTGCTTTTAATATTAATCCGCCCACTTCCATCAACATGTTATTTGGAACGTGGCTTGATGGGGTTGACTCAGATATAGCGAGGCACATTCGTGTTGGAGTTTGTGCCTTATTATGGGCAGTCTGGAACTGCAAAAATGATTTGGTTTTTAACAGATCAACGAACATTCGCTTTTTGCAGGTTATCTTCAGGGCCACAGCGTTGATCCGTATCCGTATGTGGTCGCTACTCACTCAGACGGAGGCCAGGGGGCGTTTGGCTACTGCATCTACCCGATGGGAGATGGTAGCTCGGGATATTTTCAACCGGTTTGGATGGTGATCATGTAATAGGATAGGCATGTAGTGCTCCTATTTTATTTGTCAGCCGGTTCTGGCTTTCGGTTTGGCTCTTATGAGCTTTTGTTTATTTCATACTTCGAGACGTGGGGACTTTGTTGCTGGATTTTTCTATTAATAATATGAGCCGTATGCATCTTTCTGATGCAGAGGCTGGGGTAAAACCCCTTTTCAAAAAAAAAAATAGAACTAATGTTCAGGCCCTTAGTTTCACCTTAAAATACAATTTAATGGATAATGGGACAGATGTTAGTATCAATTTCATTCTTGAGCTATATTGACAAACTCCCCAAAAATGTATCCCCATCACAGATTTGCCAGCGTCTTTTCAGCACCAAAAACTGAATCAGCATATCATCATGTTTTTTTTTCATTTAACAAGCATCAAAACACTTGGTGTTACACTGGGTTACACTGTTCATGGCCCGCGATAATGCCTGATCCACGGTGCACATCTCTCATTGTAAATCTGTGATGCATATATAAACCTATATTCTCTATGTAACATTCACAAGTACGGAAGTCTGGCTAATGTCTACATGAGAAGAGAAGAAGAAAAAGGATGGAATACAATATATAGCACCAAAATATAGTATGATGCTCTAGCCCGGAGGTACAACCGGTCAATTAATCATCATTTGCAAGGGACTTCTTGACACGATCATTCTTTATCAGCTTCTGTGGAGCTCTGCATGGAGTGGGGAGAAGGGAGGGTTCATGCTGCGTTTGACAGGCCTTCATCGTCTTGTCTGGTTCTAAATTCTACTTCTTCATAATAACATAACTGATCACCTTAGAATTCCGAACAGTGTGAGTAGCGTAACTATATTTTCTTTTAGCAATGAACAGAAACAATACAGCATGTTGCGCAAACTGAAAAAGCAAACATGACGGGCAGTTTTCTATATGTCGGCACTAGTTACATTGAAATATTCCTCGCCTCCAACTCCGTCCCTTTCTGTCTCGATCGGCCGTCTTCGTAGCTTAGTCTCCGCAACCATAACAGGTGACGACCAAAAATCGTAGAACGTGCTGTGGTGCAGGACGCTCCTCGTGCCGAGCCGTTGCTAGCTCGCGAGTGAGACCAAGAGTAGTGGTCCGATTACAACGATTTATGGATCCGATTAGCTCCTGGAAACTACTGCGTCTGACAGCTGCTCGATCGTGTGGCCGTCGTCCATCTCGCGGCGCGGTCCGGCAGCTGGTCTCCACACGGCAACGTACCGGTGACCTGGGTCCTGCACTCATCTCGTCTTCACGCGGCTCCAGCCTCCGGCATACTACACTTAATTTCGTCAGTTTCAACTTGAAGATGCCAAGATCACTGAAACGAAAAGGTAGCCCTGCAACTCAAAAGAAAAAAGGTATCACTGTACTTGTGAACAATAGGATGAGGAAATTCCGTCACAGAGGAAGTTATATGCGATATGTATATGTACTACTTATATGTGAAAATGCATTTGCATTTATCATTCATTTGCAAGAGTAATACCACCGTGGATCTTTTATCTCGTTGCTAGTTAAAAGAAAGTAGTTCGCCAGTCCACTAATTGGGGTATTGAAGGTTGTTTTTTTTCTTTCTGAACACAATAGAGACAAAAAAAAAATGAAACTCCATGGGCACTAGCACCCACGGTTTATTGATATAGAAGAAGCATCCCTCATGAGAATTCCAGAAATTCGTCCCCGACGTGGATCGAACTCTGGTCGTTGGGTTTACAATCATGCGCCCCCAACCACTGGGCTATGCCCACGTCCTCCTGAACACAATAGAGACGCGAGCGCTCATATATGCATGCATACACTCACCTCTATGAACGCACACCCTCGCATTTTACGAACGCACACCCTCGCATTCTACCTCTATGAGCACGATAGACTAGGCCGACATATCATCTTGAGATTGATGAAGTCATCATAGAGGCCTAGTAGTCGATGGAAACGTTATCTCCCACTGAACATGCATTGCCAGAAATCCTGAAATAAATTCAGAAAAATGCGAGCATCGGGATCACATATTGGTTCGTGGGTATCGAACATTGTTGCAACTTGCAAACAGACACAGAGGTTGATCCTCCTCCGGTTATCCCCATCCTATCTCCCTTCTCCTATCCTCCCAACTACTCCCTCCTATCCCCACATCCGATCGAGAAAGAGAACAGAGTAGATCAGGCCTGTTACAGTCTGGCTGTAGTCTGTAGATGCTCTCACGTCTTGTTCCTTTTTCGTGCTGTGGTGGGGCTGAAGAAGATGCACCGGGTCGGACGTGCCCTCCACCGAAGCGGAGCCACTTCTTCGCAGGTACACTACCTTGGGTGTTCAATGTTGACCCGTGTCCTGCACTTTGTCCCACTTTTTGGTCATCGTCACGCGATTCCAGCAATCAGTGTTCACTCAATCACTCGGGTTTCCCGGCTCTGCACTTGACACGGTTTTCTCCCCTCCACTGCTTGCCAATCTCATCTATCCAGCTCCACCAAGGGCGTCCAAGTAGCAGCCAGCATGGCGGGGACACTCCGGCTTGCTGCCGTGCCGGAGGAGAGCACCGGCCTCTACCGCGACTCGATCCAGATGGTCGCGGTGTCCGGAACGCAGATAAGATCGTCAACTCTCTTCTCCAGCCCACAGTCCGGTCACAGCGGATCCAGCTACTCCAGTGCTTCCAATTCTTGCCCCTCCGACAACTCGGGCTGCTCCTTCGTTTCAGGCTTTTTCAGCGCCTACGAGCTCGCGGAGATGGGTCACTACGGTTCAGGCTTCTTCAGCGCCCACGAGCTCACGGAGATCGCTCACAGAATGGTCAGCGATGGGTACACACAGCGCATGGTCCAAGCATTCGACGCCGCATCGCCTGGCGCCGGCGGCCCGGACGCTGTCCTTGAGACTTGGTTCTGCGAGCTCGACGTGGGCTGGGTTCTCCAAATCGGCCAGCAGGAGCTCCCACTCCAAGACAACAAGTTGGATTCGTCGCTGCAAGGCTTGGTCGAGAGATGGATCCGAGGTCTTACCCTGATGGTTCACAGCATAATTGAGCTGGTCTCCATCCGCCACGAGATGACGGCGGTCGCACGGTTTGGGAAAGTGAGCATTTCCAAGATGCTTGGCTTCATCGATGCCATCATTTCTGATCCCAAGCCGGGGCCAGAGAAGCTGCAGGCCGTGCTAGACATGTATATATGTTTTTTCAGGCAAGACATGTATGTACGTGTCTTCAATGCATCATACATGTTTACGCCAGTTGTGACATCCCCGGAGGCCCAGAGCATATTCGACGAGATATGTGGCTGGTTGGAGAGCGGAGGAAACAGGCTACGAGAGGCCATATCCACTACCATGGAGGAGGTGATGATACTCATGGAGGAGGACGAGTCGTGGGCTTTCGAGATTCCGCGAGGCGGCGAGATTCACAAAAACACCCGGCTGATGATGGATTGCATCATCTGCATGAAGAAAGCAATGGCGTTGGTGCCCAACTCTGAGCCGTGGGAAAACCTCGGCAACCTGATAAATACCACCATCGGTTATCTAAGGGATCTGCTTCTGAGAAAATCAGAAATGTGTTTGAATCCAAGCCTAAGGTACCTCTTCCTGCTCAGCAATTCCTATTTTGTAGTGCAGGTGCTGTCTAAGCCTTCGGTGTCTAAACTTGCACCCGAATGTAAGAAGCACATGGATAGTTATCTTGATGTTTCTTGGGGACATGTGCTCTCCTACATACCCAAATCACGATTTCCTGGACCCATCCAACGTTGGATCAAAACCTCGCCACTGTCAAAATTCGAGTCGGCATTTCAAAAAACATACCAGGCTCAGAAGTTCTGGAAGGTCCCGGACCCTTGGCTCAGATATGCATTGCGGAGAGCTATCACCGAGAGAGTCATCTTGGGTTACTGTGACTACCTGGCGGAGCATCCGGAGCTAGAGAAACACATTTGCTTTGGCCGTGAAAGCAACAACTCTGAAGTTCTGAAGGAGATGTTAGGAGAGCTATTTGAAGGATGAAACCTGCTCGACACATTAAGCAGAATCGCTGGACAAATAATAGGCCAGAGTTATGTTCCATCGTTGTATTTAGATTTCCTTTTTTCTTTTGAAGGGAAGTTGTATTCTGAATTTGTACCAGATAATATATCAACTGGCACCAGCCGCGGTTGTGTTTATATTTGATTTCGTGATTCCATGTCAAATACGTCCACATTCTGCTTTGCATCACTTCGATACATAATTTCGTCAAGTTCAGCTTGCAGATGCCAAGATCACTGAAACGAAAAGGTAGCCCTGTAATGTTTAGTTCTGATTATGCAACTCGTCACTCGTCAGCACAATCGGAGCTGTCATGTCATCGACGCTTTGGTCGACTGTTTGGCGTTTGTGGCCAGGTCGTCCGCGAGTGCCCCACGTGGGGTTTGTAATCTTGTTTTTCGGCCGTTTTTTCTCTAATTAACAGGACAACTCTCTTCTTCTAAATCAATGAAAATGGCAAATCTTTTGCCTCGTTTCAAAAAAAAAGGTAGCCCTGTACTTTTTCACAATAGGATGGAGACATTTCGTCACACGAGTAGTTATATGTGATATATATATGTGCTACTTATATGTGAAAAATACATTTGGATTTCTCATTCATTTGTGACAGTAACACCACCGTGGATCTTTTTATCTCCTATAGGCTATAGAGCGAATGTTCAAGCTTTTTTAACCTTTATTAAAAACAACATAAGGGGTTAGGTGGACCGATGCGGGTATCCTCGTCATTCTTGAGCTAAACTGACAATCTTCACAGCATGTATCCCCATCACAGATTTGTCCACGACTTTTCTACGCCAAAAATCGAATCAGCAAAGAATCAAGGCTTTTCTTAGAGAAGGCACCAAAACCCTTCATGTTAGAGCAGCCGGACGTCCCAAACCGGCCACAAACGCCCGAACGGCCTGTCCGTTCACCGATCGGTCACGATTTTTTTTCCAGACGGACATCTTAAACGGGCCTCAAACGCCCTGGCTGGCCGACACCTCTCATATCCAGCCAAAATATGAGGCGAATATGATGGCCCGGGCACGCCCGTGCGCGTCCGCCTGACAAGTCCGGCCCACCACCAACCCCACGGGTGTCTCACAAAAAACGCCATCCGGCTCATTGCTCCAAAACCCTAGCTAACTCACACTCCCCTCTCTCACTCTGTCCTCTCCTCTTCCTGCACTGATTCCGATCGAATCCGGTGCAATGTCGAGCTCCGACTCCGAGCAGGATCTGGACTATGAGCTTGCCCTGCGCATCGCCTTGGAGCGGTCCAAGGTGAAGACGGGGCAGCTCCGGATCTACAGCCTTGCTGCAGACGCAGCTTCCCCGTTGGCCCAGATCGGATGCCGGCACAGGCCCCTCTCGGCCCATGCGCAGCTCCAACAGATGGCCTGCGCAATCCGCGCCTCCATTACGCCGTCCCCTGCCCCCGCCGGCTGATGCTACCCCATGTGGTCAGCAGTGGGTTCTTGTGCTCGCCCCGCCGGCACGGACGCGTATGCCGGAATCAGAGGCGCAAGTCGCCTGCCGCGAGCGGCAACGGGAAAGGGACAGGATGGAGGCAGAGCAGTCTGTGCGCCGCCGCCTCCGGATGCAGGTGGAGGCTGACGAGGACGCGCAGCTCCTCGAATGGGTCTGCCGCTAGTCGCTTACGACCGCAGAGACGGACGCGCGGCAACTCAGCCGAAAGAACGCCAAGGCGTTCCGAATTGCCATTTAACAGTCCGAGCACGAGACGGCGGAAGGAGCGGTGGAGGCAGCTCGCGAAGGTAGCCCTGTACTTGTTCACAATAGGATGGAGACATTTCCTCACAGAAGTAGTTATATGTGATATGTATATGTGCTACTTATATGTGAAAATACATTTGGATTTCTCATTCATTTGTGAGAGTAACACCACCGTGGATCTTTTTATCTCCTATAGAGCGAATGTTCAAGCCTTTTTAACCTTTAAAAGCAATATAATGGTTTAGGTGGACCCATGCGGGTATCCTCGTGATTCTTGAGCTAAACTGACAATCTTCACTACATGTATCCTCATCACAGATTTGTCAACGTCTTTTCTACGCCAAAAATCGAATCAGCAAAGCATCAAGGCTTTCCCCAAAAAAAGGCACCAAATCCCTTCATGTTACACAAATCAAAACATTCATGGCCCGCATTAATGCCTGGTCCACGGTGCACATTTTTCATTGTGAATCTACGATGCGTTTATAAAAATATTTGTATTATGTAAATAAAATTCACAGGTACAGAAGTCTGGGCTAATTAATGTCTGCTACTACATGCAAATAGAAGAAGAAAATGAAACGAATATGAGATACAATATATCACCAAAATTTAGTATGCTGGTGTGGCGGTGGCGTGACAGAACTAAAAACTCTAAGAGACTAGACACTAAGATCAGCAACTCGACACGATGATGCAACTGCAAATTCAACAAAATAAAACACTAAAAAGAATTACGGAAAGGCTCAAATTGATTCGGATATGATGAACTAATCCTAATTTTTTTGTGCCTTTTTCCCAGCTGTAAAACTGTGGACAGATGCGATCTTAACTATGAAAAATAGTAGATTAAAGTTAGGGTTCGTGCCTCTCGCCGGCGCCGGCGCAGGTCCGCCTCGTCTCCGGTGGCCCTAGGGCCATGGAGGCGCGGTGGATCCTGGCAAGGGCCGGCGGGAGGGCTCCGTTTCTAGTCATTTTTTTCAATCTTGTTAGGGTTTGTGTCCTACTCAGGAAGGCGAGACGGCGGCGGCTCCCCGAAGATGGAATAAAGGTCTCCCGCCTAGCCCCCGTTCCGGCGGTGCGTCTAGCATCGTTGGTGGGCATGTGGAGGTGTGTCTCCGGCAAATCTATCTTTGGTGGATTTGCTCGGATCTCGTCGTTGTTCGTCTACGTTCGTGTGTCTTCGGTTCGGATCCTTCCGATCTACGTTATTTTTCATCAGCGGCGGTTGCTGTTCTGGGGTGCTGGTCCTACAGGGCCTTAGCACGACGACTTCCCGACTGTCTACTACAACAAGTTGTGCCCGGCTCCGGCGATGGAGGGGCGATGACGGCGGCGCGCCTTCGGCTCGCTTCGGTGCTTGTAATCGTCGCTAGGTGGTCTACGAATCTGGATGTAATTTTTATTTCTAGTATTCGTTGTACTGCCATGATTGAGGATAAATAGATTGAAAGTTTTTTCACAAAAAATAATAATAGTAATCTCAACAAGCAACCTGCAAATCTGATACTACTTGATAGAGGTGAAGGTGTCCCATCCTTCGATTAGATGGTAACTATCGTTTTTGGTGGAAGTCAACTTTGACGATCGCGCGACCAACGACAAGTGGTTATTGACCACATCGAAGAACGATCGACCTGACCACGAGGATTTGTTTCCTGCAAGCAAACAAAGACAAATAAGAAACTGGTATTGCAATCTGGATATTGTGAATTTAAGAGGAAAACTTTTTTGATCAAAATGGAGTTTTGAAACATCTTGACCTGGTCATTGGACACAAATGAAGTACGCGTGTTGCACAATGGCAAACTTTAATCTACACAAAACCCAAGTCTAAAACGACGCCCAAAGGGTGAATTTATAGGGAGACAGAGGGGAATTTCATCCACCCTTGAAAAGTGGGACTAAATTTTGTCCTAAATCATTTTCCCTATTAATACGAACACTAAGAACAGACTATTAAGTATATTTAAAAAAAATACACGGGCCTTAACCAAAAATAAGGTCGTGCAACACCTATATTAAGCTATGGACAATTTTTTTGAAAGGTCGTCTTGTACATTTCATCCATGTCCTTGTATGTCATCATGGTGACTCCAAAGGGCCGAAAACCCCACTGGAAACTTCATTCTTGTTTCCCTTGCACGCGTCATTCCCTTCATGCTTGATCATGCTCCAATGTTCATCCCACTTTTCCGTACTAGGCCCTTCATTTGTAAGCAAAACAAATGTATTCAATATAGGCAAAATCATATTCTCATGAACATTAGAATCGTTACCAAGAAATGAAAGTACCTGATAATTTAATTGGCGTGCACGAGCTCTAGCAATTGATTCAGTATATGTAACAATAGGGATTGTAGGTGTTACTGTAGTAATGATGTCATCATCACTCGTTCTCCGATTTTTCGCTCACTTTGTCGCTGGTAGTATCCTGCGGTGTTGTTGTCGCCTCCGTAGGCACTGCCACTGCTGCGAGAGCATGAACAACCGGCATATTTAGTTGCGCCCGATAGCACCGGGCCTGGAGTGCTTGACGTCGGCTGCGGCCCACCGGCCATCGTCACTAGTGTCTCAGCCGCAGTCGAGGTCATCACCGAGGATGGAGGGTCCAACCGAGCCAGTGGCGGATCCTACCCAGGCGAATGATGGACACTGCCATCCCGACCCCCACGGTGAGGATGGAAACCACCTCGGGGCAGGTATTGGGGTGCCGACGCCCCTTCGACAAAGCTCCCGGTTGAAGGGACGAATCCTCGGCCACCAATGCCGCTGAACTGCCGGTGATCGCCGACGTATCCCCGGCCACCACCGGTTGAGGACAATCCCCCCGGTACCTATGATCACCGAAAGCGCCATTGCTGTCATCGCCCCAGTGCCCCGACCGTAGGTCCGTGTGAAACCATATCCCGCGTTGCTGGTACGACCACCGCCATAGCCTCCACAACCGCGGTCGGCCCCTTGAGCAGCAGCACTCTGCCCCGCCACTCGGGCGTCGTGCACGAGGTGCTAGGCTGTTACTGCACCGACGCCTTGTGCCTGGCTGCCGGTGATGGAGGCAGGGGAGGCAGATGGGCGCCGTTGCCATGGGTGGCCACGTCCGCTGTATTTCCAGATATCATGATGATCAGCCGCGCTGCTCTTCCACGATCGCGGGAAGGTAATCCAGGAATAGCCCTTCGTGGCGGAACCCTAGATAGCCTCGTGCCCGCTCGCTGCAATACCGTGTTGCTTGCTGTCGTGGTTCTAAGACTGATAGTAGAAAGGAGGGTAGGTATGGAGAGGCAAGATCTCAACTATGGTGAAGGTGTACACACGAAGTTTATGAGTTTAGGCCCTTCTCGGAGGAAGTAACAGCCCTATGTCTCGGTGCCCGGAGGCGGTCGATTGAATTATGTGTGTGATATTACAGGGTGTGTGAACCCTTGTCCCAGAGGAGGGGGTGGCTTATATAGAGTGCGCCAGGACCCCAGCCCTCCTCCATTACAAGGGACTTAATATACATAAAGTAGGGGCATTACAGGTAACGCCGGCCTTAATGCTATTGATGACCTTAAAGACTATGGAGGCACGCCTGCCCGTTACAATGCTGAGTGACTCTGGGTCTTCGGTTGGCCGAGTGATTCCTTGGGTGGTCGAGTGACAATAGGTAGGAGGACTCCCGAGTGACATGATTGTCGAGTGGATTGCACTCGACATCTTTGACTAGGGGTCCCTTGTTGTCTCTTGGACTTCTTATCCTCTAGGGTAGGGACCTTGGGTAGGATGTATAGGTCAGGCCTATGACCCTACCCCAGGTCTGTATCCTCATCAGTAGCCCCCGAATGGATTAAGGTTCGAGCAGAAAGTCGGTTGAAGTTGAAATTGTTCGGAGCTCTGCGCTTTCGTGAGCGTGTCTTGCAAGAGGTAAAAACTCACATTGGTACTTCAGCGTTGATTCGGTCGTCTTGATCCATTCAGAGAGTTGTCGACTGAACTCCTAGCATCGTCTGCCGAGTGCTGCATTAGAGCGCAAGATCTTTGGCGCGATTGACTGTTGTGTATCCCGGATTTCACGAGATATGAAATTTCGGGGAAGCGCGCGGGACGTGGAGCGCCGAAGTGGGCGGAGCGGATAAACAGTGATGCCTCGATTTCCAGGCCACCTTTTTCGCCACGTACGTTGCGCGCGACTGTTGCGGGATTTGACAGGATCGCCTGGTCCCACGCGTCAGCCACTCGGGAGAAACCCTTTATAAGGCGACGGGGCCGAGGCGTCTGCACTGTGCCCTCCCGTTTCTCTTTCTTCTTCCGCCGCTTCCCCACCGTGCCTGGCTCTTCTCCTCTCGATGCTGCCGCTCCGCCGCCCTGGTGAAGGACAATATGGTGGCGCTAGAGCGTGCAAAGAAGTCGACGGCGGCGGCGAAAGGCAAGAAGCAGAACCGCGGGTAGTCATCGCGCGCGGGGCTGCCGCCGGGCTGGATCCAGGGCGATTGGATCCGGTCTTCGCTCCGGCAAGAAGATCTGTTTGAGCTGGCGGAGTCCGGGCTAATCGCAAAGGGAGCGGCAAGGCTGCCAGAGGGGGAGATAGAACCGCAGCCTCGACCGGGTGAGTGTGTACTGCTCGCCACTCACGTCGACCGGGGTTTTTCGCTCCCTCCGCACCCCTTCTTCCGGGGATTCCTGAATTTCTTTGGTGCTCAACTCCACCATTTTTCTCCGAACACCATCACGTACCTGGCCGCATTCGTATCGATGTGTGAAAACTTTTTGGGGTGTCGACCGCACTGGGGTCTTTTCAAACATATCTTCACCATACGATCCCAGTCGGTCAAGAAAGCCAAAATGAGTGACTCAAAGACCCATGTCATCCACATGTGTGGGGGTTTGGGTATTTAGAAGAGGCATAGGAGTGCTTTCCCTGCTATGACTCTCCCTGAATCTGTTAGAGGCTGGCAGTCGACCTGGTTCTACCGCCATGACGTCGCAGCTCCACGCCAGTCGACTGGTCTTCCCCACTTCACATTCCACCATGTACAGACCCCTGCTCAACTGAAAATGACTGCTGCTGAGAACGTGGAGACGAAGATGTTGGTGGAGAAAGTGGTCCAACTTATTAACGAGGGTGTCACCGGCCTGGATCTGCTGGAAGTGTTCCTCAGTCGACGCATCCAGCCTCTTCAGGCTCGCGACCATCCTATGTGGCTGTACTCCAGACCTAACGACACCGCTCGGGTCCATCCAGAAGAGGTGCCACCCAAGACCGTGGCCTTGTGGTTGAGGGGCATCACAGGCAATCAGGACAACCCTAGAGGATCCAGGAGAGTCATCCCCTTTGGCGATGACAATCAGCCAGACAAGGTATGCTCTTTGTTCCGAATGCCTCGCGTTTATGTTCCGACTGTACTTGATGTTGACTGATTTTTACTCGACTGGTTTGTCCTACAGGTTTTCACTGAGATGCATTCGATGCCCAACGGCAAACAAGCTTTGGAGCAGGACCAGGAGGGAGAGGCCAGCGCGGAGCAGAGCAGCGACTGTGAGTCCTTGGATGAAGAGGAGGAGGAGGAGAGCGAGGAGTCGGACGATGAGGAAGAAGTCGACTCGCCGCCGTGCTCCGAACGTCGATCCAAGCAGCACCATGACCCGTCCGGCGGGCGCGGGAAGAACGTGGCTCCGAGTACCAACACTCAAAAGCGCACTCGGACATCGACTCTGCAGCCGATGGAGAAGGTAGCCAAGCAGCCCAAGGTTGTTCCTCCCAAGGCTCGCAAGACTTTGCCGCGGATCAAGATGGACGTCCCTGTTGCTTCGGGGTAAGTGTCTCGCTTGTGTTTACGTAGGTCGACTGAAGTTTTTGTTCTGACCAGCCGGATCATGTATCTTTCTAGCCCCACCTCTGCTGCCACTGACACGGACATCGACAAGGCACCAGGAGAGGAGACCGACGATGCGGCCACTTCTCGAGCTGGTACGTCCGCTCGACCAGAGCTCATTTAGTCGATTGGATTTTCAAACTACTGAATTTCCAATGTTTCTCTTTCTCTGCAGTTTCGCGAGAGGTCGTCGTGCTTCCTGATGATGAAGAAGAGGAAGTGCCTCTACAGGAGAGGAAGAGGAGAGGAGGCTCGAGCAGGAGAAAACTTGAAGTCCAAGTCTCTCAGTCGATGCCGGTGCTTGAGGCGGTGGTCGAGCATACCGGAGGTTCGGTTCGGACCAACGTCACATTTGCCAGCCCGTTGACGACTGATCGTCCGTCGGGGTCGACTGCTCCGTTTACTGCCGCCCTAGTGCAACTCCACTCGTCTGACCCAGTAGCTGCCTCATCCCCCTTAGAGCCATCAATTTTCACTGCATATCAGACCCCCGACGATTCGCCAAGTGTTGCCAGGGACGCTCTTCGCCAAGTGAACCTTGTCATGGAGCAGGTCAAGGTGATGCACGAGGCCAGTCAGGTGGCTTATAACGCTAGCACTGCTCTGCAGACCAATGTTAAGGTCAGCGAACTCCGACTGAACTTTTTGAATGTTGTTCTATATCTGATCACCCACTGGGGTGTACCTGTGTTTAGAGTTTTTAGAATCCATCCACTTTACTCGACTCGTGTTGAGCCTTAGTAATCTGTCTAGACCAGTGGGGGCATGCCGAGTGCACCCACTGGGTGTAGTCCCCGAGATGGCGGTTGACTACGGGCAGTCGACTGAGGTTTTAGTGTATGATTTTCTCTTCTCTTTTTTTTGACTCGCGCTGGGCAGACCCAGCCGAGTGTTGTTCTGAACCAGTGGGGGCATGCTAAGTGCACCCACTGGGTGTAGTCCCCGAGGCTACTATTGAATATTTGATTCAGCTGTAGTCTTAGAGTTACTTATCACCACCTTTATCTCTTATTCCTGTCGACTGACATATCTCTCTTGCTGACTGCAGAGGTCTTGTGATCTTGGAGCTCGACTTTCTGAATTAAAGAAGAAGCATATCAGCATTGAACTTGATATTGAACTCGCGAATAAGAACCTCAAGACCACTCAAGAAGAGACGGCTATTATGGGAGGTAACCAATCGAATGTCTTGTCCACTTGGTAGCTCGCATCTTTTACTACCTTTTCTCTCAGTCTCTTTGAACCGAGTGACTTCACACAAGCAGATGTACGTAGTGAAAACCGTCAACTTCAGGCTCGTCTGAAGAGTGTTGTTTCTTTAGAGAAGATGAAGGAAGCTTTGGAGAAGAAGGACCAGGACCTTGCTGCTGCTTAGAAGGAAGCACGTGAGAAGACAACACTTGCAGACAAGAAGCTGGCATCAGTCGGCAAGTTGGAAGAGGAGAACGCGAAGTTGAAGACCGCCATCTCTGACACCAATCGGGAAGTTGAGCAGCTGAAGAAAGACAAAGAGAACCTGACCAACGAAGTCGGAAGCCTCAAAGCCAAAACGGGCGAGCTAGAGTCCTATCTGGGACAGCTTGCTGCAAAATTGGTCCTGAAACTAAAAGGTATCATTGCTAGACTAACTGATTGCCGCCAATTTGAATATATTGTTATGCCGTCGACTCACTATTTTCTTCAATTGTGCAGAATTTTGTCAGGACTTTGAGGCCGAGACTGGGCGGGTTGAGACAGGTCTCGACCCCATCAGTTGTGCTATTAAGGACGACGTTGCGATGGACTTATTGCGGTTGGAATCACACTTGGACGGCGCTGTTGCCTATCTGGCTCGACTGAAGGCTGCGATGATCCGAGTGGATGCTGAACTCTGGCCTCAGGCAGAGCTTTCTCAAGACCTCGAGTCGCTGATGACTCGACTCGATCAGATTGCTGGCCGAGTGCAAGAGTGGAAGAAGTCATCCGCCCGCTGTGGCGCTGACGTCGCCCTGTCGTTGGTTCGAGTGCACTGCAAGGAGGCTAAAGAAGAGAAGCTGGTGGCCCTCAAGGTTGCGAATACCAAGAAGCACACCTTCCAGTCTTTCATGGACACCTTCCTTGAGGCTGCCACTCGCATTGCGGACAGCATTGCCCTCGACAGCTTCTGTGATCCAGCCAGTCCTTCTCCCGCCGAGTGATCGACAAAAAACATTATGCTTTACCCTTATTTGCCTCGGAATGCCGAGTTGATCTGTAATCATTAAAACTCCTTCTGGCCTGATGCCCGAGTACTTTGAATTCACTGTTAGGAACCTTCGGATTTATATGAAGTTAGCTTATCTTTGAATATGTTGTGTTTGTACCCCTGATGCAGCTCCCGAGGAGAAGCCTTGAGCGGTATTGATCAGCTCATCACCGAGACACTCGGCAATGGTCTTGACGTCCCTGAAAGCAGCTAGCTGTTGGATTATCCTTTGGCAGCATTGATTAGCTCATCAGCGAGGCATTCATCAACGGTCTTGACATCCCTGAAAGCGGCGGCAGTGCGCACAATCTCGTCCTTCTTCTTGACGGTGCAGCCCTGGGGGAGGGGTCATGGTCGACCCGTACCACTCGCCACTCGGTAGGATTTTTAATACTTAGGCGAGTACTGGACTGCAGCTAAGCCCCCGAGTGGGAGGATTGCTCACCACTTGGTAGGATTTTTAATACTTAGGCGAGTACTGGACTGCAGCTGAGCCTCCGAGTGGGAGGATTTCTCACCACTCGGTAGGATTTTGAATACTTAGGAGAGCACTGGACTGCAGCTAAGCCCCCGAGTGGCAGGATTGCTCACTACTCGGTAGGATTTTTAATACTTAGGCGAGTACTGGACTGCAACTAAGCCCCCGAGTGGGAGGATTGCTCACACTCGGTAGGATTTTTAATACTTAGGCGAGTACTGGACTGCAGCTAAGCCCCCGAGTGGGAGGATTTCTCACCACTCGGTAGGATTTTTAATACTTAGGCGAGTACTGGACTGTAGCTAAGCCCCCGAGTGGGAGGATTGCTCACCACTCGGTAGGATTTTTAGTAATTAGGTGAGTACTGGACTGCAGCCAAGCAGTGTGCACAATCTCGTCCTTCTTCTTGATGGTGTAGCCCCGGGGGGAAGGGTCATGGTCGACCCATACCATTCAATAGGATTTCTGAAATTTAGGCGAGTATCGGACTGCAGCTAAGCCCCCGAGTGAGAGTCTGGCTCTCCACTTGGTACAATTTTTTTAACACTTAGGCGAGCACTGGACTGCAGCTAAGCCCCCGAGTGAGAGGCTGGCTCACCACTCGGTAGGATTTTTTAACACTTAGGCGAGTACTGGACTGCAGCTAAGCCCCCGAGTGAGAGGCTGGCTCACCACTCGGTAGGATTTTTTTAAACTTAGGCGAGTACTGGACTGCAGCTAAGCCCCGAGTGAGAGGCTGGCTGACCACTCGGTATGATTTTTCTTTTCAACTTAGGTGAAACGGATTCGCAGCTAAGGCACCCGCTGGGGGATTTTAGAACATGTAAAAAATGAACAACAATCATTCGTAAGACTGTAAAATCATGTCTTTGATAATCAAACTAAAAGGTATTTCTTATTACATTTCAACAGTCTGAATGCTTAAGAGTAAAAGGGGTGGAGCAGATCCACATTCCAGGCGCGTGGCTCATCTTTATTGTGCTCAACGTTGAAAAGACTATATGCTCCGTTGTGGAGCACTTTAGTGATGACGAAGGGGCCCTCCCAAGCAGGAGCGAGCTGGTGTGGTCTCTGCTGGTCCACTCGAAGAACCAAGTCTCCTTATTGAAATGCTCGACCCCTTACATTTCTGTCATGGAATCGACGCATGTCTTGTTGGTAAATGGTCGACCGAATCAAGGCCATCTCCCTTTCTTCTTCTAGGAGATCGACTACATCTTGCCGAGCCTGTTCTGCTTCTGCTTCCGAGAAGAGCTCGACTCGTGGCGCATTGTGGAGCAGATCACTTGGGAGGACGGCTTCAGCTCCATAGACTAAGAAGAATGGAGTTCTTCCAGTCGACCAATTAGGAGTTGTTCTTATTCCCCAAAGTACTGATGGAAGTTCATCGACCCAAGCACCTGCTGCATGCTTGAGGTCATGCATCAATCGAGGTTTCAGTCCTTTAAAAATCAATCCATTTGCTCTTTCAGCTTGCCCATTCGACTAAGGATGGGCGACTAAATCATAATCGACCCTCGTGCCTTGGGAAGCACAAAAGGCCCTGAACTCATCAGAATCGAAGTTCGACTCGTTATCCGTGATGATGCTGTGCGGAACACCATATCTGAATATTAATTCTCTGATGAAACTCACAGGTGTACTCGCTTCAAGGTTTTTGATGGGCTTGGCTTCGATCCATTTGGTAAATTTGTTGACTTCTACCAGCACATGAGTAAACCCGCTCATGCCGGTCCTCAGAGGTCCAACCATGTCCAATCCCTAGATAGTGAAAGGCCAGACGAGTGGAATAGTCTCCAGGGCAGATGCAGGCTTGTGGGACATGTTGGAGTAAAACTGACAACCTTCACATTTTTCTACTATCTCTTTCGCCATCTTGTTGGCGCGAGGCCAGTAAAATCCGGCTCGGTATGCTTTGGCCAGGATGGTCCGAGAGGACGCATGGTGGCCACAGGTCCCCGAGTGAATATCATTGAGGATCATTCGACCTTCTTATGGTGTGATGCATTTCTGGCTGACTCCAGTTACGCTTTCTCTGAACAATTGCCCTCTTATCACTGTAAAGGCTTTGGATCATCGAACGATCCGTCGAGCCTCATCTTCGTCCTCTGGAAGTTCTTTCCTAAGAATGTATGCAATGTATGGTACTGTCCAGTCGGGAGTGATGACCAAAACCTCGATGATCAAGTCGACCATGGCTGGGACTTCGACTTCAGTCGGATCCGTGGCACTCTTAGGCTATGGGAGATCTTCCGTGAAGGGAATCCTCCTCAACTAAAGGCGAGTGAATATGTTCCAAGAACACATTGCTAGGGATGGTCTCTCTCTTGGATCCTATTTTTGCCAGTTCATCTGCAGCTTGATTTTTCAGTCGGGGTATATGGTGAAGCTCCAAACCCTCGAACTTCTTTTCCAACTTTCTTACTACATTGCAATATCCAGTTATGGCTGGGCTCCTAACAACCCATTCCTTCATCACTTGATTAACCACCAAATCCGAGTCACCGTAAACCATAAGGCATTGGACGCCAAGTGAAATGGCCATGAGTAACCCGTATAAAAGTGCTTCATATTCGGCTTCATTGTTGGAAGAGTCAAAATGAATTTGAAGAACATAGTTAAGCTTATCCCCGCGGGGGGATACCAACACTACTCCAGCACCGGAACCATTCAGCATCTTGGAACCATCGAAGAACATGGTCCAATGCTCCGAGTGAACTTGAGTCGTCAGTTGCTGCTCGATCCACTCGGCAAGGAAATCCGCGATTGCTTGGGACTTGATAGCTTTCTTTACCTCAAACTTGATATCCAATGGAAGGAGTTCAATCGCCCATTTTGCCACTCGACCAGTTGCATCTCTATTGTTCAAAATTTCAGATAATGGTGCGTCACTGGCGACTGTAATGGAGTGGTTAGAGAAATAGTGTGCAACCTTCTTCATGGTCATGTAGATTCCATAGACAAGCTTCTTATAATGCGGATATCGTTGCTTGGATGGAGTCAAAACTTCAGAGAGATAATACATTGGGCGTTGAACTTGTTAAGATTTTCCTTCCTCTTCCCGCTCTATACTGACAACTTGTCCAATGGCTGCAATATAAAGCAGTAAGGTCTCTTTGCTGATTGGCGCAACAAGCACCGGCTGGGTGGAAAGCAGGGTTTTGAGCTCTGCAAACGTTGCGTCAGCTTCCTCAGTCCACTCGAACCTGTCAGATTTCTTCATCAATCGGTAAAGAGGTAAGGCCTTTTCACCGAGACAAGAAATGAATCAACTCAAGGCGGCCAAACAACCAGTAAGCTTCTGTATGTCGTGCACACGCACGAGGCGTTTCATTCGGAGGATGGTATCAACTTTTTCTGGATTTGCATTGATTCCTCGTTCAGAAACGAGGAAACCGAGTAACTTTCCACTTGGAACTCCGAATGTGAACTTTGATGGATTAAGCTTGATATCATACCTTCTTAGGTTGGCAAAGGTTTCTGCGAGGTCAGTCAGCAGGTCGGAACTTTTGCGTGACTTGACCACAATGTCATCCATGTATGCTTCCACATTCCGACTGATCTAAGTGAGCAAGCACTTCTGAATCATCCTCATGAATGTGGCACCGGCATTTTTAAGACCGAATGGCATGGTGACATAGCAAAAGCACCCGAACGGGGTGATGAAAGCTGTTTTTATCTCATCGGGACCATACAGTAGGATCTGATGATACCCGGAATATGCATGCAAAAAAGACAAGCACTCGCACCCCACGGTCGAGTCAACAATTTGATCGATGCAAGGGAGTGGGAAATGATCTTTCGGGCAGGCCCGATTGATATGCTTGAAATCGATGCACATACGGAGTGAATCATCCTTCTTAGGGACCATGACCACATTGGCAAGCCACTCGGAGTGGTAGATCTCTTGGATGAACTCTGCCGCTAGGAGTCGAGCCACTTCGTCGCCGACTGCCTTTCTCTTCTGTATGGCGGACCGCCGAAGATGCTCTTTTATAGGTTTTATCTTGGGATCGACGCGCAAACGGTGCTCAGCTAGTTCCCTGGGTACACCCGGCATGTCAGAAGGTTTCCATGCAAAGATGTCCCAGTTCTCATGGAGGAATTGGATGAGCGCTTCTTCCTATTTGCTGTCGAGTGTTGTTGAGATATGAGTCGGTGCAGCATTGGGATCGGTCGGGTGAATATGAATTGGCTTCGTCTCACCGGACGACTGAAATGGAGAATCTGTGGCAGGTCTCTTAGTTTGGAGTAAATCGCTCGGATCTGCATTTTTATGATATTCTTGAAATTCAACCGCTGCCATTTGCGCATCGGCAATTTTGGAACCCTTCTGGAAGCATTCCTCCGCCTTTTGCCGATTGCCAGTAACTGTGATCACACCTCTGGGACCAGGCATCTTCAACTTGAGGTACGCGAAACATGGTCGAGCCATAAAACGTGCGTAGGCATGCCTACCCAGAATGGCATGATAAGCACTTTGGAAATCCACAATCTCAAATGTCAACTTTTCTTTACGGTAATTCTTGGAATCACCGAAAACCACGTCAAGGGCGATCTGGCTGAGTGATTCGGCTTTCTTCCCAGGGATAACGCCATGGAAACTCATATTGTTCTCTCTAAGTTTGGACATCGGAATGCCCATGCCCTGCAAGGTTTCAGCATAAAGGATATTCAGGCCGCTACCACCATCCATTAGTACTTTGGTCAGTTGAGTACCTTCGACCACTGGGTCGACCACCAATGCTTGCCTCCCAGGGGTGGCTATACGCGCAGGGTGATCAGACTGGTCGAATGTGATGGCCATTTGGGACCATTTCAGGTATGTAGTTGTCGTTGCCGGGGTGACCATATTCACTTCTCTGTTGATAACTTTCAGTCGACTCATGCTCTCAACATCGGCAAAAATCATCAGGGTTGAATTGACTTTGGGATAACCATCGTCTTCTTCCTCATCCTCGTATCTGTCCGACTACTTTCCTTTTTCACTGGGTTGATCCCCTCTGAACTGCTGGATCAGGAGCCGACACTGTCGAGTGGTTTGCTTAGGGTAAATCAGGTTTCCCTCTTCGTCCTTATTCATGTGGATGTGACACAGTAAATCCAACACATCATTTCCTGCCTGATCCTTCACTTTCTTAGGGGGGCAGGGCTCTTTAGGTTTTCCCTTAAACTTTCCTTGAGCCACCACTGCGATCTCACCGGGTGTTGCGGGCTCGGCCTTACGCTTCTGTTTCCAATTGGAATTACCTCCACCGGCTTCCTGGCCGACTGGTTTACTTTTTCCGCTACCGAGTCGATCCTCTTCTTCTCCGTTAGCGTACCGGGTGGCTATTTCCATCATCCGAGTCCGAGTCATATCTCAAGTTCGACCGAACTTCGGGACCAACTCTCGGTATTTCACGCCTTCCTTGAAGGCACACACTTCTTGATGCTCTGATACATTTTCAACGGTGTGATGCAAAGTGGTCCACCTCTGAATGAAATCCCTCAAAGTCTCATTCGGTTTCTGCACGCAATGCTGCAACTCTGTCAACCCCGCTAGCCGCTTACAAGTGCCCTCAAAGGTTCTGACGAACACTCGGGCAAGCTCTTCCCAACTATATATACTGTCTAGAGCTAACTGAGTCAGCCATGCTCGGGCCGACCCTTCCAACATCAGAGGAAGGTGTTTCATTGCTACTTCGTCGTTTCCACTGCCAATCTGTACAGCCACTCGGTAATCCTCAAGCCAAGTTTCAGGCTTGGACTCTCCAGTGAACTTACTGACTCCGGTCGCCAACCTGAAGTTGGGAGGAATCACCGCTGCCCTGATGGCTCTGCTGAAACACTCTGGACCGGAAACATGCACTCTGCTGCCACTCGGACGATCTCTGCCGGGGTCTTCCATATGCGCTCTGTTCTGGTCGACCAGACCTTGAACGAGGATGGATCTCGCATCGAAGCCCGGCTCTCTTGGGTCGACTGGTGCTCTGCGTCCGCCACTGTGACGGCGTCTATCATCATTTTGCCGAGGCAGATACGACGCACTCCCCGAAGGGGGCATGGGCACTTGACGACGATGGTCGCAGTCGAGCCAATGACCATACTGTCCATGGTCCTCATGCCGTATGGGCGATCTTGGACTGTGGGCCGACTGAACTATATCCGCTACCACGGATCTCTTGTGAATCCTATTCCGCGACTGAGACACTGCGGTGATTTTCTCTCCTGCCGCCCGGAGCAAGGCCTGGATCTGCATCAAACCCCTGCCGGCCGCTGACTGGGAGGGTTGTATTGACCCTGCTATGCGGGCTGCAATTGCGAGATTTTGGATCAGAGTGCGGTATACCTTAGGTGGAGGCGGAAAAAGCTGTCGTCGACTGGATTCAGGGATCCGCTCCCGAGCACGCTCGTCGAGAGCGCGCTGGAGGTTTTCTAGTCGAGTGTGCTCAGCCAAATTAGCCAAATGCACCGCCTCCAAGGCCCGAGCCTCGGGGGTTTCCCCAACGAATGGGTGTATGGAGTGCATCCATGTTGCGGCGATGAAGTTCTTCCCTCTGCTGTGAAGAGAGGGGTTCGGGATGGTACTCCTCGTGGACGCGCGACGGATCGCCGCCTCCGTCCCTGCCGTCTTAACGGTGGAAACCAGGTGGACTGTGTGGTCCGTCGACCATCAAGACTTCAGTCGCAGGGTCGCTGCTATCACACTCGGATGCGGTCTCCGTGGAGCCAGTCGACAGATCGAACAGGCCATGGAGAGTTTCGTCGGGCTCGATCACCGCGACTTGATGGGTGGCTGAACGTCGAGCCACCGCGTGTTTCACCCACCGCTGAAGCCGCGACCGACCGGATCGCTTGTGGCGGCGAACAACGGGGAGGGAAAACGCCATCGGAGCCGACTGATACTGAGTCAACGGCTGCCGGAGAAGGACGCCGCGAACGCATGCACGAAAGTGTGTCGCCCCTCGGACGGGGAGCGCCTCGACGTCAAAGGGAGCTTCCTGAAGCCAAGCGGAGTCGTCGGCGATGAAAATGAGCGTACCGAGACGGATCTCGCGGCCCTCAGCCAATCCTCCGTCGGAAACCATGATGATGATCGGAAATTTTTTGCAACTTCATCAATATGTCGCTAAGACACCTGCCGCACGGTGGGCGTCAACTGTCGTGGTTCTAAGACTGACAGTATAAAGGGGGGTAGGTATGGAGAGGCAAGATCTCAGCTATGGTGAAGGTGTACACACGAAGTTTACGAGTTCAGGCCCTTCTCGGAGGAAGTAACAGGCCTACGTCTCGGTGCCCGGAGGCGGTCGATTGAATTATGTGTGTGATATTACAGGGGGTGCGAACCCTTGTGCCAGAGGAGGGGGTGGCTTATATAGAGTGCGCCAGGACCCCAGCCCTCCTCCATTACAAGGGGCTTAATGTACATAAAGTAGGGGCGTTATAGGTAACGCCAGCCTTAATGCTATTGATGACCTTAAAGACTACGGAGGAACGCCTGCCCGTTACAATGCTGAGTGACTCTGGGTCTTCGGTTGGCCGAGTGATTTCTTGGGTGGTCGAGTGACAATAGGTAGGAGGACTCCCGAGTGACATGATTGTCGAGTGGATTGCACTCGACATCTTTGACTGGGGGTCCCTTGTTGTCTCTTGGACTTCTTATCCTCTAGGGTAGGGACCTTGGGTAGGACGTATAGGTTAGGCCTATGACCCTACCCCAGGTCCGTATCCTCATCACTGGCCTCGTGCCCACTCGCGTATACGCTGAGTGAAATATATTTTAAACCTTGAACTCGTAGATCGTCGGATCAAACCTTCACGTTCGAAACCCTGAAATCAGTACCCTAAGCTCTTTAGTCCCGACAGTATTAACCCTGCACCTATTCTAGATCTGTTTGTCACACTGAAAAGGGCAATCCCGGCCAGGATTGCGAGCTTGTCTCACTTGATCGAGTGGCCCTACATGTCATATCCATCTTCTTCCTCTCTAGTCGTCCTGACGTCCCTGAGCGACTATACTCCCCTCGTTGTTAGCACCTGCAGTAGCCGACACTGCGGTGCGTGGTAAACTCCACGCTATGCCCCGACATCCTCCCATGTCTGTCGACTCGTGCCGCCGGCTAGGTGTGTGCCCGGACATGGATTTTTAGAGCTTAGACTCATAGACACCCTCTATCCATACCCTCCAATATAGCTTTGAGATCCGTGCTAAACAACTAACTTACTGCGTAAAAATTTCTCTTTTTTGTTTCTTCCAAATAAAACAACATATGAACTTCAAACTTTGCAAGATAGCAAAACATTCTTACTACAATGAGGGAAAAAACTTATAGATTTTTTTGACGGATATTAATATACAAAATGAGATTTTCTTTATTAAAAAATGTTATTTTTAATACTTATGATGGACGAAAAAACTGAAAGTTTTTTCTTTCATTGTACTAAGAATGTTTTGCTATCTTGCAAATTTTTTAAGTTCATATGTTGTTTTATTTGGAAGAAACAAAAAAGAAAAAAGTTCTTGCCTGGATCGCGATGCAGAGATTGATGGCTAGATAAGGGGTGCACCTAAGTCTAAGCTCCACAGGATATTTTCCGTGTGTGCCCACAGGTCGGAAACGCTGAAGCTGAGTCAGATGCCGTGCTCTCGACGTACTCGCATGTCCACTAAACGGCAGCTGCCAGTCGACGGTGTCGCTCCACAAGCTGCTCAACGTGTCCAGAGAGTGTGTGTTTCGCAGAATTCCACCAGTACAGATCGATCAAGCTAGCCAGCGTGTAAGTTGCTATGAATGTGAGCTAGCTCGGCCGAGAAAATGCATCCACCTGCCTGCCTGCTTCAAAGCCCGCTTCTACGTGAATACACTGCCTAACTAAAATCATGGTTTGAGTTAGCTTTGCATCATAGTGTTCGCCGGAGAAGATTCGATGACGACCCGACGTGTTGGGGCCGTGCGTGTTCGCCCATGGTAGGCGGTGGCATGCGCTGGCATGGTCACCATTTCATATGGCTGAACCAGCTCGAGTTCCCTGTATGTTGTGAGAATTATGTGTTCTATTTCTCGGGTGCAAAAGCACGTATATATGATGTACATGAGTGGGCCACAACCTCAACTATATAAGGCAACTAGAAGGCGGGCCCAATACACAGATATGCACAACACATGTACTCAACACCCCCCGCAGTCGAAACGGCACCGCTGCTGACGCAAAGACTGGACCGAAACTCCTCAAATGACGCCCTAGGCAAGCCCTTAGTAATGATATCTGCAAATTGTTGGGAAGTAGGGACGTGTAAAACACGAATATGGCCAAGGGAAACCTGTTTCCGAACAAAATGAATATCCAACTCAATATGCTTGGTTCGTCGACCGTCGATGATGCACCGTCGAGACGTTTTCGCAGTAGACCACCGTGACACGGTCGACAGGGCAAGAGAGCTCCTGAAGCAGCCGGCGAAGCCACGAACACTCGGCGATGACGTTGGACACCGCACGATACTCAGTCTTAGCACAGGAACAAGAGACTGTAGGCTGCCGCTTGGACGACCACGAGATGAGTGAGGGTAAGTAGACACAATAGCCCGAGGTGAAGCGACGAGTGTCAGGGAATCCCGCTCAATCTGCATCGGAGTAGGCGGTGAGGGTGGTGTCGATGGAGGCGTGAAGCATGATGCCAAGATCCATAGTGCCACAAACATAGTGGATAATCCACGTGACAATGGCCCAGTGAACGTCCCGAGGAGCATGCATATGGAGACACACCTGCTGCGCGGCATACTGGATCTCTGGTCGAGTTAGGGTGAGCTACTGAATAGCACCAACGATAGACCGGTAGAAATCAGCATTCGAAGCAGGAGAACCATCCGTGGCAGAAAGCTTGGCCTTCGTATCAACAGGCGTGACGGCGGGCTTGCAGTTAAGCATGCCAGCGCGCTTCAGGAGCTCATGAGCGTACTTCTACTGATGAAGAAATAAGCCACCCAGACGGCGCACCACCTCAACACCGAGGAAGTAGTGCAAAGGACCGAAGTCCTTGATGGGGAACTCAGCGCGAAGATGAGTCGTGAGCTGACTGCGAAGACAGCCATACATGCCGTCAAGATGATGTCTAATACGTCTCCAACGTATCTATAATTTATGAAGTATTCATGCATGTTTACAATAGTTTTATATGATTTTGGTATAATTTGATTAGAACTAATCCGAACTGATGCTGTTTTCAGCAGAACTACCATGGTGTTGTTTTTGTGCAGAAATAAAAGTTCTCGGAATATGCCTAAAATCAACAGAGATTTTTTGTGGAAAATATAAAAATAGTGGAACAAAAATCTACTGGAGGGGAGTCCCATGGGGCCCACGAGGGTGGGGTGGGGGGGGGGGGCGCCCCTGTGCCTCGTGAACTGCCCGTGGGCCCCCCTAACTTGTTCTCGACGCCAACATCTCCTATAAATGCCCAAACCTCCAGAAAATAACCTATATCAGAAGTTCCGCCGCCGCAAGCCTCTGTAGCCACTAGAAATCAATCTAGGCCCTCTCTAGCACCCTGGCGGAGGGGCCATCATCACCGGAGGCCATGGGGAAGGATCCCGGAGGGGCCATCATCGCCATGAAGGCCAAGGACCAGAGGGGGAACCTCTCCCCATCCAGGGGAGGCCATGGAGGAGGAAGCACAAGGGGGAGAAACTCTCCTCCTCTCTCTCAGTGCTGCCGAAGTGCCATCGAGAGGGGAATCATCGTCGCGGTGATCGTCTTCATCAACATCACCATCAGCATCACCATCCTCATCTCTTTTACGTGGTCCACTCTCCCGCACTCCGCTGTAATCTCTACTTGAACATGGTGCCTTATGCCACATATTATTATCCAATGATGTGTTGTCATCCTATGATGTTTTAGGTAGATATCCTTTGTCTTTGGGTTGATTGATGATCTAGATTGGTATGAGTTGTATGTTTTATTTTGGTGATGTCCTATTGTGCCCTCGTGTCACGCAAGCGTGAGGGATTCCCGCTGCAGGGTGTGGCAATATGTCCATGGTTTACTTATTGTCTGGGTTGCTTGAGTGACAGAAGTATAAACACGGATAAGTGGGTCACGGCGTATGGGAATAAAGGGGACTTGATATGTTAACGCTATGGTTGGGTTTTACCTTAATGATCTTTAGTAGTTGCAGATGCTTGCTAGAGTTCCAATCATAAGTGCATATGATCCAATAAGCGAAAGTATGTTAGCTTATGCATCTCCCTCATATGAAATTGCAATAGTGATTACCGATCTTGTTAACAATTGCCTAGGACAATTCCGCACACCGACCCATCATTATTCTACATTTGCTATTTATAATATTTAGTAATATATTCTAACTTTATGATAACAACACCTACTTTTATATTTTAGCTCTCCGATATCATGCAAAGGTATCCTCTTCATACTCACAACGTAGTTTTATTTCTCGTTTCTAGTTGGAAGCAAACGTTCGGCATACGTAGAGTCATATCAGTGGCAGATAGGACTTGGGAGAATATTGATCTTACATTTAGATCCTTGTGGGTTCGACACTCCATTCTTATCACTTCCACCTTTGAGAATTGCTATGATGATTCCCTGCACTTGGGGATTATCAAGCTCTTTTCTAGCGCCGTTGCCGAGGAGCAATAGCATGGGGTTGATATTCTCGTGTATGCTTGTTTGTTTTCTTCACTTAGTAGTTTTTGTTGTTCCTTTTAGTTTTTCTTAGTTGTGGGTGAAACATACAAAAAAAATCAAAAAAATGAAAATACAAAAAGATGCACTTGCCTCATATGCCTAAAAAGTTTTTTCAAAAAAGAGAAGTGATTGGAAAGTTATGCATTGGAGAAGTGGGGGTCGACCTTGAGCACTTTTGTTCATGCTCATGGAAACATTGTAAAACATTTCATGGAAGTTTCTCTGTAAATAATTGTCCCCTTGTATATATCCATTGTATTATCTATACCTGCTAATAAAAGAAATAGGTATTCCTAGTCCGTCATACTATTTTATAGAAAACCTCCTGATGTTTCTAACATTAAACCCGCAGTACATATCAAATATTTTTTTAAATACTCATATCTTCTAAACCGTAACTCCAACTTTAACCTATTAACCATTTAAAAAAATACTATCTAGGGTGCAATCTTAATTAACAGTGCATTATCCGTCTTTCTTTCATATCGGTACTGATCCGGATTGTGGATGAACATCTCAACAAAATCAGGATTGGAGATGAAATTGAAGATCACTTGCCCGTTTCTTTGTACGTATTAAATCTACATGTAATCCGTGTTTAAATAGAAGACATGTGAAATCTTGAACTTGCGCTTTTGTTTGCAAAGACCAATTTTGTGGGCCGTAGCTACACTAAAATAATAAACCATTTTTTGTAAATTAAGAGCGTGTGGTATTATTTTCTCCCGTTGCAACGCACGGACCCTTTTCTAGAAAAATAATGTGCCAAGCTTTGGTTTTAGGATGATTAGATTGCTTGTTTACTATGTGCAGTACAGAAACAGAAACTTTGGCTGTAGCGCGTGAATTTACATTTTTTACTGGAAAGTCAAATGGGTCTGAAACTTTTTTGCACATTACTTCTGTAAAAATTGTTTAAATTGTCATACGTTTTTTTGAAATTTTGGAGTTACATAAGTATACTAAATTTCCAGATTACTACAGACTGTCCTGTTTTTGACAGATTCTGTTTTTCGCGTGTTCTTTGCTTATTTTGATGAATCTATGAGTAGTATCGGAGGGTATGAACCATAGAGAAGTTGGAATACAGTAGATATTACACCAATATAAATTAAGAATGAGTTTGCAACAGTACCTAAAGGTAGTGATTTCCTTTATTATACTAACGGATCTCACAAAGTTTTTGTTAAGTTTTGTGTGGATGAAGTGTTCGAAGAACGAGGAGTTACCGACGTGAGAAGAATAAAGAGAGGCAAGAGTTCAAGCTTGGGGATGCCCAAGGCACCCCAAGTAAATATTTCAAGGAGACTCAAGCATCCAAGCTTGGGGTTGCCCTGGTTGGCATCCGATCTTTCATCTTCAACAATTATCGGTATACCTCGGTTTTTGTTTTGTTCACATGATTTGTGTCCTTTGTTTTTTTATTTTTCTTTAGGAACCATGCTAGTATGAGATAGCCCTTCAATGATATTATAGAATTCTCTTAGTGCTTCACTTAAATATTTTGAGTATGGTTTTATAGAATGCTTCATGTGCTTCACTTACATATTTTGAGCTTGGATATTGGTTAGTATATATTAATTGTAGAATGCCCCATGAACTTCACTTATATCTTTTGGAGCATGAATAATACTATCATCTAAAGTGGGTTTGGAAGAGTGTCAACTTTAGGAATTAGTGATCCCACTATTTTGGAGGGTGTTGAATCTTAGTGTGATATTTATGAAGGTTGATTTGGAAGAGTGTCAACTTTAGTTAGTAATGATTCCACTATTTCGGAAGAGGTTTCAATTGATTATGAGAACAAAGTTGCTATATTAGACGATTATTGTGATGACATGTATGCTATAAATAATAATGTTAACCATAAAACTTTCCATCATGAGTTTAATTTTCAATTGGATTATGCCTCGCATGACAATTATTTTGTTGAGTTTCCTCCCACTATTCCGAATGAGAAGAATTTTGCTTATGTGGAGAGTAGAAAAATTTCTATGCTTGTAGATCATGAAAAGAATGCTTTATGTGATGGTTATATTGTTGAACTCATTCATGATGGTACTGAAAATTATTATGAGGGAGGAATATATGCTTGTAGGAGTTACAATAATATCAAATTTCCTTTCTATGTGCCTGAAGTTTTTGAAGTTATACTTGTTTTGCCTTCCTATGCTAGTTGATCCTTGTTCCCATAAGTTGTGTGCTCACAAAATCCCTAGGTATAGGAAGTGGGTTAGGTTTAAATGTGCTAGTCATATTCTTCATGATGCTCTTTTTATATTTCAATTCTTATCTTTTATGCGAGCATCATTGAAATCATCATGCCTAACTAAAAGGCATTAAAGAAAAGCACTTGTTGGGAGACAACCCAATATTTACCCTTACTGTTTTTGTGTGTTCACATGATTAAGCTACTATAGTAATCGTGTTTTATAGCTTTTGTTTCAATAAAGTGCCAAGTAAGACCTTTGAGAAGACTTGGGTGAAAGTTAATGTGATCTTGCTGTAAAAAATGGAAACTTTGCGCTCACGAGATTAGCTGTCATTTTTTTTACAGAAGAGTGCTTTTGATTTGATTCTTTTTGCATATGATTAATCGGCAAATTCCTCACGTCCACCTATTAATTTCAGAACTTTTGGAGTAGTAGAAGTATGGTTTTTGTTCAAATCATTACAGACTGTTCTGTTTCTGACACATTCTGTTTTCACTGCATAGTTTGCTTGTTTTCTAGTTTCTATGGCTTATATTGCTCAATATAATTTGTATAAATGATATGGTACATTAGACACTGTGTGAGAACAATTATGAATCTTGTCTTTGATAGTACCAAAGTGAATGATTTACTCTTTATCATACTAACCCATCTCACGAAGTTCCGTTAAGTTTTGTGTGATTGATGTTTTCAAGTTTTGAGTGAGATAGATATGAGGAGAATAAGGAGCAGAAAGACCCTAAGATTGGGGATGTACAAGGCACACCAAGGTTATATTCAAGGAAGACTCAAGCGCCTAAGCTTGGGGATGCCCCGTAAGGCATCCCCTCTTTCGTCTTCGAAACTATCGGTATACCTTACTCAGAGCTATATTTTTATTCGTCACATGATATGTGTTTTGCTTGGAGCGTATTTTCAGTTTTACTTGTTGTTTGAATAACATCATTGGATCTGAAATCTTGAATGAAAAAGAATCCTCTCATGGCTAGTTAATTATTGGACTACTCTTGTTCTTCACTTATACCTTTTGGAGTAGTTTGTTATTTACTCAGGTGCTTCACGTCTATCTTATGAGTAAATGGTTGAATAAATTGAATATCATAAATCTGAATTTATATATATGTTTCATATGCTTATACCATGGGGAGAAATGACTTCACACATAATAAGTATAGGTGGTAAAATTTATTAAAAGTTAGCAAACATAATATTGGTCACTTGAACAATTCATGAAAGAATATTGAAGGGAGAGAGATTTCACATATAAATATACTATCTTTGATATCTTTTGTAATTGTGAGAACTCATTAAAATATGACATGCTAAAAGGTTAATGTTGGACAAGGAAGACAACTTAATGGGTTATGTTCTCCTATATCTGAAACGTTATATTGTCTTGAATCATCCAACATGTTGAGCTTACCTTTCCCTCTCATGCTAGCCAAATTCTTTGCACCAAGTAGAGATACTACTTGTGCTTCCAAACATCCCTTAAACCAGTTTTTCCATGAGAGTCCACCATACCTACCTATGGATTGAGTAACATCCTTCAAGTAAGTTGTTATCGTGCATGCAATAAAAATTGCTCCCTAAATATGTATGATCTATTAGTGCAAAGAAAATAAGCTTTATACGAAATTGTGATAGGGAAGAAATAAAAGCGACAGACTGCATAATAAAGGTCTTTATCACAAGCGGCGATATAAAGTGACTTTTTTTGCATTAAGATTTTATGCATCCAACCATAAAATTGCATGACAACCTCTGCTTCCCTCTGCGAAGGGCCTATCTTTTACTTTTATCTTCTACCCTTATACAAGAGTCATGGTGATCATCACCTTTCCTTTTTACACTTTTTCCTTTGGCAAGCACTTTGTGTTGGAGAGATCCGGATATATATATATCCACTTGGATGTAGGTTTTCATAAATTATTATTGTTGACATTACCCTTGAGGTAAAAGGTTATGAGGCGAAACTATAAGCCCCTATCTTTCTCTTTGTCCGGTTAAAACTTTGAACCCATAAATATCACGTGAGTGTTAGAAATTGTGAAAGATTAAATGATAGTTGAGTATGTGGAGTTTGCTAATTCAAAGCTCTTACATAGACCCTTCTTGAAAATAAGATGAATTGCAATTGTTTGCTGACTAAGAGCATAGTTTATTAATTTTCAAGAAAGTTTATGATCTATACTTTAACATGTGAATAGCTTGTTACTTGATCATGAGAAGTTTTATGAGTTGAGCTACTGTTATGATATATAATGATGCTGTAAAAAATGATTGGAACTATATCATTGATCAAACTTAAGCACTTGCTAGCGTTCACACTTCATAAATTATATCTTTTATCATTTACCTACTCGAGGAGCAGGAATTAAGCCTGGGGATGCTGATACGTCTCCAACATATCTATAGTTTATGAAGTATTCATGCCATGTTTACAATAGTTCTATATGATTTTGGTATGGTTTGATTAGAACTAATCCAGACTGATGTTGTTTTCAGCAAAACTATCGTGGTGTTGTTTTTGCGTAGAAATAAAAGTTCTCAAAATATACTGAAAATCAATGGAGATTTGTTGTGGAAAATATGAAAATACTAGAACAAAAATCTACCAGAGGGGAGTCCCGTGGGGCCCACGAGGGTGGGGGGGGGGGGGCGTGCCCACCCCCCTGGGCGCGCCCCTATGCCTCATGGTCTGCCCGCGGGGCCCCTGACTTGTTCTCGACGCCAACCTCTACTATAAATGCCCAAACCTGCAGAAAATAACCTAGATCGGAAGTTCCGCCGCCGCAAGCCTGCGTAGCCACTAGAAATCAATCTAGGCCCTCTCTGGCACCCTGTCGGAGGGGGCCATCATAACCGGAGGCCATGGGGAAGGATCCCAGAGGGGCCATCATCACCATGAAGGCCAAGGACCAGAGGGGGAACCTCTCCCCATCCAGGGGGGAGGCCATCAAGGAGGAAGCACAAGGGGGAACCTCTCTCTCGATACTTTAACATGGTGCTTTATTCCACATATTATGATCCAATGATGTGTTGCCATCCTATGATGTTTTGAGTAGATATCCTTTGTCTTTGGGTTGATTGATGAAGATTGGTATGACTTGTATGTTTTATTTTGGTGTTGTCCTATTGTGCCCTCCGTGCCGCGCAAGCGTGAGGGATTCCCGCTGTAGGGTGTTGCAATATGTCCATGGTTTACTTATTGTCTACGTTGCTTGAGTGACAGAAGCATAAACACGGATAAGTGGGTCACGGCGTATGGGAATAAAGGGGACTTGATATGTTAGTGCTATGGTTGGGTTTTACCTTAATGATCTTTAGTAGTTGCGGATGCTTGCTAGAGTTCCAATCATAAGTGCATATGATCCAAGAAGAGAAAGTATGTTAGCTTATGCCTCTCCCTCATATGAAACTGCAACCGTGATTACCGGTCTTGTTAACAATTACCTAGGACAATTCCGCACACTGACCCATCATTATTCCACACTCGCTATTTATAATATTTAGTAATATATTCTAACTTTATGATAACATAACCTACTTTTATATTTTAGCTCTCCGATATCATGCAAAGTTATCCTCTTCATACTCACAACATAGGTTTTTTTCTCGTTTCTAGTTGGAAGCAAACGTTCGGTGTACGTAGAGTCGTATCAGTGGCAGATAGGACTTGAGAGAATATTGATCTTACCTTTAGCTCCTTGTGGGTTCGACACGCCATAGTTATCATTTCCACCTTTGGGAATTGCTACGATGATTCCCTGCACTTGGGGATTATCAATGTCGTCAACATAGAGAAGCAAGTAGGCTGTGTCAGAGCCCTAGTGATAGACGAAGAGCGATGTGTCCGAGCGGGTGGAGCGGAACCGAAGCTGGTGTAGAAATGCCGCGACGCACTGGTACCAAGCGTGCGGAGCCTGCTTGAGTCCGTACAAGGACCGCGAAGGCAGGCACACATGGTCAGAAGCGTCGAATCAACAAACTCGGTGGGCTGCTGCTCGAGGTAACCATGAAGGAAGGTGTTGGAGACGTCCATCTGGTGCACCGGCCAAGCACGGGAGACCGCAAGCTGGAGAACCGTGCGTATCGTGCTGGGCTTGACGACCGGAGCGAAGGTGTCGGTGAAGTGGATGCCAGCATGCTGTGGGAAACCATGCACAACCCAGTGCGCATTATAGCGATCAAGGGTACCATCGGGACGGAGCTTGTGTTTGAAGACCCACTTCCCGGTAATCACGCTGGCGTGCCGGGGATGGGGAACAACCTGCCACGTCCGGTTGCGCAGCAGGGAGTCAAACTCCTCTTGCATCCCAGACATCCAGAGTGGGTCACGAAGAGCGGCTCGAACAGAGGACGACAATGGCGGTGCCGTAGAGGTGGACGCCGCGTGGACGTAGTCATCCGAGGCATAGCGTGAGCTCGGGCGAAAAATGCTCGTATGGCCACGGGTGACCGGACCGGCCACAGGCGCCGGTGATGAGGGTGCCGAGTCCGCGGGCGCCGAGGGGGCCGCGGAGGCCGCGGGCGCTAGGGCCGCGGGAGGAGGGGGCGCCGGGGGCACCATTGCCGCAGCCGGAGGGGGCGGTCCAAGAGAGGTGCGCGAGCACCATGGGAGAGGCGTCGAGGAACCCATGTCATCGGTGGCGGGAGGATCAAATGGGGGTACCTGCTGAAACGGAAACACATGCTCATCAAAGTAAACATGCCGGGAAGTGAACACACACTACTAGAGAAAAGCCTATACACAGAATCTTACCAGCAGCGCTCCCTAAAATACCACGCTACTGCTATTTAGCAGCAGCGCGTGTTAGAGAAACGCGCTGCTGACAGGAAAATAGCAGTAGCGCGTCCACCGCGAACCGCGCTGCTGCTATAATTGCCATGACCTCCCCTCCCGCTAGTTATAGCAGTAGCGCACTTTATTGAATAGCGCTACTGCTATAGAAGTTAGCAGCATCGCACTTATGGGAAAACCGCTACTGCTAAGATCAGCCCATAAGTTTAGTCCCACCTCGCTCTGTGAACAGGGTGTTTACCACCTTAAATATGTTATTTCTGAAACTACCACAACCAGTTGGTCTTCACTGAACTCTATGTGTAAAGTTTGTGGCCGCAATATGAGTCCTCTCCGGTTCCTACCGGATAGGACTCATATTGACAATTCAGATTGTACACAAAAAGATCATTGATGGCCAATGTATTTTTGCATTGACGTATTTTTTGTATGGTTACACTTAGCAGTAGTGGTTTATGTGCAACGCGCTACTGCTATTCTGATTATCTGTAGCACGTTTCGGCAAAAGCGCTACAACTATCCCTACCTTATCCCCACGCACACGACCGGCACCCTCACTCACACTCTCACTCTCGCCCCCCGTGCCGATAACCGTCATCGTCCGTCGTCGCCGCCGCCGCCTTCGGCCATCCGCCGCTGAGGTACTCCCGTCCTTCCGTCCCTCCTCCCTCCTCCTCGCACATCCTCCCTCCGCCTGCGGCCGCCCCTCCCTCCTCCGCCGCCGCCCTCCTCCCTCTGCCTGCGGCCGCCCTCTCCCTCCAGCAGCAGCCCTCCTCCCACCGCCCTCGACCTCGCCGCCCCTAGCTACCTCTCCGTCGCCCCCACCCCCTGCCACTAGTTAGTACTAGATTTAGTAGTTGTAGATGTTAATTTAGGGTTCATAGCTAGTACTAGATGTTAATTTAGTTAGTACTAGTAGATGTTAATTTAGGGTTCATAACTAGTTTAGTAAGTAAATTAATAAACTAGTTGAAGTAGTTGAATAAATAGAACTAATGTATTTTTAGTAAGATAATTAATATAACTAGTTGAACTACTTTATTTTTAGAAAGAACTAGTTTTTTTCTATTTATAGTAAGTTTATATTTAGTAAGAACTAGTTGAATTAATAAAACTAGTTGAACATGTCATATTTGTTGTTATTTTTTAGTTTAAGCAATTATTCAGGATGTATTAGTGATAACTTATATTGTTTCAGGTGACCACCGTCGTCCCCGTCACCAACCCCCTCCGACATCCCCGCCGTCGTCCCCATCACCGACCCCCTCCGACATCCCCGCCGTCGTCCCATTCACCGCCCCCTCCGACATCGAGGTGAGACCAGCCAAATATCCTTGTATATCTTGTGTTGTTGCTCAAATAGGATATATGGTTGCCCAAGTGGCCTATGTTTTGCCGGAGTGTTGATTAATTTCCGTTCCGGTAAATTTCAGGCGCTCGATATGTCCTTTTTTAGCAAGGTCGTGCCGGATTTTTTCGTGAATTCTGGCATGACTTGTGCTAGAATATGTACAAGTTTAATTTTTGAACTAGACCATGATGGCGCGCGTTGCTGCGCCCGTCCATTTTAACAATAGAATGGTCAGTGTTTTCATAAATATATGGGGGTAAGACAAGCGTTGCTTCACCTATTCATTTTATTTGGAAGGACAATACAGATATTTGGGAAAAGTTGAACGATAATGTTTGAAATAAAATCTTAATGTGTAAAATTGATATACATAGGTCTGTTGCTCGATCCAATACTTGATGCATTCAGGTAATGTTTGTGCTAGGTGGAAGAAATTGGATCTTGCAGAACCATTAAATCCGACGGAAATTATTACAGAACACGCCATGATTGTTTGATGCAAGATTCAGTGAAACAAAAACATAAAATATCTTGGGCTAGATTCCGCTTGCCCCCCGTGTCACCTGGGAGGGATCCCAGGCGACACGGGGGCGATTCCTCTTTGCCGCCACAAGGCTCCGCTTACTTCTTGAACAACTCAATGTGTGAGCTTCCAAGACAGAACATGAGAAAAGAATCCAGAACATTAGGTCATTCTTGGATAGTTTATATATATAATTGAACCCAAAAGTCCAGTAACATACTTCGTTAGTACAGTTCCAGATGAGGAATAAAGTTTCAGTTTCTGCGAGGAGTTTTCTTAAGAAGAAACCTCTTTAGGTTTTGAAGTTCAATGTTCTTTACGTGATGATATGAAAAATAACAAACACATCTCAGTATTCATCAAGTTTCACAAGCATTTAGGCATTATGAGCCTAGTCAGTATCATTGTGATTGACAGTTATTCTGAATATTTGAAAATATCTGCTTACACCAATCCCATAACAATGAAAAGTGATCCTGATGTACCAGTGTAGACTTTCAGATTCTGGTTAACTTCAGACAACTGGGATTGCGCTGGTTAGAATAGAAACATATTCCGAGGAATAGGAAAGTTCAAATGGGGTAAAACAGATAAAACTAAAAACACGATTGCTGCAGATTTCCACATTACATAAACGTGGAAATTGTTAGCTTCTGAATTGAAGTTTCGTTCAATGAATCTGACATGAAAACTTTCTCGTTAGGACATACTGCATCTCTTGCTCAGTGACACACAGACACTGATGTCATTAGGAATCAAGACTGCAAAAGCACGTATACACACTGGTCTCCTATGGAATTGCTTTATTGCTTTAGATTAGAAATAAAAGTAGCAGATAGTGAGTATAATAGACTATCTACAGAAATAATATTCTGCTGGTCATGTTGAGTATTTTCCCAGGATTTATGTATATGAAATCAAGAGTTAAACCAACAAGTGTTACCATTACCAATCTGAGCAACTACCAAATGCGAGGACTGAAACATGATACTCTCAGGCAACAAATAACCGAAGTTCGAATCAGCGCCTCAGTTTTCCAAATGGCTATCCCTTTAATCTTCGTATCCAGCAGAACCAGCCAATCCAGTAGAACCGAGATCAGATCTGTAAGGCAGAGAACACACATTCATTTTTTTAGTACAAAGAACAGTATCAAAAAGAAAATCTAGCATTAGATGAATAATTAGGGGGGAAGGGGAGGTATGAATAAGGGACAACCGGAAGAACAGGAAAGGCAAATTAGTGACCTATGTTTCTCCTATGGCTGCCAGATCGGTTTTGCGAAAGTAAGGGGAAGAAGGAGCAGCAGGACGGTGGAGATAATATATAGACGCCCGTGGGTGGGAGGAAGAGCGTGAATCGACATTGGTAACTGACCTTATATTATCATCAGGCGGAGAGTGGCCCGCATCGATTAACATTATTATTGAACTCTGATTTACTTCCTCAATCAATCGCCGGTGATTCAAGTCCAAACGACAGTCGACGGTTCGCTGTCCCCTCACCACTGCCCATTGCGTCGCCCTGTGGAGTCGCTCGGCGAGGCGACCCGGACAGTTGCGTCGGTCGGCTCCGAGGGGCAGTCGCCATGTGTGCCACCAGCGTTGGCCACCACGCGAGTTGCCCATGGGAAGAGCCGCCACATGAAGGGGAGAGACCGTGGGAGGCGACTTTGCCGAAAAAAACGATGGGCTTTTTCTTCGAGGGGAACGACAGGCTTTTTAAGGGAAACCACGTAGGAAGGCTGCTAAAGGCCCAGTAGGCTGAATTTCACCCTGGACGCCGAAAAATGCGACCAGAGCAGCGGCCCTGGACTGTTCGGGCTCGCTAACAGCGAACTAAGCCAGATTAGGTGCGATTCACAGAAATCTGATGGTCGGAAATGCCTCAAACTGATGATCCAATGGCCAAAAATGTTGATGGTCTGAGAGGGCAGAAAAAGTGCTCGGTTATAATGTTTCTAAATTATGAACGTAGGAAATGTCGTACTCGGACGACGACAGTCTCCCGGGGGAGTGTAGCTGGTGCCACGACGATCGAGATATGTGCAATAGGTTCGTTCGGCTGGACGAAGATCGGTGCTTCAGCATTAAGCTCGAGGAGACCTTCGATTGTGAAACGGTACGCAACAACGACAAGTGTTTTTTTCGTAATTAAGCATGACTTCAACTATTTCAACATCTAATTTTCATATTTTACAATTCGACTAGCTTATCCCATGCCATGCAAGACGCTATGTCTTGGAAAGGATGGGTTTTGAAGACCATGAAAATTTCGAAACAAAGAAAATACACCTAAGGACCCATCATGATATGGATTTTGAAGTAAATCTGTGCAATGCTCAGAGCGTAACCCATTTTGGTTGCCAAAATTGGGAAGCACTTTACAAAATGTATGGTTTTTATGACGGTATGATTGTCACCATGGATCTTGGTGATCCTGACATCGAGCAAGACAATATGGACATTTGGGTCCTTGTTGATACGCTTCCGATTGTACCGCTATGTGAGTTTCTCAAACATAGTTATTAACTAATTTATAGTGTTTATTTCAAAATAGTTGATAGCTTATTTCCATTGACAGCTTATTTTGATTCTTCAAAGACTGTGCGGAAGATGGTAGATAAAACCCACTACACCGATGGCACCGAGTTAACGTATAAGGAGAAAAATCATCTGATCGCATTTTGTACTCTTCTTGAGAATTACAATAACTATTATCGAACTCCTCCAAATTATGGTGAATACGTGCCAAAAGTGCGTGTGTTGAAGCATGGTAACTTCTCTGGAGATACCCTGGTAAGATTTTTTACTATTACGACATCCGTGCATCTTTTGCATACTTCTAAAACTAGTACATCATTACTAACTACGAAGTTATTATTATGTTTTTCAACAGAAACTCCCGATGGATTGTGTGCCTCATCCGATGTCTCTGCATGGTCGCCTCTCAGTTCTGAACATACTGCCAGGTAAATCTATGGAGCTCACATGTGCATATCGGATTTCTAAAACCCGTGAACACATGTTCATCAAAGAATGGAACAAATGTATGGACATTCGCAAGGAGGTTCTTGGAAGTAACATTCAGCGAAAGGCAAAAATGGGAGACAGGCTAATCTCCATTATCCATAATGGAGAGTCAGGGGCTATCTTGTTTTTTGCTATTTTACCTTAGAAAATGTTGTAGGTCTTTATTGAGTGTAATAGGTCCTATGAGGTACAATACGTTTATTATGTGGTAATGTGTTAGAGTTGATAATGATGATCTTGAGGAGGTGTTATGTGATGTCAATGATGAAAACGATGATCTTGAGGAGGTGTTATATGACAATGATGTATTATGATGATAAGTTGTTAATGATATGATAATGATGATGATATTATTATATCATTGAGTGAAAGAACCGCGGATTAGTTTCAAGTGGATGGACATCCACTTGAAACTAATCCGCGGTTCTTTCCCCCCGTGATGTAATAACTCATTATGATGTAAAAACAATCTCTAAATTCCTGTTGTATGAAACTTGTGTAAAGGTGTATGAATACAACATGAAATAAAAAAGAAACAAAATAATAAATAATAGTAGTAGCGCGGGAAAGGAGAAGGGCTACTACTAATTACCAGTAGCGCGGTTCTGAAGAAGCGCTACTACTAAGTCAATTTATCAGTAGCGTGGGTCCAGGCGCGCTATTGCTAAGCATTAGCTGTAGCGCCTTATCAGTAGCACTCCTACCCGCGCTACTGATAGGCCTAAAACCCGCGCTGCTGCTAGGCTTTTCCCTAGTAGTGACACGGTGGGAGATGGGATCGTAGCACCGATATCCCTTGGAGTTAGAGGGGTAGCCGATGAAGATGCAAGCAATGGAATGGGGTGCAAGTTTGTGGTGAGCGTTGTCGGCAGTAATAGGATAGCAAAGGCACCCGAAAATATGCAAGCCATCATAGGACGGGGGCATACCGAAGAGAAGATGGTGAGGTGCATAGTTCCACCGTGGGTGGCAGGGTTGAAGGTTAAGGAGAAGTGAAGCAGTAGCAAGTGTGTCCGGCAAGAAACGAGGCAGCATGTTAGCATGGAACAGGAGCGTGCGAACGCAGTCGTTCAGAGTGCGAAGGATGCGTTCGGCTCGACTGTTCTGCTATGAAGTATACGGGCATGTGAGACGAAAAATTGTGTCGTGGTGTGACAGAAAAGTGCGGACAGCAAGGTTGTCGAACTCTTTTCCATTGTCAGTCTGAAGAGCAAGAACGGAACGCCCAAACTGCGTGCTGACATAGGAGTAAAAAGCCTTCAAAGTGGAGAGTGCATCCGACTTTCTTCGTAAAGGAAAAGTCCACACATAGTGAGAATAATCATCAAGGATATAACCAGATAATATAAATAGCCTGAATTACTAGGAACCGTAGAGGTTCACATATCGCTATGAATCAACTGAAAAGGAAAAGAAGCTATGGTGCTGGAGTTATTAAACGGGAGGCGAACATGTTTGCCGACACGACAAGCATGACAGGTGTGATCCTCTATCTTATTACAACTGAAATTGATACTCCTAAAAATATGACGAAGTGTGACGGGGTTGGGATGACCCAAACAAGCGTGCCAGAGATCGACGCCAACGGAGAGAGCAATCGGTGCAGTGATGGAGGTGGACGGCGGATGCACCGGATAGAGCTCGTTGGGGCTGTCACATCGGTGAAGTACCATCCTGGTTCGAGCGTCCTTGACACAAAAACCAAGCTTGTAAAATTCAATAGTAACAGGATTTTTATGACTTAAACAACGAACGGAAAAAAGGTTCTTAATAAGATGAGGTGACACAAGTTTGTTAGAAAAAGTTAAAGGTAATGAATTGGAAGGAAAAGAAGTGTGCCTGACATGTGTCATAGAGAGTGTGGAACCGTCGCCGACAATGATGCGGCGGTCAGTAGTTACAGGAGTGAAGGAGGCAAGATTATCAGGATGAGCAAACATGTGAGCCGTAGCCCCGATGACCATATAACAATCATTGCCTCCAGTGCAGTTGTTCGGCGTAGGCGCGGTGTGAAGTGCGGCGAGAAGTGCCGGATCCCAAGGCGCCGGCGGCAGGGCCGGCAAGGGCAGCGACGGGGCCGCAGGGAGACCATAGCCGCTGCTCAGCTGTGGCGGTGAGTATCCTCCATACGTCTGGGGAGCCGCGTAGTACGCCTGGTGCGTCGACGGGCGCGGCACGGGAAGGGTCAGTGAAGGGGCCCGTGGAACCGACATGGTGTAGGCATGAACAACATCGGTCCACGGGTTGTACCCGGAGGCCCACTGAGGGGGCACTTGGAACTGCTGCTGCTGCTGATGGGGCGGGCCGGTGCCCTGCGGCTGCTGCTGACTGCCGCGGCGGCCCCCACCACGACGGCCCCCACCGAGCCGTTCGGCGGGAGGGGCGGGCGAGCCATAAGGCAGCTGGAGGAGCCCCGACTGTTGGAGCGCCGGGTACGGTGGTGGCACCGGGAATTGCGTCGGGTGGCGCTGCAGTGGGGGCGTGGCCGAGGCAGCGGGAGGCGCCGAGTGTCGGTGTCAAAACTGGCGGATCTCGGGTAGGGGATCCCGAACTATGCATCTATGGCTAATGGTAACAGGAGGTGGGGGACACAATGTTTACCTAGGTTCGGGCCCTCTCTATGGAGGTAATACCCTACTACCTGCTTGATTGATCTTGATGAATATGAGTATTACAAGAGTTGATCTACCACGAAACCGTAATGGCTAAACCCTAGAGGCCTAGCCTATGGAATTATGGTTGTTATGATCCTAACCCTAGAAGTCTAA